>CM057836.1:53774252-54374252 GCA_030068075.1 Paguma larvata
AGGGTAGGGTTAAGGCCTTCCAGGTCTTCTGCTTGAGCATCTGAGACCATTGTGATAGGAGGCTTTTGTGTAATCACTGTCTGCATCATAGTAATGGATTCTATTTATCCAGTGCTTGCTGTGTGCCAAGTATGTGCTTTATATGTGTTATCCTATTTATTCTTTACAACATCTGTATAAAGTAGGCCCTATTATTATCATCTCTGTCCTAGAAATGAGGAAAGTAAGGCTTAGTGAGGTTAACTTCCTCAGTTCCAAGGACTTGTACATAAGTGTTGGAACCAGAATTTAAAGGTAAGAACACTGAACCCAGAGTCACCTCAGTGAGACGCTGAATAACCATTATTTCAGGAGCCTATTACTCCACATTTGAATTGCCAAGATCTTTACTACCAGCTTCTCTTTTGTTCTCGAGTTGACTCCAGTTGTGATCAGTTCACTGCAATTCGTGTCCTTACCCTAGACATGGAAGAACAAGTGAAGTGCTGACCGTCAGTTTTCTACTTGTGCTAGAGAAAAGGTAGTGCAGGTGGATTAGGATTATAGATGGAAATGAAGATCGAGGATTATATTTGGATTTTTGTCTCCAATTAATATGAATGAGAGGTTTAATCATTATTATATCTATATCAAATGAATAATTTCAGAGATGAGTGCTTTGGGTATAATTTTTCCCCCATTGCTAATTAGGGTTGAGAACACACCGTTGGCCTGAATCAGAATCTATTATTAAATATGATATTACTCCTGCTTAATTGGATTGCTCCTTTTCTGATATTTCTAAGGCTATCCCCCTCCCCATTCAGCAGTGCGTAAGACTCATGATCCTCCTTTCCTCACACTTACTCCCGATATCATCTGCTTCTGTGACTTCCAAATTCTCACCATCTGGCCAGTCCTGACCCTTTGCACCCTTGACCTCTCTCAGAGCTCTGTGCAGCATTTCTTGTCCCCTGGCTCCAGGCAGGAGGGAGAGAGAAGGAAGAGTGCACTCTAGAGAGCAGAATGGTGAGAGATGATGAAAATGATGATGATGATAATGATGATTACTAAGTGTCAGGGGAGACAAGCCAGATTCAAGGTCCTACTTAAGACATTTAAAGGAAATTTGAAGACATTCAAAAGGAAAGTTTTATCTGCACTATCCATGCAGGCCTTGTGAGTTTGAAGACAAATCTACACTCAGACCCTGAACATTGACCTGTTACTATTTGTAGATAGAGAGCACCCAATGTTCTGGGCTCAAGTGAATATGTGTAATTGAACACATATTGCATAGGGACCATAATCCCTATATCTAACATTCCAAATATAAGGCCCATCCCTTGTATATAAAGAGAACAAACATAATCCAATCAGAGACAGTCCTAGGTGGCCAGAGAATCCACTAGGGATTGCTTGCCTGGATGGTATATAGGACAAAATGGAGGAAAGAAGTCCTAACTCAATATGCACTGTTCAGAAGTTTTCTAAACAAAATAGAGTTAGATGCTAATCTAACCTAGAGGAAAGAGTGTGTTCTTTACACTATGTCCAACCTTCCCAACTCCCACGCCATACCAGGATCTCTCTCTCAGCAGGGAGAAAAAAAAAAAAAAGAAACAAAAAAGCAAAACAAACAAACAAACAAACAGGCAGCAGAAACATGAGGTGAGAATACAGATGGATATAAAAACAGGAGAGAGGAAGGAGGTGAAAGACACTGATCAATTAATCCTCCCATTTTTTAAATCAGAGAAAACCTTGGCATTCAGTAATGATGAATCAATGCTGCTGACAGATACATCATGTTAGGATCTCAACAATCTAATTCTTCTATCAACAGAAAAGGCAGGTAATTACTACATTATCAAAAGGCTTTAAAAATACAGGAGGGAATGCCACACCAGTACTAGTGCTGCATTATCTGACTAATTTTATTAAAGACTTAACACCATGTTCTAAACTGATCAGCACTTCTGGAGAGAGCTGAGAGGCGCGTAGGGGAGTACATTAAAATCCTTCAGGGTAGTTCTTAGGAGAGGAATATCTTTTGATTAGGGGGAAAAAAAAATGAAGGGTCATTTCAGTTGTGGAAAGACAGGGCTTAGGACATGGCCAGTTGTGAGATAAGGGTAAATAAAGAAAGCATTGACTCGTTCCTTATAATGAAATGGGAAGAATTTTTAATTTTCAGGGACATGAGAGAGGGACAGCTCATCTCTGGACATTCCAGAGATGAAAGGAGAAGGAAGAAGATAACGTTCAAGGAAAAGTCACAAAATGACTAATTCTCAATAGCACAAATAGACAAAGGACTTTCAAGAACATCGGTGTCTAATATTAATCTTATCTGTTGAGCTATAACTCAGTGTAACTACGCACTAGATCAACAATAAAAGTCTATTACACATAACTATCTTTGGTAACTGCTTTGTTTGGATTGTGTTTTAAGGAATTTAAAAGGGGTTTCAGATCTCTGTCAAGTCAACTAAAGAAAAGAGAACTTCTGTAAGAGGTCAGAAAGAAATGAGATAAAAATTCAGCAGAAGCCAAAAACTAGAACAAGAAATATTTCAGTGGATCGTCAAAGAGACACACTGTGCTACATACTAAGTTTCCTACCATAGGGAGATAGAGACTCATATTACTTGAATTTAGTGGTAAAACTCATAAGGCTAGAAAACTGAGGCTTACATCTGAGTTATATTGCATACATCAAAAATTTATTTAATCTGTTCCCCCATTGTTTAGAATAGCTTGAAAGGGAAATAAATCCCCAACAATAGCTGATTAAGAAAATAATGATAATGCATCTGCTAGAATGAAAATTATATAATCAATAAAATAATATTTACAAAGGATTTAAAATAAAATGATGAAAACTTTTGGTATATTGTTTAAGATGAAAATAAATATGTAGTATTATTGGAACTCTGCATTACCTAAATTCACCTAGGGATGCAGAGATGACTTGATTCTAAGAAATTTATTAATATACTTCCACTAGTTAATAGCTCAAAGGAGGAAATGCATTCATTTCCATAGATACTAAAAATACAACACCCATTCTTGATTTTTATAATTCATTAACACGATTTTCTAACTAAAGCCAAAGCCAGAATCTTGCTTAATGTTGGATACTACCCTATTAAAGTCGGGGAACAATTCAATATTGTTCAAGTTGTACTAACTAGCCAATGGAATAGGCTAGACAACTTGCATATATATATATATATATGCCCTCGTGTAGGTCAATAAAGAACTGATTAAGTAAATGAGAGAACACACACACAGTAGAATACCAGAGCCATGTACGAATAAGAGACTATAAAATATTTAAAGCATTGTATATATAGCATGCTTCTATCTGTATAAGGAAAAAAAGCAAGTTTGCATATACACAGAAAAGGAGGTTTGAAACATACTAAGGGGAAGAGTAGGAATCAGGAGATCTGGGATGGGAAGGAAATTTTTCATATAAACCCTTTTTTAATGTTTGGATTTTTGATTTGTATTACTTTTACAACGAAAAGAAATTAAGAATTAAAAGAAAAAAACTTCAAAGATAAAAAATAACAGGAAATTAAACATCCAATATTAGCAAGTTGCTTAAATAAACTATGGTAAAAGTACTTTATGGGATTTAATGCAGCCATTAAAAATTATATGTATAAAATTGCAATTAAATGAGAACATATGCTATATTGCTCAGTGAATACTTATTGAATGAATGAAATGATAAATCCCAGATGGGAGGAGAAACAGGATAAAAATCATGGATACCGAATAATCGCAATTATAGAACAACATAAATAAGTAAATAAATAAATAAGTAAATATTTTAAAAAATTGTTTTACAAGAAGGAAAGAAACAAAAACGTAATAGTGATACATTCTGCTTGGTGGTATTACAGTGTACAATTAAAAATAATTTCTTCTATTTCTCTGATTTTCGAGAAATTTACGTAATAAATGTGCATTGTTTTAAAATGAAAAAGATTGTTTTAACTTAGGAAGCAAGATGCTCTATCTGCTTTTCTGAAGGAATGTGAAGAACAGTAAATAAATTACTCCCCAAAGGTTCATGCAGACCCTACAGTGTGGGCACAACTTCCTTAATGCTCACCCTAAACTCCACTGTTGATTTTGAGTTTTACTTGCAAAATAAACAGTGGGCCAAAAGTAAAAACACTGATACAATTGAACTTGATCTGATTTATTCTAAAAGCACAGACTTGCCTGAGGCGAAATTCTTTAGGAAAACATTCCAACAGCCAAAAGAAGCTTGTACTTAAACCAGGTGAAATTTCATTCATAAAATTAGTTCCTGCTCCTATTACAGCATTGCAAAAAAATTAGAAACTGCTGCTCCTGGACTTAAATATTAGTGTGTGTGTATATATATATATATACCACTTGAAATAAGTGGTTATGTGAAAAATGTCCAAAGCATTCAGATGATGTTTGTTAAGATGGTAAGTTTTAGTAAATTTACTCGAAGTCAATTGGAATCATTATTGGAAATCAAGTCTTAGTAAAGTAAGGGATTTTCTTGTCTCTGTAATACATATTTAGATATTTTTAGATTAAAGACCAAGCTATCGGCCTATGGTATATAAATTTATTCTTAGTTTCAGCATTTACCAGCAATTGATAGAAGTTACCTCATATACCAAATCTCCTAGTCTACCCAAACCCCTTGCCCACTTAAACATTTTTTATAAGAGTGGTGCTCATCTTTTTTTAAAGCAAGACAAACTGATTTTTCTTCTGCAAATTTATAAACAACAAAATATTTTCTCCCCCTGCATTTGAATTATTATGTTTTTAAAAATATGTGTCCAAAATTTTGAGAGGAGAAATAAAACAAAAGCTCAGTGGTTCCTTATTCCCTCTCACATTCAGAATTTAGTAAATTTTTCAATAACCTCAATAATCTATGTTCCCCCAACACACACATAATTCCTAGGCAACATGGTTGTGTCTCTAGCCAGAATACGGCAACATACCATTTCAGATCCACTTCATTCTTTTGCTCATGTTCTTGCCAATGCCTTGTCTTCTATTCTTGGCCTGAACTGTTCTGGTTCAAGGGTGACTCGGGAGGTGGCAGTCAAGCAGCTGTCAGCTGATGCTGCTTGACTGCTGTTGAAGACTTGACTGGAGTTAAAGAATCTTCTTTAAGCTCCCTCACATGGTTGTTGTCTGTTAGCCAAGGCCTCCATTCCTCCCCACATAGACTTTTGCATTAGCTGTCACTACTGGCTTCCTCCAGGGTTATTAATGAGAGAGGAGAACAAGATGAAAGCCACAGGATATGAATACCAGGAGTGGGGAGTATTGGAAGTCATCTTGGAGTCTGGCTACCCACAGAACTACCACACTTAGAAGCCCAGACGAAGTCCCAGCTTCTCCTGGAAGCTTTCTGTAATCACTACACCTTACGATTTCTTTCTTCTCAGAACACCTTTAGAAGAAATTCTCTACCATAGTTGGTTCTTAATAATGTCATTTTTGAATTTTTTTTTAAGTTTATTCATTTATTTTGAGAGAGAGTATGGGGGAGGGGCAGAGAGAAAGGGAGAGAGAATCCCAAGCATGCTCCCCACTAGGAGTGCGGAGTCTGATTCAGTCTCCAGCTCATGAACCATGAGATCATGACCTGAGCTGAAATCAAGAGTCAGATGCTTTACCAGCTGAGCCACCCAAGTGCCCCTCATTTTTGAAATTTTTTATGTTTCATTTTAAGTAATTCTTCCCAGTGCAATGTAAATTCCTTAAGTACAGTAAGACTCAACATATTTGATACTTCCTATCTCAATTTCAGCAATATTGGGATTAGTCAATATTGGGATGAGTCGATTTGAGGTTAGTGGTACTGAACATTGCATGCTGATTAAAATGGCCCATAGAGCTTTTAAAAAATACCGATGCCTAGGTGATATCCCCAAATGGGCACTGGTATTCATTTAGATGCTTCCCAGGTGATTCCAATGAGCAGCCAGTAGCTTAGAATGTTTCCTGCCTCGGTCATAAAACTAATAGGGACCTATGTTGAATTATGTTTGTTGTCGTTGTTCATTATCCTACAGTTCCACCAAACAAAACATTTGCTATTTTTGATACAGTTCTCTTAATTAAAAATATTGGGAGACTGATCAAGTAACCATAACTCCATTAGTGAATCTAGTTTTTACACATATATAGTTTTTGCTTCATACTCTGTCCAAAATAGAAATATACATAATTGCTTTTCCAAAATGTGCAATTATCATGACATCTAATAGAAAAATTAAATCACTAAATATAAAAAATTGCCCAAGAGTTATGACAGTCCACTGAAATGGTTACAACTGCAGTTCATAAAATTATTTTCAATAGATAAAATTTATAGTCTGAAGATTGTTTTCCATCCAGCCATTTAAGATCTGTCAGGAAAGGAAGTGTCTATTTCACTTGATATCCTTAAATCTTTTCCCTTTTTTACACTGTCAATGAGATTTTTAAATTCCTTACCAGCTCTGTTCCCAAAGGTTCCCCACTATCCCCCCTCACCCCTGCCCCCAATCACAATCCACAATCCTGAAAAGGATGGGGTAAAAAAGGCCTTTCTGATACAAAAGCATTTTTCAAAGACTTGGCTTCGGTGACTTGAAATGTCACAAGGAGAAGAGATTCTTTACTGCCTGGTTAGAAAAATCAGCTGTTTTCAATTGCTTATTTAATGGTATTAGCCTTAGTTCTTTTGCCAGTCTAATTCCCATCCTCTAATTTGAAGAAATAAGTAGTGAGCTCATTTACCTCTTAAGAATAAGATGCTTCTGTGGTAGGAGGAGCTCTTTCTGAAAAGGTTAACTAATTCAAATCAGAGACTAAAGTTTAGGACAATGATTCTCAAATGTGGCACACATCCTTTACATTTTTTTGTAAAGTACTTATTTGGGACCTAAACCAGACCTAATCAGCATCTTACAATGTGAAATTTGCACTGATGAGCCCTGAATGAAACAAAGACACAATGAAACTTTGCTTAACATCTTGGCACTCGGGTATTTCTGAAACCCTTCTTCTTGCCCAGCATAAATAGGTTAGACTAACAAAAAAGTACATGACTGTTGAAAGTAAAACTAGGGAAAGTAAAATTGCAACATTTAAAGATAAAATAGAAATTATGATTATATTGGTGTTCCTGATTAATAGATGAAATAATGCAGAATTATAGAGGGCTTATAATAGTATTTAAAAGTCGACCAAAACAGAATGGACCCAGAAACGTTTTCCCGACAATCACAAAGAAAAAGAAATCAGATCCCCATGCTAAAAAGTTTAAAAGCCAAATTTCTACCTCATAAGTGAAAATTAACAGGACTTAACATATACTTTGTATCCTAACCGTACCTGGCTTCATATCAAACTGTGTTGCAATTTCCTCTTATATTAGGCCAGATTCTTTTGGTTGCAAGTTATAGTTTAATTTTTTTATTTAAAAAATTTTTTTAATGTTTTTATTTATTTTTGAGAGGGAGAGAGAGCGACAGAGGACAAGTGGTGGGGCAGGGTGGGGGGAGCAAAGAGAGAGGGAGACACAGAATCAGAAGCAGGCTCCAGGCTCTGAGTTGTCAGCACAGAGCCCAACATTGGGGCTCGAACTCTTGAACTGTGAGATCATGACCTGAGCCAAAGTCAGACGCTTAACCGACTGAGCCACCTGGGTGCCCCAAGTTATAGTTGAATTTTTAAAAAAGGACTCTATATACTTCCTCTAAATGCATATTTTAGCAATTTTATTCTTTTTTTTCGCACTGAATTTATAAAATAGTACAATATGCAATAAATTGTTTACATAATTGTTCAAATATTGTTGCATAAGATGGCAATGGAATCCAAATAAAACTATAGCCTGCAAAACAGGTCCAGAAAGCAAGTGCTTTAATTGTCCATTTAGCTGTTAAATGAATGTATGAGTTGGGTAATAGAGTTCTAGGAGTAGTACTGCAAAATATAGCAAAGTACATACCTTCAATCGGTACCCTGCAGAGAGGTTTTTTCCCAAATAGTTGAAATATAACTTACAACAATTAAATATAACTATCACGTCACCTAAATTCATTTATTGTGTGTTTTAGACCTAAACATTTGACTGGTTAAGAAAACTTAAAGGAAACAATTGTGACTTAAATAGTGTGAAGTCAGAGATACAACTGAGAGTTTCTTAAAAGGCAAAAACAAATGAATAACTCAAATGGAGTTGTGTTTGAAAGCTATATTCCCTGAAATATGCTTTAATAATCTCTGTAAATTGGAACAAGCCAAGGGAGATAATTTCTATAGTATTGAATATAATATCTCAAATGAGCTGGCATCAAAGATGAAGATGATGTTATAAAGTCAACATTTCCCCATTTTCTTCCTGGATATCACTCAATGCAGCACAGAGAAGGAGATAAAATAACACGAACCCCTCCTTTTTTTTTTTTTTTTCAAAACGAGTACTGAACAATAAACTAAAAACTAAATGGAGAGTTCCCCACCGGAGTGCAGGAATGTATGTGCCAAACGAACAAGGAGAAGAATATCATAGCTTCAAATTTAAGAATGATTCAGCAAAACACACTTCTTAACAATGAGGGATACTCCCTGAGATGCCAAATCCAATGCCTTGTTTGCAACAATGGAAATAGGCTGCATGTGCTAGAGGCAGGAACTTCTCTGGATCTGACTGACTTCTGTGAATCAAAAGGATGGCAACAAACAAGGAATCATACAGATTAGCCGTATTTGCAGGAAGTGACGGCGGAGATCTGGCATTGCGAAAAACCTCCTGTCCTTCTTGACTTGGGAAAGTTGAAGAGAGACAAACTGATCCACAAAATTCTGGGTCCTCAAGATAATTCTAGCTAATCTGGAATATAGCCATCAACTTTCCCACACATAAGACTCCTAAAAATAACTGATCGTGGAGAAATTGATTTGCTTTAAAGATGAGTCATGAGAAAAAGAGTCACACAACTATACTGCAAGGAAAAGAAGGAAACAAATAAGAGTATCTTACAAAGAATTTTAAGCAGAAAAATTTTTCTGTTATATCAGATAAATTGGGACCAAATTTTTCAACAGAAATTTAAAAACCTCAATCAAGCAATACTTCCTATGAAGAAAGAGCATAGAAAAGATATTTTAAAGCTCAAGGAAGAGGTAAGACAGTAGGAAGAGATAAATTGTAAAGAACTATATAGTTTTTTTAACTATAAAGTGAAAGAAAAAAATAACGAAACCATCCCCCAAATAAAGGCAACATAGAAAGAAGCACAATGGAGAAAAAATTGCAGAAAACAATAAAATAAATATAAGACAGATATAACAAAAGTAAGGAAATGAAATAAAGAGGTAAAATGGAATAGAGGTGAACTGGCTCAAGATTTGCATAGGAGTCCAAAAGAAAAAAAACGAAAAAGAACAAATAATTTACAATATAGTTCATTTATTTCCCTGAAATAAAAGATTTGGATTTACATAGTAAAAGAAAAATTCTTGTCAAAGAAATATATATTCAAAGTAAGGAACAAAAAACATTCCCTAGGAAATTTAGATTTCAGTGAAAAAGAAACAAGTATTTGGGTAATCAGGCAAAAAGCTCAAGTTACCTTTAAGGTACAGGGTGTGGGTAGGGGATCAAGCTGGTCTCAGACTTTTCTATAGAAAAATTCAAAGCTAGAGGGGCACCTGGGTGGCTCAGTCAGCTAAGCATCTGACTTCAGCTCAGGTCATGATCTCATGGTTTATGGGTTTGAGCCCTGCATCAGGCTCTGTGCTGACAGCTCAGAGCCTGGAGCCTGCTTCAGATTCTGTGTCTTCCTCTCTCTCTGCCCCTCCCCCACTCATGCTCTGTCTCTGTCTCTCTCTTTCAAAAATAAACGTAAAAAAATTTTTTTTGTACAACAAAATTGTACAACATCATCAAGAAAAGCGGGGGCGGTGCATAACACTGAGAATTTTATACCTCATCAAACTATGATTTAAAAAATAAAGCAATATGCAAGAACTCAGGAAATACTAAAACTAGAAGAACTCAGAAGATATTACCATGGGTCTAGCCTAAGTAATCTACTAGAAGAAAATCTATAGAAAAAACTTTTGATGTTGAACATTTATTCTATTAACACTGAAGACTAAAAAAAGAAAAAAAAAGTAGGATTAGAATTATGAAAGAGTATAAATGTCACATGGCCTAGCAGTATAAAAATATTTCAACTAACAAAAGATGGAAAACAGAGACAAGGAAGGTGAAAAGTAGTGTAAGTTTTATAATTTTCTCATCTTTAATGGCTACAGATCAAAGTGCATCGGTAAAAGCTCACAAATCATTAATACAGATATAATTACATATACAGGGGTTAATAACATGAAGATAATATAATCAAGGAAAAGCAAATGATAGAGGAAAAGGATTGGAGAAGAAAAGGGAAATAAAGTAACTTCATCATTGCTTACAGTAACAATTTAGGTATGTTTAAAGAAATGGAGAAATTAGGGGATTAAGAAATTAATCCTGTGTGATGTGATGTTCTTATTAAAACGGTATTCATTAGAATGAAAATATAAATCTAATTATCAGAAAAAAATGAAATATACATAAGAGGGGATAAGGCTAATTTGAAAGGTTTTTTAACAAGTATTAAAAAAGCAAAACATAAAATAATATATTTATGTTATTTATAAATTATAAGTTATATAAATTGCATAAATATTAGTGTATTTATAATCATAATATAAATAAATTATGTCCACCATTAAGAGAAAGTGAAACCTAACTCTATACAAAAGACATACCTGAAACAAAGTGATTCAGAAGGGAAAATGGAAAGATGGGCAAAATTTTAGTACAACACAACTATAAAGGGAAGGCCATAATTTTAATACCAGACGAGATTGTATTCAGGCTCCAAATCACTAAATGAGACAAGAAAGTTTACTTTATAAAACAAGATGGTAAAATTAAAAAATGAAAATATACTAGTTATGAATCTGTATTGTATACCATACAAGTTGGATACACTATTCAAAGAACTGAAACTGTTGAAAAAAATTTCCCCTTTTCATTAGGATATAGGAGGTCACAAGAGAATGTTCCTTCCCTCCTAAAAATGAGATACAGCTGGATAACCTAACAACAACAACAACAACAACACTTTCTTGAACCTATCAGAGAATTGAGTTATAAGGCAACCTATTGAACTGAATTTTTAAACAATCACAAGTTCCTCTAAGGAGAGATGGAACACATGAACTGCTTCACCTTTGGCAGAGGATGAGAGGAAGATGTGGCTTCCAGCAAAGCAGGTAAGAAAACATTGTGCTCTATTTGTGTCATCGGTTCTTTGTGGTTGTTTTTTTCTTTACCTGCCTTGTTTGGAATGAATTGGATATTTTAATAACGTTAATCTGCCTTCATTAGCTTCTTAGTTTTCCTTTTAGTTGTTCCTCCAGGTTTTGCAATATATATCTTTAACATCACATTTTACCTATATAACTGTGTCCACTTATGTCTGTTGTAAGAAATTTGTAACAGTATAGATACATTTCATATTATATATAATTATTGCATTATATTTTATTTCTACATATTTTATAATTCCTACACCTTGTTGCTATTTTACTTGAGACATTTATTATCTTTTCAGGAATTTTTCTAAAACTACCTGAGAAGAAAGAAAATCTAAACGACCAATTTTCATAAATATAATTGTCAAATAGCTATTCCTCCATAGTACCAGACTGTGAGGGTTTCAAAAATTAATTCTAAAAGAAATTGATAAACCTATATTACCTAACTTATTCTAGAGTATAGTTTTTTAAAAAAAGGCCTTCTTCTAAATCCTTTTTATAAGGTGGCCATGTCACTGATACCAGTATGTAAAATAGATTTTACACACACACACAAGAAAACTAGTGGTGTACTTCACTGAAAAAAATCCTAAACAAAATATTAGCAAATGGAAACCATCGACATACTTCAAGAATTATACAAGAATATACTGAGTGGGGTTGGATTATTTAGTACTACAAGGATGATTAAGATTAAGAAAACTAATAATTAAATATAACATTAAAAACAGAAAAACAAGAGAGAAAACTCACAGAGTCGCTTTATTAATTAGGCAACACCTTCACTGGCTGTAAGAAATTCTTCAAATAACAATAGCTTAACAAAATGAAAGTTTACTTCTCTTTCCTGGAGTAGATTGAGCATAAGCAATTTAGAAATGATATAGTGTTATCCTTATGTTAGGGATCTTTTGATCCCAACTAAAATTAGAGAATTAATAAATGAAGAAAGGGGAAATAGATATTGGGCAATATAAAGTAGCATCTCCCAGGGGCACTTGGGTGACTCCGTTAGTTAAGCTTCTGACTTCAGTTCAGGTCATGATCTCTCTGTTCATGAGTTTGAGCCCTGCATTGGGCTCTGTGCTGACAGCTCAGAACCTGGAGCCTCTTTTGGATTCTGTGTCTCCCTCTCTTTCTTCTCCTCCCCTGCTCACACTCTGTCTCCCTCTCTCAGGAATAAAAAACCTTAAAAAAATATTTAATACAAATAAATAAAGTAGTATCTCTCATAGTCATCCCCATTAATGATCATAATAAGATTTTTTTAAAGCAAAAATCCTTGATTTAAAAAAAATAAGGTAAATCATAGGATAAAAATAATAAAAACTATTAGCAAGATATGTGTCTCATTCTAAAAACCTGAAATGTTGATAATTAAAAAAACATACTAGAAACCTTCTTATTAAAATCAGGGGTAAGATATGATACCTTCAATGATGACAATTATTCAACAATTTTCTTGCATATATTAGCCATTACAAATAAAAGTATATGAACGAGAGAAATAAAATTTGTAAAGAATGAAAAGAACTTATCAGTTGTTTTAGTTATCTGTTGATGCATACAACCCATACCTAAAAATTAGGAAATTAATAACATTTACTATCTCTCATGATTATGTGAGTGAATTAGGCAGTTCTTTTTTTTTTCTAATTTATTTATTTAAAATCAAGTTAGTCAACATACAGTTTAGTATTTGATGACACCCAGTGCTCATCCCAGCAAGTGCCCTCCTTAATGCCCATCACCCATTTAGCCCATCCTCCCCATATACCTCCCCTCCAGCAACCCCCAGGTTGATAACTGTATTTAAGAGTCTCTTATGGGTGGGGGGAGAAAATGAAAGGGAAGGAGAGAGAAACCAATAAACAGACTCTTAAATATAGAGGAAAAACTAATGGTTGCAAAGGGGAGCGCATGGAGGATGAGTGAAATAGGTAATGGAGATCAGGAGGGCATTTGTTGTGTGAGCACCAGGTGATGTATGGAAGGGTTGAATCACTATATTGTACACCTGAAACTGATATAATAGCGTGTGTTAACTAACTGGAATTAAAGTAAAAACTTTAAAAAATAATAAATAAATAAGAAAAAAAAAACAGTCCTATGCTTTGCCTCCCTTTCTGTTTTTATCTTATTTTTCCATCCCTTCCTCTATGTTCACCTGTTTTGTTTCTTAAATTCCAGATATGAGTGAAATCATATTTGTCTTTCTCTGACTGACTTATTTCATTTAGCATAATGTACTCTAGTTCTATCCATGTTGTTGCAAATGAAAAGATTTCATTCTTTTCAATGGCTGAGTAATATTCTATTGTGTGTGTGTATATATATATATACGTACAATATTCCATTGTGTATACGTATATATATATATACTCCCTCTCCTTTATCCTTTCATCAGTGAATGGACATTCGGGCTTCTTCCATACTTTGGCTGTTGTTGATAGTGCTGCTATAAACATTAGAGTTCATGTGCTCCTTCAAATCAGCTTTCTTGTACCTTTTGGATAAAAACTCCGTAGTGCAATTGCTGGATCATAGGGTAGTGCTATCTTTAAATTTCTGAGGAAACTCCAAACTGTCCTCTAGAGTGGCTTCACAAGTTTGAACTCCCACCAACGGTGTGAAAGAGTTCCCCTTTCTCCACATCCTTGCCAACATCTACTGTTTCCTGAATTGTTAATTTCAGCCATTCTGACAGGTGTGAGGTGTGGTTTTGATCTGTATTTCTCTGATGACAAGTGATATTGAGCATCGTTTCAAGTGTCTGTAAGCCATCTGAATGTCTTCTTTGGAAAAGCGTCTATTCATGTCTTCTGCCCATTCCTTCACTAAATTACTTGTTTTTTGGGTGTTGAGTTTGGTAAGTTCTTTATAGATTTTGGATACTAACCCTTTATCTGATATGTCATTTGCAAATATCTTCTCCCATATCTGCATTTTTGGTTTTGTTGATTGTATCCTTTGCTGTGCAGAAGCTTTTTATCTAGATGAGGTCATAATAGTTGCTTTTTGCTTTTGTTTCCCTTGCCTCTGGAGACGTCTAGTAAGAAGTTGTGGTGGTCGAGATCAAAGAGGTTGGTGCCTGTTTTCTCTCCTAGGTTTTGGCAATTTCCTGTCTCACATTTAGGTCTTTCATCCATTTTGAATTTATTTTTGTGTATGGTGTAAGAAAGTGGTCCAGTTTCATTTTTCTGCAGGTCGCTGTCCAGTTTTCTCAGCACCATTTGCTGAAGAGACTGTGTCTTTTCTATTGGATATTTCCAGGTTTTCTCTTCTCTTCCACTGATCTTTGTGTCTATTTTTGTTCCAGTACCATACCGTCTTGGTGATTACAGCTTTGTAAAACAGCTTGAAGTCTGGAATTGCGATCCCTCCAGCTTTGGTTTTCTTTTTTTTAGGACTGCTTTGGCTATTCTGCATCTTTTGTGGTTCCATACAAATTTTAGTATTGTTTGTTCTAGCTCTGTGAAGAATGCTGGTGTTCTCTTTTGACAGGGATTGCATTGAATCTTTAGATTACTTTGGGTAGTGTAGATATTTCAACATGTGTTCCTCCAATAAATGAAGATGGAAAATTTTTCCATTTCTTTGTGCCTTCTTCAATTTCTTTCAAAAGTCTTTTTATAGTTTTCAGCAAACAGATTTTTTACCTCTGGTTAGGTTTATTCCTAGGTATCTTATGGTTTTTGGTGCAATTGTAAATGGGACCGATACCTTGATTTCTCTTTCTGCTACTTCATGATTGGTGTATAGAAAGGTAACCATTCCTGTACATTGATTTTATATCCTGTGACTTTGGTGAATTCATGTATCTGTTCTAGCAGTTTTTTGGTAGAGTCCTTTGGATTTTTCACATAAAGTATCATGTGATCTGTGAAAAGTGAAAATTTAACTTCTTCCTAGACAATTCGTATGCCTTTTATTTCTTTTTGTTGTCTGATTGCTGAGGCTAGGACTTCTAGTACTATGTTGAACAGCCGTGGTGAGAGTAGACATCCCTATCATGTTCCTGACCTTAGGCGGAAAGCTCTCAGTTTTTCCCCATTGAGGACGATATTAGCTGTGGGGTCTTTCGTATTTGGCTTTTATGATGATGAGGTATGTTCCTTCTATCCCTACTTTCTTGAGGGTTTTTATCAAGAAAAGATGCTATGTTTTGTCAGGTGCTCTTTCTGCATCTATTGAGAGGATAATATGGTTCTTATCCTTTCTTTTATTAATGTGGTGTATCACATTGATTGATTTGTGAATATTGAACCAAACTGGCAGCCCAGGAATAAATCCCATGATCATGGTGAATAATTCTTTTGATGTACTGTTGAGTTTGGTTTACTAGTATCTTGCTGAGAATCTTTGCGTCCAGTTTCATCAGGGATATTGGCCTGTTATTTTCCTTTTTAGTGGAGTCTTTGTCTGGTTTTGGTGTCAAGGTAATGCTGACTTTATTGAATGAATTTGGATGCTTTACTTCCATTTCTGTTTTTTGGAACAGTTTAAGAAGAATAGGTATTAACTCCTGTTTAAATGACTGGCAAAATACCCCTGGGAAGCCATCTGGCCCAGGACTCTGGTTTGTTGGGAGATTTTTGATAACTAATTCAATTTCTTTGCTGGTTATAGGTCTGTTCAAGTTTTCTATTTCTTCCTGTTTCAGTTTTGAGAGTACATGAGTTTCTAGGAACTTATCCGTTTCTTCCAGATTGCCCAGTTTGTTGGCATATAATTTTTCACAGTATTCTAATTGTTTGTGTTTCTATGGTTTGGTTGTGATCTCTCCTCTTTCATTCATGATTTTATTTTGGGGGGTCCTTTCTCTTTCCTTTATGATAAATCTGGCTAGGAGTTTATCAATTTTGTTAATTCTTTCAAAGAACCAGTTCTTAGTTTTTTTGATCTGTTCTATTTTTTTGTTTGTTTCTTTGTTTCTAAATTGTTTATTTCTGTTCTAATCTTCTTTATTTCCCTTCTTCTGCTGGTGTTTGGTTTTATTTGCTTCTCCTTTTCTAACTTCTTTAAATATAGATTGTGGATTTGCGATCTTTCTTGCTCCTTGAGATGAGCCTGAATTGCAACATACTTTCCTCTTAGGACTGCCTTTGCTGCATCCCAAAGGATTTGGTCTGTCATGTTTTCATTTTCATTTGCTTTTGTGTATTTTTTTTTAATCTCTTCTTTAATTTCCTGGTTAACCTATTCATTCTCTAGTAGGATGTTCTTTAACCTCCGTGTACATGAGGGCTTTCCAAATTTTTCTTGTGGTCAATTTCAAGTTTCATAGCACTGTGATCTGGTAATATGCATGGTATGATCTCAGTCATTTTGTACCTATTAGGAACTGATTTGTGACCCAGTATATGATCTATTTTGCAGAATGTTCCCTTTGCACTCAAGAAGAATGTGTATTCTGCTGCTTTAGGATGAAATATTCTGAATGTATGTTAAGTCCATATGGTCCAGGGTGTCATTAAAAGCCATTGTTTCCTTGTTGATTTTCTGCTTTGATGATCTGTCCATTGCTGTAGGTGGGGAATTAAAGTCTCCTACTATTATGGTATTATTATCAGTGAGTTTCTTTTTTGTTTATTAACTGATTTATCTACTGGGTTTCCTCCAAATTGAGGAATATATTTACAATTGTATCTTCTTGATGGATAGAACCCTTAATTATGATATAATGTTCTTCATCTCTTGTTACAATCTTTATTTCAAAATCTAGTTTGTCTGGGAGCACCCGGGTCACTCAGTTGGTTGAGCTTCTGACTTCAGCTCAGGTAGTGATCTCATAGTTTGTGAATTTGAGCCTTGCATTGAGCTCTCTGCAGTCAGTGTGGAGCCTGCTTTGGATCCTCTGTCCCCCTCTTACTTTGCCCCTCCCCTGTTGGCACTCTCCATCTCAAATATAAATAAAACAGTTTATTAAAGAAGATAAGATCTAGCTTTTCTGGTGTAAGTATGGCTACTCTGGCTTTATTTTGACATCCATTAGCATGATGGTTCTCCGTCTCCTCACTTTCAATCTGTAGGAGTCTTTAGGTCTAAAATGAGTCTCTTGTAGGCAGCATATAGATGGATCTTATTATTATTTTTTAATCTATTCTTACACCCTGTGCCTTTCGTTTGAAGCATTTAGTCTATTTATATTCAGATTGATTATTGAAAGATATAAATTTGGTGCCATTGTGTTACATGTAGAATTAGTGTTTCTGGCGATGTTCTCTGGTCCTTTGTAGTCTTTGTTGCTTTGGTCTTCTGGGATTTTTTTTTCTTTTTTCCTCATCTCGGAGAGTCCCCCTTTAAATTTCTTGCAGGCCTTGTTTAGTGGTCATGAACTCCTTTAGTTTTAATTTGTCCGGGAAACTCTTTATCTCTCCTTCCATTCTGAATGACAGCTTTACTGGACAAAGAATTCTTGGTTGCATATTTTCCCCATTTAGGTCATTTAATATTTCTTGCCACTGCCTTCTGGCCTGCCAAGTTTCAGTGGACAGGTCTTCTGCTAACCTTATGTGCCTACTCTAGTAAGTTAAGGACCTTTTTCCCTAGCTGCTTTCAGAATTCTCTATATTTGTATTTTGAAGTTTCACTATGATGTGTCATGGTGTTAACATATTTTTGTTGATTTTGAGGGGAGTTGTCTATGCCTCTTGGACTTGAATGCCTGTTTCCTTCCCCAGATTAGGAAAGTTCTCAGCTATAATTTGTTCAAATAAAACTGCTGCCCCTTTTTCCTGCTCTTCTTCTTCTGGAACTCCTATGATACGGATATTGTTTTGTTTTACAGAATCACTAAGTTCTCTAATTCTCCCTTTTTGATCTAATACTTTTCATTCCCTCTTCTTTTCAACTTCATTATTTTCCATAATTTTATCTTCTATATCACCCATTCTGTCCTCTGCTTCTTCAATCCTCCTTATGACTATATCCAGTCAGTTTTGCATCTCAGTTATAGTATTTTTTATTTCAGCCAGACTGGTTTTTAGGCCTTTGATCTCTGCAGCAAGGGTTTCTCTTTTGTCTTCTATGCTTTTTTCCAAACCTAGCTAGTAGGCTTGGTTGTTGTTCTAAATTCTTGTTCAGATATATTGCTTATATCTGTTTTGAGCTAGTCCCTGGCTGTGGTTTCTTCTTGACCTTTCTTTTGGGGAGAATTCCTCCATCTTGACATTTTGGCTAAGTTTCTGTCTTTTTCAAGTTTTAAAAGCTTGTTATATCTCCTGTACCTGAGTCCTGCTATATTAAAAAGGGGTCATACACTGTCAAGGACCTGGCACTTTAGGAAGTATTTCTGGTACATACTCTCTGCACTGTGCTATTGGATTTTGGCTGCTCTTTCCCACCGATCAGACCTCTTCAGAGCTCCTCCGTGAAGTGGGAAGTGTCTGGACCTTTAATTAGGTGTACTTTGATTTGTTTGTTGAAGTAAGCCTGGAAAAAAAAAGGGGGGGAAGCCTAATCCCAAAAAAAGAGAAAAGGAAATGAAAAACAAACAAACAAAAAAACAAGCAAGTAACTATGATCCTGTTTCTAAAAAAAGAAAAGAAAAGAAAAGAAAAGAAAAGAAAAGAAAAAAAAGAAGAGGAAGAAGAAGAAGCAGAAGAAGAAAGAAAAAAAGAAAAGTAAATCTGGTCCTATTTCCACCAGAACTGCAGGTGACCTTTTGAGGCACTCAATTTTCAGTATACTTAACACATGGAGGCTGCTGGCTGTGCTGGTCTTCCAGAGGAGAAGCTTGCTGCATTGGCTCAGGTTCAGTCTTGCCCCAGTAAATAAGCAGTTGCCAGGCAGGGGTGGGGTGGGGGAGGTGAGGGGGAGGGATTTTGTGTAAGCAGGTCCTGCCTCCACTGGGGCCACTGTTTGCTCTTTGAGGACCCACTGTGTTGGTGTTGGGGGGAAAATGGTGCCACCCCAATCTCTCCTCCCCGGACTGGGGATCTCAACCCCCAGCTGTTAGGCAGCCCTCACAGAATAGCAAAGACAGTCACTTTACTCCACTATTCTCATTCGTCTTTTTCTTTGGCGCAGCTGGGATTCAAAACCCAAAGTCTTAAAGGACCCAGCACCACGTGGATCTGCTCCCTCCTCCACGCTGTGTGAAGTCCTCTGTCCCTGAGAAACAGTCCCACACCTACACAGTGTGTGCAGTCTATGGTGTAGCACCGCTAAAAGCAGCAAAGGTTGTATTTCCTCTGAGTGCACTTCTGTCCCCTGCCAATGAAAGGCCTTTTGCTGGCACCTGCTGGGTCTTTTGTCCTTGGGGAGGCAATATACCCTCTTCCAAAAGTACTCCAGGAAGGGAACTGTTCTCTCCCAGTGTGCCCCAGAGGTCCCCACACCATGCTATGCACTCCAGGTCCAGTTTCCTCTTCCTCCAGCTCTGCTCCAGAGAAAGTCATGCACTTCCAAAACCTCAGAGTTGAGTTCCAAACGTGGTTTGCAAAAAAAATCTGCAACACTCAGTACTTCTTGCTCCCCAGTCCATGGTCCAGAGAGGTTTTCCTCTTGTGTGAACTCAATTCCACAGTCTCTCAACCCCTCTTTCTTTCTCTCCCTTTTGTCTCTCCATGGAAAGGGTTCCCTCCCTTCCATTGCACTGCCATTTTTCTTTCCCCTAATTCACTTCCATGCATCTTGCACCTGGCATGCTGTCTCCCTCCAACTGTGGAGATCCTTCTGCCACTCTGCAGATCGATTTCCTGGGTGTTGCAAGTTTTCTGACCTCAGTATATCTATGTTTGAGGGAGGAGGAAAGCCCAGGGTCCCCCTACTTCTCTGCTATCTTAACTCCTCCTCCTCCAGGCAGTTCTTCTTTACTATCTAGAGTAATTCAAACTTTATATTTTAAATCACCTAATTAGTGAGCATTCTAATATAATATTCTAATATTACATAATGCTCAACTATTTGGAGAAACATTTTCATTACTGGGTAAATCTTACCTGTAAGTCCCTGAAGGTTTTTGTTCACATGGTTCCTCCTTAACATGGTTCTCTAAGAAAGAAAAGTAGGACGATATTTAGTTTGTCCTCTTTTAACTAAATGATGGATATGTTTCAAATGCAAGATTTCTGTGGTTTTTAGACTGATTTTTCAACTTGGTTCACAAAGTAGTATTGTGACTCATGCATATAGAGTTCCAGACACAGTATAGAAGCTGAAGCTTGATCATGAGCCCAGCATCAGAGAATGAATAGATATATTCATATCTATATACATAGAATATTTAGATAGATAACCAAACTTGGCCTGGCAGGAGAAACGTAGAGATTCTATATGTAAATCTTCATTGGGAAGTTTCTGGGCACATTATTTTCTGGCTGTCACATGACACCATTTGAATTGACTGTTTGTTGTTATTTTAAGCTTAATTCATCAATTTTAGAGGTTTTTCCAGACACACAGAACTGTTTCTGTGTTTTATCCCATAACTTGTTTAAAGTGTTTGGCTCTCTTTGATGTGGAATATATCCAACTTGGAACCATAACTCACTGAGTTATGTGAGATTTCGATAATACTTTCCTAAGGTAATCCACACCTTTCATCAGCAGTCTATGTCTTCTCTCAAATACAAAGACTATATCCAACATTTTAAAGAGTCATCTGTGTTTGTGACATTATATATAGTTGCCTGGTATTATTTATTGCTATCTCATAAAACAAAGGACAGAAAGTCTAGAATAATGATAAACGGCCTTTTTTTTTTTTTTTTTTTTTTTGATGGGGGAAAGGGGCAACTCAAGGAAGTAAAAAATGCATTACTTTTTTGTCCGCCCCACATTTCTTTCTTTTGGAAACTTCCCCTCCTGTATATCACATGATTCTGGTAGGATTGTCAGTTAAGAGGTCACTTCCCTGCCCCAAAGTTTGCGTGTATCCGAGCAGGGATAATCAGAGCTCTTGTTCAGTGATTGAGAGGAGAATTAGGAGACAGTGCGGAGGGGGCTATCTCCTTATACAGGTTGAGAAAAAGCATATAAATGTAGGAATGTTAAGATTCATTTTTCTCACTATGTGGCGAGCTTGACTAAAGGTAAAGTCAACAGAAAGAGACACAGAAGGACACAGAGGGACACAGAGGTAGATGCAGAGTGACAGATATATAGACTGATCCCAAGACATCTTTTACCTAAAGCATGGATTATAAGGGAAGAATTTAAATAATTGGATACACTGTTTAATTTCATCGAACTATTTTAATCTATTTGGAAATGAACATATTTGCAGGATCCAGCTTTAAACCTAAAATTCTAAGTACAACACATTAACAGTCTTTATACCTCTTTTTGCTTGCCACAATTATTAAAATTATACACTTCTTGTTGTATTACCATTCTTATGAAATGGTGTTTGTACAGTTATTTGAATATTTTAATATATTTTGCCTATATTTTACAAAATTGAGTGAAAAGCTGAATAATAAATATGCTAATATTAATGAGTTTAGATAATTTTAAAGTTTGGAAACAAACTTCTTTTTAAGTTGACTTAAATTTCTAGGACTTCAACTTTTGCATATATTTTCCTAGATAGTTTATGAAAAAAAAACCATTAAGGGACTAATCATACATGGTGTTAAGACAATGACTATAGTCTGACAAGATTATATATAATAAATCATTACAAAAATAGACAGATATAAAACATTTTAAAAGCTACCATACCTTGCTACAACTATCAAAACTATTATTTACTCTTTTTAAAAAAAAAAAAAAGAAGCTGAGTTTGATAACAAATTGGAGTAGTTGAGAGTGACAAGAATAAAAAACAAAGTCTCCACTGCAAAATAATTTAAAATCTACATATTAAAGTGGACTGAATTTGTATAAAGAGAGAATTATATTACATTAATCAGTGACTGGTCATATTAGGAATTCTAACATCAGCATAGAATTAAAAATTAAGAAATAAGCAAATATTAATAAATTAAGCAAAAAGGAAACAGACAAGTTATCATTTAGTTTAGAATGTATTTTATCGTTTATTTTTGAGAGAGAGAGAGAGTGAGAGAGCATGAGTGGGTGAGGGGCAGAGGGAGACACAGAATCCAAAGTAGGCTCCAGGTTCTGAGCTGTCAGACAGTGCCCAATGTGGGGTTCGAACCCATGGACCGTGAGATAGTGATCAGAGCCAAAGTCAGATGCTTAACTGAGCCACTCAGGAGCCCCTAGAATGTATTTTAAATGATTAGCCATATCTGTACTACCTCTTTTCAGCTAAGTAAAAGACAAAATGCTAATTTTGAAAATTTTACTTGAAAATTTTCTTTTAACTTGAAAATATTTAGTTCTTTTTAATATATGTATTAATTAAGATGATATAGGTGCTTTATTCAATAAAAATTATCTACTTGTAAAAGTCAGTCATTCTATACAACAAAGCTTATAGGTTATGCTACCTCAAATCATGACAATAAATTTTGTGGTTATTTCTAATATTTCTAACACAAAGCATGTACCTGTAATCAGTTGTGTGTGTTTGTGTGTGAATATATATTTATACAAAAGTTAAATTAGGAGGTGGTTGTTTTAACAAAAACTATCTTAATAAGAATATAGATTTATACAAAGGTTAAATTAGGAAGTGATTGTTTTAACAAAAACTATCTTAATAAGAGAATAATCCACACAATTCCCATAAATAATAGCCATTTATTATATATTCTAAATATTATATAATATTAATTTTTATATATTCTTTCCAGGAACCATCTATTATATGAAGTTATATAATTAAAACCTCCTGATTAAAATTTTGGTATTAAATTGAAGCATTATGATTTTCAAAATATGGTAACAATAGTAGCACACAAACATAAAACCTATTCAAACCTATTTCCTTTAGAAACATAAAACCTTTAGAGGATCTTAGATATCTGACTTAATCCCTTCATTTTCATAGTGAGTACACAGTTGTCCAGAGAAATTTAGCTGGCAATTAATTAATGACAAAATCAAGAATAGTACCTTGTTCTTGTAGCTAATTCAGAAGTTAAAATATGGATTTTTATATCTAAATGTTTTGTGTTATTTTGGGCTGTGTGAAATGTGACATTTATACCTGAATGGGAACTTCTCATGAATAAAATCTGTATACTAGTTCTTTCTATTCCAAATATTTAAAATTGACAGCTCTTCCTCCAGTTAAAAAAACAGACAAACAAACAAACATAACAAACTCTTTCCCTTCACCATATAGTTAACAGCTAAAAAGTCTGGACAGAACTAAAAGTTCAACCACCTAAAGGCTTTAAAGAATTGACAAAAGCAGGCAGATTTTAGAGGAAAACTAAAGGTCGGAGGCAATAATCTTCAGAAGGTGAATTTTCTCTATTTGAGAGATTTTACTGCAAGGTCAAGCATAGTTGTAGCACAGCGAAAAGTGGCTAAAAGTGAGAGAGAGTTTGCTGTCTTTTTGTTCAGAGGAGCTAAGGCTAGGAGCCACAACAAGCAGAGTTGTGTATGAACTTAGAAAGGAGACAGTCAGATAAGGCAAATCTAAACGTTTGGGCAGAGCTGGTTGACTCTAGAACCACACATGTGCTGAGATGATTGAAAAGAGTGTGAATTGAGATCTAATCTGCTACTCACCACAGGCAAGGCAGAGGTTTCTGTTTGATCTAACCAAACTAACTACCTGCTCAAACAAAAATATGAAGACTCTCAAGAGGAATATAACCAAATTCAGAGTCTCTACAATATAACTGATACAATGTGCAGGATACAACTCAAAACCATTTGATATATGAAAATCTAGGAAATATGATCTAATCTCTAGGGAAAAGATAATCAGCAGAGGCCAATTCTAAGATGATCAATAACTTAGGATAATCAGACAAGGATTTTAAAGCAGCTATTAAAACTGTGTTCAATGATATAAATGAAAATGTTAGTAATGAATAAAATGATAGGAAAATTAGTGGAGAAACTATGAAAGAAGAGCCAAATGGAAATTTTAGATCTAAAAAATGGGAGTATCTGAAATTAAAAAAAATTCATATGATGAGTTGAAGAACTACATGAAGATGACAGTGGAAAAACTCAGGTAACTTGAAGATAGATCAATACAAATTATTCAATCTGAAGGAGAGGGTGAAAAGGGTAGAAATAAAATATAAAGAGCCTCAAGTACTCGTAGTACAATATCAAAAGGGTAATTAGAATTCCAGAAGGAGAGAAAGAAAATGGGGCACAATAAAATATGAAGAAATAATGACCACAAACTTTCCAAATTTATTGAAAGACAAAAATTTGCAATTCAAGCACTTGAATTTATCTGAAACAAGTATGAGGAAAACCAAGCCTAGAAATAACATAGTCAAACTGCTTAAGACCAAAGTCAGAATACCCCAAAATTTTTTGCTCAAGGTACTTAATAAATTTTATTGATTTAAAAAATAATTCTGAAAATATAATTGAACAGAAAACTTTTTTGTCCTGAATTTTAATTACATATTTATGTATAACTTTAGGAAAGTTTAAGAAATTTCATTAAATAAAGTGTGCCAGTAGAATTGTTTTGAAAACAGAAAAAGTTTAATCATGGGCTTAAAGTAACAATTTACTAAAATACATAAAAGTAAAAAGAAACTCATAAAAGATATTTTTATTTTAGTGTTTTGGAACATAGAAGTTTTATTTCGGGCTTTTGAATACAGCCAAATTATTTACATTATTTATTGCATATTTTAATTAAATATATTTAAAAACAGACTCTTCAGCAGTGAAAATTCAAGAACCTTATAGATATATAAGCCATTTTTTATATTTCCTTACTCTAAACAGAAAATCAGTTCATCCCTACAGCATCATCTAATGCAAAATTAAGTAGGAAGAGATTGGGAAGATCTGGGTTCTAGTACTGGTTCTAGCCTAGAATATAGCCCTGATTGAGTCACTCAACCTCATATGAGTCTCAATTTCCTCATATTTAAGATGTGGGTTTCATGTTTTCTATGGTAAAAATAGAGTACTGGTTAAGAAAGTGAACACTTGTGCCAGACTGGTTTGAATTCTCGCTCTTCCACTTACTAGCTATGTGGTCTTAAGTAATGAACCACATTATGTTTCCTTATGTTTATGTATTTCCTTATTTACAAAATAAAGCAATATACTCTTCATAGAAGTATTCAATTAAATAGCACATGTTCAATTCTTATGTCAGTACCCAATCAATGTTAGCATTAATTGGTTTTTTTTCATTAAAATACTTTAGAATTTTTTATTTTTGAGAGAAAGAGACACAGCATGAACAGGAGTGAAAGAGAGGGAGACACAGAATCTGAAGCAGGCTGCAGGCTCCAAGCTGTCAGCACAGAGCCCAATGTGGGGTTCAAATTCACAAACTGAGATCATGACCTGAACCAAAGTCAGTTGCCTAACTGACTGAACCACCCAAGCATCCCTAGCATTAGCTGTTTTTTAAAATGACCCTGAAATTTGAGGTACATATGAAAGTACTAATTAAGTGAATAATAAACACAGTTCCTTTTTGCATATTAGAATTTTGAGGCAGGAACATAATAAGGGTATGCCTAAGGAAACATTAATTCTGGGGTGCCTAGATGGCTCAGTTGGTTAAGCATCCAACTCTTGATTTCAACTTGGGTCATGATCTCACACTAACAGCTCTCCCCCTCTGACCCTCCCCCGCTCATGTTTTCTCTCTTTCTGTGTCTCTCAAAGTAAATAAACTTAAAAAAAAATGTAAACAGAGTAACTCTGTAATGAAAGTAGAAATAACTGGATATTGTTTCATGTAGTGACAATTCACAAAAATAAATCTTGAGACATTAAAAAATCAGTAATTTTTATTTCTGTTTATTTTTGACTCAAAGATACTTAGAAGTATTCAAATAACTAGTTGAGTACCTCTTTGGTAATTTTTTTCCTCTACATTTTGTTATAAATGAAAATAAGCTATACTTCAACTCCCTACCCCTCAAAAATATTTTTCTTTAGAACCACTAACAACACTTCAACATCACAAAAAGTGCATTGGTAGAACCAAGCAAAAGGTGCAGTTTATTAACATAAATCTTTGAGTTTCAAAGTGTATTATCAGATTATAGAAAAATATTGTCAAGTGAAATCTAAAGCAGAGGATTAACAGCTTGACAAATTACTTGAACAAGCTCATTAGTAAAGGACATATTCACAAGTGCTATAAATGTCTAGAGAGCCCAGAACTGTGGTTCTCTTTCTGAGTAAACATTGCCAAGTTCTGGAAATGCCACGTCAATAGTCCTGGCAATAATTACAGCTTAGAGATGTGGGGTTTTTCTTCCTAAAAGTTTAAAGCACTATTGTCCCTGTAGCTTAAATTTTCTGTATACTGGGATGTAGAGATAATAATTTGCATGTTTCATATCTTAAAATGTATTTTTCCTCTAACTGTAATATACTTTACTCAAATATTTCACCTATTTTACTAGATGCCTTATTTCCTTTGCTTGGCATTTAAATACTGCTTTTAAAAAAATAACAATTACAGTGCTAGGCAGTGAGGCAAGTAATTAGTTGCTGTTTTTAAGACTAAATTTTATTTTAAAATATCCTTAAATGTCTTGTGAAAATATCCCTTATTTTTAAAGCTCATTTTCATTGTTCTTCCCTTAGCATTTTCTATTTCTTGCATATCTTTTGGGAGACTGGACAGCTGAAACTGCACTAAACCACAAAGACCTCTGAGGTTACTAAATAGTGTCAAGGAGTTTTCTGCATCTGTTTCTCTCTGCCTTACAGAGAGTACTCCCAGACTTGGAGAAGTAATAAATGGAACAAGATCTTCAGCATTGTCTATATTTGCATTTAAAAGATAGTACTAAATCCTTCATCCCAAAGGACATGTTTTCTATTAAACTTTTAAAATTTTCACTCTTTTAATATAAGTCCAGTTGTATTGAAAAACAAACAAAACAAATACCCAAGAAGTCCTCTATAGGACCATAAACAAATCATAGCAAAAAAAAAAAAAAAAAAAAAGGGTTCATTTAAAAATAATGGTGACTTTTAATATATAAAGTAGAAAATAATTATTGTGGGAAGACAATGAGATATGGAGTCAGCCTGCACTGGTCTTAAACTTGAGTATAGCTTGGCATAGAAAAACTAAGCCCCCATCTCCTTAGCTCTGAACCGGGAATAACATCTCCTGGGCAGTTGTGACAATTAAGTGACATGATTGGGCATGCATCGTAATCCACATATGTTATTTATGTAGTGATTTGTGGTCTGATCTAAAGTTTGTACTTTATGCAAGTAGTCACAGTTAAAATGGTATGTTGACAGAAATTTGAACTATGTTGTTAGGGGACTAGTGTTCTGTAACTGAAACCCATGCATGTCAAAATGTGCAAAACTAGGACTGTTTACTCTTTCATTTTTTTCCCTACTGGCCTTTATGCTATTGTCATATATGTAACTTTTACGTTGTAAACTAAACATTGTTATTTTGTATAAGTAGTCGATTATCTTATAAAAGATTTAAATAATTTTTAAAATCTCATAGATTAACCCATGTTTATCATTTCCAGTGTTCATCATTCTCTTGTGTAAGCCCACATTTTCATTTAATATCATTTTCCGTTTGCTTGAAAGACATCCTTTAATATTTCTTATAGTGCCAGTGATGAATTACTTTGAAACTTTCAGGTTTGGTATGTCTGAAAACAACTTTATCATATCTTTGCCTCTGAAAGACATTTTGCCGGGTATAGAATTCTAGGTAGACAGGTTTTTTTTTTTTTTTTTCCTTTTAGTGTTTTAAAGATGTTTCTCCATTGTCTTCAGATTGTTTCTGATAAGAATTCATCACTGGTTATTATATGGCTTGGTAGTTTTCTTCATATTTCTTATGCTTGGAGTTCACTGAATTTCTTGTATTTGTGGGTTAATAGTTTTCATAAAAGTCTGGAAATTGGTAGGCCATTATTTGTCTTGTGTACTCTCCTCTCTGCCTTCTTCCTTTAGAGACTCTAATCAAACTACTACTTGAAATTGTTCTAACTCACTGTTCTTTTATTTTTCTCATTTTGAGTAATTCCTATTGATAAGTTTATTAGTCACTGAACTGCAACGTCTAAGTTGCCATTAATCCTATCAACTGTACTTTCACCTCAGACATTGTAGCTTTCATCTCTAAAAGTTTGAGTTTAGTCTTTTTAATATCCTCCATGTTTCTGCTTAGTTTTTGAATACATGTAATAACCGTGGCAGTTTTAATGCAATCTATAAATTCTAACACCTACATCACATCCAGGTTCATTTTAATTGGTCAAGTTGTGCTTTTGTTTCTTTGCCTAAGTGATCTTTAATTAGAGGGCAGCCATTGTGAATTTTATCTCATAGGTGCTGGGCATTTTTTTTTTTAATAAGCATTTTTGAGCTTTGATCTAGGATGCAGTTGTAATGTGGGAATGGTTTGATCCTTTTTGACCTTGCTGTTATGATTTTCCGGGGGGCGGGGGACCGGAGTAGTACAACCTAGGGCAAAGCATTTCCTACTTCTTGGGCAAATAACTACCCAGTGACTTGTGGTTGGTGAGAACTGGCATTGTTACTAGACCCTTGTGAGCACTGGACAATGTTTGTTCCCTCTAATTTTTTCGAATACCTCTTTCTCCACCCTCCACTTCTTCACATGTATGTGCTCATCAGTACTGAGTTTAATTCTCAAGGGGGATCATCTTTCAGATCTCTGGAGTTCAGTCTTCTCTTCTCAGTGGTACTCCATCCTGTGAACTCAAGCTATTTTGTTTTCAGCTCCACTTTTTCACTCAGGAAGTCTACTTCCTCAGTTCTGCTTCCTTGCATCACGGCCTGGAAACTCCCTCAAGGCAGTAAGCTGGAAAAATCATAGGGCTCCATTTGTTTGTTTCCTCATCCTCAGGGATTATTTCCCTCCTTGTCTGAGGTCCAGTCTTGAAATCCACTTTTCGATGTAGTTTGCTTCTTATTTCGTTCTTTCACCAAGAAGAGTCCATGCAGTCCTCATTATTCCATCTTGGCTGGAAATAGAAGTTATATCTATCTTTTAAGAAATGACCACTTGAGTTTTTGCGTAATATGAGAGAATAATATCTAGAATTATCTGAAAACACTATTAAATTACTTTTCCTTTTCCCAACTACAATCTGTGTTGAGTAGGACTTAACAACATATTGTAACAAATTAAATGCAGAATACCACTCTTCTATATAATGTGAATGTAACCAGAAACCTTAACTTTATTACTGGGATCAGAGTTTTACTAGCAGCTTCAGGGATGTTATTTCATCTTAGACTAGGCAATTAAGCTTTCCCCAATAGATTTAAAACCAGAACACCCAGAAGTTACTAAATAGTGAAGTAAAATAAAGACATTTTAAATAGCTATACATTTTATGTATTTCTCTACTGTTTTGTTTAGTGGTTGAATGAAAAAGGTGATCCTTATGTGGACTCATATAGTCAATACCCCAACCTGCTCACATACACATAAAAGGAGTCATCTGTAACAACAACTGGGAATGGGAAAAAACTCTCCTGAGCTATATACAATTAAGCTACAGAATTCCTATGAGTTTTTGGCACACGTGCCTGAAAGGTTACAATTCTTTCTTGTATATATAATTTCCATAGACAAATAATTTTTATGAATAGTTTCCATGAATGATAGTATGCTCAGTAGTTAAGATCAGTATTTGAAATCAGACTGCTTGGTTCAAACTCTAGCTCCAAGTACTTTCTACCTGTGTGACCTTGAGGAAGTCACTTAATATGCATACTTCAGTTTCCTTTTTTATAAAATGGTAGTAAAGTGTTATTTAAATAGCTGTTTTGAGAAGTAAATTAGTTAATGTAAATATCTTAAAACCATGCATGGTAAATAAAACATTTAGCAACTTATATAAATTTTGCAATTATGGTTTCTTTTCAACCCTGTTGGCTATTAGCCAATGATCTTTAAATGCACACATATCTGAAATCTACCCCTAGATGTATTCATTTGTGAAGTCTAAGAGAAGGCACAACAACACAAGTTTGTTTTGTTTTTGAGTCCCACAAGCGATTCTGATCACTACATCCTGGCAAGAACTGAAACTCATAATCAGACTTTAAATTATCACTTACACTAATCAGTGTTAGGCTAAATTTAAATTGTTCCTTGAAGCATTTTCTAATCCTGAATAGCTCAGGGAATCAGATTGCTTCAAGTAGGAAGAGGCAGAATTGACCATCAGAATAGATCTAAATTCATAAAATATTTAATAAGTAACCACTGAATATCAGTATTCTGTAGACAGAAATGAGTAAGGTGCCTCTGTCCTCAGGAATGTAAAAGTCAGTGATAACTGAGTAGATATAAGCACTGTTTCCCAAGGTGTGGTACATGGCTGCATACCACTATGGAATAAGCAATCCAAGTCTTCCCTTGTCTGCAGCAAGAAAAAGTAGTGATCGACAAGCTTTACTGTGCAGTAGACTTTCCTGCGATAATGGCATTATCAATGTCAGTTTTTCCACACCCAGCCTGAGCCGAACTTAAGCTGGAATACAGCTGCCAGGCCTACCAACTGCCCCTTCTCTGTGTGGGAACAGATTTCCTAGAGATTGGAAAAAGCCAAGCCAGAAACTATGCAGCCCTCTGTGTGCTCACCAAAGGGCCCACTAACCGCTACTATTTCCACCAATAGCTAAGAGAAGAATCGGGATAGGAAAGGAGAATTTGAACAGCAGGAGTAACTCTAGAAAACCAGTGATGTTCAGATTAATGTGCTGGGCCACTTACCAGTCCACCCACCAGCCATGAGTACTGTAAAGTTTCCTTTTAAAGTGAAAAGGCGTCCCTTTAAGAAAACTGTTCAGCAAATGACAGTATAGGCTGTGTGAAAATGTGGCAAAACTATGAAAAAAATACAAAATAAGAAGTTGTAGAAATAGTACCAGAACACGTATACACCTGAATAACATATATGGCATTACAGGATTGCCCCACAAAACATCTAAGAAATGTTACCACCATCATCAGAAAGAAATCAATTTCAGTGAGAATGATCAGGTATGAGTTTCGAAGAAACTGAAACTTATTAGGCTGAGTGTTAAAGAAAGCCATAGGCTATAGAGGAAGCTAGTGGAAGGAAGGGAAGAGCTTAAGCAAAGGAAGAGATATCCAAATCATAGTAAGAACAAAGTGAAGCCACTTTAGAATAAAATAATCTCAGTGCGTCATTTTCTTACATAGAAAATTTACCTATGTTTATTTAGGGTCTTTATTATATATTTTTAGACAAATAATAAAGGCTACCGAGAATATGTGACTCCACTATATACGTGAACATACAATTTTTGAAGTGATAAATCTCTATATAGCAATACCTTGAAATGCATTTAATTATTTTGATGTTATCATATAACTCTAAGACACCAGAATAGTGGTGAACACACTAAGTGTTTCACATCTATAACTTTTGTCAAGTGTCCTAAAGCCATTTAGGATATATAAAGCATTCTTACTGCCCTTATGACCTCTGCGTAGATTTTTAATTCTAGTTTAGTGACTTTTAGACAGGCAAATAGAAAAAATAGACTAAAAGAGAAAAACAAATTAGTAAAGTCAGAAAATTTAATTAAGAGAAAAATTAAATAGTTGTAGGAAAACTGAAAAGAGAAAGATTCTCATTTTTATATATTGGAATGATGAATTCTTTATTCAAGAAACAATGAGCATTATTATTAAACAGTTCTTAATGTACTTTTTGTTACTATTTTTTTGTTTTATACTATGAAATAATTAATGCTCCTACAAACAAGTTATTTTAAATACTAATTAATACTCTGAAGCAACTGGCATAATTGTTTAGGCGTTCATTAGAATGAGAGCAATCATTCTAATCACAGAACAGCTTTTTCTAGCCTTGACTTTCAGAACAGTATTCATTTCTCACCCATACAATAAAGCTGGACCAGGTGACACCTAAAGTTTCTGACAGTTCTAAATGTTAATAATGCTATTATTACTTAGATAGCCAGTCTACTTTCTTTTTTCTAAACTTCTTAAATCAGCATTTTCCCTAAAATTAGTGGAAATTTTCCAAAATGCATCATGTTTTAGAAGGTTAAAATTAAAATCTATTTCAGACTAGGAATTGAAAATAGCAATTTCCTTACAAATAAATCAAAGTCCTTTATTTCCCATCAACCACATTTCTAAGAAAATGGAAGTATTTTTATGATTCAGAAATTTATAAAAACTTTAAGAAAAAGTTATTGAAAGTAAAACTATAAAAAAAATAGTCTCGGAGAGCCTGGATGGCTCAGTCGGTCAAGCTTTCGACTTTGGCTCAGCTCATGATCTGATGATTCGTGAGTTCAAGCCCACGTTAGGCTCTGTGCTGACAGCTCAGAGCCTGGCGCCTGCTTCAGACTACGTCCACCTCTCTCTGCCCCTCCCCTGGTCACAGTCTGTCTGTCAAAAATAAACATTAAAAAAAAAAAGTCTCATTTACTTAGTAAGCTGAAGCTTGGTGTTAGGAAATTATTACAATAAAAAAATTAGCAGATTACCTAATTTTGAATGATCCACAATATTTGAAAAAATGACTCCTTTACTCTGTGTAATTTTATACCATAATTGCTAACTTTCCTGAATTTCTAAAACTTACATGCAATTACTTTCACATACCTCTCCAAGGAAAGGTTTCATTAACCATTGCAAACACTGATTTATTAAATAAAATAGAAGTCCATGCTTTATAACTCAGCATTAAATTTCTCACAGAGAAATCAAGAAAGAATATTTCCTATCATAGATAGTTATTAACTGTCTTTGTTAAGTCTTCCAAGTAATATTTCGTAAAAGAAATCAAGTTAAGTGGGAGCTGCCTTTACAGATGACGCCTGTGCTTTGGCCATTCTTCGAACCAGGGCTTCTTGTCTTTTTCTTTGAATTTCTTCAGGAGAATACTTTTTATTTTTCTCTTCTTTCTCTAAAAATTAAAGAAAATATAGATATTACCTTTAGATACTATAAAGTTATCCTGAACATGAGTTTTAATTTTTTACTCTTTTATTATCCAGACTTGCCACATTGGTATAACTATTAAATCATACTGAACTACTAAATATGATATTCCATGTACAGATACAGTACTCCAGGGCAAAAGAAGATCGAGCACTGATCAATCAGTTCCCACTTTATACACCTTTCACAGGGTGATAAAAATTCATTTGATTAAAACTGTACATTTTGACTTCCCAGCACATAATTCTTATGAATACTAAAATCTAACTTATATAATTGACAAATGAATATTTTTTAAAAACTGGGATTTTATTTTACTTTTTAATTTTCTTAATGTTTTACTTATTTTCGAGAGAGACAGAGTATGAGCGGTGGAGGGTCAGAGAGAGAGAGAGAGAGAGAGAGAGACACAGAATCAGAAGCAGGCTCCAGGCTCTGAGCTGTCAGCACAGAGCCTGATACAGGGCTAAACTTGTGAACCACGAGATCATGAACTGGGCTGAAGTCCAATGGTTAACCTACTAAGCCACCCAGATGCCCCCAAAAACTGGGATTTTAAATGTTATATAAACTTCAGTAGAAAGGTAGTCAAATATAATGAATTAATTTAGATATCAAACCTCAAATAGTATACATTTACTATAAGCTATATCAATATTCATGCTAACTTTTTTTCCTCTAGAGAGCTCTAAGATTTTCATTTTAGCCATTCAGGAAAAATGTTTTAGAGTAATCCAGTGAAATCTATCATATCAATAAATAAATAATTCACTGTCGGAAGTTTTCATTTGGAAGACACGTTTTATATAAACATTAGAAAATTATTTCAGGGGGGTCTGGGTGGCTCAGTCAGTTGAGTGTCCAACTTTGGCTCAGGTCATGATCTCACGGTTTAGTTTGTGAGTTTGAGCCCTGCTCTGGGCTTTCTGCTGTCAGCACAGAGCTGGCTTCTGATCCTCTTTTCCCCTTTCTCTGTCTGTCCCTCCCCCCCCCGCCCCCCGCCGTCATGCTCACTCTCTCTTTCTCTTTAATAAATAAACATTAAAAATTTTTTTTAAAATTATTTCAAAGAGCATAATATTTGAATGAAATCTTCAATTTGAATGTCTTTTTAATACATAGAAATGTGAAGCATTCTGACATTTCTATGCAGCATGTTTTAGTGTATAGTTGAGGTGAATATACTATAAAATAAACAATGTGTTTTAAATTAAAGAAATGAAAATAATTAAGTTTGATTTTAGTAACATCCAACTCTACTTCTGCCAAAATACTGAGTTCTAATAAAATGAATTTAATTCCTGAGTTAAGTCATTTTGAGCTAAAATATTAGATTACCTATGTAATGCTAATAAGAATCAAACTTTAAAATTAGCAAACATATTTTCTCACTTAACTGATATTTTAAAATTAAGACCATCATATTTAAATGACCTTGTATAGGTAAAACTGTTTATGTTGTAAAATCTGTCTCTCACAGAATAAGAATCTGTAGTACTGTTGGCAGAGAAATATTTACACTAACATTTAGACAAAGGTTCAGAATTTGTTATAAGACATTTCTCTTACTAACTAAGGGAGATTATTTATCCAAAATACATTTTGTCTCTCCTTCCTTTCTTGGTATAATTGGAAATGGGAGAGGTTATTCAGGGTAAGAGATATTTTAATATCTTAATACTTCATATAAACTCCCTAATGACTGTGATGCCTTATTTCCTAAACTAATTATCTCACAGATTTGTAGCTATATTTCCTTATAGAAAGATGCTACGAGATACTTTATATAGCTTGACTAATCATCTAATATTTTAGTCTCAAAGCTGAGAAACACAAGAAACTCAAAATACATACAATGACAGTTGCATTCAATTGACCATAAGTTTGGAAGGAAAACAGATTAATGATCCATGACAGCAGAAAAGAACATAGCTCCGTAAAACTGGTTTTACAATGGACTTGGTGAAATTCTTGGAAAAATAATTTCAAATGATATAGAGTCACTCCATGAAAATTTGATTTAGAGAGTTATCCTTTTCTCTCAACAGCCTTTCTTTTAACTCATTCTGCAATAAAAAATACATGGCAAAGTTCCAAACTATTTCAAGGTACAAAGCAAGAGTGCTCTTTTTTTGTTGTTTATTTACTTTTGAGAGAGGGAGAAAGGGGGAGAGGGAGAAAGGGGGAGAGAGAGAGGGAGAGAGAGAGAGGGAGAGAGAGAACATGAACAGGGGAAGGGCAGAGAGACGAGACACAGATTCTGAAACAGGCTCCAGGCTCTGAGGTGTCAGCACTGAGCCTAATACAGGGCTTGAACTCAAAAACCTTGATATCATAAGCCTAAGTCTGACACTCAACTGACTGAGCCACCCAGGTGCCCCAAGAGTGGCTCTTCTTGAATCTTTATTCTAAAGCAGAAATCAGAAAACAAAATTCTGTAAAGGGCCAGAAAGTTAATATATTAACCTCTGAAGGTCATATGGTCTCTTGTTGCAACTCTACAGCTCTGTTATTGTAGCATGAAAACAGCCATGGACAATATAAATGATGTGACTGTGTCTGAATAAAACTTTGTTTATGGACAATGAAATCTGAATTCTATGTAATTTTCAAAGGTCATGAAATAGTACTTTTCTCTTGATTTTTTCAACTACTTAAAATGTGAAAACCATCTTAGCACGCTGGCTGTACAAAAACAGGCTCTGGGCTGGATGTGGGCAGGCCATGGTTTACCAAACTCTGCCTTAAAGCAATCAAGTAGTTAAGTGGGTTTTGTTTCAAAGATGTTCTCTAGAAAGCAGCTAGCTACATAACAAAGTAAAAGAAAGTGGAAACAATAGAAAATGTCAGGAAGATTAATGTTAATTAGAAGATTAGGTACTATCAGTAAACTTAAAACAATTGGCAAGATAAACTGAGAGGCAGATTATCCACCAATAAAAAATGCAGATAGGATAGTAGATAGTAGTTTTGGGAAAACTCAAATATTCCAGAGAGATCTTTAGTAGTCTTTAATGTAATTATAACTTTATGTAAATAATTTCATGTTGAGAGTTTGGCCCAATTAATTTTACTTATTCAAATATAAAGTTAAATTATTTAAATGATTTATTTAAATAAAAATAAAAATTATTAGAGATTAACAACAATTTTTAAAGTTTCAAAATACCTAGGCTACAATATAGGGAAATTCATTGTCAGTGTTGTTAAGAATATAAATTGACGAAACTTTTTGGAAGATTTAGTGATATCCACTAAACTTCAAAACAGTCTTACATCAATTTTTCAGTAATTAACAGATACAATCACAGGAGCATGCAGAAATTTATATAGTAGTATATTCACTGGAGGATTGTTTGTAATGTAAAAAATGCAACCAAACTGAACTTCCTGTCAATAGACAGGCAGTTAAATAAATCATGGTACATCTATATCATGACATACTATATAGTCATCAAAAGGACTTGAAGCAAAACTATACGTAGAACTGGAAAATATAGTTATATTGAGTGAAATCAAAACAAAGTTGCCAAATAGTAGGTAATAGCATATACTCCATCTGATAAATGTGTAGGCATACACATACATATATATACACACACACACGGACATTTTTATGCACAGAAAATGCTACGTGATGTATTCTAAACTGTTAGCTGTGGTTTCCCTGAGGAATGGCTGTGCAAAACGAGAAATTAAGAACTTAATTTTTCACTTCAAATTCATTTATTCTGTTTTCCTTCTTCTTAAACAACCAGCATACTACTGTTACAAGTTAAAAAAAAAGGGGGGGAGGGATCCCTTAAATAGGAAAGTTGTAGCAGTAATGCCAACAAAAGCACCATCTAGAATCTGAACAGAAAACAATGATGTAATGTTAAAAGGAGATAAAATCTCCCTCACCTTATTAGCACTGATCTACATAATAGATAAAAATCCTAATGTTAGTCCCAAATGAGGGAGACTCATTAAAAAAATCTATAATTACAAGCCACCATAGTAAATGCTATAACAGAAGTTAAAACTGAGTACTGGAGAAACCCAGAGAAAGTAAACCTAAATTATTGGGGTGAATGAAAACATATCGTGTTTTAAAGGACAAATGGAAAATGGCCAGGCAGATTTGGTATATGCACGTGGGGGAACTATGTTTCTGGTGAAGGAAAGAGCATCCATGAAAACATAAGGCTGTGAGAAAGAACTGGACATTAACAAGTACAAGTAGTTATGCCAGATACAGTGCCTTTTAAAAAAGATTACAATATCAGTGAATAACAGGTTTTTCACATTATGTTGCATGATATTCATTCAAATACTTACTAAACATCTTCTACGTGGCAGATGCTGTGGTAGGTCTAGATATTCACAGATAAGACAGACAAGAATCAATACTTAATTGCAAACTGTGATAAAAGAAATGAAAGAAATAAGAGAGATGATGGAAAATGACAAGGGAAAACCTATATATAGATTGTTCAAGGAAGGTCTCTGTGAGAAGGTCATACTTAAACTGAGACCTAAGGATAAAAAAGCACCAACCAAAAGATGGATGGGGGGGGCGGTCAAATGTCAGGAAGAAATAGTTTTTAGTTGGGAATAGCATAGTCAGATCTCCTAAACTAGGAAAGAAACGATGTTGTTTGAGAACTGAAAGACCGCTAATGTGGTTGAAAAAAGGTAAAAAAGAAGGCAGGCAGGCTAAGGGAGTGATAGTCCAGGGCCTTGTAGATCAGTGAAAAACTGGAATTTTATCTGAAAGATGATGGCCATCATTGAAGGTCGTGGATAAGCACAAGAATGCCATGTTGGTCTATTTGTTTTTAAAAGCTTATTCTCTGTTTGGAGACTAGAATTGGAAAGGGACAGGTAAAAGAACTGTACTAGTCCAGTCAAGAAACATTAGCTTGGATTAGGACAGCAGAGGTTAAGAGTGAAAAAAACGGACAATTTTAAGATGTATGTTTTTGAGGTAGAAACAATGGAACTTGATAGAATTATGGGAGAGGAATCAGAAGAATCAAAGATGACAGGCTGTACTGAGTAAGTAAATTGCAATTCTAACCATCACAGTAGCAAATGTGTTTAATTAGAATGCTCTGAATTTTCAAATATTGTTCACCTCGATGTTCTGCTAAACACAGAATAAGATTATTCAAGTTTTAAAACAATGAGATATTTAGTAAACACAATCTCTTGGGAATACATAGATCTAAAAGTACAATTTTCTAGTAAATAATTCAGAAAACATTCAACAAATATTTACTGAGTACCTACTATATGCTAGTAACTGAATTAAAACCTGGGAAGGAATCTGATGCAGTCTTTTGAAAACATAAACCATCCCTCTTTGTATATTACAGCATAATTATTCATAAGAGTCACTTTAGGAATTCTAGTTAAATGTCATACTTTTTTAATCTTACATGTTACACAAATTCAATACAACAAAGAACTGTTTAGCTACTTTTCTAGGTGATAATTTTCAAAGAAAACTACTTTATACATACCTTTTGAAGGTTGTTTCAAAGATTCAGAACGTTTCACCAAACACTGTTGTTGAATAGTCTTCCCACAAAATGAGTTGACAGGAGTTTTATTTTTCTCCAAACTCTGTGTAATTTTGGTATCAGAAGTACTTCCTGGTATACAGTTTTGATTAAACTGGGAAAGAATCTGAGAATTTTTCATCTTTGTAAATGTATACTTAGGAAATCTAACTGTTCTGTTAAGGTCACTCTGACCTCCATCTGTTGTGCTCCTATGGGACAGATGCTGAGTACTTAATTTCTTCTTGTAAGTAGCAGTTTCTGTATTCCTATAATCCGAACTCATGTTCAAACTTGAACTTCCCATAAGAACTGATTGTGGACTTTTCACTTGTATTGGAACATCAGTGTTACTCCAGGAGAAATGCAGGTTATTGATAGGACAATTTGAGTCCTTAGAGTATATTGTCAAATTTGTTGTAGCACCTAAAAAACTTGGAGAATTTCCACAGATTTCCCCTTTATCCATTTTCACTGGTTTATTTAATTGTGAGTTATTTGTGAAAGATGTGTGCCCTGAAATGCTGCTCAGATTCAAATGCTTCGATTGCACCGATTGACTTTCTTGTTTGGATGTAGTAAATATGTTTTTGGCTCCATGTTTGGAACTCGTATTGATCTCAAGTGTACTTTCTGATATCTTGCTGTCCTTTCTAAGGTCTTGTTGCTGAGTTAGTCTTTCAATATCATCACATGCTTGGTATAATAAATCATCATCTACATCATCTGCTTCCCAGGTATTCTCTAATTGATGGCATGCTTTAACAATTTCATTGGCAAATGATGGATCATTCCAGTCATCAAAGAAAGAACCTAACTTTGATGCATTAGTCTGATTTGGATTATAAACACTGGTTTCATTGCCCAAAGTTGCAGAGCCAAAAGGATTTATATTAGCAGGTGCTTTAAAAGACTGATTAAAAATGGACTTATTTTCTTGTTCATTAGAATATCCTGTGTTCAAAGTAGACTTTTCAAAAGTATTTACATTAGAAGTAAATTTAGTATGCATATCTTCTTTTACTTTTGTCAGATTAGATGCAACTGAACAGTCTTGAACAGTTTTATTGAAAGATTTATCAAGTTTCATTATATATCCAGTGGATGGTAATTTGTTTGGTTCATCATTTGGATTTAGTGAAAATCTGTATTTCCCAGAATCTATTAACTCCTTGTTATGTGTCTTTGAAGGGAGATCTTGTACAGTTTTTGAATCCCTTAACCTGGCATCATCTGGGCTTGTATTCATTCTTGACTTATGTTTATCATTTTTATTGTTAAAGTTACAAATTCTCGTTTGATCAGCAATCTGGGCTGTTTTAGGAGCAGAGAAAAGTTCACACATTTTGACATTTTGCATACCAAAAGGTTCATTATTTAGTAAGTTTTCCCAATCATCCTCAAAATCACTGGTAGGAAATGCATCAAGGTGTCTATTAAAAGCTTCTGGCTTCTCAGTATAAGAAGTCTCACATGATTTTGTCATTCCAGGAGTATCTACTTGACAAAAAAGTGATCCTGGGGTTTTAGCTGGCAGTTTTTCAGTGACCAGAGTTTCATTAGTAATGATTTTCTCCTCTTTCAAAGCGCTTTTCTTTCCAAAGGTAGTATTGCTTGTATTCGAAAAAGTAGCTGACAGATCTTGGCTGAACTGTCCACTACATTTCTGAGTAGAGCCATCAAAAATGGCATTAAAGGCTGCTTCAGCATTTTGGTCAAATGGCTTCTGACTACTATTTTGATCATTTACCACAGATATTTCGGTGTTTTCTTTCACTGGGTTCTTCATCACACCATTATCTATTTCTGGAACTATATCATGTAATAACTGCGTATGTACATTATCTTCATAATTACTTAAAGTCTCTGCTTCTGAAATCGTCTGGATAAAATCATGATTTCTCTTCTTTTGCTCTTGAATCACATCTAGCTCTTCCATGTTTTTATCAAATTGCTTAGCCAATTTCATAAGTTCTTCCTCTTGATTTTGTGTTTTTAACCTATTAAACATTTAAAAAGTTATAACTAAAAAACTGCAGAGTCATTATAAATATTCAGTTGTTATCAAACATATTTTAATATATTAAAACTCAAAATTTTAACACAATTATTATGTCTAAAATTTTACAGTCAAACTTAAAAAAAGGAATTTATAACTATTTTAATAGATTTACAAAATCAAAACAGAGTATTATTAAATATATTTACTCCACAGAATGTCATAAAAGCTGAAAAGTTTGGACCTACTTTGTGCAGCTGATTTTTGCTCTTGATTTTCCTTTTGCTACACTAGGGGTACAAGGAATAGCAGATGCACCAATCCACATGCCTAGCATGGAGTTTGTTGTTGGTTTTTCATCCTTTGGCAGAAGGGAAAAGAGATAGGTGTATCAAAAAAAAAAAAAAAAAAAACCAACTTTAACTACACTGAATTAATTTCCTAAAGCAATAAACTGTAGTGAAGTGATAGTTTACTACACACGCTGCAGAACAATGAGAAGTTGGAGGATGGCAAGAACAAGTTGCAAGGAGTGATCCATTGATGTTTCAGGAAATGAAAATATTCAGAATTGGTAATTCCTTATTTTCAAAAAAAATTAAGTTTTAAGAATAATTAACAAATGTATATTTAATGGTAAAGGCACAGTTATTATTAAAAAAACTGACTTATTAAGAATAAAGAGAGATACATATGGAATTCTTTCCCTATCACTTGATTCCCCATATCCCCATTACGATCTTTATCTAAAGTTGGACAATCCATGTTGATCTGAATTGGGAATACTTAGCATTCAGGTCAATAGAATGCACTTAACTCTTAACTCATTCATGAGTTAGAACTAATGCTAAGAATAAGGCAGGGGTAAGAACATAAGTAGAGAAAGGAGAAAAAGAAGTTTAACCACTATAAAGGATAGGAAAAAGCCATTTTAATCCTGGATATTTTTGCTAAGCCTTTCAGTCACCTGATCATGCAAAAAAATGAGAAAAAGAGTTTATGCTTTAGTTACAAACCAAACCAACAATAAAATAGGTTAACCATTTCCTACTCTATTCTTGTACTTGGAATGAACATAGTACTCAGAATGAACATAAATAACCATCACACAAAGTAAAAATAATCTTATCACTAGATTAAAGTATACATGAAGGCATGAAATGATCTTATAATTATGATAGTTCAGCATCTAAAAACATGCGAAGCAGAAAGAATATATGTTTTATTTACTAGGTTTAGGTGAAAAGATCCTACAACTTGATACTTCAAAATCCTCAATCAACAGTTTTCTTAGATGTCCAGTTGAACCTAGTAGCAGTTTTCTTAGATGTCCAGTTGAACCTAGTAGATTTTAGTTTCATAAAATACTCCAGTAAATCAGTTTACTTTCAGACTCAATGTATATTTTCACTTTTGTTTCAACAAACTTGAACTTAGGGAAAATAACATTCTTAATGGTTTAATTATGGACACTTTGTCCATTTACCAAGTATTTTAAAATTCATTTACTTTTTAGAGAATAAAGGTAGGACAGCTTTATGTGTCCAATTTTATATATACAAGAGCCCTATGTATGTTTTTATGTTATTTGTGTCATATTTTTAAAATGTCTTTAATAATAATAATTCATTGATTTCCAATGAATTGGAAAACCCAGGTGCTATATAAGGTATCTGAACACATTACTTTATTTACTCCTAAAGTGTATAGTGTGTAGGTGTACAAAAATGATGAGAAAATATACATCTTCAAACAAACACTATATGAAAAGTATCCCTGAAGAAAGTGAAATGATTGTCCACTGAAAATGGAAGTGCATATTTTTAAAAAATGTCACCTCTGAAAATATCAAGGTGACTTAAGTATTTGAGGGGGTAACTCACCTAAAAATAATAAACATGAATATGTCATTATGAGAACATGTCAGTCTTTTAAAAAGACCTTGATACGACCAAAGATTTGTAGGCTTTAAAAGTGCTTAGTTGAAAAGAGTAACATTTGAAAGCAAGTAATTTCACTGTATTTTTTCTTATACATAAGTTACAACTTGCATATTGTTGCCACTTCTTTATGTGAGCTATTATTTCCAGCCCACTTAGGTAAAGGGTCCAGTCATTTTCTCAACTATCTTTTTATCACAATTTAAGCTGGCCAGCCCAAACACATTTTATTATGCTTCTTCATGTGAAACCCATAACTAATGAAGATCTATTGTTAACTTATGAAGTAAATAGTATCATGGCATAAAAGCTATTTAACTAATGAACCGTGCGTAAAATGAATTTCTATGACACGCCAAACATGGAATGTAGAGCTAGTAGCAACAGAGTTGTTTTGACTGTGCTAATTGTAATTTTGGATGTTTTATAGCCACTAAGGAAAACTTTATTTCCTGTCTCTTTCACCTGGATGATGGTGATTCCTTGTAACCACACTTTGGGCCAGTGCCATCTATTGTTTACCATAAACAATAAACCCTTGACAAGGGTATGTCAAGGAAAAATCCCATACTTCCTACAGGGCAGATATCAATCAAAAACTAGACGTTTCCTAGACTTAAATGTTGTTAAATAAGAAAAAGAGAGGAGAGTGAAGAGGGTCAGAACAGAGGTGACTTAAACTTTATATTTCTTTCTTTCTTTTTTTTTTAAATTTATTTATTTTGAGAGAGAGAGATAAAGTGTGAGCAGGGCAGGGGCAGAGAGAGGGAGAGGGAGAACCCAAGCAGGCTCTGTGCAGTCAGCACAGAGAGCCATGCGGGACTTGATCATAAGTGCAAGATCATGACCTGAGCCGACACTAAGAATCAGAGGCTTAACTTAGCCGGAGCCACCCAGATGCCCCTAAACTTGTATTTCTGTTTCAATCAAGCAGTACAGGGATTGAGACTTTTGAGAAAGAAACTTTTGAAGATGATTCTATGACAGCAAATAATTTAACTATCATAAGTAACTACAGTGTAACTTTACATTTATAGTGCTCTGTAGTTTACAAAGAATTTTTAACTAATTTAATCCTCCAAATAGTCCAATGGAGAGAGTAAGACAAGTACTAATTCTCGTTTATAGCTGAATAAGTTCTGAGAACTTAACTGGTTTGCTTATGGTCACTCAGTATAGGAGGTAGACTGAGAACTGACTCCAAATCTCGAGATGCCCCATGATCTTATTAGTCCACAAGTATTAAGAAGACCAATTTCAATGGGGAAAATGTGTGCTACAGACAGTACACAAATACCAATCACAAAAAACTTAAAAGTTTAAATTTTTATTTTTTGATTCTATTATTTTAGTAACTTAAAAAATGACGCCATATATTGTTGAACATTAAAAACAAAATAAATACAAAGCTCTAGTCAAAAATCATCACTCTGAAAAAATTAAAGTAAGATACATGCTTAGGAAAATATGTATTACCAATTATACATTATGTCCCTTTTTTCAAACCATACATTTCAGTAGTAGAAGAGGTAAAAGTAACCTTTACTGCTCTATTTTCAGAAAAGAGAACTGTAAAAGACAAAATATTTTTCATTGAAGTGAACTATACGTGGGCCTAGTGGCATAATTTTCACGGTTTTTAAATAAACTACAAAACTAGGGATATTTACCTGAGGAGCAATACGATTAACAATATGTGAGATTTCATCACTATCTGTAGTGTAAATCTGTTTTCTTCTTCCTTTACCTAAAGAAACAAAGACATTTCTATAAATGTAAACAAAAAACTTAATTTTTAAAAATAGCAGTCACCTCTTAGAAAACAATTTTAATTAGCATAGCTTCGATCACTATGCACTGACACCGCAAGCATATGAGAACAATCACAGAAGATTCTCAAAAAACTTCTGTTGTATAAAAGTTCCTACTACTACCCGACTGAAATTCTGTAGTTAAATCCTAATCATTTACCAAATATTTACCCAGATAAAAACGTTAATTAATAATAAATTACCTAACTGTTTTGTCATTGGAGAATTTTGATCCCAAAAGATATCACTCTGTCCATCTGGATCATTAGGAGAACTGAAGGTAGATGACAATAAATCCATTCTCAGCATTCTCTTTGGTGTTTCATACCTTTCTAAGTAAATTAAGATTAAAAAACAATTGTTGCATTGCAAAGCATTACTTTATAATACCCCAATGTCAAATATCCCTTTGATTTACTTTATTTATGGTCCAGTTATAAAATTTTCTCCCAGAGATTACTCTAACCACAACTGAAATATTTCACATAAAAATCCTTGTAATACTTGACAAATTTGACATTGTAAATAGCAAGTATTTTAAGATAGACTAGTAGCTCTATGAAAGTATAATAGTGTATAATCTAGTCACTCCATTAATTACCAGTAGAACGTGGAGGCTTTGGGCACTACCTGTAATTTATATATTTCAAAAACCAAAAGGCTTCCAACGGAAACTTCAGAAAAGTCCGTTTAGCCTTCTTTCATCAACTCTATCGGAGTTACACCAATTACTTTAAAAAGCTTTACCCATTTCTTGGTTAATTTTGTCTAGTTTCACTTTTAAATTTCTACGAAGAAATGTTCTCTTTCCAAAATTGCTTTATGGGAGTAACTAAAGACAAGGTAACAAAAGCCGACTTTTAAGAACACACTGTAAGAGCTTTTGTGTGAACTGCAGTGCCTGCCAGGATTTATTAGAAATCTTTAAAGAATGGACCACCAAAAACTGACCAGAATGAAATATTCGGGGCCCTCAGTTTCCTACTTTGAGGGACAGCATACAGAGGAACTTCCGGTTTATTCATAATGAGGTGAGACATCACCAAAGCTTTGAGGATAGAAATAGATACTGCTTTTCATATGACCCCTTCACTAAAGCAACTCAGGGCAAAAAGTTTAAATGGGGGGTGGGGGGAGTGGGAGGGAGGGGATTAAGTCCTCTGGCAGTAAGGTGAAGGCAACAAGTCTATCAAATAGCTCTCCTCGCTCTGCCACTGCTGATGACTGGAGGAGCAGCCTAGAAATAGCCGCCCTTCCTCAAACAGGTAAATCGCAAGACCTATTCCTGTAGCAGCGGCGACAAAGGGAGTGGTCAAACCGAACGGGGCAGAGCTCAAACTCGGGGTAGTGGCGTCGTGTTCCTTTCGGATTCACGAAAGGAGAAGCCCAGAGAAAGAAAACACTTCAGACTCCACCCCCACCCGCACCCCAGGTTTCTCCATTGCAAGCGGGCTGTGGGGCTGCAGCGCAGAAGCCCGGAAAGGCCGCGTTGCCGACGTCTCACCCTCGGGGTTACTTTTACTGCACGAAGCGGCTGCTGGAGGCTGCTCTTGTTGTGGCACGGGCCGGGGAGACCTCTCTCCGGCCCTGCGGAGCCCTGAGCCATGGGCCGACCTCAGCCGCCTCTTCCCTGGCTCGACCATCGAGCTGCATTCCTCAGCCGCCGCCGCCGCTTTGTGCGGCGTGTTCTTCAGGCCAGGGCTGTCCCCATGTTTCCTTCGCCGACTTCATTGCCTATAACCCCCCTCCGCCAGTCGTTCCTCCTTTCACATTTTGCAACGGGAGGAGTAAAGCAGTGGAACTACAAGCGGGACTCCGCGCCAACGGCCGCCGCCATTTTGGCCGATGGGGCGCTCGTAAGAGGCGGCCGCTGATTGGCTGCGTCCGGAGGAGGGGTGGAGCAGTCAGGGTGCCAGGGGCGCGCGCTTCCGCAGTCCGCCTCCAAGGCCGCCGGGCTCTGCTCAGACTCTTCGGGATAGGAAGTGATTGTAAAGTGGCAGTGATCTGGTCGCGGTAGCTGTGTGAGAGCGTGTGAGGTGGAAAGGAAATGGAATCTACTGGCGTCTGTTAACCGAATTTACAACTAGAATTACACATTACTCACATTTAGATTATTATGGGTTTTATTATTTTAAAGAATAGGCAATAAAAGGTATAGATTAGGAAGGAAAAATTAAGCTATTTTTTCATAGGTAATGCATGCTTAGAAAAATCCAAAAGCTGTAGGAAAAATTATTAAATTTGTAAATTAACGTAATTGCAAATACGAAGTAGATATTCAAAGATCAGTTATGTTTGAATATATTGGGAACAAGCATAACATTGATTTTTAAAGAACTATGATTTCTAATAGCATACAAAATATCAAATCACTGGAAATAAATTTAACCAAAATTGCAACACCCCTACAGAGAATTATGCAATATTTATGAAAGAAATTGATGGTCTAACTACAATTGATCCTTGAGTATGACAAGTCTTAGGGGTGCTGGCCCTTGCACAGTTGAAAATTCACTGTAACTTTTGATTCCTCCCAAACTTAACTAGTAGTAGCCTACTGTTGACTAGAAGCCTTCGATAACACGAAACTGATTAACACATATTTTGTATATGTATTATGTACTGTTTTACAATAAAGTAAGCTCTAGAAAAGAAAGCATTATTAAGAAAATGATAAGGCAAATACATTATAATACTGTACTGTCTTAATAAACAAACAAACAAACAAACAAACTGTATGACTGGACCTGTACAGTTCAAACCCATGTTTTTCAAGAGTCTACTATGAATGGAGGATTACGCCATATTCATGGGTTGCGAGACTCAATATTGTTATGTTAGTTCTTCCCAAATTGAGTGTATGCAAATCCTTTCAAAATTGCAGTAGGTGGATGCATGTAGGTTTGTGGATGCGGGTGTGAGTGAGTGTGTAATATGACAAGTTTGTTTTAAAATGTCTGGAGATGCAAAGCACCATAAATACCCAAGAAACTTTAAAAAAAAAATCCAAAAAATTCTTGAAGATCTGTTGAAGATTAATAAAGTTGGATATGTACCCTGTATCAAGACCTATAAAATTATGGTAATTAAGACACTGTGGCAATCTTGAAAGGAGAGGCAAACATGAAAGAAACAGGACAGGTGGCTCAGAAACAGACGTCTACATAAATAGACACTAGATTTAAGACAAAGATGACACTTCTAAGCAATGGAAGGAGGACTCTTTGATAATAAATAGTGCTTGGGCAATTTGATATTCACTTGGGGTGAAAAAAAAAAACAAGAAACTTAACCTCAAACTATACTCAAATCAAATCATGTGCAAGGTGATTATATATTTAATTGTAAAAGATAAAATAATTAGTGTTCTAGGAGATGATATTAATTGTCTTAATGACAGGAATGATTTTTAAATTGAAGAAAAATGTCACCAATTATAAAGAAAATAAGTATAATTTTGATTACATTAAATTGATAACCGGAGAACTTACATCTATCCGAAGACAACATTAGGAAGTGAAAGGCAAGGAATATATTGGAAGAAGGTATTTACCAGATGCCAAATTACGGCCCACATATAAAATAAAAATGATATAAATCACTAAGAAAATGACCACTAAAAAGAAAAACATGTCAGATACTTTAGCATGCTCTCCCAAAGAAAATCTCAATGATCAATAAACTCGTATAAAGGTGTTCAACCTCATTTGTAATGAGGAAAAGGAAAAATTAAAACCCTAACATGATATTCCTCAACACCCATCAGAATGGCTAAAATCAAGAAGACTGACGATAGTGGTATCAAAGAAGGGAACCAGATATGAGACCACGGCACTAGTCAACATCTTGATTACAGCCTGTGGAGGACTCAGAGCCTGTGGACCCAACCAGTGGGAACTTGTCACATACTGCTGGGGAGAGTAATTTGGTACAACAACTTTGGAAAACAGTTTTTGGTCTAGAAATCCCACTCCTAGAAATATAACTAATGGAAATGCATGGACTGTGCATCAAGATACATTTTAGAAAAATGTTTTTAGCAGTAAAATTCAAAATTACCCCAAACTGGAAGCCAACCAAATGCCCTTCAAGAGTACAGTGGGTAAATATATTGAGCTATATTTGCTCAACAAAATGCCCCACAGCAACTCCAAAGAAGAATTACGACTCCTTGCAACAATGTGGAAAATCTCATAAAGTTGAGCAAAAGAGCCAGACTTCTAGACTCTTCCTTCCCAAGAATACTATATAATTCCATTTACACAAATGTAAACGGGCAAGGTATTATATAAGGATGTAAGTTTTTGTGTTAAAATTATAAAGAACAATTAAGGAAGCAATTACCTTGAAAGTCAGGATAAGGTTATTTTGGGGAGGGGGGAAGGGACAAAGATCAGAAGAGAATGGGGGGTGTGGGTGATCTGGTGTGTTGGCTTTGTTGTCTTGTTCTAGTTGTGATTGTAATAATTCATTGAGCTGAATACGTTATTTTTTGTACTTTTGTGTGTATACATTATATTTATCAATAAAAATATTTTTAAAACTTAATGAAAGGCAAAAGTCTTTGTTTCCACTGAGGAAGTGAAATGTATTTCTTCTTTGTAATTTACTCTCTTTTCATTCTTCAGTTTGGCTGACAGAAATCCTAGAACTAAATTTGAGGTTCAGTTCTAGCAATTACATAAACCATTGTGACCAAGTATTTCCATTCTTTTTCCTCAGCCCTTGACTTTCTACTAATATTTATCTTCCCATGGTTGTTTTTAATCTCCATATTTTAAAACCATTACTTAGTTTTATGTATTTAAAATTGAATATGACTGCTTGCAAGGTTACATCTCTTAAAATTCACATTAACTTGAAACTCCAATTGTTTAAATTAGTAGGAATAGTGATTTCTCTTGGGAATCTCTCCTACCCACCTATCAACTGGCCAAGAATCCCAGAAGCAGGAAAAAAAAAATTCACGTTCACTACAACAGTTTATTAAATAGATGGCATCATAGCTGACTAAAAGACTTAATTTACCAGAAAAATATCCAACTCACACTTAGAAAATAATTAAAAGAGTTTGAAGAATTTAATATTGCCTATAGGAGTAATAACCATGTGGTAATCCTTTAAAGCATATTAATACTGCAAATAAAATAACAATGAATAATTGCCCATAACCGTCCAAATTCTATTGTGCCCAAGTAACCCTTGTAAAAAGAAACAACTGGAGCCCAAAAAACAGACATGTGTTGTTGCCTTAGCATGCCCAAGATGGCCGTGATTGTAATCATTATGTGGTAGGAAGCTATCATAAGTTTTAGCTTGGAAGTTACTTAATTCACACAATCTGTTACAGTTCTAAATGTAGTTTAAATTAAATGTACTTCCTAAATATAGCTCTTGAAATAAGTACAGTACAATTAATTGCTTGATAAAATGTTTTTAAAAAACAAAAGATAGCTCTCCTAGATATTTGAATGCAATATGATTAAACATGCCCAAACTTAGCATTTCTAGGCATTTGAATATGATGTACATATAAGTAAGGTTTAATACAACTAAAAACTTTTTAATAAACCAAAGTTAAACTCTTACTTGTTTACTTGCAGGAATTATCCATAAACCTGACAGTAATTATTAAACAAAAAAATAATCAAGAGTCTGTGGGTAAGCAGCTTTATGTGGAGTGATTGCCTTGTCACATCACAATGATACTATCTGCTGGATGGATGGCTAATTGTGAGAAGTCTTTGTTTCAAGAAAAAAAATAATAAAAATCATAATGTACTATTGTGTAGCACAGTGTGGTGTAGAGCCCTGCCCCAGCTCTGAAAATATCAGATACAATTGGCAGTATCTGAACAGACAACAAAATGAGTAGAGAATTTTCTTTACAGTCTTCTTGTTATGTTTCTAAAATATACTCCCAAATGAGCCTGGGTACGTACGTACGTACGGGGCTTATTTTTCCACAGTCCTGACCTACTAGCAATTGTAATTAAAATCACCTTCCATGCCCCATCCTTCTGAGAGAACTGCTTCATCAAGAGCCTCTGCTGCATATGTTACTTTAGTCCCACCAGGTGGTCCCCATCAGGTAAGACTGATTGGACTAGAGTGGGCACTAGGAACCAGTCCATAGGCTGGCTCTCCACCTCTGACTATCACGAAAGATACATTGAGACAATCATATTTCTTGGAGATGGGAAGTAAGAATTTGTTAGAGGGCCTTGTGCAAAACCACTAGGAGGGCCACAAACTATGAGAAAGCCTACAGATAATGGAATAGGAAAAAGAGGCAGTGTTATCTGACAGGACCATTGCAATGAGTATGTAGATTCCAGATACTTGGAAACTGAACAACCATTCAGCTCTAGTGTCCCAAGGTCAGGTTCTATTGTGATTCCAGTCCTTTTCTTTTTCAAAACAAGCCCATACAGTGAACTTCCTTTCCTTGAGCTAGCTAATGCTACTCCCTATATCCATAAAAGCTGAACTAAAACAAAGCTTGGGATCAATGGTTACAGTCTAATTGTTTCTCAGCTTTTATTGGAAGGCACGAATTGGGAACATAGAAATGCCAGCTGCTAAATGCATTTACTTTAAATGCTGTTTGCAAAGCACGATACCAAAACTATTCTCAAGGACAAGATGGTTGCTGTAAACTTTGGCAAAATCACACTTGATTATAAATGATTTAGGCAACTTTTTATAATAAGTTAAAGGAATATTATTTTGACAAGTTCAAAATAGAGTGTAACAGAATCCTATTTAAAGATGAGTTGGGAGCTAAAATATCTTAGCGATTCATCTGAATCTGAGACAAATTATAGTGGGCACTGTTATCTGAAATCACTTTGTTTTGTATTTTTATATTTTTACATCTCTTGGCTCACTATTGTTAAAAAGACCTAAAAGTTTAGAAAATATAGACTGTATTTGTTTGCCTTTCCAACCCATACTCCAGGATGATGTTTTGACCTCTGTTTTAACACTTTCCACAATTTCCTTACCTTCTCAACCCTCCAATACCCTTTCTTTACTGGTCTCCAACTTTGAATCAGTTATGCCACTTGATTTCTTAGCTCCTACAAGTGAACTCTTCACTAGGTTGGGGAGGCTTCCAACTGTGCCATCATGTAACTGTAGTCACCAGGTGAGCTTTCAGTGGCGCATGACAAAGCATCACGGATCAGCAGAACACAGGCTTCCGTTCTCTAAATGAGAGATTCTAAATTTCTACCACTGTCTATGTAAGAAAAGATACCATGAGAAAAATGAAGGATTTGTTACTAAGAATAGGTTCATTTAAATCTTACATAAAATTTCATAAGGAAATAAACAATTTGGAATGTTTTGATAATCACTACAGTACCTTACATACTTCCTGGGGTCTTCACCACAATCAAGATAATGAATATATCCACCACTCCAAAAGCTTCCTTGTGCCCCTTTGTATTCCTTTTGTTTGTAACATGTAAGATTACAGAATTTACTTTTGATTAATGGCTGTGTTTAACAATTGGCTAGCGTAATTCCTAAAAATTTAACAATCAGTACCTCTCACTGATTGTTTTACCTCTCATTCTCCTTTTCCAGTTTAAGTAAATCTCAGTTCCTTCAACCTTTCCTCCTATTTATTACCTATTTGTCTAAGCTCTCATCCGTTTTAAGCCTCTCAATTCAGGAATTGAGGTCAGAACGGGACCTAGAGAGTCCTACTCTGTAGGTTACAGGATTAAAAATGAAACCAAGCCGTAAATGTTAAAGGAAAGGAGAGTGGGGGGCATTTTCCTAGGGCTGAGAACTTAGAAGGTTGCGGGGAAGGCTAGCTCCAAGTAGGAAGGGACCCTTTCTAACTAAGCGACCCCTGGGAGATCTCTCCAAAGATGTGGAAGCAAAGCAGGTTGCTCAGTTCTGGAGTGGGACACATTTTTTGTACACCATGCTTTCTGCAGGCACCACTTAGCAGTACCACTAATTGAATTCAATGCCACTGATTATTTCAGTAGCAACCCCCATCGGGCCTATATCTACCCAGGAATAATGGTTGTGGGTGTCAAAGAGGTAATTTAAAAAGATATTTTCCTCTACTACTTTAAGTGAAAACTTGGGGCAGGGGAGGAAAACCTGAGCAGCCCCAAAATGTCTTATTCAGGCTTAATTGTTTTCCTTGGCTATAATGGAATCTAGTTGTCATCTATGTGTTTCTGCTTTTTTTTTTTCTAATCTTTAAAAAAATTTTTTTTTAAATTTATTTTTAGGAGACAGAGAACACAGCAGGGGAGGGAAAGAGAGAGAGACACAGAATCCAAAGCAGGCTTCAGGCTCTGAGCTGTCAGCACAGAGCCTAACATGGGGTCTAAACCCAGGAACCACAAGATCATGACCTGAGCCGAAGTCAGATGCTTAACCCACTGAGCCACGCTGGCGCCCCTGTGTGTTTTGCTTTTATCAATAGCAGGAAGATGGCCTGATTTTAAAGACTGACTCTTTTTTTTGAGCAGCAGGGTACAGATCATTCACTCTGCCACCAGAATTTTATTTAAAACACTCCTAACTGGTACTTGAGACTATTACAAATTTGTTTATTTTGCAGTAAGTAAAATAATAAAATCTTCTTAAAATTTTTACAACAATTAATAGTGTTTAGATTAGCTCAGCCAAATGCCTGCTTTCGAGGATGCTAGAAGTGTCCTAGAGGCAAATGGTTCTTTTAGTGAATGGTTCATTTGTACGGAATACTCTGGCCAGAGCCGAAAATGGCTTTTGATTGTTCAGGAGTGAGATTACAGCATTTAAAACATTAAAGTTTTAAATAACATTTTATTTTATTTTATTTTATTTTAAATGTTTTATTTATTTTTGAGACAGAGAGACAGAGCATGAGAAGGGCAGAGAGAGAGAGGGAGACACAGAATCTGAAGCAGGCTCCAGGCTCTGAGCTGTCAGCACAGAGCCCGACATGGGGCTCGAACTCACAGACCGTGAGATCATGACCTGAGCCGAAGTCGGCCGCTCAACCGACTGAGCCACCCAGGCACCCCTAAATAACATTTTAGATCAATGTGAATATAAAAGGAGAGAAAAGTAGTTAAATTGCAAAACTTATACTGCAAAGTAACTCTCCTCATATCAATTCAGTTAGCAGAAAAAGAAAAGTTTCCTTTCAACACAGCTTTTCCTGTCTTTCAGGCTAATGGAAAAAATGATTGGTGTATTTCAAGCGAATGTAAAGGACTCTTTTGGCTTTGGTCTAGTATCAATATTCTGGGTACCGGTGCTGGGGAAAATTGGGCCCTGGGGGCTGTCATCTCATTGGCATGAAATGTATGGAAAACACACGTACATTTATTCTGCTGTTGAACTATTTCCTAAGCCTGTTACTATGGCTTCTAAGTGCATCAACAGACAGACCCCTTTAACATGCTGCTCTTCACATTTCCAAATGCTCCCTGTCCTTTAGGTCATTGCTTTTCAAAGTGTAGTGTGCCGAAGAGCAAACCGGGTTTCACCTGGGAGCTCATCAGAAATGCAGAACCTTGAGCCTAACCCTGACTGCTGAATCAGATCCCCAAGTCACTCACGACCACCAGTAAGTTTGAGAGGTGATCATCTACGTGGACTTTCCCTAGTAATTCTGACAGCAGTGATTCATGCCTCTTCTCTCTCAACTCCCATCTTACCTCTTGTCCCTTCTATATGATTTAGCACTTGATTAATCCTGTGTTTCTCACTAATTACTGTATATGTGCAAATATTATCTCCCTGACAATATTGTGAGCTCTTAGGCCAGGGGTTGGTAAAATTCTCTAAAAGGGGGACGCCTGTGTGACTTAGTCAGTTAAGCAGCTGACTTTGGATGATGTCATGATCTCACGGTTGGTGAGTTCAGACCCTGTGTTGGGCTCTGTGCTAACAGCTCAGAGCCTGGAGCTTGCTTGGATTCTGTGTCCTCTCTCTCTGCCACTTCCCTGTTCATGCTCTGTTTCTGTCTCTCTCTTTCAAAAATGAATGAACATTTAAAAAATTAAAAAAAAAATTCTCTAAAAGGCCACATGGTAAGTATTTTAGACTTTGCAAGCCACATGCTGTCTCAGTTGCATATTCTTTTTTGGACTTTAAAAATTAAAATATATTAGGTAGAAAGCCATACAAACATTTGGTTTGTGGGCAGTAGTTCACCCACCCCTACCCTAGATGGCAAGGCCAGAGTTGTATGTTGGGCTTTTGGTTCAACGCTGTTACGGAGGTTTGCAATCAATGTTTATTATTCAGTGGATTGTTAAAAGTCATTTCATATTCCCTTCCGCCTTATGTTCTAAAACATTTTGAAGTAAGGTGTAGAAAAAGTTACAAAAAATCATACTATGTTAATAAAAAGAAATATTTACATATTTTAAAAAGAAGCTATTAATAAGAATGGAAGATTTCACGGGTGCCTGGGTGGCTCAGTCAGTTAAGCGTTAGGCTCTTGATTTTTGGCTCAGGTCATGATTTCACAATTTGTGAGGTTGAACCCTGCATTGGGCTCTGTACTGACAGCATGGAGCCTACTTCTTGGGATTCTCTGTCTCCCTCTCTCTGCTGCTCTCTGCTTGCACGTGCATGCACGTTCTCTCTTTCTCAAACTAAATAAGTAAAGATTTAAAAACTGGAAAACTTCAAATAAACTCATATATAGTTTTTCTTATGGGTGCCAAGACAAAAACAAACCATTAATTTACACTTGGCAAAAGAATATAACAATCCTTAATTTTTCATTAAGATCATATTGCTACAGAAATGTCGATATTTATTCCAGCCCAATATTAGTACATTAATAGCAAAAAGAATGAAAGTAATAATGCCGAGGTAGTTGGTTTAAAAATTTTTACGGCAATATATTTTTTGTAACTTGACCATACTATTATTCTTTAGTCTCTAAGTGCTTGTTAACTTGTAACCTAATATTATTATGAGCCATCCGGAGTGTTTAAAGTGTTTATACACCAAGATTCATTCCTTGATTTTTGATTGCATTAATACTTAAAGAATTGAAACAGTGTTACCAAGAGAGACATGAGAAAATATTCTAGGGAAAGCAGCAATATAACACATGTATTACAAACACTGATACACAACACACACACACGCACACACACATGCACACACATGCACACATGCGCTCAAGCCAGCATGATAGCCTGTGTTATTGCTCCAGGCAATATTGGGGAGAGAAATGGTTTTATGTTTAGGCTACTATTTTGTGGAGTTTTTTTTTTTTGACCCTTATAAGAAAATCAGTAATAAACTTATTTTGAGACCAGAAAAAAAATGTAGTTTTCCTGGTAGGAAAGACCAAAAAAACATTACAGTTATATATCCGATAGATTGTTTCCTTCATTGGTATCAAAAGAACTGGACTGTGTTTGGAGATTTGAATTTAATGAAAGTCTACACAGAACATATTTAAAGTTGTGAAACCATTTGCTATTAACTTGATACCTAATTTTCTTAAGACATTGCTCATCTACAGAAAAAGAAATCATATCATATTCAAGATTTAAGAGCAGATTATTTGTGCTTCTATCTTTTTAAGCTTGATACGTTCACAAGAATAGGGCTTTTAATTTTTATATGCTTTAAGAGAATAATAGCTAATCTGTAAGTAGTCAATTAAAAAACCATTTTTTTTGTTTGAACATATTTTTATGTTTCCACTGAAGGCTTTCCAAGTTTTACTTTGTTTCCTTATCTTTTGTCCTGTCTGGAATTATGTTTAATAATCTAAGAACACCTAAGAACACCTAGGACCAATCTAAGAACTAAACTAAATGTAGTTAACCTCACATCCCCAAAACATTAGATAATTTTGATCATTTTGAGGTGCTGCCCCTTTTGCAGGCATCTACTGGGTTTCCTGGGAGTGGAAGCTCATACTTTTCCAGATTGGCATAGAGAAACTTACTCTGAAATATGTCCAGGACAGTCAGGATGATGGCTTCATGGGAATTCAGGTCTAGGGAATCATTCATTCAAGATGATGATGTTTAGGTAGTAGAAATCAGAGAAGATAACTTCAGAGGTCACAGGGCATGACCCTACTTTGTGTGTGTTTGGGGGGGAGGTGAGGAACAGAGAGAGAGAATCTTAAGCAGGCTTCTCAGTCAGGATGGAGCCCAACATGGGGCTTGATCTCACCACCCTGAGATTATGACCTGAGCCGAAATCTAGAGTCTTAACGACTGAGCCATCCAGGCCCCTTGAGCCTACATTTTAATTAGTGGAATTATGTTTGGAAAATTCCATGTTTCCCTTTTGCACATGCACGTGATTGTATGGACTCCCTGAGACGTGGCTGTGCATACTCAACCTAGTAAGGTGGAGAAGAGAGTAGGTACTGGTTTTTCACTGCTGCTATCTTTGGCCCACTTCCTTCCTGGCAGAAACACAGCTTGCCTCAATTCCTGCTTACAGGCAGAACACATTCTTCTACATATAGAGGGACCATATAAGTTAACACCCAAACTTGGATACTTCTGATCTTGAAAAAGGGTGCCATTAACAAGTTCAACTGAAAACAGATATACAGCAGGAACATTTGGCTAATGGATTAATGAGGAATGTTGAAGAATGAATGGATACCATCCAAGTTTTTATTAGTGGGTTCTCAAAGGCCCTGGATCTCCACATTTGAGGAGGTGGTATAGCAAAGCACTGGTTTTGGAGGTACACATCTGATTCACATCCTAGTTTATCACTTGCTACCTGTGTGACCTCGGGCAAATTTCCTAATTGTTCTTTTAGTTTTCTGGTTATAAGTAGGAATAATAATCCTTACCACTCAATGTTGTTTTAAGGATTAAAGAGATGCCGTGTGTATAGCATTTAGCACGATGTTTGGCACAGCATAATTACTCAGCACAATTACATGTCATTCATTATCCCTACTGGACCAGAATCTAGTCCTAAGTATATGAATAATGATACAACCACAGCAAGGTGGAAAAGTGCCTTTCTGACTGCTTGCTCCATACATTCTTTGGGCTTCTAAGACAACGGCAGCCCAATGTCCCATGATCATTCAGCAAGCTCCTACCATGGTTTCCTTCATGAACACGGATCTCTTCCAAATATTTAGGCTGAACCGTGAGGGCCAGGGCCTACTGCTTGAATAGGTTACATGCAGCCACAATGACCAATTTTTTAAGGACGTTTCCCTAATGCTCTGCAATATTTGACTTCTTGGAAGAACACATTAGCAAGGTGGAAGATGTTCAGGCTACTTATAGATGCATAAATTCCACAGTTCTGTTTTCTGGGTAATACAAGAGAGCCGAGGCTAGCAGTTTGCTCATGAAAACAACATTTCAGGATTTTGAAAGCTGCTATTAAAAATTAATCTATGTTGAGGCACCTGGGTGGCTCATTCGGTGACCATCTGACTTCGGCTCAGGTCGTGATCTTGCGGTTTGTGAGTTAGAGCCCCACGTTGGGCTCTGTGCTGACAGCGCAGAGCCTGGAGTCTGCTTTAGATTCTGTATCTCCTCTCTCTCTGCTCCTCCCCTGCTCGTGCTCTGTCTCTCTCTCAAAAATAAATATTTCAAAAAATTAATCTATGTAAACATTAAATTATATTGAAAAAAAGGTTAATAAATACTCAAAATTCATTATTTGCTAATTATTTTACTACATTTAACTATTATCTTTGCTTTTGACCTTGTTTGTGTCCATTGTGTCTATATGGTAGAACACTATATAATGGTCCGCAAACTGTCGTTGCACATCTGTTCTCAACTCCACATTCAGTGATGTTACTTAGGCAGCTTGAAATCAGCCATGATGGGTATATCCACATCATGGAAGCCGAAGAACACTACAAATCAAGGCTTGATTTAATGTTTTTTGTGTCTAGACTTTAGAAAGTGATGGAGAAAATGCAGATTAGATCTACAGGTATGCCATGACTGTAACCAGTATAGTGTGAATAATACACAAAATTGAGGCTCCCAATATTCAAAAACAATTCTCTGATTGAGGAAAGAAGTCAGTCAGATCATTGACAAACTAGTGAAGTTCCTACATATATCTTCATTGCTCCACTTTCTCACAAACATAAAGGAACGTATCTACCAACATTCATATCAGAACCACACTCTTACTCATCTCTTGCAGCCATAGTTGGGCTACGAATACAAGAATTTAACAAAAAAACTACAGAAGGAGTCTGGGAGTTTCAATTAGATTACATAGAATTCACAGTAAAAACTATTGTGTATTTTATTATTATTTGCAAATCGTGTGATGTGAAAAATCCTCTGTATCAGTAAAAGTTCATAATAAATATGTGTGCATGTACATGTGTGCACCTACCTAGCTATATCAATATTAAATATGTCTTTGTTTTTGTTTTTATTTATTTTTTATTTTTTGCAGAGAGAGCTGGTTGTTAAACACTTACCAGAACGTCACTTGTTGGGATGTATGGAGCTACTCTTAGTCAGAACTGCCACCGAGGTCAGTATTTAAGTATGGGAAGTTCAGGGCTTGGCCATTGTTGCACTGCTAGTCAATGGACAGGCCAGATCAGTAGTGGTTAAAGCCAGAGAAGTGAAGCTTGAAGATCAACACAGGAGGGTGGAGTGAATGGTGATTAAAGGTAGACACTTGAAAAGGGACACAGAGTAATTCAAGATGGAAAACAAGATAGCCAGAGAGAGACTGAGATGAAGGATGGGGTTAATTCCTGAATTGCTCCTTTAAAGGCACTCATTTAAAGGATACCTATGTTATGTGAGGCCCCCAGACTATCCACTGTTGTGAGAATACATCTAGAAGCACTGTGCTCTCTCTCAGACAGGTTAGGGGTCTATGAGTTTAGGAGTGTTGGTAAGATCAAAAAGTGAACTTTGGTTTGGGTGAGCTTCCAACTCAAGGAGATTAGGAAGAAATGATAGCCATTTGGGGGAACATAATTTTTTTTAGGACAGTAGGGTGATTATTAGAAACATTGCAAACCTTATTTATTCTATTCTACAATTTTATGTCAGATTTCTTGGAGGCTCATGTTTAACCATTAGATCCTCACATGGTATTCCTATACCTGTTATCTACATCTACTACATATAATGTTTTTGGCACATTTTTTCTGACTTTAAAGGCAATCCGTATTTATTATAGAAAATTTGGAAGTCACAAGAAAATTTAAAAAGTTATTTAGTCAAGTGCCATAATTCAGAGATGATGACTCTTAGTATTGGAATGTTTCTCTTAGGATATATGTGTATATATGCATATATGTGTATGTATATGTAATATATATACTCATATGTATATATGCATAGTATATATATTAGCATGTGTAGAATCTTTTATTTGCTACGACATTATGTCATGAGCATTTTTATTTGCTCTTAAAGTTTTTTACCTGTCTATACTATTGTTCATATAGAAAAAATGCTAATCTTTTGTTATATTTTCTAAAAAATATTATAAATGTGTCATTTTTATTTTAAATTTGATTTCTTGGTGTGCTTTTGCTTTAAAATTTATTCTAAAACTTTAGATAGTTAAATGTATTGATATTTTTATTTGTTGTCTGGTTTTCCTCCCTTTTATTCTTGTAATATCTTTCCATAACTCAATGACAAAGTAGCCACAAAATATCCTTCTAGGTACATACATATACATGTAGGTATGTGTATATATTTATGTATACATGTATAGGCATATGTGTACAAAAACACATGTATTTTTTTTAAGTTTATTTATTTATTTGGAGAGAGGGAGAGAATGAGTGCAAGTGAGGAAGGAGCAGAGAGAGGTAGAGACACAATCCCAAGCAGGCTCCATGCTGTCAGTGCAGAGTCCAATGTGGAACTCGAACTCATGAACTCTGAGATCGTGACCTCAACTGAAATCAAGAGTCAGACACTTAACCAACTGAGCCATCCAGGTGCCCCAAAAACATGTATATTAAATCTTAATCCCTCTGAAATTCAATTTTGTTTAGAAAGGAAATATGACTTAATTTTTTATGAAAGCCTAGTGAATTTTCTCAGAATGCTCATCAGCAGAATATATTTTCAATTAAAATTACATTTGGCTTTTATAGAGCCTTGAAAGACAATGGCTTAAACCAGAATTTCTCACACTTTTAAACAAGCATCAGAATCCCCTGAAAGTCTTGTTAAAATCTAGATTGCTGGGCATTTTCCTCAGAGTTTTGAGATGGTAGGTCTGGGATAGTGTTCAAGAATTTGGATTTCTAACAAGTTTGCAGGTGATATTGATGCTGCTGGTCTAGGGACCACACTCAGAATAACTGGTTTAAACAACTAAGGGACCGATGAACATCAGTGGATCAGGGATTGATGGTCTGTCTAAAGCTAGGCCATCCAAATCAGGTACCTTGGTTGTGTGATACCTTGGAAATCTAGGCTTCTTGAACTTTTCTGTTCCTTAACCCCTAGATTGGGGCTTTAGGTTTTATGGTACTGTGATTGCTCTTGCAACTCCATGTTCGCTCCATGGGAACATGGAGCTTTACTTGTATCTCCTCCACAACCCCTTCCCTCTCTATACCCCCTCCCCAGGCTGGCCCTAGAGATTTCTGCTTAGAGCTTTTTAGCTGCAGCTGTGTCACATACCGACCTTTACCTGTAACAGCAATTTGGACATACAGATTTTTTTTTTAAGCTGGTTACACTGCTACCCTGAACAAAACTGGATACAGAAGGCATTTGTATACTGTTTGAGATTTCAGTGGCACTGTTTCTTTCTAGTGTTTCATCATTAAGGAGCTATCTTACTTTCCTTCCTCACTTATAAGGGGCTATCAGGCATAGGATCTTTAAATGTGATAATACGTTTTTCTTAATTGGTGTATTGATGTAGCTGAACTCATTGCAACATTGCGACATGTCCTAATACTAAATTGTTGTTACATTTATGCCTGAATATTCCTTAGTAGACTATTGAATTTGACTGCAGATATTGTATTTAGAGTTTTATATTATTCCTCTTTTTTTTCTTCAAATTTTTATTTGCATTCTAGTTAGTTAACATAGAGTGTAATATTGGTTTCAGAAGTAGAAACTTACATACAACACTCCGTGCTCTTCCCAACAAGTGCCCTCCTTAATACTCATCACCCATTTTAGCCTACTCCCCCACCCACCTCCCTCCATCAACCCTCAGTTTGTTCTCTACAGTTGAGAGTCTCTCGGGGCGCCCAGGTGGCTTGGTTGGTTAAGAGTCAGATGCTTGATTTCCTGTTGGGCCGTGATCTCATGGTTAGTGAGTGTGAGTCCCAAATATGGGATTTTCTCTCTATCCCTCCCTCTCTGCCCCTCTCCTGCTTGTCATGTTTCTCTTTCTTTCTCTCTCTCTTTCTCAAAAAATAAATGAATAAGCTTAAAAAAAAAAAGGAGTCTATTATGATTTGCTTCCCTCTCTCTTTTTTCCCTTTTCATGTTTATCTATTTTGTTTCTTAAATACATTATTTCTCATTAACTGAATCAGTATGTTGCTGACTTTAGAGTTATACTTAACAAATTTTTATATCAGGCTTATTCTAGCTTTAAAAACAAACTTGTTGATTGTGCACTGTGTTCCTGGGAATCCGCCAAGCCAAGGTTTACATGAATTGTCCCATTTAAATTTTGTAGACATTTTGCGAGGCTCATACCTTATCTATCCCCATTTTACAGATGACAAAAGTGGGTTTGAGAGAAGTCATATAAGGTCATCTATCTAGGAAATTCTGAGCCTCTTATTCTTTAGATTAATTCTGAATTTATTTGGTGTACTGGGAAGCCTTCTATATCCTGTTATGTTGCAGAATAGCTTATGTTGTATGGAAATTATTCATTTCTCAAAAGATTAAAATAATTTCCCCATAAAATAAATTCAGATATTAATTATCTGATTCTGTAGTCTTTTGGGAAAGTTATTTCATGATAACTTAAGGTTTTTCTTACAGTTAATTTAGATTTTCAATTTCTTCCTTGTCATTTAGATTGTCAAATTTATTAGCATACAATTGAACACAGAATACACAGATGAAAATTATCTCCATATTTGTCACAATGTCTTTTTATTAGATTTATTAAAGATGCTAATTGCATTATGTTTTTTCAAAGAACTAGATCTTGGCTTTATCTATCAGTTTTCTATTTCTATTTTGTAATTCACTATCCTATAAACATAACCATCTTTATTTTCTACCCTCTTTTTTCCTTAGAACATTATTGCAGTTGTTTCTTTTCCAACATCTTTAAGTAAATGATTAGTGTATTTTCTCTATTTATTTTAAAAATTTTTAAAAAATTAACACAAGCTTTTGACTTTATTAATTTGTTTTTAAATATATCTTTTGGTTGAATTCCTTACCTTTTTATATATATCATTTCATTTCGCATTTAATTTTGTGTTTAGCCAATTTAGGAGAAATTATTTTTACTCCCAAAGGATTATAAATATGTGTCTGTTTTTTTACTATTAAGTTTTAGTGGTTTTGTATTTTTTGTTACATTTTGTTTTGTTTCATTATGATCAGAGAGAGTGGTCGGTAAAATTTTTGTTGTTTTAAAATTTTATTTATTTATTTTGAGAGAGAGAGAAAGAGAGAGAGAGAGAACAAGCAGGAGGAGGGGCAAAGAGAAAGGAAGACAGGATCTGAAGCAGGCTCTGTACTGACAGCAGAGAGTCTGATGCAGGGCTCAAACTCATGAACTGTGAGATCATGATCTGAGCTGAAGCTGGATACTTAACTGACTGAGCCACCTAAGCCTCTAATTTTCATAGTTTGAAGTTTACTGGGATATTGTTTGTTCCTAGAAAATGATCAAATTAAATTTTCAAAGACATTTTAAAGTAAAATATTATCTATGTTTTTAATAGATAAAAATATGTGAGAATTCATCTTTTTAAATTATTTTGTCATCAATTAAATCTTTTATTTGATGCTTCATAGAGTAATAGTGGTTTATGAAGAATCCCACTATAACCCCATTTCTGTCCATTTCTCCTATTTTTGATCAATATAAACTTTTTGTATTTTTATAACCCAACACATAATTCTTATGTCTCCTTTAATCTTATAAATTCATCCCCTTTATTTCTTATATGCTTTTTTTTTTCTTCTTGGATGTTTTCTTATTTATATAAATATTACTGCCTCTGCTTTTTGTTTTTTTGAAATTTGTTAGAAATATTGTTGACCATCTCATTCTGTTTAAGCTTTTTGTTTAGTTGTGTTTTATATGTTTTCCTTGTAAGCAACAATTAGTTGGAGTTTTATAAAACCAAATCTAAGTATTTTCCTTTCTTAATAAGGAATTTTAAACTGATACTCATTAATTGTTGTAATCAGTATTTTTTATCTACTTTTGGAATTTTATTTTATTTTTCTAAGTTTATACTTCTTGTTCTTTTTCTTATTATCTGCCTTGTACTAGATAAACTATGCATTTTTTAAATTTGTATTTCTTTCAGAAATTTGGAAGATATAATCTTCCTTTCATTTCTATTTAGGCATTATCTTTTGGTTAAAAATAGAGAAATTTATCAATCTTTAATTATTCATTCAGCAAGCATTTTTTTGTAAGTTTTGTAAGCTAGATACCATCCTATGCCATAGGTTACCATAGTTGACAAATAAATAAAAAATGGTATAGTCTTTGCCTTTATGAATTTTATACTCCATAAAGTAAAACATTTATTTGCCAAAGAATCACACAACAATGTTATAAAAGTCAGCATTCAGCCAGAGATGTGGAACCACTGGGAGATGTAGATTAAGAAATTTATTGCAAGGATTTGACTTACTATTCAGTGTGCTGACCAGGCACGTTTGAAATTCGTAGGGTAGGTTATCAGAGAGAGTGCGCTAGAATCTCTTAGTCAAGGGCTGAAGCTGTGGTCCATACACAGAGATTTTTTCTCCTTTAGAGAAACCTCAGCTTTGATTTTAAGGCCTTTCAACTGAGTGCATCAGGTCTACCTTGATTATCTAAAAAAAAAAATCTCCCTTGCTTAAAGTCAACTGATTATGGACTTTAATCACACCTACAAAATATCTTCATAGCAACACCCTGATTAGTGTTTGATTGAATATCGGAGGATTATAACCAGGTCGACATATCAAAAAACAATTAAAAATGTAAAATTATCAATTGTGAGAAGTATAATAAGGAAGAGACACGCAGTATTATGAAATTGAACAGAAAGGAAAAAGTTGACTTAGGCATGGAGGTTGGATAAGCCTTGGCCCCTTCATGGTTCATGTTGTTGCTTGGCCCGGTACTTTATGAATAATACTTGGAAGTCATGGGCCCAGCTGATTTTACAGGTTGGCTAAGACTTCATAGCCACGGCATGCTGGCTATTATCTTAAAGGGGGTTATTTACCTCATTTATCTGGACCCAAATAAATACATAAATAAATAAACTTAAAAAAAAAAAGAATGTCTCTCCATCCATATCTGGCTTGAAAACACTGGAAGACCAGGGGCGCCTGGGTGGCTCAATTGGTTAAGCATCCAACTCTGGCTCAGGTCGGGTTCTCCTAGTCCATGAGTTGGAGCCCCGTGTTGGGCTCTGTGCTGACAGCTCAGCACCTGGAGCCTACTTTGGATTCTGCCTTCCTGTCTCTCTAGCCCTCCCCTGCTTGTGCTCTGTCTCTGTCTCTCTTTCTCAAAAATAAATAAAAATAAAATACATATATATATGTATATATATATAAGGCCAGCAGTTCTGGAGTGGATAAAATCCGTTGCCAAAGACACTGCCTTTCTTTCCCCTCTTCTCCAAGACAGAACCAGTCCTATCTTTCCAGGGCTCATAGCTTTACCATGATCTCCACAGCAGTGAAAACCTTCTTTTCTTTGGATTGGATTTAAGATATGCAAACATGGAGGATGTGTCTGACAGGGGTTGTGCATTAGAACTAATCCAAGTTTTGGTAAAGTTCTTGTCTTTGCACATTGAACCCCCGTTTTAGGCAAAGATCTACACTGGTGTGTTGTTAGAATGGATGGTTGTAAATTTTTGCATCAGCCTTATCATCCTCACATTTCTGTAATGAGAATGTGATGTGTTTCCTTGAGTACCATTTGCTTTGTTCTTCAAATTGCATTGAGGCCAGAATCAGCAATTTATTCTATTCAAAAGAATCTTATCCTATCCAATTCAATATCATCAAAGAAAGACTATTTCCGGATCTTTTTCTTCTGGCTCCTCACTCTATTTTCCCTAGCGATTAAGCTGCTTACTTAAAACTGCATTTCCCACTTGGCAAAATGATGACAAAAAATTCCACCTAACCTGAGGTGAAGCGTCATTCAAGAGCAGTGTGACTATAGAGGCAGGCGTGCTGAGGGTTGCCATCGCCATTCCATGTGAAAGAGCGGTACCTTTAACATGAAATTAATAAAAGCTCTACTGGAGACTATGTTCCACAAAAAATAAGGAAATAAACAAAAAAGCCAAAGTCTTGAGATTCAGGAGACATCATCTAAATTAGGAGATAGATGAAAGGAATTGCTAGGAAATTCCAAGTGATGCCTTAAGATATTAGTAGTGCAATTAACTTACACTCTATATAAAAGCAGAATGGCAGTTCTCAGGAGGGAAGACTCTGAAAGTAGAACATTAAAGGGGAGATTTCTTTCTGGTGAAAAATTATTTTGACTATTGGCATGTATGTGGAAAGTTAGCAATAAATATAAGGAAAACCTACATAAATGAAAACAGACAGGTGTCTGCGATGCCAGGTAGCCTGAGAAGGGATTTATGGCAAATTTTAGCAAAGTGAAAAGTATGGCAAATCCTCTTGCCCCAAAAATAAATCTAAAATGATACATTTTTGGAAAAAGATATTGCAGGGCTCTAGAAGTCAAGCAAAGGCAAAACAAAAAATTAAGAAGCTTTTATTACTAAAAGCAATTTGCCAAACTTCAGATAAGAGCAGTAGAAGTTGTTGGGACCCTTGGTTATTCCTATTTAGCCCTTTAGCTCACATGGTATGGTATTTGTACCAGGTTGGGGATAGTCATGAAACCAGCAGCTTTTTTTTTTTTTTTTTTTTTTACTATTGCACAATTATGCTAATATTTTTTTAATCCAAAACCACTTTACAAGAAAATGTAAGTATGGCTTCCATTAGGAATGTTATATGAGGACTTGATACCAAGGCCACAGATTTCAGTTCTGCAAGGAAAAAGAGGCTTTCAGGTTAACCAATATTTTGTAACCAAAACTATAATCCCAAGGATTCTCACAAACATATTACAAATGATAGCATGATAAAAAAAATCTTGCACAGCAAACCTCTTAATACCTGCCCAGCTAAAGTGTGACATTTAATATTATGAAAACAAAACTGGCAAAAATTGAACCAAGACTTTTTCCATAGCTGGGATATGGTATGCAGCTATGGTTGAACAAGCAGTCTTTAAAAGCTGTGGCGAAAACCAGCAGCTTTGTTGTTGAAGGGGCTCATGTGATTTGGAGCAGAAAAATCCCACATCCAGCAGTATTGCCAGTGATAGTAGCAGTCTTAACAAGAAAAGAATAATGAAAACATCCACCCTATGAAGCAAGCCTAAGGTTGTAATCCTGTTTAGAGTGAGTTACAGACCTGTAGGTTCCAAAGTAATTAAGGGACACATAGAAGAGTTAGCTCAGGTCCTCGCACATCACTAGCTGACTGAGAGACCATGTATACATGCAGAGAAAAGCATGACTGAGTAAAAGCAAGGTCAAGTTGCCTTAAGTTTGAATGTTCTCCCAGCTAATAAACAGAACTATGAGCAGGATGTAAACCTTATTGCCTCCAGAACAACATATGGTCAGTCATGGGCTGGCCACCAAGCTATCCGTACTATTTTGACTTTTGATCTAGTCTGACCAAGAAAAAAGAGAGAAGCCACAAATTAGGGAACTCAAGAATGAAAGAGAGGACATCACAGCCAGCTCTGAGAAATTAAAAGAGTTGTAAGGAAATGTTAACAATATGATGTCAAAATATTAGAAAACTCAGATGAAGCAGATAATTTCCTACACAAAGGACTGAACACAAACTACTGAAACTGACTCCAGAAGAAATAGAAAATTGGAATAGACCAATAAACTAAGAAGTTGAATTAGTAATTAATAATCCACGAAGAAAAGCCCAGGCTCAAATAGTTTCTCTAGTGAATTCTGCAAACATTTAAGTAAAAAATAATACCAACCCTTCTCAAATTCTGCCAGAAAAGAGAGGAAAAAGGGTTACTTTCCAATGCTATGAGGCTAGTATTATCCTTGTATTAAAGCCACTTAAGGATATCTCAAGAAAAGGAAACTACACATAAATATTCCCTTGGACTATAGATGCAAAAACCTCAAAAAAATGAGGGGCGCCAAGTGGCTCAATTGGGTAAGCATCTACCTTCAGCTCAGGTCATAATCTCGCAGTTTGTGAATTCGAGCCAAGTATTGGGCTCTCTGCTTTTAGTTGGAAGCCTGCTTCAGATCCTCTGTCTCCCTCTCTTTGCCCCTTCCTCCCTCAAAGTAAATAAATTAATTAACAGTTTTTTAAAAAAATTACCAAATGAAATCTAGTAAACATATGAAAAAGATCCACAATGACCAAGTGGAATTTATCACAGAAATGGAAGATTGTTTTAACATCTGAAAATAAATCAATGTTGTATACCATATTAATTTTAAAAAAGATAAAAAACACGTGATTATCTCAAGGAACACAGAAAAAACATTTTTGAAAAAAACCTAGCACTCATGCACAATAAAAACTTCCAACAAGTTGGGAATAGTAGGGAACTTTTTCAATGTGATGAAAGGCATCCGCAAAAAACCATAGCTAACATTATACTTAACTGTGGAAGACTTAGTGCTTTGTCCCTAAAATCAGGAATAAGGCTAAGATGACCACTTTAACCTGTGGTATTCAACCTTGTACAGAAACTCTAGCCAGTAGAGTAAGAAAAGACAAAGAAATTAAAAGCACATGGATTGAAAAAGAAGGAAACTGCCTTGCTTGAAGACAACATGATCCTGAATACAGAAACTCCCAACGAATATACAAAAACATACTGGAACTAGTAAATGAGTTCAGGTTTACAAAGTATAAGGTAAGTATCCAAAAATAAGTTATTTTTCTATGTTCTAGCAATGATCAGTTGGAAAATGAAATTCCATTTCTAATAGCATCAAAAAGAATAAAATACTGACTATAAACATACTGAAAGTAGTTCAAGTCTTGCTCACAGAAAACTATAAAATGTTGCTGAAAGAAACTAAGTTTGAAGGGTGCTTTCCTGGCTCAGTTGGTAGAGTGTGAGACTCTTGATCACAAAAAAATTAAGATGAAATAAATGGAGATATGTTTTATGCTCTAGACTGAAAGACTTACTATTTTTAAAGTGGCAGTTCTCTATAGATTCAATATAATATCTATTGAAATTCCAGGAGACTTTTTTTTCTTTTTGGTAGAAATTGACAAACTACTCCTATAATTATATGGCATTACAAAGTACCTAAACTAACCAGTGAAACTTTGAAAAATAACAAATTTGGAATTCCCAATTATAAAACTTACTATATCTATGGTAATCTATGGTAATCAAGACAGTGGAGTATTTGGGTAAGCATAAACGTGTGGATCAATGAAACAAAATTGTGAGTCCAGAAATAAATTCTTATATTTATGGTCAATCGCTTTTCAGCAAATGTGTCAAAGCAGTTCCGTGGGAGAAAGGAGAATCTTTCCAATAAATGATGCCGAGACAATTAGATTTCCATATATTTAAAAAAATGAACTTGGACCCTTATCTCATACCGTACATACAAATTAACTCAAAATAGTTGATATGTTTGAATCTGGGAACTAAAACTATAAGACATCTAAAGGAAAACATGAGAGAAATCTTTGAGACTTTGAGTTAGGCAAAAATTTCTTAATGATATCAATCGAAGAAAAGTAATAAAATGGACTTGAAGACATTGCTCTTTGTATTAGTTTTCTATGATGTATATAAAAATACTTTATAGTGGCTTCAAATTATTACTTCCCAATTTCTGTAAATCAGAAATTACAGCAAAGCTCAGTTAGATCCTCTGCTTAGGATCTTATGAGATTGCAGTCAAGGTGTCAACAAGGGCAGAGATCCATTTTCCCAAATCCCTACAGGATTGTTGGCAGTGTCTTGTACCTGGAGGCTATAGAATTTATGGTGGTTTGTTTCTTCAAGGGCAGGATTGAGAAAGAGAGAGAGACTAGCAGGAGAAAGAGAGACACTAGCAAGATGGATGCTATGCTCTTTTGTTATGTACATGGAGCCACCCTTGCCATTGTCTCATTGGTTGAAGCTAGTCACTGCGTCCCACCATCCTCAAGGGGAGGGATTATGCCAGGGCATCAATACCAGGAGGAAGGATTTATGAGATTTATCTTAAAGTCTGTCTACCACACTCTACCAAAGACATCAGTAAGAAAAAATTAAAAGACAAGTCACCAATTTGGAGAAAATATTTGCAAATCACACATCTCAGGGCTTGGCAAACTATGGCCTATGGCCTATTTCAGTTATTTAAAAAAATAATATGCCAAAGAGACTCAATGAGCCCACAAAGCATAAAATATTTGCTACCTGTCCTTCTACAAAAAAACAAAACAAAACAAAACAAAACAAAAAACCTTGCAACTCTCTGATAGATCTGCTAAAAAACTTATATTTAGAAATATAAAGCACTTTACAACTCATTAATAAGGAGACAAACAGTCCACTTAAAGAAGAGAAGGAATTCATGTAGCATTTAGAAGCAAAGATTAGCCCCTGGTTGACAGCACAGATTCAGATTATAGCTACAAGGAACTGAGTTTGGCCAACAACCTGAGTGGTCTTGAAAGAGGATTCTTTCCCAGAGCATCCAGTAAAGACCATGTCCCGATGATATTGTAATTTCAGTTTGTTAGACATTAAGAAGAAGATCTAGCTGAGCCCAAGTGGACTTCTCACCTACAGAAACTGAGATAATAAATGCACATTATTTTAAGCAGCCACATTTGTGGCAATTTGTTGTAGCAGCAATAAAAATCAAATGCAGTGGGCAACAGATGTACATAGACATTTCACCAAAAAAATCATGGGCTAATAATAATAAGCCCATGAAAAGATGCTCGAACTAATTAGTCATTAGGGAAATGCAAATTAAAATGAGATTCTGCTGTGTACATATTGAACTGGCTTTAAAGAAAAGACTGACAATTTCAAGTGTAGGTGTCGATATGAAGTAACTGGAGCTCTCAGACATTGCTTATATGAAACAATTATATGTAAAACGAGACAGCTACTTTGGAAAACAGGTTAGCTGTTTCTTACACACTTAAAGGTAAACTTGCTATACATCTCAGCAATTTTATGCCTAGGTATTTCGCCAAGGGAAATGAAAATGTAAGTCTACACAAACCCCTGCACATGTATAGTCACAGCGGCATTATTTATAGTTGCCAAAAAGTGGAAACAATCCAAATATCCATCAAGTGATGAGTGGATTAACAGAGTATTCTATATCCATAAAAGAGAATACTATTGATCGATAAAAAGAACAAACTCCAAATACATGCTACAACATTATGAATCTCAAAATATTATGCTAAGTGAAAGAAGCCAGACATCCCTACATATTGCATGATTCCATTTAAATGAGGTTTCCAGAAAAAGGCAAATTTACAGAGACAGAAAACAGATGAGTGGTTGCCTAGGGCTGGAAGCAGAAGCAGGCGTTGATTGCAGACAGACGCAGGAGAGGTTTTTGGGGTGATGGAAATGTTCCAAAGCTAGATTGAAGGGATAGTTGTGCAATTCTATAAATTTACCAAAATTCAGTGAATTGTACATTGAATTGTAATGATGGGTGCATATTATAGTGTGTAAATTGTGCCTCAATAAATCATGCCTCAAAAAAAGATGTTAATAATTAGCTTCTGGCAAAAATATAAGAAAGGAAATGTAATCTTAGTACAGTGCTCAACTGTGAGTAATATTTACATAGACATAACTGGATATTGATTTAATCTACAAAGATGAATACAACTACATTGGAATCACAGATCAAGGAAAGCACAGGGGAAGAGAGTGGAAGAGAGTACAATGTTCAATTACCATAACAGGAAGTAAGTAGGTTATGTACAAAATTTATGTATCTAAACATAGCAAAACACACCTATTATTTAAACATATAAAGCTAGGTAAATGCCAACATGAACAGCTGAAAGAATCAGGCGATTGCCTCTGAAGTCACCGAGTAAGGAGTAGGAAAAAGTGGGTCGAGGAATTAATCATTTTTTTTTTTTTTGTCATAAACCTTGTAGTACAATTTGACTTTTGAAAACATACATTCAGGGACGCCTCTGTGGCTCAGTCACTTAGGTGTCCAACTCTTCGTTTCGGCTCAGGTCATGATCTTATGGCTCTGTGGGTTCGAGCCCTGCATCGGGGTCCGTGCTAGCAACATGGAGCCTGCTTGGGATTCTCTCTCCCTCCTCGCTCTCAATCTGTCTCTGTTACTCTCAAAACTAAACTAAAAAAATGTATTTTTTACTTATTAATGAAAATAACAAGGATTTAAATCAAACACCAAGCTTCCTTTTTTTCTCTCTCTCTCTCTCTCTTCTATTATCTATTTCTTCAATTTTTATTTTTCTCTCCAGGAAATTTCCTAATTTTTCCCCATATTTTGTTTCCTAACAAGTCTATTGAGTTTTTTTTAAAATATGCTCTCATATTTAAAGTTTCATGATCTTTTTTGTTCTTTGAAACTTTCTTATTATAGTGTTTTATTAATAACTGCCCTTCACTCTCTATGATTATCGAGTTTTTCTCAATCTTTCTTTTCCCTTCTGAATTTTGGCTTCCTCCAAGTGATTTTAAAAAATGTTTTGTTTTTTTTTTCTCTTGTTTGCTCGATCTCAGTTATTCCTATTATAAAATTTCCTTGGCTGTATGGGAATCTTGGTAGCCCACTTACGTTGAAGAGTGTCAGACTAAGATAAATTTCCAAAGAATGAACTACCAGTCTTCTGTCTGGTGGCTGGGGAGGATGTGCTCTGTTCCACTGAGTGGAGGAAGGAATGTGGTCTCTAGCTGCTTCTTAAACTGCTGTTTACCAACTTGCTTTATGTCAGCAACTCACTTCTGGAAGTTCTTAATATTTCCAATAACTGAGCCTTTGGAGGATTCTATGCTCATTTTCCAGATTAGGATTCATCTTTTTCCAGGCTTTTAAATTACTTATCACTCCTCTATCTGCTTTGCCTTTTCTAAAATGTTGAAGTTGTATCCTCCTATTCTGTCCCTCCCTGGAGATTTATATCTATAAAAGCAAAAATCCTGGGGTGCCTGGGTGGCTCAGTTGGTTAAGTGTCCAACTCTTGGTTTTGGTTTATGTCATGGTCTCATGAACCATGAGATCGAGTCCTGCATCGGGCTCTGTGCTGGCAGTGTGGAGCTTGCTTGGGATTCTTTCTCTTCCTCTTTTTCTGCCCCTCCCCTGCTCATGCTCTCTCTCTCTCAAAATAAATAAATAAACCTAAAAAAGAAAAGCAAAAATCCCTTTATTGCCGTATGAATGGAAAGAAGCAAAATGAGACAAAGGTACTGTATCTGTCCTTATATAAGTCCCATAGAATTGATTGCAGGGTCATTTTTAATGTTACATAATCAAAGAAACCACTACATTTCCAGTTTTTAAGACAAATTGCTGGGTGATGTTTGGAATGGATATCCTTACCCTAGACTGGAATGCCCCAACTCCAGAAGTCATGAGGTAGAGAGATGTTAAGTCTGAGGATGAGGTAGGTTTAGTGTGGGGTAGGGATGGGCAGATGGTGAAGATAAGGTGGGTGTTACATAACATCCAGAAGAAAACTGCGTAGAATCTAGAATTATATGTCCTCTAACACAGGCTTTTTTCAGAATCATTCTGAGCAAAATGGTTGCTCATCTTCTGAGAAATCACTTGTATCCTAAATGGTATACATATCAAATCCTTTCATTTTTCTCTTAGAATAACAATGGTTGCATTCACTTAATTTTAAATAATACATGCATTTGTCAGCTTAATGATGATACATGTTTTACCATTGGAAAATTTAAACGAACCCTCTGTTTTTGATAGATTTCTTGATTATGATTCCCAACACAGAGTTTGAGTAATTCAGGAATGCATTTCTTAACGTATCTGTATTGATGATATAAATAAGGAAATGCCCCCCAACTGGAAAGTATCTTCTTTTTGTCTTCAGTAAGGAGTGTTATCAATTTGCTTCTTTTTATATATAGTTTTAATTTTGATTTGGTATTTATTATACAATGGATATACGAAAAGGGATATTTATGTTATATCATGCGGTCTTATTCTCAGCTCCAGATTATATGGGATATTCTCAATACTTCTTTCCATAATTTCTTGTGGTATTCAATGTTATACATACATTTAATTAGATACTTTAGGCTATTGTATAATAATGATTTGGGGGCTATTGACATATCCTCTGAGGCTAATTCAGTTATAATACTTAAAAATTTTTATTCTAAAATGAATATATACTTGGAAAAAATTCATGCCATATCAAAAATGAAAAAGTAGAAGGTGAAAGTTTCCCTTGATTGGAATGGTTATGTATGCTAGACATCTTACTTGCTAAAACAATAATCTGCTAGAAACAACGCAATGATTTTACATTCTGGCAGACTAATTTAGATAGTAAAACAACCAGGACAGTAGTCACATTGGCCTTTATAAAACGGGAATAACAAGTCTGCCTCAACTTGCCCTGTCTTATTGATTCCTGTACTGTTGTATCCTGAGATGAATGGTATCTGAATGCAAATGGAAAAAGAGCAGCTTTGAAAATGGCGAAAGAGGAGAGAGATGTTGCTGGATTAGAAGATAACCCATCCCCAGGGGCGCCTAGGTGGCTCAGTCAGTTAAGTGTCCGACTTCCGGTCAGGTCATGATCCCTGCGCTGACAGTCAGAGCCTGGAGCTGGCTTCAGATTTTGTCTCCCTATCTCTAAGAGACAATCCTTAGGGGATGAGAGGTGGGTTTCTGCAACCAGACCCCTTTGAGTTGGGTGTGGTTGGTGATGTGAGTCAAAGCCTTGTTCTTTTTATCTTCCAGGGACCCCTCCTTAATGTTCTGAATCACAGGCTAGAGTTTGAGCAATTCAGGAGTGCATATGCCTTCAGTCAGTATAGTTGCCAGTTTGGTCTTTCTATGGATTTTCATAAGTATTGTAATTAGAAGTCTGAAGAAGGTGAATTAGGCACTGCTAGTCTTGTTGCTATGATAACAAAGAAGGCCTTAAATATTTTATAAGTCTTTGTCATGGAGGCTAAGACCAGAATTTAAATAGAAACTTGTAGGATATTTATAAAAAGAATCGATTGAAACATACGACACTTGTTCTATTTCTGCTCTCATTTACAGTCTATAGCTTCCACACGGTAATTCGTTATGGCATAGAAAACATGGTGCTATGGTTTCTAAAGCAAGGTTTTATAGGACTGTAAAACCTTGGGAAGATGAAGTGGTTCAAAGGAGGAAGCATTGGATTTGAATATAGAAGATATGAATTTGAGTCCTAGTCTGTCAGTTACGAGTTGTGTGCAACTAGGGCAAAGTACTTAAATTCAGAGCTTCAGTTTCCTTCTCTGAAAATTGAGATTAGTAATACCTACCTCCCGAGGGTTGTTGTGAGACTTAACGAGACACTATTTAGGAAAATACAACATCAACTGATATGTTTATTTGATGGCAAACAAGGACAAGTGTGGCCCTTGCCTCACAGAGCTGACTATCAAGAGGCACAGTCAGTAATCAGATAATCAATATCTCGAATGTAAAGTTTCACCTGTGAGAGGTGCTATGAAGGAGAAATTCTTTTTTTCATTCTCTCTATCTCATCTTCCAAAAAAATCTATTGTCTCTACCTTCAAAATGCAGGCCGTCCTCACTTCATGGTTCTGATAGACATGAATTTCAGTTATGAAGGTTTAGTTAAGTAATACCAGTTCTCCGATAACATGACTCAAATTTCAGTTACTGCAGTAAGTGAACTACAAGTAAGTACCTAAAGTACAGACTTTACTACTAGGTCTTCAGTCCACAAATCCCCACCTATGTAACAGATGTGCATCATACTCTATGACCAATCACATCCGCTCATTTAATGCCTGCGGGCAGTTGGTCACTGCATTTCTGTTATTCAGTTCATGCACAGACAGCAAAGTGTGTAATTATGTTGCCTTTGTCTCTTAGTGATGAACCCACTTGACATTTTGCAAATGTGGATAATTAAAAGAAACAATTGAGCCACAAAGATGAAAATGCTGTAAAGAAATGAAAAATGGTAATTCTGGAAATGAAATTCAAATCAAATATAAATGGAGTTATAGAAGAGCTCCAAGTGGGGCTCGATGCAGGGCTCAACGAGGGGTTCAACGCGGGGCTCATCTCACAATAGCGAGATCATGATCTAAGCTGAAATCCAGAGTCCTGCGCTTAACCGACTGAGCCACCCAGGCAGGCGCCCAATATTTCTAATGTTTTAAATTACAGTGTCCTAAGTAAATAATAACTGTAATATTTTTTATTTACCTGTATGTTTATAACTTAGAGAGTTTTTAATGTTTTGAGAAAGAATTTTTAAGGTTGGGTAACAAATAGAATCTTTTCCCACTTACTAAAAAATTATTATGAGATGCATGATTTCAGTTTTCATGGAAAGATGTACAATTCTGCAGTCTATTCAATCAAGGATTACTGGGATATAAAAGAATGTACCCACCACAACTGCTACCGTTTGATCTGAACCGCTTTTGCCTGGATTATTGCTATAATCCCTTAACTGTTTTATTTTTGTTTTTGTTTTGTTTTCTGTACTTCTGGACTTGGTCTCCTTATTTATTTTGTATTTAGCTTATTCTCAGTACAAAACCAGAGAAATCCTGAAAGACATATGACAGATCATTTTATGCTACTATGACTGGGTTCCCATATGACTCAGAGTAGAAGCCAAACTTACTTTTACAGTCACTCTTGTGATTTAAGTTCCTGGTACTTTTCTAGTTTCATTTTTATTGTCTTCTTCCTTGTTTCTCTCTGCTCTAAGCAAATAGGGCAACTGCTGTTTTTCAACTCATCAGGTATGCTTCTGCCTCAGGGCCTTTGCACTCTCTATTCCCTCTCTGGAATGCTCTTTCTCCAATAGGCTTTATTCAGAGGATCTTCTCCATGATTACTTCCCTGGGCACTCTCTCTAAAATTCACCCCCTCACTGAACATTTCTCCTCTCTCTTTCCTTCTTTATTATAATTTATTTTTTACCTTAGCAAGCATCAGTAATACTGTATATTTCACTTTTTTATCTTGTTTATTTTTTGTTACCTTCACTACAGTGTAAACACAAAGAAGACAAGTTTTATTCTCTACTTTATATCCCCAGTGCCCACAATGGTGCCTGACGTGTAGTGGGTGGCCTCTAAATATACGTTAAGGTAATGTTGAGTACACAATTGAGAGCCTCCACTTTTTAACATTTTACAGAAATAAAATCATTCCTGGGTCATAAAGGGATTACTTTATGCATTTGACAAGTAAATGTATGTATTTTTTCTGCCTGAATATTAAATTCTACCAGAGGATGGAATCAACTAAATATAGCATTGCCTTCAATAGCAAATATATTGTCATTTAGCTTACCATTAATCTTCTGTTTGTGTATGTTGATGACAGTTATACCTGAGCCCATTTACAAATCTGGCACCATAATTTTAATTAATTCTATTATTCCTTTGCTGTCTTCAATGCCTCAGTTCACCAGATGGTGTAGGCTCTAGATCACGGTGTGTCATATTATGTACTGAGAGTGTCCTTAACAATGTAAAATGGTGATTGGTTTTCAGTGGACTGAAAAAAATGTCTGTATTTTGGTAGGATACAGAATATTCCATAACTACTTGGTGATAAACGAATAAATCTCCATTATCTACTCTTGCCCCAACACTGCCATGATCAGTAATTACTACTGTGGCTCTCATTTGTTTTTTGACCAAGAAGAGGTATTTAATCTCTAAGCATTTATTCCTTGAAATTTCATATTTTATACATCAACATTTTACTTTGAAATAATTTCAGACTTACAGAAAAGTAAAAATAGTAAACTTCTTATATATCTACTACCCATGTTTTCTAAATGTTAACATTTTATCATGTCTGCCTTTTCATTCCTCCTATCTATATGTGTGTATGTATACAAGCAAGGATTGTCATCGTGTCTGAACCATTTGAGAGGAAGTTGCAGACATATGCCTCTTTAGCCCTAAATATTTCAGTGTGTACTACTAAAAACAAGGACATTTTCTTAGATAATGTCGGCATAATGATCAAAACCAGGGAATCTATACACTGACTTTTAGACACAGCATGTCTAAGACTGTATGAATTGGTAACGGACACCATCCTGATTATTATTAGGTCTATAATTTAATCTGCTTTCAAAGGGAGCACTGTGTCACTGTTGCCTTTTGTTCTCATTTTATAAATTTTGCTTCAAATGATGTCAAAATGAAGCTGATTGCATCCTGACAATAGTTATATCACACTGCTTCTTCCTTGTGAATTTAAAGCAGCAGATCAAAAGTTATTCTGAGACCTCCCAGAAATAACACATCTGTCTCAGTTTTTAGACTATTTTTGGTCTGGTAAAATTAGAGAAGACCCTTGGGATTTAAAAGTTTGTGATGAGCGATTTTGAATGTTCACAGAGCTGTTTCTCCCCACGAATTATGATAGGCTTTTGTTACTGTGAGGGCACGGTACTGCCCCCCTCGCCCCCGCGAGCACTGTATCACATCAGCTTTTATAGTGTCATGAACACATGATGGTTTCTTTTCTTATTTTGCGATTTTGGTTTGTTCCTCCCATCCCACTGGGTGCTGAAAATTGTCCTACGAGTTCTTTGTAAGCAGATCTCATTTGGCACATTTGCCTACAAGAGCCCCCCAAATCAGCTTTGTGAGTTGGTTGCCTATTATTTTTTTCTTTACCCTCCTTTCCTTCTTCTTTAGGGCCTATGGGTGGTAACAAATTTCTTGCCTCTGGTCCCAGATTCCTGCATTATCCCTTGAGGTTCTTTTATGCCCCTCCACACCTATGCGATCAGTCCCTTTCTAAATAAATCCTCATCAAATTAAAATGATTTCGATTTAAGCGTGACATTTGTTTCTTGATAGGACCTTGGCTTATACAATGCCTTTACTGTTTCAAAGCAAGCTTTCACTGGCTTTTCTGATCCTGTCCACCAAAATGACCCTAAGGGGTGTGGGGCTTTATGAGTGCATGTGGGCACACGTGTATACGTCTACTTAGACACAGACCACATTCGTGAACATTATTTGTAATTATTTTGCATATTCAATTTTCATAATATTTTATACATCATAAACCTTTTATGATATTAAATAACCTTTTTATATGATAGTAAATAGTCTTTGGCGCTCTCGTTTTTAATAATTTGCAATGTTTTTGCTTGGTGGTTGATTATAACATAATTAAGTTACACACTTTTTCTCTTTGGAAGCATTTCGGTCTTCCTAAACCTTCAAATTTCTACTATCATAAATAATGTTTGTAAAACATTGTATGCATAAGGCTTTGATGATAAATTCCCTGAAGCATAATTAATGAGTTAAAGTATATATTTATATTTATAAATATTTATTTTTATTTTATAGGTTAGAAATATGTCATATTTGTATTTACTATATTATAGTTTCTTTCTAAAAGAATTAGAACAATCTAGCTATGTGTTAAATGCCCATTTTGCTGCAGCTTAGCAAACATTTGTAATTTTGTTTTTTCACTTTTCGCTACTTTATCAGAAGAAAATACCTTGTTTGTACATTTGTATTATTATGAATGGAGTTTATTTTCACACAGACATTTTAATTTCTCCTCCATAAAGTTTCTTCTTTGTACAGTTCAGAAATTTCTTTAATTCTCTAGTTCATGCTTGGCCAAATATCACGTAACTAGAGAAAATTAAACCAGAACTTTTAAAAACCCTAGTTTTGAGGTTTTAGTTGAGTTGAGTTTTAATCAACTAGGAAGACATTGTTTGACCCATAACATGCTATTTATAAAGTATTATTGTTTTTTAATTTTTTAACATTTATTTATTTTTGAAAGAGAGAGGGAGAAGCGAGGGAGAGAGAGCGTGAGAGGGATAGAGGCAGAAAGAGGGAGACAGAGGTCTGAAGCTGGCTCTGTGCTGTGGGCACAAAGCCCGATACGGCCCAAATTCACCCAGAGATCGTGACCTGAGCCGAAATCAAGAGTCGGCCGCTTAACCACCTGAGCCACCCAGGCACCCCTATAAAATATTATTATTTGGAGGCTGCTTCCTTAATTTTATATCACTACAATCAAATGCTAGAATATCAACTAACTTAGCAGTCAGAGATCAAGAAACAGTGTAGTTTCCTATAATACAAAAGGAGTTTCTTTCTTCTGGGGTAGCATGCGAGATTCCGGTGAGGAGTCGTATGAAGGGACGTTTGTCTGAATTGTTTTATGGCATTGAGAGTCATGGAGTGTCAAGGCGTGTCAGTCATCAAGGTGCTGAAGGAAATGTCTAGTTGTGTTTCACCAGCAGTGCAATTGGGAAGGAGATGTTTGGTTCAAAGGAAATCATAGTTTAAAAACTAGTTCCTAGAGAAATAAAACGTACAATCCACAGAACAAGATTTTTAATTTTCCATACATTTTTAAAAATGTTTATTTATTTATTTTGAGAGAGATAAGGGAGAGAGAAGAGAGAGAGTGCACATGAGCAGGAAAGGGGCAGAGGGAGGAAGGGAGACAGAATCCCAAACAGGCTCTGTGCTGTGCAGAGCCAGATGCAGGGCTCCATCTCGTGAGCCATGAGATCATGACCTGAGCCAAAATCAAGAGTCAGACGCTTAACTGACTGAGCCACCAGGGCACCCCTCTCCATAGATTTTTAAAATAGAGAAATGAAGTCACTTTTGATATCAAGTTTTCAGTTTTATCTTCACTAAGAGTCAGTGTTCCATTTCTTGAAGTTTCTGCAACTGTTTTTAGTATACCACAATTAAAAATTTTTCTACCTCCCCCATTTAATGCTTTGACCAAATTTATGAATCCATCACTTTTTGCATTTTTGTTTCTCACTTTTATTCCTATCCTTTCTTCTACCTTGTTCCCTAACCCTGAAATTCCTTTTCTTTCTCAAAGTAGATATTTCTTTTTTGTCCAGTTTTCTCCTTACACTCTCTCTTTCATCTTTTTTTAAAAATCTTTGAGACGCCTGTGTGGCTCATTCAGTTGAGCATCCAACTCTTGGTTTTGGCTCAGGTCATGATCCACAGTTTGGGAGTTCGAGCCCCGCATGCTTTTTCTCTCAAAATAAATAAATAAAACTTAAAATTTTTTTAAGTTTTATTTATTTATTTTTGAGTCAGAGAGAAAGCATGAGTGCAGGAGGGGCAGAGAGAGGGAGAGAGAGAATCCCAAACAGGCTCCATGCTGTCAGCAGACAGCCTGATGCTGATGCAGGGCTGAACTCAGGGGCTCAAACTCAACAGTCATGAGATCATGACCTGAGCCAATACCAAGAGTCCAATGCTTAATTGACTGAGCCACCCAGGCACCCCTACAGTCTTTTTCTATGAAGCTTTTGAAAGCTTATAGAAGATTCTTTTGCAGACATGAACTATATGTACTCTTAAATTACAATGAATGGGCAAAGAAAAATTAAGTACTAAGGAACAGTTTTCCTAGCTGAGGTGTTTGCTTTGCTTTGCCTAGTTGTTTGAATGAGTTCTAGGCTGAAGCCTCTGGGGTGGATAGAAGAATATCACATGACCTGTATCAGTCTTGGAGTCTTGTCCTGGGTTGGGCTTAGCAACTTCTCATTTCCCCAGGCTTATGAGACTACCTGAAATCTCATCGTGGGCAGGACTAGGAATCACTTTTCCCCAAAATCTCTATTTTCAGTTGATCTTAGCTGTGCTCTAAATGCCAGCCTCTCTGGTCACCTGTTCTTTCCAGTTCTTTCTTTTCATTCTCTGCACATTCTTACTCCTATCGTGTTACTGCCCTTCTTCCCTGCAAGCGGAGTCTGCTGAGGGAATCCCCTGCTACACGGTGAATAGGCTGTCTCCTCAGTGTGAAACTCTCCAGATCTTGCCTATCTTCATGACTCAGATAAAAGGAAGTCTCCTCAACTGTGCTGTTGCTTTCAGGAGCTTTCCTTGTGTGATTAGAGGAACAACAGGGGGGATATTGGAAACAATCTTTAATTCTTCAGGCCTCCTCACTTATACTTTATTGTAAAAAAAAAAATTGCTCTACTTTGAGTCTTACTCTCTTCAGATGCTAACCATCTACCTTACCAGTCCCTGTCATTATCTAGGCCCCGGTTCATATATACATCTTCATCAACAGTATTGGCCCTTGGCTCAGTCATTTTCTTCCCCCTAAATATCATAGCCACTCTTGATCTTCCTTCTTTCCTTCCTTTTTCTTTGTTTCTTTGTTTCTTTGTTTCTTTCTTCCTTCCTTCCTTCCTTCCTTCCTTCCTTCCTTCCTTCCTTCCTTCCTTCCTTCCTTTCTCTTTCTTTCTTTCTTTCTTCCTTTCTTCCTTTCTTCCTTCCTTTCTTTCTTTCTTTCTTTCTTTCTTTCTTTCTTTCTTTCTTTCTTTCTTTCTTTCTTTCTTTCTTTCTTTCTTATTTATTTATTTTTGAGAGACAGATAGAGAGAGAAAGAGAGAGGGAGACAGAGAATCCAAAGCAGACTCCACACTGTCAGCACAGAACCCAATGCGGGGCTTGAACTCACAAGCCATAAGAACATGACCTGAGCTGATGTCGGATGCTTAGCCAACAGAGACATCCAGGTGCCACCATCTTGGTCTTTCATGTCTACTTTGAAGGCCCTTGCAAACAATGAGTAGGTATATCCATGTGAAATCAAAATTCATCAACTGATTTTTTTTAAAGCAATAAGACAAAAATTTTTAAATATTAAAAATGGTAGTCTGTATAATTGCTTAGGAAAATTCAGGCCCCCTAGGAGAATTGAAGAGTGGCCAAGTAACTTTCTCTGGCGAGTGAAACACAAATGGACCAGTTGTGTTAATTTCATTCAAAAATTTTAAGGGCCAATGAGTGGCTCATTACATTTTTCCTGCCTCTGTTGTTGTTGAGATACAATATAAATTGCAATAGACTCATTTTAAGCTGCTTAGATTTTCAAAACAATTTAGCATGTACTGATGGACATATTAAGAAACAGAGACTACCCTTTCCACAATCAAAAAAATGTTTCAGGTCCTTTATTTTCTATCCAAGATAATCTATGCTGGTGAGTGTGTGTGTGTTTCCTAGTTTTTGAACATCAAAGCCCATTGACTTTCTCCAAGATAGAGGAGCATATAAACACAGAGTTTTCCTTTCGTGGATAAGTTTTTCAATTACCCACCTCAAATGGAAACCATACTAGAACAGGGATAATTGATAACTATGTCATCCAATTATATCTTACTTTTATTATTTCAGGGATGGAAAAGGAGATTTCCTCTAAAAAATATTAAAGATGTTTCTTCCCTCTTTTTCCCTGATCTAACGCATGTACCTCCCTTCTTGGGATAGAATGGTGAGAGACATACTAGATTACTTTATTTGGCAATTAAAGGGCCAGCTCCAAGGTTCAGACACAGTCCTGATAATTGCTGATAGATTGCATGTCTTCCTAAGAAAATGAAGAACTGTCATGTATCCAGTATCCAAAAAAGCTCCTTGGCCTAAAAATAAGATCATTTAAGAGTTTTTCTGAATAAGGGTTGATATTTGGAATATAACATTAATTCTGACTTCTTCAGTCTCCATTTCTTGTTTTCCTCATTCCAGAACTAGAAGGATATTCTTATCTCTTTTTCCTTCTTTGGTTGAAACTCTTGAAAGTTTTTCTTTCTCTTTTTTCTTGAGTTATCATTCACTGTCTGCCTCAGTGGTGTGCTGGGGCCGGCTCCCACAGCCTCCTGAGAATGGATTATATTTCCATCCAACTTCAAGTTCAGTGGTTTCACACTGAGTGCACTGACTTCAGCCATGGTGGCTGATTTATGGAGAAAATAAAGGATAGTGGTTTATAATATTGAAAATTTCATCCATATATATATGTATATGTGTGTATATATATATATATTTATATATAACCACACATTTTTTAATGTGTTTTTTTATATTTATTTTGAAGGAGAGTGAGAGAGCGAGAGAGAGAAAGAGAGAGAGAGAGAAAGAGCGTGGAAGCAGGAGAGGGCAGGGAGAGAAGAAGAGAGAGAATCCCAAACAGTCTCTACACTATCAGTGCAGAATCCAATGCAGGGCTTGAACTCATGCACTGTGAGATCATGACCTGAGCTGAAATTAAGAGTTGGCTGCTCAACCAACTGAGGCACCCAGGTGCCCCTGGATAATTTTCATCCAGGACTTGAACCTAAACCTCCATCCCCTTTTTAGCTCCAGCCATCTCCCTGCATTCCATTTCTGCTGCTCATTCCCAAGGCCATATCCTCCTTGACGTAATTGGGGACTGATTCATCAAATATTAGACCAAATACCCTACCCTGAGTTCGAAGGCCAATGTCCTCAGCTCATTGCTCTCCTGCTCTCATTGTACCAATTTTTCAGAGCCCCAGTCCATTTATTCTTCCCCTTCCACAAATATATCAGCCCTCTTCTGTCTCTGCTTCTTTTTCTCACCAGCCTAGTCCCCACGATCCAACACATCAATCATTATTTTTTTCTCCCTTGATCCTGTTAGTTCCCATGTGGATTCATCAATCCCTGTAACCTGTGTGCCGCAGGCTGTTGAACATAGAGGTTCAAGAAGCCATGGAGAAGCAGCTCTGCGTATTTGTGTGTTCTGACCCAGGGACCGACAAATGTTTTCTGTAAAGGGATAGGTAGTAAATATTTTAGGCTTTGTGGGCTGCATACCGTCTTCTCGTATGCTGTTTTCTTTTTTGCGTGATACTTTACAAATGTAAAGCTCTTATCTTGAGAGTTTATAAAAACAGGCCAACATCTGGAATTAAGAGACAATGCCTGTTCTTACCCGAGACTGACCCACAGCAATGCTTGGCAATTCTTGTTGAAAGCCTCCATCTGCTCCCATTCTCCACAGCAGCCTGTCATAATTCGGACCATCAAAAAATTCCTCCACAACTTGCCCTCTGCTTCAGCTTCATAGCAGACCAGACGTTACTGTCTAGAAGGAGGCCTCTGCTAGCTGGCTTCCTCACCACCTTCTCCTCTAAGGTTACTGTCATTTCACAGGAGTCTGGACCTTTCCCATTTTGAAAGAGCACCATGGATCCGAAGTTCCAAATACCACTACGGCATACAGTCTTTCCCCATAAAAATATAGTGAAGCGTCCCCCCAAATGTAAATAGCCCTGCCAATCCCTAATGAGGAATACTACATGCTAGGCAATCGTTCGCATACTCACTGGCAGAGAAGTGTTCTCAAGCCCCCCAGCAATTCAGCTAGGATCACACCTCAGCAGTATTACAGGCTATTGCATATCACCTTCGTGGGTGCTTGGAAGAGCCAGAGCTGTGAAGACCGAACTCCGGAGTGCCAGAGAGTTTCTGTGTGAACAGTTCTGGAAAAGATCTTTAGACTTACTGTTACTTCCTACTTTCATCCGTGAGGTTCTCCCTGCCTAGAGGGCTCTTTAACTACCCTGACCCCTTCTTTACCTGTTTAGGCCCTTCTTCTGGGATAAATGGATCAAAGTAAACAAACATTAAGATGTATGTATATCCTTGATTAAGACCCACATACCCTTGAATTATTTGTCAGAAAAGTGTATCAATTTAAACTCCCACTCACAGTATGTGAAAGTGTCCTTTCCACCAGTTGGAGGACATATTTTTAATATTGTGTCTCAAAATATGTCAATTGAGTTGTTTCAGAAGAATGTTTAAGCTATGTAATTGCATACACGTCTGAGCCCAATGCTTTATTCTGTGAATGTTTGATATACTATAATCACAGTACTAATAGCTCCCATAATTCTTTACCTTGGTTTATTCTATGGAATTATTTCAGCAGTTTGGGAAAAATCATCCTGGGCTTGTTATAAAATTTGCTTTACTAGCCATGCATGGCACCTGAAACTGTAGGTATTTAAGTGATTACTTCTTGGGATGTGTTCATCCGAGTGCAAATGAGCTTGGCTCTGAACAGATTTTAGCAGGCGTTTGACAGCTTGGATGACTGGCACATTGTCATCTTCATAACACACCTAAAATGCGGAGTGCCAAAAATCACAAACAGGTTGGGTGTAGTTAAAGATCTGAGACCTTGTCCAACTTAGTTAATCTTTTAAATCATAGCAGCAGAAATATGCCAACTTTAATTAAAATTACAGCCTGTGATGTAAAATATGATGATCTTACCTGAAGATATAGATTTTTATTTTCATATTCCATCTTCATGTTAAAATGTGTCTTTGTAAGACTGTTGTGTGGTGTTAGATTAATAGTGGTTGGTGGGACTGGAAACCTCCTTGGGCAAGAAGGGTAATTTTGGTATACTTATCAGCATTTTCTTTCTCTGACCATTTTGATTTTCGTTGTTGTTCTAGGGCTATAAAATTTGGAGAATTTTTATTGATGAGGAACAAAATCCATTTTTTTGGTTCTGTCCTATGCTGATAATAGGCATTAATAAAACACAGCAAAGGGACCCTGACAGAGTCAGTGATTCATGACACATAACACACTCTTTTCTGGAGGCGCTAGAGTTTAACAAAGAGGACTTTGAATCAGTGTGTGTGTGTGTGTGTGCGTGTGTTAGTTAAAATCCACAAGCTGGTGAAATACAAAAAGAGAACAAGACCTTAAAAAGGTATAAGGCTTGGAGCATCAGGGCAGCTCAGTTGTTTAAGTGTCAGACTCTGGATTTCAGCTCAGGTCATGATCTCATGGTTTGTGGGTTAGAGCCCCCTGTCATGATTCTCTGTCTACCTCTCTCTCTGATCCTCACCCACTCATGTTCTCTCATTCAAAATAAATAAATAAACAAACTTAAAAAAGGTATAACACTCAATCATTTTTTTTCTTAATCTAGGTTTCGGGAATTTCTATCATGTGCAAAATATTTACTAGATGTTTTCATTCCTAGCATTGTAAGTCATCAATGTAGATTGAGTACCCATCAAAAAAATTTTTTTAATGTTTATTTATTTATTTTGAGAGAGAGAAGGTGGGGGACAGAGAGAAAGGGAGACAGAAAGAATCCCAAGCAGGCTCCACTCTGTCAGAGCAGAGCCCTACACGGGGCTTGAACTCATGAACTGTGAGATCATGACCTGAGCCAAAATCAAGAGTCAGATGCTGAACCAACGGAGCCACCCAGGTGCCCCTTGAGTACCTACTTTATATTTCTTTTTAATCTTTTTCCCCAGACAGGTGATGTAGGAATTCTGATCGCTTGAAAACTGGTACTAGGGATATGGCAAATGCAAAGTACAAAGAGAAATCAGTGGGGAAAGAGAATCAGAAGATTCTGCTGTCCTGAGAATCGAGGCTGAAAGTGTCAGCATAATAGAAGTAGGGAGGCGGGCTAGAGAATGGAGTGAAGCTGGATTTTGTTATAAACAATTGCAGTCGCTCCCCCTTATCTGTGGTTTTGCTTTCGCAATTTCAGTTACCTGTGGTCAACCGCAGTCCAGAGACAGATGGTCCTTGTGACGAGCCACCGGGTCAATAGTAGACTAACGCTACGCTGGGCTATGTCACAATGCCTACGTCATTCATGTCAGGCAGGTGTTTTATCATCTCGCATCATCATAAGAAGGGTGAGGATAGTACAATAAGATGTTTTGAGAGAGAGAGGCCATATTCACATGACGTATTACAGTATGTTATCGTTGTTCTGTGTTACTAATAGTCACTGTTGTTTACCTGTTACTGTGCCTGATTTATAAATTAAACTTTAGCAGGTGCAGATGTATAGTGATCTGTACCATCCCTGGTTTCAGGCCTCTCCTGGGGCACTTGGAATGCAAAGAGGGTACTGCTGTAGTGATAGTGCTGGCATTAGTGCCTCTGTATCTTGTACCTACATTATCTTAAAGCCATGAATATAAGAGCTGCAAGAGACTACGGTGACTTTTAATTCCCTCATTTCATTTTTCCAGACAAGGAAATTGAGATCTAGAGTCTTGTCCATGACCTAATGAGATGGGATTAAAGCAGAGACCAGAAGGCAGATTTTATAAAAATGTTTATTTATTGGGGCACCCGGGTGACTCATTCGGTCGAGTGTCTGACTTCGGCTCAGGTCCTGATCTCATGGCTCTGCGTCGGGCTCTGTGCTGACAGCTTGGAGCCTGGAGCCTGCTTCAGATTCTGTGTCTCCCTCTGTCTCTGCTCCTCCCCCACTTGCACACTCTCTCTCTCTCTCTCTCTGTCTCTCTCCCTCTCTCTCTCAAAAATAAATAAACATTTAACATTACAAAAATTAAAAGTTTATTTATTTTTGTGAGAGAGAAAGAAAAAGAGGGAGGGGCAGAGAGAGAAGGGAAGTGGGCTGTACTGACAGCAGAGAGCCAAATGCCGGGCTCAGACCCATAAGCCATGAGATCATGACCTGAGCCGAAGTCAGGCTCTTAACTGACTGAGCCACACGGGCACCCCCAGAAGGCAGATTTAAAAAAAAATTCCAGTATAATTAACAATGTCGTATTAGTTGCAGATGTATGACGTAGTGATTTAACAATACTGTACATTACTCAGTGCTCATCATAATACGTGTACTCTTTTTTTTTTTAATGTTTATTTTTTGAGAGAGAGGGGGAGAGAGAGAGAGAGAGAGAGAGCATGAGCAGGGGAGGGGCAGAAAGAAAGGGAGACACAGAATCTGAAGCAGACTCCAGGCTCTGAGTTGTCAGCAGAGAGCCCGATGCAGGGCTCAAACCCATGAACTGTGAGATTATGACCTGAGCCAAAGTCAGATGCTCAGTCAACTGAGTCACTCAGGTGCCCCAACAATATGTGTACTCTTAATCCCCATCACCTGTTTTACCCCCGCCCCCTCCTCTGTGGTAACCATCAGTTTGTCCTTTATGATTAGTAGTCTGGTTTTCTGTTTGTCTTTTTTTTCTTGGTTTGTTTGGTTTCTTAAATTCCACACATGACAGGAATCATATAGTTTTGTGGTTCTTTGACTTATTTCATTCAGCATTATACTCTCTAGATCCATCTATGTTGGTGCAAATGGCAAGATCTCATTCTTTTCTCCTGACTAATATTCCAGAAGGCAGATTTTTTTTTTCCTTCCCATTTTTCACTTCTGTGTTCTATCTTCGATGATACAGAAAACATGTCCATCTGGTAGTTTGAATTGTTGGGATGCCTGTGACTGAGGTCTTTTGAAACAAATGTGCTACAATTTATATATTCAAATGAGTTTTATTCTTTCCTAATATCACATTAAACAATTATACGGTAATTCCAAAGCTGATTTATGATCTGGGTAATCTTGGATGACTTTCTTAATCTTTCTAAACTTTAAATTTCTTATGTGTAAGATGAAGATAATATCAACCTTGTAGGTTTGCTTAAAGGTTTAGAGAGGATGTATACAAAGCACTGTAGGTACTCAAGAAATAGTGTATTTATTGATCTATATTAATATTTATTGATATATATTACTGTTTAAGATTTTACATGAAATATATCTTTTGATCACTTGGACTATTTGTATGAAGAGTACCATTTAAAAATATATATTAGCATTGCACAAAACATGTTCTAATTCATCTTCTGAAATGTTTACATGTGAGTAATTAGAAGAGCCAGTTTTCCGAACATGAAGTTGCTATACAGAGCCTTTCTTGTGTGACCATCTTATAGGTGACTCTGGACCATGATAGGCCCTGCTTCTAATCATGGCACTGTACTGTTTTATGCGGAGGTGTATTAGATTCATCCTAGTGCTATAACAAATCACCACTAACACAGAGGTTTAAAAATGACACGAATTTATCATCTTACAGTTCTGGAGGTTAGAAGGCCTACGCACGTCTCACTGGGCAAAAATCAAAGCGTTGGCAGGGCCATGTTCCCTCTGGAGTCTCTAGGGGAGAATATATGTCTGTGCCTTCTTTTAGCTTCTAGAGGTTGTCCTGGCTCTTGGCTCATGGCCCCATTCTTCCATCTTCAAAGCCTGTAACATTAGGCCATCCTTGTCTCATGCTGTTATCTCTCCGGTTCTCCTTCTTCTCTCTCCCTCTTCCATGTATAGGGACCCTCAAGATTACATCAGACCCATTTAGACAATCCAGGAAAATCTCCTTATTTTAAGCCAGCTGATTACTGACCTTCATTGGAAATGAAACCGTAATTTCCCCTTGCCATATAACATAATATAGTCATGGGTTCTGGGGATTAAGATGCGGACATGGCTGGGGGAGGCAACAGTCTACTTACCTCAGGATAGTGCACAAGAGGCAATAGAAACTGCTAGTTAGGAGTGTCATAATCTTACTTAATGTTCTCCATGGGAGAATCTGATAGCATGGACGTTATCCTTTACCAGCCTTGTTTTGTTATCAGTGCTGCTTTGCAAATGTGAGATTTCCTTTTGCCAGCAAAGTAGTTTGTTTTATATAGCATTCTCGTGAAGCAGCATCTTTAAGAGGTGTTAGTGCTACAGTCCCTAGTATATCTCAACGATTTACCGTTGAAGAGAGAGTGTGGTAGAAAAGGCATTCTTGGGAGAAAGTGTGTGTACTGAGTATCAACTGTACCTTTGCTGCACGCACCGTGATCCCCATCACGGTGGCTAGGGGAATGGGGTAGAAAGCAGATAGATGAATCTAGATTTGAGTCTCAATGTTAGCTATATGCAGTTTGCTCATATACAAAATAAAACCATTAGTGCTTATTTATAGGGCTATTGTTATAAAATGAAATAATGCATGCAAAGTATTTTACACAGTACCTGACTCATAGAGGACTCCATTAATGTGGGTAACTGTTGTTATTTTCATCTTTGTGAAGTTCTGTTTCCTTATCTGCAAGAAAGGGTTGGCCCAGATTCACCTTGTTCTAACAGTTCATGGATCTAGATATGGTTTTCCCTGTAAGAAAGGATTAAATAGGTTAACATTGTTTTATTTTTGGAGAGTGAAATATGTAGATTATAATTACATATTAAATATCTCTGCTGTAAATGTCAGACATCCATTTAGGTTTATTTTTTTAATGCGTGAGTGCGTGTGTGTGCGTGTGTGTTTGGTGGGGGGAGGGGCAGAGAGAGAGAAACACAGAATTCGAAGCAGGCTGCAGGCTTTGAGCTGTCAGCACAGAGCCCAACGTGGGGCTTGAACTCATGGACCCCGAGATCATGATTTGAGCCAAAGTTGGAGGTTTGCTGAGCCACCCAGGTTCCCCTCTATTTAAGTTTCTGTTTTTTGATTTTTGGATTTTTTTGTGTTTGTTTGAGATGGATCAGGTAAGGTTTTTTTTGGGGCACCTGGATGGCTTTTTTAAGTTTCAAACTTAATGGCATATTTGGCCATAGTATTCTTTTTGACTAAAAAACATCTCTACTATTTCTTTAGCTGTGTGTCCCTTTGCTTCACATTAAATATTATTTATTTGCCTTTTCTCTTTGTTTTCTGTACCATTTTTGCTAGTGGTTTGTGTAATTAGTCTTTTTGTTTGTTTTTAAACCAGCTTTTTACTTTTTTTGACTCTATTTTTGTTGTTTTAAAACATATCACTAATTTCTGCTTTAATTTTTGTTGTTTTATTTCTTATATTTTGTATTTTTTCTTGTAGTTCTTCTAATTTTTTGAGATGTATAGCTAGTTGTTGATTTTCACTCTTTTTCTAAAAAAATATGCAATTAAGAGTGTACACTTTCTTCTGAGTATTGCTTTAGTTGTACGTCACAAGTTTTGATATGTAGAATTTTCATTATTGTTTAGTTCTAAATATTTTGAAACTACCATCATAATAATTATAATCCATGTACATTTAGATTTTTAAATTTCTAAATATATGGGATTTTCTCTGTTTTTGATTAATAATTTTATTGCATTTATTCAGAAATTGTGGTCTGAATGACAGATATTCTTCAATATTTCTTGAAATTTGTCTTGTTTACTAATAGAAGGTCGAATTTTATAAATCTATAGGGGCTTGAGAAAAATGTACATTCTTAATTGGTGTATATGCAAAATTTGATACATGACATACTGATATTTTGTCCTTGGTTTATAAATTAGTAGGAAAAGATTATTAAAATCTTCACTATGATTATGGCATTATCAATTTATTCTTGCATTTCAATTGACTTTTGTGTACTATATCTTGAAACTTTTTTGTTAGGTATACATGAGTTTGTCAACTTTTTGTCTTCTCGGAAATGGTTAAATTATTAATGCCTTCAAGATATAATGACCTTATTTATTTCAAAATAAGCTTTTGGCCCTAAGTTGCATTTTTTCTGCTACTAATACAATGACTACAGTTTCTGATTATTTGTTTGGGGTCACATATCTTTTTTTTCCCTTTACTTTCATTGTTACTGTGCCTTTGTATTTTAGGTGTCCTTCTTTTATCTATGTGTAAATTATTTCTTTGTTTACTCAATGTTCGAGTTTGTAACTGATTTATTATTATATTCATTGAAAATATTGCTTTGTAGTTGAGATATAACTGATATATAACATTGCATTAGTTTCAGGTGTATAAGGCGATTTGATATTTGTATGTATTGCAAACTGATCTTCACGATAAGTCTAATTAACATCCATCACCATACATAGTTACACATTTTTCTTTCATGTAACGAGAACTTTTAAGATGTACTCTCTAGCAACATTCATCAGTATAAACTATAGACTGTTAACTATAATCATCATACTGTATATTACATCCCTAGGACTTACTTATTTGATAATTGGAAGTTTGTACCATTGATCGCCATCACCTAATTTGCCTATCCACCTACCCCTACCTCTGGCAATCACCAATATGTTTTCTGTATTTGTAAGTTTTGTTTTAGCTTCCATATATAAGTGAGACCACATTGTATTAGTCTTTCTCTGTCTGACTTATTTCACTTAGCATTATACCCCCTAGGTTCATCCATGTTGTCGCAAATGGAAGAATTTCCTTGTTTTTTTTTTATGGCTAAATAATATTCCATTACCTATGAAGATCTTCTTAACTAGAGAATTTGTTTTTTTTTATTATGTGCATTTATTAATGGCATTTGGAGATTTATTTCTTCTTTATTATTTTATACTTCTGCTTTCCTTTTTAACAGTTAGATTAGACCTTACATGTGGAAATTATGTACATAGAAAGGACTGTAGAAACCAATGGAATGGATTGACAAGATGAGGAACAAGTGTTGAGAAGCAAGGGCAGGGCTTGGAGGAAGGCTGAATAGACCTCAGAAAGACATCCACAAAGAGAGATAAATTCTGACCAGGAAGACAGGAAGAGGATCTGGAAAGGCAATGTCTTAGGGTCCAGTAGCTGAAAAAGTCCAGGTAGAAGTGCATCGTCAATGATACCAGATGCTATAGATTCAGATTAAATTTGGTGGTTAGAAGATTGTTGAAGTGAATTGTTTCCATGGAGCAGTAGGAGCAAAAGTTTTGTGGGCAAAAAAAAAAAAAGGCCTTCTATAGGATATAAGCTTAGAGTGGAAGATTTATAAGGAAAGGGACAATTGCAGCATGGAAGAAAAATGCCTATCAAGACGTGGAAGAATCGATTCATCAGAACAGAGGTAACTGATGAATCAAAATCTTCAAGATAACAAAAATCTCTGCACTTTCTTCTGATGTAGATTTCTTTTCAAGAGTCCACTTAGAGACTGCACAGATTACATGCCTAATTACGAGTTGGAAGAAATGCAATATAAATGACGAGGGTGTCTCAATAGGGAGTGCTGATGAATCCATTAATTTGGGTATCATTGATCAAGCACTGTGAAGTTAATCCTGCAATGTGGGTTAGATCAGAGCATACATTAATAAACGCACTTGCGCTTGACCTATAAAATGAATTATCAACATGTCCCATAGGGCTGTGAAACCGGTGAGCTCTCTGAAGAATCATCACTATCACTAAGCCATTTTAAAGGCCTGGGTTTATATTTTCATTAGGAGAAATACCTCTGAATGTCTTTCCTAATGAAAACCAAGTACCTAATTTTTGCTAAAACAGACTCGGGGCAATTATTAAAGTTTTTGCTCTTAGAGTGAAAATAAAGTAATTTTACTTTACTTGTACCTTTTGTCGCCTTTCCTTTGGGAAGTGACTGCAGTTACCAATTTATTTAGCAAATATTTATTGAACAGTGCTAACAGTGTGACACGCATCCTAAACGACACAAGCTTATCACACAAATTAGGAGGAGCTATTTACATTTTATTTAGGAAAAGAATACTCAGCTAGGCTGTACTTCATCTTGGCATCTTAAGTAAAGCACTGTTTCAGGATAAAGGGTAGTTATCACATTGCTGAGAGTTTTGACTGCTTAGAAAAATCACTGTTCATTTTTCCTAGAACTCTGACAATAAGATATTGAGAAAAACAATGTTAAAAGGTGGCTGGATGACTTTTGAGATAGCTTCCTTCAAAAAAGAGGATTTTTCTTTTGTAAGGAAAATCCTTTTTGAGGAGCTTTGGTTATGAAAAGTGAGTGATTCTCCCAACTCACCTAGATATTGGATTAAGTGCTTTGTTTACTTTACATAATAAAATCACAAGAATTCGACACTTGTCTCCTGGTAACTTAAGGAGTTGTATTAGAGCTTGAGCACTATTGAGAGAAGAGGAGAGATGAGTTAAAGGGTCTTACAGGAAGAAAACAGGGCCGAAAGTCAGGACTGAAGGGAGAAGGAGAGTTGGTAAGAGGTTACCTGTAGCAGAATGGTTGAATATATTTATGATATAAGACATTCCACTTGAAGTTGGTTTTTGATCTCTGGTATAGTCTAATTTTTTTCCAGAATTCTTACTAAAAGTCAATTTCACACAGCAACCCTTATTTATTGGTGTTTTTGGTAATGAAGAATGAGGATCATGCTTGTGACAAAGTAGGCAAGAAAAAGATTTCACCAGGAGGTCAGAGGGCAAGGAGGGCAAGTTTGATTTCAGAAGAAATAGGAATATTGCATAGAGGAAGCCCTTTGGGACCACCTGGAAGTATTGTGGAGGGGCTAGTCTTCTCTGGGAAAATGGATTGGTAGCAGGGTGATTTTATTTATAAAAACATGGTTCCTGGTTCCTGAATACCAGAGAACTTGGGGATAGGTGGCTTCTATTAGAAACACTGATAGCAATGTCAGCTGGTCATGAGAATTTATTCACTCCAACCAACCCAGGAAAAAAAAACCAGACCTTGATATTTCTAGGATCTGAATTGGAAACAATAGATTTTTCAAAAAGGAAAAGGAACGCATTCTATTTCAACATAAATGCCATTCCAATATTAACATTTTCCTATCTAGTTAGCACTTCTTTTTCAAGCCATATTCAGCTGTAAGGAAACTTAATAGGTCAAACCATGTTCTATACAGTAAGAATAGTTTCATTCTTTTGAGAACTTTGGTGGCTTTTGGTCCAAATGAGATCAGGCTATATCTTAGCACTTGCTTTGCATTCTAAATAGCTTTTAGCAAGAGATTCTCATGCAGAATGTACACTCAGTCATTGGGGATAACATTTGCCGAGCACATTAATAATGGCTTCCAGTAGGTATTATTTTATTTTTTTAAAAAAAATTTACATCCAAGTTAGTTAGCATACAGTGCAACAATGATTTCAAGAGTAGATTCCTTAATGTGACACTTTTCTTGGGCTAGTGTTTCTCATGACATAATAAGCTATGCAACCATATAAGAGAAAATTAGGAAGTCATGCTGTGTCAGATAAAACTTGGATGGAGAATAACAGAAGAGTCACAAGGGAAGAGGCTTTGGAGTCAACTGGGTGGATTGAAATAATGGCTCTGTCTCTCACCTGCTGTGACTGTGGATAACTTAGTCATTCTCCTTGCTCCTCAGTTTCTTTATCTGTATAATGAGAGGGTTAAATAAATTACCTGGAACATGCTAAGCACATAATAATGCTAGCTTCCATAAAAGGTGATTTGTGATGCTGTTCAAAGAAGTCATCTGTCCATTTAATACCTACCTATTATATACCTAGTATGTGCCAGGATCTGTTCGACTGTAGAGACACGAAAAGGAAACACTATATCCATTCTTTTAAGGGTTCACAGGCCTTAGAGTTTTGGAGAATCTAAAGCTAAGACTCATTCTTCTCTTCTGTGGCTTTATAACTAAGAAGAAATAGGAGAGAATGAACTGGGATCCAAACTTTACCCTTGGAAGTCCATATTTCCATAGCATGGGGCTCTGGGTAGAGAGAGGTGGGAGAATGGCACATCGTAAGTCCACCTATCATTGCTTTGGAGACTGAGCTGCAGAGCGAACCCTTCCTTCCTTGCTCGCAGGAAGACCCTGCCAAGGTAGGCTAGCTTCATGCAGGCAGGAAGTAGATGAGGAAACATCTGTCCTGGTGAACAAGCGAGACTGGGAGAGCATAGAAGGGACACCTTTCCCACTCTGATTCAAAAGAACCTTACCCAAATATGGATGGGTTTTAGCCAAATCTCACCATCATAATTAAAAATTTCTTTTGTAGACTCATAAACGTGCATATGTGTGCAGTTTTAAATTTGAGAGAATGGATTTTGTACTAAAGGAATCTTCTTTCATGTTTATTAATAGAGAGGTTGTAGAGCAGGACTGATGTTTGTTTCATTTATTTAGCACTTGTGACAAGATGGCTCTGGGCCTGGCTGGTGCGAGGGCATTGCTTTATTGATTAAATAATGTGATGAAAGGGAGCGGTGCTTATGTGTTGAGAGATTATTGCCAGAGACACTTGGCCAGCAAAGTGCTGAAAGGAGAGCAGTGTGACACTTTCGCTGTAAGTAATTAGCAGCCAGTTGGAACCGAAACACAGCGTCCTGGGGAAAGTTCCAGTTAATGCAGCAAGTTTGCATTTTTGAAGGCATGCAGAATCATAGATTCTGTTTCCCAATTGAGCTCATTTTTTGACTCTGAATAATAAAAAGTAAACATCTGAAACTACAGTGATATAAAACAATATACTTGAAATTGCACAAAAGAAAACAGTCTACTTTTATAGAAAAGGGACACAGTTCTATTCTCAGGAATCGTATATAAAACAGTAAAAAATTTCAAACAATGCATTTATTACATGACTTTATTGTAGTTCTAAAAAAAAGCGCTTACAATTCTCAGAAATGTTATAGGGTCTGTGTGAAGTGAATGTGTTCACACATTTATGGGAGAAAACAGGATTGGACTACTCAGGAGTATAACCTGACATTTGTTCTTTGGCCTATGGAATGATTTGAAGGATAGATACATTGCCAAGAGTGATGATGATCTCTGAGAACCCAAGGCATTAGGGGATTTAGTTCAAATTATGACCCTGGGACTTACTCTCTGTCCTATGTACATAGTCTACCCTACTGGAAAGAATGCATAGAGCATTTGTGCCTCCTTTTGACAGACTGACCTCTATCTCACCATTTGTATTCCACCAGCACTTCAGAGTATTGCTTCCAACTTTTTGTTCTTCATTCTTTCACTTTTTTCTTTTTTTGACTTCTCTGCTAGAATTCTTTATTTCTCTTTTCTCTCCTTAGTAAATACTTAAAACAAGGACTCTGGACGCTGTCTTCCTGGCTTCAAATCCTGGTTCTGTGACTTAGTAGCTATGTGACCTTGGGAAAACCACTTGATCTTTCAGGTGCCTCAGTTTCCTCATTTGTAAACTGGTGATAATAATAGTATCCAGCACATTGGGTTGTTATAAAGAAAAAATGCTTAAAATCTTTAAAGTGCTTAAGTCATTCTTAACACATAATAAATGTTATTATGCTTTGTATGTATTTATACATTAATAAATACACTGGTTTGATTCCCACTGACTCAAAAAATATGTATTAGGCTCCCTAAGACCTGCAAAGTGATAAAAGGGATTCAAGTGTAATATTACTTGGCTACGAACTCTCTTTTAAGATTTTTTTTCACTGTATGCTCCACGTACTCCATATTCTGGTCATTCGCCACAGCCTGAAATTGCCATATATTTTCCTACTTTCCAAACTACTCACTTAGCCAGAAATGGCTCCATTTCTTCTTGTTTTCTGCCACTCATATTTTTGTTACTTATCTAAAGAGATTGAATATTACAAGTACATTAAAAGTTCCCTGGGTTGACAATTCTCATTTAATATAGTTGTGGGAAGCTGAATGATAGTTCCCCTCTCCCAGTTGTCCACATCCTAATCCCCAGAGCTAGTGAATGTTACCTTACATTGCAAAGATTTTGCAGATGAGAATAGGATCTTCCGATGTGGAGATTATTTGGGTTAGTACATGGCCCCAAGTGCAGTCATGAGTGTCATTAAAAGGTAAAACACTACCTTTCACACAAGTGTGAAGAAGAGTGGAAGGCACTCTGACTGTGGAGGCAGAGATTAGAGTGATTTAGTCATGAATCAACGACTACTGGCAGCCACCAGTAGTTGGAAGAGGCAAGGAACAGATCCTCAGAGTCTCCAAAGGGAGCGGCCTTGTCTAAACCTTGATATTAGCTCTGTAAGACTTATTTTAGACTCTCTCCTCCAAAAGTACAGAAGCATGAATTTATGTTGTTTTAAGGCACCAAGTTTGTGGTAATTTTTTAGCAGCCAAAGGAAACTAATACAAGGTATTGTGGTCTACTATTTTATTTACAACATTTTTTTCATTTATTTTTAAAGTGATATAGAATAAAATTCACTGTTTTTGGTGTGCAGTTCTATGAGTTTTGACAAATGAATAGATTCACGTAATCACTACCACAAGCAGTATATAGAATAGTTGAGGAAGAAGAACAAAGCTGGAGGCATCATACTTTCTGATATCAAACTAAATGGCAAAGCTATAGTAATCAAAAGAGTTATGATACTATCATGAAAACAGACACATAGTTTGATGGAACAGAGTAGAGAACCCAGAAGAACACCCATGCATATATGGTCAACTAATTTCTGATAAAGAAGCCAAGAATATATAATCAAATGCAAAAAAATGAAACTGGACCCCCGTCTTAACACCACACACAAAAATCAACTCAAAATGGATTAAAGAATTGAGTGGAAAACCTGAGATAAAACTCCTAGAAGAAAATGGAGTTGGTAGGCTTTTTGACCTCAGTCTTGGCAATGACTTTTTTTTTCTTCTTTTGATCTGACACCAAAAACAAAAGCAACAAAAGCAAAAAATAAGCGACTGGGACTACATCAAACTAAAAAGCTTCTGTATAAAAAAGGAAACCATCAACAAAATGAACCGGCAACCTATAGAATGGGAGAAAATATTTGCAAATTATATATCTGATAAGGGGTTCATATAAAAACATACAAAGAACTCACACAACACAATTTAAAGAAAAAAAGAAATAAAAACACACAAAAACCCCAAAACCAATCTGATTTAAAAATATGCGGGGAAACTGAATAGACATTTTTCCAAAGGAGACACAAATGGCCAACAAGTCCATGAAAAGGTGCTCAGCATCATGATCATCAGGAAAATGCACATCGAAACCACAATAAGATACTACCTCACATCTATTAGAATGGCAGTCATCAAAAAGATAAGAGGCAAGTGTTGGTGAAGATGTGGGGAAAAGGGGACCCATATGTGTTTTGGCGGGAATGGACATTGATGCTCTTATGGAAAAAAATATGGCAGTTCCACAAAAAATTAAAAATAGAACTACCGTATGATCTACAATCCCTCTTCTGAGCATATATTCAAAGGAAATGAAAACAAGATCTCAAAGAGAAATCTGCACTCCCATGTTCATTGCAGCATTATTCACAATTACCAGAATTTGGAAACAATCTAAGTGTCTATCAATGGATGAATGGATAAAGAAGATGTGGTCCATATATACAGTGGAATATTGTTAAGCCATGAGGAAGAAGGAAATCCTGTCATTTACAGCAAACTCAAATGGACTTTGAGGTCATTATGCTAAGTGAAATAAGGCAGAGAAAGATAAATACTGCATGGCATCACTTACATGTGAAAGTTAAATAAAAAGTCAAACTCATAGAAACAGAGTAGAAAGTGGTTGCCAGGGGCTGGGGGGTTGGGAAAACAGGGAATGATTACTAAAAGAGTACAGACCTTCAGCTAGAAGATGAATATGTTCTGAAGATCTAATGTAAAACATGATAGGCACTATTTTTTCACAATATATATGTATATGAAATGATCATGATGTAGACTTTAATTATCTTACAATTTTGTCAATTATACCCGAATAAAGCAGAAATAAAAGGGAGAGAGAGAGAGAGAGAGCAATTTGTCTCCTACCGCCATGCCCCACTGACTATCCTTGTACTAGTCCTGTGTAGTCAAACTCTCCCCACACACTTATACCCTGGCAACCATGGAATTTCCAGAATGTCATATAAATGGGGTATTTGAATATGTAGCTTTTTGAGTCGAATTCTTTCACTTCATATATGCATTTGAAATATATCTCATGTTGTTGCATGCACCAATAGTTCATTCCTTTTTATCAATGAATGGTATTTCATTTTATGGATATGTCACAATTAGTTTATTCATTATTTGATTGAGGAACATTTGAGTTATTTCCAGTTGCTAGTAATTATGAGTAAATTTGCCATAAAGATTCATAAACTTTTTTTTAGAATGCACGTTTTTATTTTATTTGGGTAGATATCTATGAGTGGAATTGATGGGCTGTATGGTAAACATATATTTAACTTTAAAAGAAACTGACAAACTGATTTCCAAGTGGCGATACTATTTTGTATTCACAACAGCAATGTGTTAGAGTTCTACTTCTTCGACATCCTTTCTAGCACTTGGCATTTTCATTTAAAATCTTTTTATACTTTATTTTAGCCATTCTAATGCTTGTACAGTGGTCTCTCATTGTGGTTTTTATTTGCATTTCCCTAATGACTAATTATGCTAAGCATATTTTTCATGTGGTTGTTTTCTATACATATGTCTTATTTGATGAGGTATCTGTTTAAATATTTTATGCACCATTTTAATTGGGTTGTTTTTTTTTTAATATTGAGTGTTGAGAGTCCTTTATATATTCTGACATAAGACCTTTGTCAAATTGTAGCAGGATTCTAACAGAGAGTCGTGACACCGAGGCTTTTCTTTCCAGGAAGCAACATTTTTCGTGTTGGCATTGGCTCAGTTGGGTTCGTACCTGAAGAACTGAGCCCCAAATACCATGTGGCATAGTTTTTTATACATTTTACTTCTTTGTCTCTCATACATGGTGATACACAAATATGCAGTCTGACTAGGTGGTCTCGTGTTACAGGGTTGTGAGGGATGTCACATAGGCATATAGCTGGGTTACCTTCCTTTATCTTGAGGTTTTTTTTCTTCCACATTCCTTAGGAAGGGGACCCTACCATATTCCTCCCTTTGATGCTCAGCTCCTCTATTTTGGGCCAAAGAGCATCAATTTGGTTTAGAGGTTTATATTTCCATAACATCATTACATGAGTTGCCATCTTTCTTTCAACCATGGCCTCGGTGAGACTGGAGACAGACCATACAACTAGGGGAGCTAGGCAGGGTAATATTAAGCACCCTCCCAAAACTGAGAGGATAATTCTCTGAGGGTTTTGAATTCCCAGGGAATTGAAAACCATCTTCGAAATACCTCCCCGGGGTTCCAGCTGTTCCAGGTCTGAACGGGAACATGAGCAATCCTTTTCATTCAATCTGTGATCTCCTCTATGACTTTTCCTCCATCATCTATCTGTAGGCAGCAGGTGCTCAGGTTAAACTTTTAACAAACTCCTTCCTCAGAAGCAAGCAGGTAATCTAAGGCCAAGAGATTTAATAGATAGCATGGTGCATTTTGTTTTGCTGCTTGGCTAGTAAGTTAAGAGCTCTGGCAATTTCATTGGTTATAATTTCTACAACTGTTTGTAGTCTGATTTTGCAGTTTAGCATGTAAATGAGAGTGTGGTAGCCCCAGTACCCATCCTCTGCCCAGGTGTCAGGGCCATAATATTGGATTATATGGTCGGAAGACCACTCATCATCTTTCCAACTGCCAATTTGTAAGGCATGCCACTTCCTTTGAGATTCTCTATCTCCATACATTTGAACTCCTCTATTCCCCCCTGGCAAGTGGGAGCAGAAAGAAAGATGGATGAATAGTCCCCAGCACACATGACCATGACCAGCCTGAAGGAAGTACCATATAGGCTATTTTTCCACACGTCCACTCGGGGCCCGCCATTCAATGGCTGCATCAATGTTGTCCCAAGCCTCCTGGTAATGGGAGAAGGTAGACAGGGGTGAGGATCTAGCTCCAGGTGGCCCAGGGACCTCCACCATTGGGTTTCCTAGGTCGTTGAATTATAAAACCTTTGGCCCAGGCACGTTAAGTTTCCAACAGGGATAGTGAATTTTCTTCCCGTCGGGAAAGACAGTTCTTCCCAGTAATTGAGGTTTTGAGGAGCCAAACCTCAGTAGTGGAACTGGGGTATTTTGCTCCATTATAAGGCTCATAGGTATCTAATTCCCTGGCCTCCCATGGCCATTGATCCCCCATGTTGGTTCCACCACATACATAGCATGAAGAGATCTTTAGGGTCTGGGCTATGGTCTCTGCCAGGGCTAGAAACAAGTTCCTTGCTGTGACTGAAATGGGAGGGTGGTTACTTCTTGTTTCTTTATAGAAGGAGTGGAAAACTTGACGAGACATTGTTGAATGGGTGATAATGACTCTCTTGAAATATAACACAGTCGCTGGGTCTCTGCACCAACCATAGACTTGGATGCCAATTCAGGTGCCCCAATACCATTTATAGTCTCCTAGGTTAATGATGGTAAAATTAACAGAGTTACAGGCCTTTGATAGACAATCTGATGTAGCAACTGCCTCCTGAAGGAGTGCTGTTGTGCCTTCTTTTTCCCAAGTAGCCCATGAAACACAGCTCCACCTGGGGCATAAAAACTCAGGTGTATGGGCACATAAACCATTTTCCTCACACATGTATTTGTCATTGAGTAGGTATTCTCACTTCCAATCTAAGCCTCTGCATGGTATATCAAAAATCCTCGAGCCCTCCATGATGACTGTCCTCTTTTTTCGTATGATGGATGCCTCTGGGCCAGTACCTATATCTGCACTTACATCAAACATCTGACACTGATCGTTTGAGGTTGGTAATTTGCGTCCCACTGATCAAAGCCCTCCCTTCTTGGTAGGATCGGACTTCTAACCAATCTTCACTGGGGGAGTATTATAGGTCAACGCAAGTGTGTTGACTTCCCCACTGGCAGATAGAAAAGGTGGTCTTATTGTGTATGCATGTCCCCAGGATCTTTCCTTGGCAGGAGAAGTGGGCATGGTATAGTAAGGTCCAAGGGACTTCCTGGCCTGACCTGGTTTTGTGAAGACATGGGTCACATGATGAGAAATCTAGGTCTACAAATGGGGTCCAGATTAAAAGCAACCAATACCAACAAAACATCCTACCCACAAGAGGAAAGTGAGTGCTAACAGAAATCTCTTGCCACATTTACAGCTGACAGGGGCAACTTCCACCAATCCTATAGTGAGAAGTGGGGCAAAAATTGCAATAACAGTGAGAGACAAGGGGCGACAGGGTACCACAGTAAGGTGACGGATATAGAAAACAAAGACATTCTATTTATTTCAGCAGACGGTCGATTCCTCAAGCTTCTGCCCCGCGTAGATTAGTCAGCTTCTGGAGTGACTAAAGCAGGGCTGCGGTCTCCTGGAGCCTCTGGAGTTGCAGATTGCTTCTTCCGTATGGTCAGCCTTCATGGCATGGATGGATCAAGAATGCACTCCCAGTTCCAGGATGCTGGCCTCACTGCGGTGGTGAATCCAGGGACCCACCTCGGCTACCTTTACTGTAGTAGGAGTGGACAATACAATGGTGAAAAGACCCCTCCAAAGGGGTTTGAGTGGTTGGACATTCCATTCCTTTATCTATACAGCATCTCCTTGCTCAAAGGAGTGAACACCATCGGTGTAGGGTGGTTAGAGTAGAGCCCAGGGCCTGCATCTGCTGCCTTACGGTTAGATTCCCTATCTCATTTAAATCCCCCTTTACACTCTTGATAAATGGGGGAGGGCACCCAAAAAGGATTTCATAAGGGAAAAGCCCCATTTGCTTACTGGGGCTACACCTGATCCTTAACCAAGCTATTGGCAACACCTGGTCCCAGTGCAGGTGCGTTTCCTGGCATAATTTACTTAATTGCAGTTTCAGGGTTCGGTTCATTCATTCCACCTTCCCGGGGCTCTGGGGTCATTGTGCTCCCAGGTGATCGTTAGCCCTTTTGCAGACAGCTGCACCATATCAGCCACGAATGTTGGCCTGTTATCTGAACTCATAGTGATGGGGATCCCTAATCATGAAACAATTTCTTTTAGAAGAAGTTGTGCCGCTTCTCATGCCTTTTCTGTTCGAGTGGGAAAAGCTTCCACCCCTCCTGAAGAAGTACACACAAAGACCAACAGATATTTACAGCCGCGAGTCGGGGGAAGCTCAGTGAAGTCCACCATCACATTTTCAAATGGGGCTCCCCTAACACTCTGCACCCCCAGGAGTGGCCTTGGGTCCCTGATGTGGGTTATTCCAGGCACGAGTTTCACATTACTCACATACCTCCCGGGGTCTGCTGGAGAGTTGAGGGATCTAGAAATATCGGCTTAAGATCATTTCAAGGGCAGTCCGGCCAATATGAGTTTCCTGATAGAACTGCTTGACAAAGACTGGAGCCAAGGCCTCTGGAATTGCTACTCCGCCATCTTCAAATTTCTACCATCAACCTGGGAGGCAGCTTCCATTTTCAGTACTTAAACCAAGTAGTTTCATGGCGTGAGTAATTAGAGTCCCATTCTGCCAGTGGGTTAGGGAACTGTGCAGCGGTTAAAGCCCCTGATTCCACCGCTGCTTTGGACACTGCTAGCTTTGCCTCTCAGTCTGCCTTATGGTTTCCCTATGCAGCGGTGGTGTCTCCCCTTTGATGTCCCCAGCAATGCATGACTGCTACTCATTTAGGGGCCCACACAGCATCTAAGAGTTCAAGGATTTTCTTACCATATTTTATGTCTTTCCCCCCTAAGTTTATTATACCCTTCTCTTTATTTAAGGCCCATGTATGTGGAGGGTAGTGAAGGCACATTTAGAGTCTGTGTATATATTAACAAGCATCCCTGGTGCTAGCTGGAGGGCTCGGGTAGTGCAATGAGCTCTGCCTTTTGTGCACAAGTCCTTTCGGCAGGGACCTGGCTTCAATGACAGAATTCAGGATCACAACGGAATAACCTGCACGGTGCTCTCCCTTCTTTACAAAACTGCTACCATCAGTGAAATATTCAGCATCGGGGTCTTTGAGGGGCTGATCTCTCAAGTCTGGTAGGCTGGAGAACACCTCATCGATGACTTCAATGCAGTCATGGTCTGGCTGGCCCAGCCAGACAGGCAGTAAGGTTGCAGGGTTTAGGGTCCATATTACTTCTAGGTGAATGCATGGGTTCTCACATAGCATTCCTTGATATCTGACCATCTTGGTGTTGGTGAGCTAGTATTGTCCCTTGTATTCCATTAATGTCAATACCGAATGTGGCACTAAGACTGTCAATTCTTGTCCTATAGTTAACTAGTCAGTCTCAGACACCATGAGGCCATGGCTGCCAATGCCTATAGGCAGAGGGCCAGCCTTGGGCCATGGAGTCAAGTTGCTTGGAGAGATTTGCCACTGGGTGATGCCATGACGCCAACATCGGAGTTAGGACTCCTACTGCAATATCAATGCGCTTATGGACACACAGAAAAAAAGGCTTGGTCATGTCTGGTGCGCTAGTAAGCGCTTACTTTATTTCCTCGAAGGCCTTTTGCTGTACTGATTCCAACATCAGAGGTTCTCTTTCTCCCCTGCTTTGTAGCCTCATAGAGGGGTTTTGCCAGGACTGAAAAGTTAGGTATCCAGATTCTACAGAAACCTGCGGCCCTGAGAAACTCCAGAACCTGGCGTTGGGTTGTTGGGGCTGGGATAGAGCAAGTGACCTGCTTTCTTTCCAGGCTGAGTTGGCGCTGCCCCTGGGATAGGTGGAAGCCAAGATATTTAACCTTTTCCTGACAGATCTGGGCCTTTTTCATTGAGATCTTGTAGCTGGTTTTCCAAAGGAGGGTAAGGAGCTGCTGACTCCCTTCCATGCAATCCTCCTGGGACCTTCTGGCCAGCAGTAAGTCATTTACATACTGAAGTAGGACACAGCCGTATTGATCTGCTGGGAAGGCTTCTAAGTCAGAGGCTAATGCAGTGCCGAAAATGGTTGGGGAGTTTTTGAAGCCCTGAGGCAACCTGGTCCAAGTCAACTGGCTCTTGTCACCGTTTTCATGATCCTTCCATGGGAGGCAAAGATCAACTGACTCTGGGGGGCCAGGCGGATGCAGAAGAAGGCATCTTTAAGGTCCAAACAAGGTGAAGAAGGTGACTTCAGCAGGAATGAGTTCCAAAAGTGTATAGGGATTCCAGATCACTGGGTGTAAGGTGATGGTGGCCTGTTTTATTGCCTGCAGGTCCTGAACCAGTCGATAGTTGTCTGTAACCAGTTTTTGACATGCAGGAGGGGCGTGTTCCAAGACGACTGGCACGGTCAGAGGATCCCATACTTTAAAGTCCCTCCAGGTGCTCTTGGATCCCAATCTGTGCCTTGCGAGGGATGAAGTATTGTCTCCGGCAGGGGGGCTCTGCTCCTGTCTTCGGTTTCACAACCACAGGGAGTATGTTTTAGGCCAATCCTGGTGGGTTGTCTTCAGCCCACACCCCTGGGATCTTAAAGGGAAGCTCAGGCACCGGTCGTAGTTCCTCCCTGAGACTATAGAGATGCCACTCTTTTCCTTGGGGAACTGTGAGAGTCATAATCTTTGCTTCTGATTTCCCTAAGGTCAGAGCAGCTTGTCTCCAGAGTTGAAAGTTATCTGGGCCTGCAGCTTTCCCAATAGGTCACAGCCCATTAAAGCCATGCGCAGTCAGGGAGGTACAGGAATTCGTGAATGATTTCATGGCCACTTAAGTTGCAATTACTGAGTCAGCAGGAAGGGATGTACGTCTGGCTGGACTGCCTGTGGCCCCTATGATGGCGGCTTGTCTCTGTGAGAGGGGACCCATGGGTCGGGTCACTACCGAGTTTTCTGCTCTAGTATCCACCATAAAGTTGATGGGTCGGCCCCCCACATTCATTCAGACCATGGGATCCTGGGGGCCTAACAAAACAGAGTCCGGTCTGTCCTAGTCCTCCTCATAGTCTTCTATGGTGCCTAGCCCCACAAAATCATCTTTGGGGCCCCATGATGCTGTGGGACCATTTGATACTGGCCATGGGCCACATGGTCTCTTTCTTTCTGTTTGGGGCCTTGTTGAGAATTGTCCGATTGCTGGGGACACTCGCTTTTCCAGTGGCCCTCCTGATGGCAGTAAGCACCCTGATTCTGTACTAATTTTGGTCTGGGGCGAGACCCACCTCCCAGTCATTCCCTCCTGGCCTCCACCCTTTCCCTGTGGGGCACCTTTCTGGGAACGTTCAGACCTCTCCACCAAGGCGGCAGCTAACAAGTCTGCCTTTTTTGCACCTTTCAGCAGTCTTCCCTCCCTGCGGCCTCCTCATGGTTAATAAACACCTGGGTTGCTACTTCTAGCAACTGACTGGCATTCATACCGGTGAAACCCTCTAGCTTTTGCAACTTGCGCCAAATGTCCCCCTGGGCCTGACCTACGAAAGCGGCATTAACCATCCATTGGTTAGTGGGCACTTCTGGATCAAAGGGAGTGTAGAGAGGAAATGCCTCATGAAGTGTCTCATAAAACTGGCTCGGGCTTCCCTGAGGTCCCTGGGGTACTTGTGATGTTTTACTCATATTTATGGCCTCCTCCCCCCCACTGCCATCCCCCACTTTCCTCGTGCCATTTAATTTTTTTTTTTAATGTTTATTTATTTTTGAGACAGAGAGAGACACAGAGCATGAGTGGGGGAGGGGCAGAGAGAGAGGGAGACACAGAATCGGAAGCAGGCTCCAGGCTCTGAGCTGTCAGCACAGAGCCCGACGCGGGGCTCGAACTCACAGACTGTGAGATCATGACCTGAGCCGAAGTCGGACGCTCAACCGACTGAGCCACCCAGGCGCCCCCCTCGTGCCATTTAAAAGGGCTTCTTAATACTGTTCTGTCCTTGCAAACCCTCCATCTACACTTGCGTCATTTGGGTCCTATTTGGGGTCCTCCCCAGGGAAGTGAGCCCGTGTGTAGGCCTGGGGGTCTAGTATCCCACTCGGGGCACTCTAACCATTTTAGGGCTGCCTGGGTAATTCGGCGATGCTCCCCCATATCAAAGAGGGTCAGAAGAAGTTGGCAGCAGTCCGTACAGGTAGGTTTGTAGGTTTGAATTACGGACCGCATTAGGGCAATCATAGCCTGGTGTTTCTCTGTACAGGACGGGTTATGGTGCTTCCAATTTAGAAGATCCATGGTGGTAAAGGGTTGGTACACAAAAACACACCAGCTTCCTTAGATCTGGCCTTCTCGATCATAACAGATGGGTCCCCTGGTTTCCCTCAGTGGCACCTGTAGGGCTCCTTGGCGTTGCTGCAGAGAGTGGCTGCCTCCACTGGCCTGATTCTCTAGTTGCCTCCAGGAGGTGTATGCAGAGTTATGACTGGTGGTCTGGGTGAGTCACTCACATTCAGAGAGGCCAGTGGTGCCAGAAGTGGTGAGGCCTCAGGACTAAGGGCAGACTCTGATGGGGTTTTGGCAGCTAGGGCTCCTGTGGGCACAGATGGCAGTGAGGGGTACAGTGGGGCATATGTGGTGCGTTTCTTCAGGTTCTCCAGACAGGATGGGCTTTTTAATTTCTGCCCGGATTTGGAGGAAGCGTGACGTGAGCCATCATAACTTTACAGCTCTCTTTAATATATACTTTTAGCCATGGCAGCCAGGAAAGGACCAGGTCTTGCCAACAGTCAATGTAAGGAAATTAGTCAGGGTGGCCCGGGTCCCCCACAATGACCCCAAACACTGGACTGACTGCTTCTTTATCAAGTGAGCCCTCAGAGGGTCAGCCCACCCCGAAGGACAGCCAATCAATTTCACAGAATGTCAGCAGTTTTCCATGAGTTAATTTCACACCATAATTTCCTGAATATCCCTTTTTGAAATTCTTCAACATACACTCTAGGGGAGTCGGTTTACTCTGCTTTCCACCCGTTTCCTCCCCCTAACAGACAACTTTAACACACATGAAGGGAAAAAGAGGAAGGAGGAGGACTAATTTGGGGAGGATGCACACTCGCCTTGCTTCTAGCCGCTCTCCTCTCAGAGACATTTCAGGCGCCTCTTAGCATTGGTGGGTTCAATTTCAATCCCTGAACCTAGATGAGACTCCTGAGGAAGTCTGACACTGCCTTAAGCTGTATGAGGTTGCCATGGAACCGAGGATCAGGACTCAACACTCTGGTCAGGTCAGAACCTTTCCTTTATCGTCTCATTCACACACATTCACTCACCGACTCCAACCCACCGCCCTATATTCAGCACCTTAGAGTTGTGGCTTCATTCCTCATCCCTTGTGGAACTACTAGGGCAACTCTGGGAGGTGATCAGACTCTCGTTCTGCCTCTTAGGGGCAGGTATGCCAAAATGAACCCGAGTTCTTACCAGTCTGATGTGCAGGGCTCTTTAAGCTGGATCCTGGGCCTCACAGGTTTCCGTAGCTCTCACACGGGGTCCTCGCCCTGGTGCACCAGGATAGGCTAATCTCCTACAGAATAATCCCCAGGTGAGATCACTTCTCCCAGCGCTCCTAGGTTCTTTCCCCTGCGGCAAAGGAGGTGGAAACACACCCTCTCCAAATCTCGGACACGAGCCCCCAGGTAATGTAGCAGGATTTTCACACAGAAAGTTGTGACACCCAGGCTTTTCTTTCCAGGACATAATTTTATTCATGCCAGCACTGGCTCAGTATATGGTAATACACAAACATGCAGTCTGATTAGGTGGTCTCATGTTACAGGGTCATGAGGGATGTGCCTTAGGCGTATAGCCAGGTTGTCTTCCTTTATCTTGAGGTTCTTTTGTTTTTTCCTCTTCCACATTCCCTAGGGGACCCTACCACAAAACATATGATTTTTTTAAAGTTTTTTTTTTATTTATGTGAGAGTGACAGACACAGCACAAGCAGGAAAGGGACAGAGACAGAGGGAGAGAGAATCCCAAGCAGGCTCCAAGTTGCCAGCATAGAGCCTGATGTGGGGCTCGAACTCATGAAACCATGAGATCATGACCCAAGCCAAAACCAAGAGTCAGACACTTAACTGACTGAACCACCCAGGCACCCCTCAAATATGTGATTTATAAATCTTTACTCCTAGTTGTTAGTTTTCTCATTCCCTTAATGGTGCTTGTGAAGAAGAAGTCGTAATTTTGATGAAGTAAAATTTGTAACTTTTTTTCTTTCCAGATCATGGTTTTGGTGTCGGGGACTTATTGCCTTATTAAAGTCACAAGGATTTTCTTCTACATTTTCTTTTAAAACTTTTGTAGCTAATATTTCACATTTAAATTTATTATGCATTTTGTGTTGGTTTTTGTATAAAGTGTGAGGTATATATATATTAAGACTTTTTTTTTTCATGTGGATGCCCATTTGTTCCAATTGTTGTAAAGACTAACCTAATCTCCATTGAATAGCCTGTGCCAAAACTAAATTGGCCCTATTTCTGTGAGTCTATGTCTGGAGTTTTTATTGTATTCTGTGAATCCAAGTGTCTATCCTTTTGTCAATACTATACTGTCTTAATTTCTGTAGGTTTATAGTAAGTAATGAAATAAAATTTTATTTTATTATTCTCCCACCTTTGTTCTTCTTTTTCCAAATTGTTTTTACTATTGTAGATACTGTGCCTTCCTACATATATTTTAATAGTAGCTTGTTGGTATCTACAAAGAATCCTGGTAGAGCTTTGACTTAGATTTCAGCGAGTCTATAGGTCAATTTGGGAAGAGTTGACATTTTAACAGTATGAAGTCTTCTCCAACATTTTTTTTTAACCTTCACAATTAAGTCAGTATTTAAATTTATTTTTTGTAGGCACTTGTTGTTTAGCTATTTCTGTGTTTTTCTAATTTTTTTGTCCATCATTACTTCCTATAATCTGTGCTGTGCTCCATTCAATATCCTTGCTTCTGAAGCATATTCTTCATTGTGACTGTCTGCAAGTAAAATGGGTGATTCTGGGAGTGGCTAATTTTTTTCAATATTTGTGTGACATATATTTATTTCTTTCTCATTCTTACATAATAAATTAGCTAGGTATAGAATTATAGTATAATTATTCCTCTCAGCATTGAATTCTCACTTCAAAATCTTTTATCCTTTAATACTGTTTTTAAGAATATTAGTCTGATTAGTCTGCAAATTTTTTCTTTTCCTTTTTTTTTTTCTATTTGCTTTATTTTGGTGTTCCACATTGTCATCATGATGCATTTAGACATAATTTTAAAAGATTTTCTCCGGCTCAGAACTCATGATTGAGAAATTTGTGGATTCATGTCTTTAATCAATTCTGGGAAACTCTTGGCCATTATCTCTTCAGGAATGCCTTTCCTTCTCCAAATGACTGTAGAAGAGTGTTGTGTCCGCATTTGCATGTGTGTGTATGCACACATGAACTTGCAGTCTTCTCCGTACAGAATTGTCTAAGCGATTTCTTTAGACCTATTCTTCAGCTTACTAATTCTTTTGTTGTTTTGTCTGTTTTTATCATGTCTGTTGCTTTTAATTCTATTATAGTTTTCATTTCTAGAAGTATTATGTGGGTGTTTTTAAAATCTGGTTGTTTATTTTTCTTGGTGTTTTGTTCCTAGGGATTTTTATTCTTTCTTTTTTGTCTTTATTCATTTTTCATTAATTTTTGAGACATTTTTAAATAGCTGTATTGTATAAATTTTCTCTAGGTTTTTTTCCTGGTATATATTCCATCTGTTGACTTTCAGTCATGTGGCTTTTTTGCAGGTGAATTCTGCAATTGTTTGGGAGGTAATAATTGAGAGAGCTTTATAGTTGTTGGGGTAGCAAGTCTATGGGATCAATTTTTATGTGATTTTCTGGTCTTTGGACAAAAAAATCTATACAACGTAAAGGCTTGTGCTTTTGATTTCTCATGGGAGGTTTTTTGTTTTTTGTTTCCCCCCTCACATACTCTATGCTAGAGGATTGAGGTTTTGTTTTTTTTTGTTTTTGGTTTTTGGTTTTTTGTCTTTATTATTTTACCTCCCTCCATCTATCATTCCTCTCTATGGCTCCACAGTATTGTCAGCTCCCCGTGGTGAATGCTGTTTGTTTATGGAACTGGGCAACTTCCTTTATTTTCTTACAAGTTCAAGTATTTATTTCAAATATTCCATTGTTGTTAAATGCTTATACATTGTTCATTCTTGAGGAAGGAAAAAAATTACTGTTAGCAGTGTCTTTCACCTTGCCCCCAAGAAATCCTATAGTTTATTCATTACCTATGTATCCTACCCCACCAGTCCTTCAATATAATTACCATTTATTATGGATTTTTTTCTTCCATAATACCTAGTATAGTATTTATGTGGAGTAGATGCCAAAAATTGCTTTTTGAAGGGATGAATAAAAAAAGTGAAGTGTGTGTTTCAGGATTCTCTGGTAGAATGGAGAAGACTTTATTTCTAGAAATGTGGTAAGAAGAATAATTGTATCACTTTGGCCAGATCAAGTTCTCTGTCTCCCCAGAGGCAGTCTGTCTGCACTTTTCTGCCATATTCTGTGGCCCGGGGAGACTAACCTCTATGAATGAAACATCTAGTGTCTCTGGCTCTCCAGGTTCTCTTGGGGATGGATTAATGAGAAGCACCAGTAGGAAAAGAATATGTCAAAGCAGGGCTTCTCAGACTTTAATATGTGTGTAAAGTACATGGGAATCTTTCAGAAATGAAAATTCTGAATCATTAAGTCTGAGGTGTAATCCGTGGTACTGCATTTCTATCAAACTCCTGGGTGATTTCTGTTGATGTTCTGAGGACCATCTGTAAGTGGCAGGGGTTAGAGTATTTTTCCTTATTCTCTCCTTTGGGTATCTACTTTCCAGCACTGGCTGTATGCATGCCTCTTTGACAGTGGTTCTTTACTTTAGCTATATATTAGAATTATTATATGAGGTTTTTGAACACCTGATTGCCTGACTGCATCCCAGATACATTACATCGGAATCTCTGGGGGTGGGACCGAGGTGTCAGTAATTCTTAAGCTCCAGGGTACAGCCAGGTTTGAGAACAATGGATAGATCTTTGACTAGAGGTTCTTTTGGTTGGTCGTTTTTCCATGGCTACAACTCTCCAAAGGCAATGATGACCCTGTTTTCCCCATCCCTTGTCCCTTCAGATCTGTGAGTAGTAGTGGTATCTGGTTGTCGCTAGTTACGCAGTGTCTAAAACTCCTATTTTGGTTCCCTTGACCCTGTGCGCATCTCTATAAATAGTCCCTTTAATGATTATAGTCCCCTTATCCGTGGTTTTGCTTTCTGTGGTTTCAATTACCTGTGGTCAACCACAGTCCGGAAGCAAATGATGATCCTCCTCCTGACATACTGTCAGAAGGTCAATAGTAGTCTAGCACTAGGTTATAATGCTTATGTCATTCACTTCACTTCATCTCACCAGGTAGGCATTTTATTGTCTCCCATCATTACAAGAAGAAAAAGGGTGAGTACAGTACAACAAGATTTTGAGAGAGAAAGACAACATTCACATACTTTTATTATACAAGTTGTTATAATTATTCTGTTTTATTATTTGTTATTGTTAATCTCTTATTGTACCTAGTGTGAAAATTAAACTTTATCATAGGTGCATACAGGAAAAAACATAGTTTATAATGGGTTTGGTACATTCTGTGGTTTCAAGACATCCATGGGAAGTCTTGGAACATATCCCTGAAGCATAAGGGAGAAGACAACTATTGTATCATTAAACTCCCAGCCCTTCCCTGCCACAACTCTAGCTGATATTTAAAGATAAGAAATTTGATTTTGATTCTGTAAGTAATTGGGAAACCAATGTAATCTTAGGAATAGTGTCAAGTTCAGAATTGTGCTTTAGTTATTGCTTTCAAATGAAACTTTTCATTTCACATACTTTAAATTTAGAAGTATGGACTTTTACTATAAGATGCCAAGCTCAGATATTTTTTAATGGTTCTGCTGAATGTATAACTTAAGCTAACACTGATTTTTTTTGTGAAATTAGAGAAGAAGAGTTATATAATATTAATTTAGTTTCTAATTACTATTCTTTGGCTGTTATGTAGCCATAACTTAATCTGTAGATCAGATTTTTTTCTTCCTCATTAGGTGTTTCTCGAACAAATGAGAAACTTCTCTAGTGAGAAGTTGACTCAAGTCACCATGCTATTGCTCTCTTGGTTTTCCCGAGAAGGTACTGGCAATTCCATTGCTTTTGTAACTCACGGTGTCATCACTTGAAATAGTGAGTTTGAATTTATTTTTTCTTCTTGAGTACTACCCATTTCCTTAGAGTTCACATTTCAAGAACTCCCTGGATATTCTGAGTAAATTGCCATTTTAAGAGGCTCTCCATTTCAATTTCTCAACTCTCTACCAATAATCCTGCCGTTAATCCTAGCAAAGGACTTTCCCTACAAAGACCCCTAAGTCATCATCATTCCCCAGGAGAAAATTATTCTCTAATCTTCCCCTCAATTTCTTCTTGTAAACATTGAGCCTCTGGCACTCTACCCAGAGTGTTGTTAGCCTTTTGTCTCTTCTTCCATATAAATGGGCTTTTGCAATCAGACTTGAGTATAATCTTGAACTGAACTCAAGTGAACAAATGATTTCCTCCCTGCTGTTGTATTACAACTCTGTAGTGGGGGAAAAAAAGGTTTATAATTTGTTTTCACTGCTGAGAACAGGGTGAGGGTTTGCTGCTACTAATCCTACTTTAGGGGCACTGCCCTGTTTTTAAGATAGGTGCAAAAAAAATTTAACTTGAGAAAGTGGTTTTTGAACACAGCAGTGTTTTGTAGATCCAACTACAGATTTAGATGCTCTAACGGAGCCTATTTGGGAGTGTTCTCTTTTTCACTGCAGTTTCTTCTTTCTCTTTCATAAGACTGGAAAGAAGATGGAAGGTCATTTAAAAGTTTGGCTATAAAATGATCATATTGGCAGGTGACTTCTTTGTTGCGTGATAGAATATATCGGTTTGAAAAAAATTTAGGAAATGTTTCACTGTGGCATTCAGAAAGAGAGATATGTATAAGACGCACTTGCCCAGGCCTTTTTGGAACCATTTATTCCTAAAGGATCTGCTTGCTGCTATGTAGATGCAATCTGAAAGATTGAAAAATTAAAGCCATCAGCGTGCACTGTGAGAGAAAATGAGCTTCTTAGGCTTTAGTGGACTTCTAAATATGTGAAATTTTTTGTAGGCTAATTCAGATGTTAATAAAAAAGATAAGAGAATTGATCTGAATGTCTTTATTCTTATACTCATAAACCAAATTCTGCACATTAGTTCAGAAATATTGAACCTTTAACCAATTATAAACACCTCTTTTCTAATTATTTAGATTGAAATACTTCTAAGGATTGCATCTAGGCATGCAGTTATTGAAATGAATGTTTTTGTAAGTTTTTTTTTCTATAATGTCTTCAATTTTTTTCTTTTTTAAAACTTAGAAATGTCTCAGGTGTTTTGGGATGTTCCTGCAGCTTTTCATGGGTAATAGATAAACTGATTATAACAAGCTAATGGATCACTTGGTTCCCTCGTATGTCCTTTATATTCTGTGATGTGGGTACAGCTTTCTAAGACAACTCACATGAACCACCTGTGCTAAAGGAAAGCCTCAGAGATAGTGCAGATCCCAAACAACCATTCATACAAATACATTGGTTTTGGAATTATGTTTGTTTTCTTCAGTATGTTTTGCTGAAGACCAATATTAAAAGCAGTTTGCCAAGGCAAAGACCAAGGAGCTGTTTTAGAATAAAGAAGAATAGGAGAAATAACAACCGAATGCAATACATGAGCCATGATATTTTGGGCCATGAAAACATTATCATGATACTTGGTAAACTCTGAATGAAATCTATAGTTTGGATAATAATACTGTCTTACTGTTAATTTTCTGATTCTGATATTTGTATATATTTTGGTAAGAGCATGTTCTCTTTCATTAGGAATCTACATAGTATTTAGGTCTAAAGGAGGATCACATCTGTAACTTTTTCTCGAATGATTGAGAAACATGTCCATTTGCATACACACATCACATACATGTAGATGTAAGGCATATACATACGTGTGTATGTCTGCGTGTGTGTTTTCATGCATACAAAACAGATAAAGCAAATGTGGTAAATTACTAACATCAGGGTAATGTGGATGAAGTCTATACAGGATTTTTTAAATTAATTAATTTTTAGATGGGAATTCTTTGAGTCGTTCTTGCAGCTCTTTTTTGTGAGTCTGAAATTATGTCAAAATTAAAAATTAAAAGAAATGAATAAAAGTCACCTTGCATGTTTTTGACAAGGGAACAGCTTGCTCAGAAGCAATAAGGTAGCAAGAAAAACCCGCTCATTTATAGGAGACTCTAGGTCCTATTAAAACTTAGTAAACACTAAATTCTATGTATTTTCTCATATGGATGTTCTTCAAAACCACAACTAAATTTTCATTCAGGAAATTATGTTCAATGAATCAGAACAAATCCAACCAGAAAGTAGGAATTAGTTATTTCTGTAACATTTTACCTCGTAGTTGTTGGCAAATGCCAGGCTGCCATCACTGGATTGCATGGTGCAGTATGACATTTGTCACATCGTGGTTGAGCTACAATGTTGGGTTGTAATATAGTGGAATTGCAACCAGAAGTTTAAATAATTGAACTATAATAGAATAGGATGAGTAAAATCAGAGTGAGCTGCATGTATAAAGGTAAGTTTCATGAAACTGTTTCAGTAGTGGACTTGTGTGTTGAGTAGTATCATAGAATGTATTCCTCACTGCGTTTTGGTCATTGGTATGGCAGAAAAACATAGGCTCTGCAGCAAGACCGACTTGGCTTCAAATGTCTAACTTACTGGTTTCTTATATGGAAAAAAGCATGGACTATGCCTGTGATATAATAGGTTCTCACAAAGCAATGGCCTTTCTTTCCTATCTCTGTACACAGGCTCCCTTCTCCCCTGTGCCATGTGGACTTAAACTATGAAACTATAGAGTAAAGCAGCCCTGACATTAGCAAACGAGGTCTCTTCAAACAAACATACAACTGTTTTATGTATTATATATTCATCCAAGCTTGAAACACCAGGAGCACATTGAGTGACTGGAGTCCTAAAGCAAGGGATATCAATTATATTTAAACTACAACAAATAGCATCTCCTGAGGTACTCACAGCTAAGAAATCACTCTGGCCCAGTCTTAAAATAAGAGATATTTGGTTAGAAGTATTGATTGTTTTCAGTTTGGGTTACCTCAGCAGAATGACACACTAGCCATTAAAAATGGTGGTGTGAGGGCAGTGGGCCACTCTGGCGCACTGAGCATCTGGGCTGACTGAGTGCTCAGATGCCACCAGACCAGGTGTGCCAAGGCCACAGGCTCCTGTCAGAGGGGAAGGAGGGGGAATAAGAAGATAAACGCATTATCTCATGATGACTATCGGTGTTCCACAGAGCCTGCATTACCACAGGAACAGATCCTTTATGTTAATTTTTTTTCTGCCTCCAAGACCCAGGTTTTTATTTGGTATTCCTCACCTTAACTCCTTATTTACTGTGTAGAACATTCCTGTGAATCTCAGGGAGAAGAAAAAAAAAACATATTTGGTTTTGCAGACAGAATTATAACAAAAAAAATGGACTGATTTTCCTCTTGCCCTCCCTCTTGGCTTCCTTCCTTTCTTTTCCTCTTCCTCCTCCTCCCTCTCCTCTTTCCTTTTCTTCTTTAGTAAAACATCTATCTTTGTGCCTGAACTTTGTGAAACTGCTGAGTTAGTCAAGGCAGTAAATCGAAGCGGTCCCTTTTACCTCTAGAAAATACGAAAGCATCCTTCTGCCATTGAGCTGGCACCCATGGCGGGATGAAGTGCTACTGTTAACAGGAAGGCAGGAAAGTACATTATCACTTCAGGGCTGTCATTACCAGAGGGTTTCACTGTGAACTATAGCATTCAGAGAAAGCAGGCAAGAGGGAAAAGGGAAGCCCAGATGAGCAGAGAGGGAAGGAAATAAAAAAGCAGCCTGTTTATGAGGCTGACCAGAATGGTGGTGATATTGATAGTAGAGGACTTCGACTCGAATGCAAAACGCGATATTACTTTTATTTAAAAGGTGATTAAGATAGTCACCTTCTTCTTTGATCCCTTAGGTACACGTATGGAAAAACACAGGCTCAGCCACACCCATGGCTTCAGCTGATTAGTTCATGCGCGTCTTAAATCTGTGAAGACAAGATCTTCTATTTAGTTATAAACGTCAAGATATATATTTTAGTACCAGAGAAATCCCAACGAGATCAGCTTATTTTATTTTTTTTCTTACTGCTTGTAGAAGAAACACATTTTAAGGTTTTTTCTTCTTTGTTACACATTTTAAAATTTATTTAAATAAATCACTTATCTATGTCTCAAAGTATAGCAATAGAATGGCTCAAGATATGAGAGTGCTTTAGCGTTCATAATACAGTTGCCAAATGCTGTATCTAAGTAATGTTATCACCATCTTATAACGGGGGAATTTTGCTGAAGGCAGAGGTAAAAGTTCAGAATCCGGGGTTTTGCTTCCTTCGTTCCTTTATACCCAGGTCGCTTAGCACAGACCGTGAGCTCTTACCAGAGAGCAATTATAATCATTTTTGTCTGTTTCTTTGAAGTCTGTTTTTTGTCTGGATTCTGTTGTGCAACATATTGGATAAGCAGATTCTTAATGAGTTCAAAGTCAGCTAGTTAGTTCCTGGATGTGTAGCAGGCCCTTTTAATCTGGTTATGTGTAGCAGGTTACTCATTTTTCCTATATATACCCTCCACCCCGCCTGGACTAAGGTTGCTAATTCTATTGCAGAAGAATTCACCTTTAGCCACAGAAAAATCATCATCATCATTATTTTTTTAAAGTAATAGTGGTAAGCAGTGGTGTAGAAAAAGCAAACGGTATGGAATAGCTATTATTATAGGGAAGAGCTACTATTCCCTGCAGGACCATCTGTTTTCCCAACAAAAAAATACAGTACTTCCCTGAGTTATTTTTTAAAGGGCTTAAGCAGTCATTCAGATAATCAGACTTCATTGCTGTGAAATTTCATCAAAGTGTACTCAATCCTTGAACTCATATCTGGGTCCATTTTGCCAATCAGATAAAACTTCCAAGGCTTTTTCCTAGAGGCATGAGGGTTAACTTGATCTTATAGCGTTGCAAAAGATTTTGTGCTACAAACCATTTTTCATAAACGCTATTTGTTGTGTTAGGAGAACTCCAGACAGTCTCCTTATTAGAATAGATTTGGGAGGGTGGGATGGTGTGCTCTGTTTTGTCACTTTGGATGAAATGAAAATTCTTAGAAATCCTTTCAAGTTAACGGCAGAAGAAATGAAGAGGCAAAAATGATACAAGAGAAATTCGCATTCTAGTAAGTAAAAATGTTATTTCTCATGATCAGACCAACAATGATTTTTTTTTTTTTAAAGAAAAAAAGAAAACAGCCCTAAGGAAATCCCTGATTTAGAAGCTCTGAATTCATTGTCTTAAGAGGTCACTTGCTTCTTTTCTTTCTTTCTTTCTTTTTTTTTTTTTTAAGATATAGAGGTTGAAACCAACTGACTCCTTTCTTTTTCCCGTCGTAAAGGTCAGCCACCCAATGCATGCCCACTCATGTCCACACCAGCACGAACAGCCTTTGCATCAAAAAAGCACTAGGTGGTGCCCATTTTCTTTGCCGGTGAAAGTGCTGGATTTCCCCAAGGGAGTCACTCCAGGGAAGTTCATCAGCCCCCAGCCCCATAAACTGCGGTCCTCTTCTTTGACAGATGACCAGAAGCATAGTGTCATGTTCAGTCATTTCCCTAAAGTATCTTGGGGCCTGCCAGTTTTAGGACAGAGCTTTGGTTTTGGAAGTCAGTGGTTTTAAATGTGAAGGTAGGAGTGGAGGGTTGGCGGAGGCAAAAAGCTTTGAATATTTCCTTTGAAAATAAAGGATAAGAGGAATAAAGGCTGCAACCCTGCCATCTGTGTCTCTAAAAAGTCATGGCGTAATATCTTTGCCAAGGCTTTCCTCCTGCCAGATCATCTAGACAAAGCAGTACTGGTTTAATTTTTCCCATTTTTACCCATAATCAAGCTATAAAAATAATAAAAGAAAATAAAGGTTAATCTTAAATTTCAATTTGCCTCCTCATGAAAATAATTCTTTGTCAAATGAAGTATGGTTAAACGGAAGATTTTGCATGCCTCTGTTCATCCCCATACCTACTGTTTGAAGAAGTGGCTTTATACCACTGGGTTTATTCCGTAAAAAAAAAAAAAAAAAAATCTTATTAGGCACGCTTAACAGATTGTTGCTTTGTGAGCAAGGAGAGCAAATAACTGGCTAAGAAGATGTTTTCTTCAGGATAATTTTATCCAGGCGATATGCCCATCAGATTTGTTTTCGAATATAGGAGCATTTAGAAGGTTCTTGTTCTTGTAAAGATCTGGTGTCAGCCACTGGGCGTGAACATACTATTGCCACAAAATGAAAAGAAGAAGAGTATATTGACTTTTTTTTTAGTTGAAATGGGCAAAATGATTGTCAGTCTGTGACCTCTCTCTGAAATTTGGCTGAATGGCGTTAATTTGTTCAAGTATATTATATTCTGAAGAGGGCAAGAAAGTAGTTTTTTTTGAATGTTAAAAAGTAGATTCTTGTAGTAAAACCTGAATTCTGCTTCCTAGTTGGTGACCCATTCTCCAAAATACAGGGAAAATAAAGGTTGTTAGTAGTTTTAAAAAGTCGAACTAAGAAAAAAGCCTTATTATGAAACTACAAGAATTATTTCTGTGCTCTAGCTGCTCTGTCATATGTCATGACATGTGGCAGGTTGACTGCTCATTAATTCTATTTATATCAGTATGATAATCCACCCCACTGAGTACACATGTGTTAAAATATTCATAAATTATGTTTATTGTGAACAAATATACATTAAATGCCGAAAGAAGACCATTATTTAAAGACAAAACTAGTCAACAATCAAATAAGCATAGCCTCTTTACGGTCAGTCCACTACATTATGTTTTATCAAATTCACATTAATTGCCTCTCCTTCCAGTGCCTCCTAGGGAATGTTTATATTTTGTATTTAAACTGTGCAAAAGACATAGATTTCATTGAAAGGAATAAACTTGGGAAACAAAAGATGTCACATTACCCGACTAATAATAATATCAACTGGAACAAACCATCTAAAGAGAAATGCACTTCTGGCCTCCAAAATTGTTTAAAAAATATGTCATTTGAACCCTAATACAGACTTGAACTGAATTTGAGGGCGTTTCATGAAATCGTAGACCAAATTAAATAAATCGGATTATTTTTTTGATAAAAGATCGCAAATAACACTTTTGGGTTTATACATATTTTGGAAACAAATACACAAGTGATGATTAATAAAATCTAGCACACTGAGAATGGAAACGAATAATTAAAATATACTGCAGCACACTGTGTTTTAGAACTTATTGCTTCCAAATGAAACAGTCTTGAACTACTCTATTTTGAGTGATTTCAGGAAGTTGAAAAAGTTGAAGTGATTATTCTTTTTACAAGCTGCTCATGCAGTTACAGACCACAGTTGAAAAGTTTGAACTCCTTGTCAAAATCCAAAGTGGTTTTAGTTAAAATATATTGCCTAACTTACCCAATTCATCATATTCTGAATTAATGCCATGAAAACATCTAGGATTATTAATTATTAGGACCTCACTTCAGGTATAACGAAAATAATGGCCATTTGAAAAAGTGAACTGTGTTCTAGTCTAATAATCTATATGCAATACTCCCTAGGAAACTTATACATTTTCAAAACTTTAATTATACTTAGAGGGACACTTTTATTTCTAGAGAGAAATGATGAATGATGAGTAAAACAAAGTAGGAAATTCTGATTTTGTTTCATTGTTACTGTACCCTTCTTTCACAGAGCAAGGAAGGACAGACACAACATGGACATGAAATGCTTTTTGAATGTTGCCAGTACTTTGCTACATAAACGAAGCCATCACCCTCAGATTGCCTGTTAACTTCAGGTAAGATTTTCACTTCTTCTTTTTTTAGATTTCAGCTTTATTGAAGTACAATTAACAAATGTAATTGTAAGATACTTAGAGTGTACATCATGATGATTTGATATGCATAAACATTGTGAAAGGATTTTCCCCATCTAGTTAATTAACACATTTGTCACTTCTCTTATTCATTCATTCGTCCACTCACTTATTTCCTGAGAACATTTAAGTTCTACTTCCTTAGCAAAATTCAGTTATACAATGCAGTGTGCTCAACTGTAGTCACCACAGTTTACAGTAGATTCTCAGACTTTGTTCATCTTATTGCTGAAAGTTTGTACCTTTTTACCAACCACTCAGTATTCTCCCCTTCTCCCAGCCCCTGGCAAACACTTCATTCTGTTTCTATGAGTTTGAATTTCTTTTGTTTTTAGATTCCACAGAGAGGGAAGATTTTCTATGTAGTAATAACCCACAGATTGCTCTATTGCCCGCTTTCCTTTGGAAGAAAAAATATCTTATACATTGTGTAAAGAAATTTATAGGTAGGGAATCTACTTAGATAGATGGGGAAACTATCATAAAGAAATCATTCAAAATGTAAAAAAGAGCCATATGTATAAAATTGGCTTTCTAATGTTATTTATAATAACAAATATCAAAAGGTTTTAATATCTAACAATGGAAGCATGGTTAGAAAAACAGTAACATTAATTTGGTGAAATGTTAGGTACTCAATAAAAATTGTGGGCACCTAACAGTAGGGCAAATATGAAATAAAATACTAGGTGAAAAAAATTCAGGATATAAGATTAAGGTATAAAATGATTATAATAATATCGAGACATGCAAATAATGAACCAGTAAAAGAGGTTGGACACACATGTGAATCATCATGTTAAGGAGTGAAACTGAAGTTTTGGCTTCTTTTCAAACTTTTATTATACTGTGTTATGAAGATCATTTAAAATACATTTTAAAATTTCAAAGAAATTATTTGGAGGAAATCAGCAGTTAATTTGCATTTTTTTTTCTTTAGATGTCATAAGTAATCACCTCAGATTTTTGAAGAGAAGTATTAGACAACTTCCACTTCCAAAAATGCTAACTTTGAAACTGGTATCCCAGTATGTGGTTTTTAGCAGTCAAACCTTATTTGCTTTTTCCAGAGTCACACAGTGCACATATATTTTATTAGATAAGAATTCCTTTTTTTTATTTTATTGTTTTTTTTTATTTTCCTGCTTATTGTATTCAGTTCCAAACCACAGCATTTTCATCTATCAGTTCTGAAAAACACTGGGCAGCCATTTCAGAAACAAATAAATAAGTAAAACAAAACAAAACACAAATGGAAACATCACAAAACCCTCTCATGAAGCTCTGTGCAAAGTTTGGGATGTACTTTCATGTGAATCTTGGCCTCTGTACAGCAGGCTGCACAATAATTTTCATCTGAGATTTGAACATATTGGAAGACTATGGCCTTCCTTTCTTTTATCCTGTCATTTCCCCCCTGGAAGTGACGGGCATATGGCAGGCACCCTCCCTGGATTCTCAAACAACAGGAGGGACCTGATTTCAATTCCTACATCCTGTCATCAGTGACTCTTGGGATATTTTGTTCTTGCAAGGCTAAAGATGTGATTCGAATTTGCCATACGGACAGAGCTTAATGCGATGCCATTTTTACCACCAGAGCCCTCAATCAGTTAATTAAACATGATATAAATCACCGCATGTATTTGTAAAGTAAGATTAATATGGCAAAGTCAAAGTAAATGAGGAATCCTCCCCATCCTAGGAGTGTGAATCACAGATAGGAAGATTACACTTTTGGAAACTCAATACTTTTGAGCAGGCTTTGTTGGTTTAATCCCTCTGACTGCTCTGTGTAACATGAAACTTGGAGCTGTCATCTTTAGCCAAAATTTCAGCCATAACTTCCTCAGCTTTCACCCCATTATTGAAATCAGCATTCACAATACTTAACAAAGATCAAACCTTTCAGCGGACCAAGGGCAGTCTCTTACCACCTGGGACACCAGAAACATGTTTAATAAATATTTCATTTTGTTTTAACATGAAGACTTCCCTGGTTTCCCTTTTTTTTTCATTCCTGGGGAGCTAAGGGCTACCCCCAAGCTGCACATTCCATCACTGTGGTCAGTTAGGTTTATAGCCTTAATAAAAGGATTTTCCCCTTTCACGTGCTAGGGAGCCTTGTTAAACCAGAGCAATTACAGAAACACAAGATAGGTGCTCTGCAAAGATCAAAGCTCACCTAAAGACAGCTCTGTAGGAATTTGGAGCTTTCTTTGAAAAGCACTCAGTTTACAAAGTATAGAGGTATTAAACCCCAGGAATTTTTAAAAAAAAAAAAGCCTAGTTTCAAATAATGTTAAAAGTCTGACAGTAGTTAATATGGGACCTCCTTCAGCCACTCTGTGTATTATTCCTAATATCTATTCACAGCATATCTATAATAGCTCCAAAGGAACCATTATGTTCAGAAGACATACGCATATGATGGATCCTTAATACCAAATACATTACCTACTCAGTAGGTACATTTTAACCTCAATATCCTAGCTCAGGGGGAAGGGTGAGAAAATGGCCTGTAAATTTCTTTAGGAGGAATAAAAATCCAGCACGCCTGGGCCTTCTGCTCTGTGGCTCCCTCAGTGGGATCACTAGAGGCTCTCCCAGGTGACGACAGCACCTGCCTTTGGGGCCGTGAGAAAACTCACACAACTGCTGTGGGATGTTGATGCACCCAGTCTTAGGCAATATGTTTCCTCTACCTCTCTAGATTGTTGTCATTCTTCCTTAACAAACACACACACACACACACACACACACACAAACACACACACAGGCATGCACGCACATACACATCATGCTTGAAGGTTCCATTTCAGAATAACATTGATAAACCCTGAGTAGTTTAAACTCAGGCATGTGGCGGTGAGAGTTTTCAGGTGACAAAGGGGGCGGTTTGAGCTTTTCTTTCTTGATTTGGCTCTCTGCAAGCCAAATGATTTCTTTTGTGTGCGGTACCTAAATATTACAGAGCAGTATAAATGGCCTCAACCTGGGATTTTGAATTCCGTGCCTCAGTTTAGGAAAATAAGTTATTTAAGGGGTAGCTATTGCCAGGAACATTTTGATATCAATTTAGTGAACACCATTTGGGGGTTTTGGCGCCCAGTAGCCTTAGCTTTAAAAAATGCAGAGATCCATGCAAAGCCTTCATTTTATATCAGCATGTCCATTTTAAAGAAAGCATTTTTTAAATGTTTATTTATTTATTTTTGAGAGAGAGAGAGAGAGAGAGAGAACACAAACAGGAGGAAGGGCAGAGATAGAGAGGGAGACAGAAAATCCCAAGCAGGATCCGTGCTGTCAGTGCAGAGCCTGATGCAGGGCTTGAACCCACACACTGTGGGATCATGACCTGAGCTGAAGTCCAACGCTTAACCACCTGGGTGCCCCAAGAAAACATTTTAATAATGATAAAAATAGGAGCTGGTATTTACTGACTGCTTGTTATATGCCAAGCTCTATGCCAAGCAGGTTACATGAAATATCTTATATAATCTTTACAATAATCCTGTTAGATAGGTTCTACTACTATATTTATTTTATAGACAAGGAGACTGTGGCACAGAAGGGCTGAGTAATTTGCCAAAGATCACACAGTTGGTAAGAGTGGGGTTGTGATCTAATACAGGCTACACATATCTGGAAGCCAAGCTTTTAGAGCCTGTGACTATCTGATTTGAAGTTTATTTTGGGCTCAGAACTAAAGTCTGTATTTTATAGTTTCTTTTTATTTAGTACTAGCTTTAGGAGTTGAAATTAAAGTTAATAGCCCTGTTTTTTTTTTTGTTTTTTTTTTTGTTTTGTTTTGTTTTTTTTTTCCAGAGATTAACTTTCTTGCTTTTAATTTTGGTTTCACACAGTAATGAAACTAACTTTTGTGTTTCTCATAATTTATTTTGGGAAATGTCATTCACTAAAAATAAACAGAGAGTTTCATGATAGGAAGCAACACTTTTTTTCTTTTGCCTTGGAATCATCATTTCATAATTCACCTAAGAAAATATAATTATTGAAAGTAAAAAACTTCATTATCTTATTTGTACTTTTCTTTAAATAAAGCCTTTTCTTTGACTAGCTCGAGATTCTGACATTTTATCTAATGGTGAAGAAGTTTGTTCCAGATTTGGAAGTAGTATGTCTCAATGTTAGTCAAGTAGGCCTGAATTTAGAACCTCAGATTCACCCATATTTGGGTCTGTAATCTTGGGTACCTAGTTAAGTTCTCTTAGGGTGAGCAGATTATCACTGGTAAATGAGAAAAATAAGGCCAGTCATACACTGTTGTTATGAGGACCATGAAAATGAAGTAACATATCTATAAAACACCTAGCAGAAGTCTGACCTATGCTGGTTCAAGAAATACTACTTTCCTCTCTCCCCTTGATTGTATTTATAACAGATCTCCTGGAAAAGCTTCCCCCTTCTCCCTTAGATAGGCGTTGGAAGTCCTGCTTTCACAGTCTGGCACTTTATGGGAGAAGAATTCTGAGGCCTGATCTAGCTCGAGTGTTTGTATCATCAGGGAGCCCTTTTACCATGCCTGCCAGGCCGAATGCAGGGGAACTTACTGTTCTTGTCAGGGCTTTGCTTGATGGTTGGATATCAAAGGGATCCTTGAAATAGGAGCAAAAGGCATGATTTTAGTTTTTAGATTTTGAACATGGTAGATTTTAAGAATTTTCTAGCTCTCTTTTATGGATTGTCAGATCTCATTTAAACAAATATCTCAACACACTGCTCGGCGACAACATATGTCATCTTGCCCTTTAAGACCTTGTCACCCACTGCTCCAAGACAGGCCACTTCCTCCTGAGGCTATAGAGACCTGGCCTGCATGTTCGAATAGCCTCCAGTTTCTTGCTGGTATGTAATAAATATTAATAATTATTCAATCAATCAATCTGTCATGTTTCATAAGCACTAGATTTCTTTCGTGGTATAAAAACACAGTTGACATTTTGTGGAAATTCAAGAATTTTTGAAGGAGTCATTTTTATCTTTGATCTTAGTATATGTCTTTAGGAACATACATGCATACCAGTATCCTCTTAAGAGGGATTGTTAATGTCAAAAATGTTTATTTTGCCTCTTGACATCTCCCTGTACTTTGCTTTCTTCACTGTCCATAATCTTTCTTTGTCTACATGTAATATTCTCATTGTCTTTGGAAGCATCAACATGCAGCATGACTATGTGATCAAGCCTATTTAAAAATATCATTTTAGAGGCCCCTGGGTGTCTCAGTCAGTTAAGTATCTGACTTCAGCTCAGGTCATCATGTTCGTGAGTTTGAGCCCTGCATCAGACTCTGCACTGACAGTGTGGAGCCTGCCTGGGATTCTCTCTCTCTGTCTCTCTCTCTCTACCCCTCCCCTATTTGCTCTCTCGCTCTCTCTCAAAAAAATAAAAATAAACTTAAATAAAAATATCGCTTTAGCAAATTATGAAAAGTTGGCTGTTACTGGATAATGTGTTAAGATAATTGTGTTGTTGTTTCCCACTCAAAGTTTCACTCGCTCTGCTAGAATTTGCATACATGGAAACACTTGGGATCTAGTCTGGACGTTTCTTTTCCTTCTGGGATTGCCAGATTTAGCAAATAAAAATACATCATGCTCAGTTAAATTAGAGTTTCGGATAAACCATGAATAATTTTTAGTGTAAGTATGTCTCATGCAATATTTGGTGCATATTTATATTGAAATATTATGCATGGTTTATCAAAATCCAACTTACTTGGGCTTCCTGTATCTTATCTGGCAGTTTTATTTCTTCTACCTTTTTAGTGAATAAAAATAACAAATTCAGTGCTGTTTCTGCCAACTCTTATGGGATTTAGTAACATATTATTTGGCGATGGTGGAAGGGGTCTCTGCCTTTGCATAAACACCGGGAGGACTCTAAACCAAATGTTGAGGACTAAGTCAGAAGCGATAGTTTTGGTATTCTGGAAGGGCTAACAATATCAAACAGCTATCAAGCCACAGTTTGTAACTCGCCTTTCTGATTTGCTTTATTAGTCATTTTTCTTAAAGGCAAAAATGAAAATGACTTAATCAAAATAGAGCAGATTGCCTCTGGATATGTTATTTACTCATTATTCATTTTTTCATTCACTCAAGAAATATTTATGGAAGGCCTACTATGTGTCAGGAACTGTGTGGTAATTATAACAATACTTGTATGTTTATGTTATGTTTTTGTTTCAGCTCAAGGGTATTGTGTGTACCAGATTTAACGGTGGTAATTTTTAATAGTAATGGCTGTATATGCCTAAGTCACACTTCTTGCTGTTTAATCAAACATCAGTGATAGACATCCATCGTACTCTTGATAATTAGCGATATATATTCCATTGGAAGTCTTTGGTTTTGCCTTTAAAAAATAGTTGTATACTTAGAAGATTGTTATATAAGTGCCTATATTTTATATCTATAGCTACATCTTTGATAAGAACCTATTTCCCCATAGCACTAAGTTAAATTATAATTCATTCCATATTTTTAGAAACCAGAAGGTCAAAATATTGTTCAGGCACATTGCTTCATCTGTCAGACATGAAAATGACTTCCATCAATTGTCCTTCTTAATTTTTAAGTCATTTTAACTCATTTTGAGGTTATGGGGAATCTTACATGTGTTTGATTGGATTCAGTCAAATAGGCTATGCAGCTTTTACTATGCCTTGTAATTTTTTTCATTACAATAAAAAGCCTTTTAAATCACTGCTACTTAGACTTATATTGAAAATACTTGTGATACTTTTATATACAGTGAGTTTAATGCCAGGATGTGAAAGCAAATTGATTGTAGGCAATTCTGTGCTTGAGCACCCCAGAGTAAAAAGAATTACACCAGTAACTCTGGGGACCTCCTGCTCTCAGAAAGGCTGTCTGTGCACTCAGACATCCACTGGCAGGTGAAAAAAGAAGGGTTTGCTTAACTCTGATCTGAAATTGTATAAACACAATTTTAATTCAGAGAAATAATTTTTGAAGGGGGAAAAAGGCACCTCAAGAGACACTTATGTTTAATGTTTTTAATTTAGTAAAATGAGCTACAAGGAAAGTATGTCATCTTTGCAATAAGCATTTGAACATCTTCTATCAGTGACTTAAATGCAGACAACTTGCCATCTGGAGGGTGCGTGGGGTGTGGAGGGGCTTGGCTGGATCAGCTCTAAAACCCTCATGGACTTTTTACCTCTGACACCCTGGTCAGAGTGAGAAGTACTTGGGGCTTTTAACTGAGTCTCTAATGACACGTACCTCAATCAGCTTGAGGAACAGCTGACGTGTCTTAGGATGAACTTCGAGTGTTGTGCAAGCATTAGAGAGAATGAATTAATATTTTGGGGGGGAGTCCTTGGTTGAAATTGTGATCCTTGACCGCTCACTCAGTCCTGATTCTTTTTTCCTGGATCTTCAAGGTGAAATGTGCAGGAAACCAAAGAGTTCTTGGCTTTTCAATGAAAGCAAAACCCTGACGTGTTAGGTTTGATTTTAGCAGACAGGCTGGCGGCATAACTTGTTCACTTCCCTTCCTGAGCTTAGCTGGGGCAGATATTGAGGAAGGGGATGAAGGGGGGAAATAAAGAGATAGAATGTGTCTGTTGACATCAGACATTAATACTTGGAGGGGCCAAGGGGGAAATTTTGTGCAGATTTAGTGGGCCTGGAGACAATCTGGTTCTAAATGAAGTCAGGCCTCTCATACGCAAGCACATTTCTATCCAGGTTATGGCCTTGAACAACTTCTAGAGAGAACCTCTGAACAGTGGTTACCACTGCTTACTGGGACCAAGGCCTCTTACCACCAGTTGCCCTAATAGAAAGCCTCATCCAAGACCTTATCTATGAGTTCTCATGCTAGCCTGAGCACGGCTCCACCGTGTTTGTCATTCACGTCGGGATACAATGGCTGGCTTCTGTTAGAGAAGTAGTACTTGCACAAGGGTATAAGAATGCAGAGCCCAGAACCCACTGCCTACATTCTAAACCTAGCTCTGTCATTAGCTAGCTGTGCAATTTTAGGCAACTTATATAACCTTTCTGTGCCTCAGCTTCTTCATCTGTAGGATGGGAAGGATTGAGTCAATACCTATATATTCCTTGGTTCCTACCATCATATACATCTTCGCTAGTAGGCTGTGAGGCTTGCATGCTGAGGCTATGTGTTACTTTTGCAGTTATATGTACTTAGAAAGTAAAAGTGTATAAATGTATATAGGAAACGAGAGCATTTTCCATATTTGTTTGTTAGAATGATTGTCCCTGACCGACGAAAGCACAGGATCCTTTAATAAAATCCTCGCGATAAAACATGTGTAAATGTTCAAACGTGAGTTCATAGGGATCTTCTGGCCCAATATTCTCCTTTTACAGATGACTGCAGCCCATAGAAGTAGGTCCTTTAGCAGGCATTGACATTACCAGGCTTAACTTCCATGGGTCTTGTCATGAAGTGTGTGCCCATTCCATGACACCATGCTTTCAGTCTTTTGTTACCCAAGAGGTTCGGTGCAGGCATTATGAGATGGCCGTTCTCTTTTGCACCTGAAAAATATCCCCTCTTGTAAGTTTCCTGAACCACTCTCCAGATTATCCATCCATGTATCCTAAAAATTATCTGCCAAAATGGCGAGGCTCAATGCCAACACCCAGTTCCCTCCAAAAGATAATGCCAATCATCACACCACTTGTTAGGTATAACAGGGTTTGCCAACTTTCTAAAAGAAGATTGTCAAAATGTTTCACTTATAGACTAAACTTTACATTTTTATCATCAATAATAACATCAATTCTCGTCTTCCAACTGTCAGGGATGGTCACTTGGCCTCAGAAACACCTCGTGAATTCTTGTCACTTTAGCTTTGTTCATATTGTATCTTTCACCTGGAATGACCTTTCTGTTCCTACCCACCTTACAAGGTCCTGCTCAGGTTTATCTCTCCTTTGGAGCCTTTATTAAATAGTTCAGCTTACAGCCAGTTACCCGAAGCAGGTAAGGGTTAATTCTGTTTTTATAAACTAGAGCCAGTAAATATCCATGATATCTCAGTCCTCTTATGAATATTGCTCAATTTAGACCTCTCCTCTTTTAGGCCAGAGCTGCGTATACTTCTACACGCAGCCTGGCCATCTGCGCTATGGACGGATGCAACTTCTTGTTGTCTGGTCTTCCTGAGAATGCATTATATAGATTACAGTTCATTTAGAATGCAGCTGCCGGGGTCGTGACTCACACAGAGATTAATCATTACGCCTGGGTTAGCTTCATTACTTTGACTACCCATTACATCTTGCCAAGATTATAAAATGTTGCTTTTAACTTACAAGGCCTACACTAGCATTCACTTACCTCCAAGACACCCATTTATGCTTTTTCCTTTTTTCTTTTCTTTTTTTTTTTTTTTGGTATTGTCAGGTCACTGGAAATCGCTAGCATTTTCCATAAGCTTTGACTTCAAAAATTAAGTCCTGCCAAAGCTTTCTGACATCAGGTTGAGTAACATGTCTAAAAAAGAAAGTATACTGTGTATTATAAACAATATAAAAATATGCAGGATATAAAGGACTGGCATGAAATTTTTAATAAAATCACCAGGATTTTCTTTGATTTCCTTTTAAAATAATAATGTCATCTCTAAAAAGATTTAAAGATTGTCCTGCAATTACCGTTTCTAATGAAAATACTGTCACACTGGTGCGAGCCATCTGTATTTTCTGTGGCACTATTCCCTTCTCTTCATCATGTGATTCAGCTCAACCCTGAAAAAAGAAAAGGATTCTAAAGAGACAGACATCTACTGCTCCCAGGACACAGTGAGCATAAGTGGAAAAATTAAGGAAGAAGATATTTACTAAGAGAAATTGCTGAATAAATTCAGCAAACAGAAACGAAGAACCACAAACAGAGATGCACTCCATTTTCCAAAACCTAGATCCATGTGAGGTCTTCTCAGAAACAAAAAGAAAAAAAGAAAGGTTTTGTGACGAGGTGATAAAATGGAAATGTAATAAAATACTTGAAGGAAGATTGCAGAAGTATGCCTGACATTCTTATTCAGTTGTATCCCTGACAATTATATTTTAAGGAAGTTAAAATTAAATCTTAAAATACGTGTGACATATATGTAGACCTGAAGGAGAAATGGAAAATAGAAGATACTGAGAAAGGTTATATTTAAGAGCAAAAGTTGTATATTACAGTTTCAATCCCTGTATGAAAATTTGAATGTCTTTTCTAAGGGAACTTAAACTTGCCTGTCATTCTTGATGCAGGTAATAGGGATGCACTTGTTTCTGATCAATCCCAAAAATTTGATGAGGTCTTCATAAAACATGACTGGCAAGTAAATTTAGAATTGCTAGTAATAGTATATATATATATATATATATATATATATATATATATATATATATAAACACGTCAGAGATACAACTGAATAAGAATGTTTTGGAAATTGAGTGCATATCTGTTTGTGGTTTACATAATATATATATATATATATATATATATATATATATATGGCTATATTCTTTATATATATAAAGGATTTATTCTATGCCAGGTTCTTTTTTAATCATTTTATGTGTGGTAACTTATTTAATCCTTACCATACCTCTGTGAGGTTGGTATTATTACTATTATCTTCATTTTACAGATGAAAAATCTGAGGCTTAGAGAGGTCAAGAAACTTGGCCAGTTAGATAGATAGTATGCACCGGTACCAGAATTCAAACCCAGCTGATCTGGCACCTGAATTCATGTTTATAACCACTACGATTTACTATTTCTAGGAGTCAGTGTAGGGGGGCACCCTTCATATTATCCAATACCTGTATTATAAAAATAGCAATTTGAAGGCAAGGAGAACCAGAGACAATGGATTTGATGACTTATTGATTAGAATCCAGGGTTCAAATTTATTCTATAGAAAAACAAGGTCTGTCTCATAGTCTGCAATGAATTTATGATAGTAGGTGCATGCCAGGTGACTTAATTTGATGAAGAATGGAGGGTTTTCAGAGGAAGGAGCCATGTACATCATTTAGGAGATAGTTCGAAAACATTTATGCAATCTCTTCCACGTATCCCCCACTCCTGGATCTAAACATTTGTATAAAGGAATAGAATAATTATTTGAACTAGAACACGGATAAAATCAGAGAGCATTTGCTTAGGTGGATAAAGTTAGTCTTGACTAAACTAGAAGAATTCGTAATAGTGAACCAAAGGCTAGCCACAAAAAAAGACATATAGACCTAGAATGAAAAAGGCATGCAAAATCTGAACCTAGCTTTGGAATTAATGTGTCCCATGGACTCAGTAATATCAGGCTTTTTTCATAGTTTCTTGGGAACATAAAGAATTGTATGTACCAGTATCTTAAAATTTTTAAAACAATCATTCAGAATTTGTTATTAGGAAAGCTAGTATATTTATCTAATAGCGTGAAGTGTTCTCCTGGTGTTGTTCTATACAGTACCTTTGGATTTTAATTTCCGTTGACTCAAGACATTTCCTTTTTGTTTTTTCACCAGACCTCGAAGAGAGTTTTCACTCAGGGGAACTTCAATATGTGTTGACATACTAAATGTGAAAACTGGGGTTTGGTCTAGTTTACCAAATGTGCATAGAGTGCTTACTGCATACCAGGAGCTATGGTAGGTGCAAGGACATGGAATGATGTAGATGAGGCCCCTGCCCTTGAGGGCCTTAGTCTTGTCGAGCTCTCTCTAAAGCGTTTATTTGTCGGGGTCATTGGTTTAGGGCCCGCCAGTCATCCCATAGATTTCCTCTCTAGTGTCATATTCCTGCTGGAATCAGTTCGTGTGTCTCCCCCTTAGCCACAAAATCCTATGAACTGGTGAAATCTTATCTGCCATCCCTTTTAATATCCCATTTTGGGGACATGGAAAGAAAATTTACATACAAACAGCCTTAAAAAAAACCCAAAATAATAAAACATCACAACATCTCAGAATAATTTTTGATATCAGTTTGTAAAACTTGATATTAAAAATGAAATCTCGTATTGATCTTTCTTTCTAAAGAAGGGAATGACCTTAATAAAGCATGTCATTTGTATCATTCTGTCAATTGAAAAGCAGATCAAAGAGCTCTCATTCTTACTTTTTGTGTTCCTGGTTTATATTCCAAATGGAAGACTTTGGTCTAATAAGCAACTTAAGCATTTTTATTTTCTGTTGTGTTCTATAATGTTTCTGTCCTGTTTCTAAAGAAAAAAAATTACTTGAAATTTTACTTGAACATATTTTCCATGACAGGGTTTATAACTCTTCTCATATTAGTCTATATGGGAAAATAATACATTGATAGCACAGTTATATAAAAGTCCTAATACAAGTGAATAAATGTGATGAGGCAGGGTTCTTCATGGTTTAACCCAGAGGTTGACAAAGTACAGCCCCAGAGTGAACTCTGGCCTGTCATATGTTTCTGTAAATAGTTTTTTTGGGCCATCACTACAGACATTCAATTACATAGTGTCTAAGTCTACTTGACATATTAAAGTACAGCTACAGTGACAGAGTTAAGTAGATACAAAAGAGATCATATAGTCTGCAAAGGCTAAAATATTTGCTACCTGACCCTTTATGGAAAAAAAATCTGTCACCCCCTGCTCTAAACTATTCTCAAAATATACATAATAAACATATAGGCGGAGAAAGGGAAGTAACTTTAAAATTATATTTAGCAGTCTTTCCACTTATTTTTGAATAACATGCATATCATAAATAAAAGTTAAGACTTTTTAAAAAACTGATTTGCTGATCAGTGATTCAGACATTAGAATCCTATTCAGATATATGCAATATACACAAGTTGAACAATTTTAATTTGGAAATTATAGGCAAAGATATGGAACTAGAGAGATGGCTCAACAACATGAAGAGACAATAATTTTAAATAGAAGAAGAGTAAAGCAGACATGGAGATAGGGAAGCATTTGCAGTTCAGGGTTTAGAATGCCATGTTTTAGAAGAAGTTGTTAATTTCGGTGGAATGTATTCATTCTGAGTTTAAAAAATCAATGTAAGAACTGACAATTGCACAATGGGTTGAGAAGGAATAGAAGATATGGTTCTTGCCATGGAAAAGCTTAGAAATACAAGACTTGTATATTGGAAACTATAAGACATTGCTGAAAGAAATTAAAAGGGACCTAAATAAATGTGAATACATCAATGTTCATGGATTATAAGACTTAATAAGATGACAATAATCCTCAAATTGGACTACAGAATCAATCCCTATCAAAATCCCAGTTGGCATTTTCGAAGAAACTGATGAACTGATCCTAAAATTCGTATGAAAACATAAGAGATCCAGGATAGTCACAAAAATTTTGTTGTAAGACTTATACTCACAGTTTGCAACTAACTAGCCAAAGGTGTAATTAAAAGAGCCAAAGTTGGAGTGTTAATATTCACAATTTAAAAACTTACTACAAAGTTTACAATCATCAGGACTGTGTGATATTAAGAATAAACAAATATCGGTAGAACAGAATTGAGAGACCAGAAATAAACATTTATGGTCAGTTGATTTTCTACGAGGATGAGAAGGCAATGGAGGAAAATAGTCTTTTTAACAAATGGCATTAGGAAAACTGGATCAACGTGCAAAAGAATGAAGTTAGACCCCAACCTCACACCATATATAAAAATTAGTTCAAAATAAATCAGAGCCCTAAATTTAACAATGGAAACTATAAAATTCCTAGAAAAATATAGGTCTAAATGTTTGCAACCCTGGTTGAGGCCACTGTTTCTTAGGTAAAATACCAAAAGCACAAGCACCTAAGAAAATATAGATTAATGACACTACATCAAACTAAAAACTTTTCAAGAAATGGAAAAAAAACACACCAGAACGGGAGAAAATATTTGTAAAACATATATCTGATAAGGGTTTATTATACAGAATACATAAAAACTCTTATAACTGAACAATAAGAAGAAAGATTACCCAATTTAAAAATGGGCAAAATACTGGAATAGACATTTCTCCAAAGACATTATGCAAATATTTAAATAAGCGTATCAAAAGATACTCAACATGATTAGTCATTAGGGAAATGAAAATCAAAACCCACAGTGAAGGGGCGCCTGGGTGGCTCAGTTGGTTGGGCGGGCAACTTCAGCTCAGGTCATGATCTCACGGTCTGTGAGTTCGAGCCCCGTGTCGGGCTCTGTGCTGATGGCTCAGAGCCTGGAGCCTGCTTCAGATTCTGTATCTCCTTCTCTCTCTGCCCTTCCCTTGTTCATGCTCTGTGTCTATGTCTCTAAAAATAAATAAGCATTAAAAAAAAAAACAGTGAAATACTACTTCATACCCACCAAGATAACTAAGCAGAAAGATAAATATTAACATGTGTTGGCAGGTATGTAGAGAAATTGGAATCTTCATGCATTGCTAGTGGGAATAGTGCAGCCTCTTTGGAGAACAGCTTGATAGTTCCTTAGAAAGTAACTATGTTTAAGCTACCATATAATCCTTCAATTCCACTCCTATATATATGCCAAAAAGAATTGAAACATATGTCCATACAAATATTCTTTGCAAATGTTGATCCCATTATTCCTAACAGTCAAAAAATATGGTGAATTGATAAACAAAATGTGGTATTTCTATACAGGGGAATATTATTCGGCCATAAAATGGATCGAAGTACTGATTTATGCTATAACATGGATGAACCTTGAAAACATGCTAAGCAAAAGAAGCCAGACACAAAAGGTGACATATTGTATGATTCTGTTCATACTAATCTCCCCAGTAGGCAAATCCTTACAGGCAGAAAGTAGATTACTGGTCTTCAGGGGCTAGAGGAAGGGATGATTGAGGAGTGACTGCTTATAAGTATAGAGATTCTTTTTGGAATGAAAAAAATTTCTTGGAATTAGAGAGTGGTGATGGTTGTACAACTTTTGTGATATACAGTAAAAACCACTGAATTGTATGGTTTGTGAATTAAATCTCAAAAAAAGCAAAACAAAATGAAAGCCTATGAAGCAATTAACTGGGTGAGGATGTGTCAATGGGAAAAGAGAGTTTTGAGAAGAGAAAACTCCTATGTCCTAAAGGCGCTAGAAAGGTGAAAGGTAAGAGAGCCTTGGCTCCCGCAGGTTGCATGTAGGGAAAAATGGAAAATCAGTTGGGAAACAGAGTTGTTGTTAGGTTGCTTGGGGGCCTTAGGAATCAATCAGAAAAATGTTATAAAGGATTGCACATGGAGAAATAGGGAATCAATCCTGGTAGGTCAAGAAGTTGAAAGTAGAAGAAAGAGAAGCTACAAAATGTCAGAGATGAAAATAGTAGAATTAAAATGCAAAAGAAGAAAAAAAAATCTTTAAATAGAACAAGGCCAATTTAAGTAAGTTAAATATATTCTACAATTATATATGTGTGTGTGTGTGTATCTTGTGATATATGTGATTCCATATAATAATGTTGTAGTGCACTAAATTCAGGCACATATTGGTTATTAGCTCTTTTGTTTGAATTAGAAACATAAATTGTGTTCTTCTTCCTATTCAAGAGATATTCAAGATATTCAAGGATTAAATAAAATCCTTCGGTTTATTGATTTTATTATATTTAAGTTTGCTATGACAATCTGGTATATCTTTATAATGAATGAAATGACTCTTTTATTAATATGCCACACCATACTTCAACGACATTACCCATGGAATATTACAAAAGAGAGATTTTATCTTGTTTATTAGCTGCCCTCTTGAGAGTCATCACAAATTTATTGCAGGTGTAGGTAAGCCTGCTGATTGAAAGTTGTGATAGGGCAAAGTGCTTCCAAATCCATCCCAGTTTTATGGGGTGACTAAAACCTATGGGCAGAACCAGACTTGTAACTTTGAATTTGTGACCAAGAATGCAGGACCTAATCCTCTAGTGTTTTTGACCTGAATGAAGCAGGCAAAAATCTTGTATTTGAGTTTAGTGCCATGGGTCTATTGCTATAAGTGATCTTTCTCGTCTTGGGGGATCTATCCAGTTGAGTGATTTTTTTTTTAAGTTTTATTTATTTGCTTTGAGAGAGAAAGAGATCACACAAAGAGGGGAGAAGCAGAGGGAGAGAGGGAGAAAGAGAATCCCAAGCAGACTCTGCACCATCAGCATGGAGCCCGATGTGGGGCTCAATCCCATGAAGTGTGAGATCATGACCTGAGCCGAAGTCAAGAGCCCGATGCTTAGCCAGCTAGGCCACCCAGGATCCCCTAGTTGAATGATTTTTAATGGCCATCAGTAGTCAAACTCAACAGAGAAGCTGTGTTTGTCAGTAATGAGGTTTCTTGTAAGTCACTTAGACATTGGCTTGATTAGTTGGCATGAGTAAAGTATGAATAAAAGGGTGTAGATATCCTCATTCACCTTTTATTTATTTATTTGTCAATTTTTTGGGCATAATTTAGACATTGAGGAAGAAATGATAACATGTTTGCAGTAGGTATAGGTTTCTCAGAGTGATTCATCATAGGGTGAAATTGCCATGCGTATAAGTAAGTTGTAGCATATAAAATTCACAGTAACTTTCCACCTATTGTTCAGAAAGGTTCTCAGGTACCCATAGGTATCCAGGTCTGGAGGCAGTGTTTACTCATCACACTCACAAATGCATAACTTTTGATTTATCCAGAATAAAGGTTCTTAATCCTGGGTTGAACTTCTGGAGAGTATGAAACATCCACTGAAATATAAAAGTTCAGTATGTTTGTGCCTATACACTCTCTTCTTTGGAGCAAATCCATAACTTTTATCAGATTCTCAAAGGGACATGTGACTCCAAAAAAATTAAGCATCATTGATCTAGAATAATAAATCAATTATGCCATTAATCTGGAATTTGATTTTGATTATTACTTTTAAAACTTGAGTTATTAAAAAATTCTCACTCATTTTTGATGGTTATGTAAATTGGTACCAACTTTTCAGAGACCACTATGACAGAATCTCTCCAAGTTTAAGAAAATGTTCTTTGAATCAGTAATTTCCCTTATGTGTATCTGTCCTCTAGAAATATTTGAGCATGCATGTGCACAATAATATATGTAGAAGAGCCTACTGAGGCCTCGTTTATAAAACTAAAAAACAGGAAGTAACCTGAGTGTTCATGAACAGAATGATTAATGAAATAAGGTAAGAAATAGCAATATTTGGAATACTATGCAGCAGTTGAAAAGGATAAGACAGATCTATTATACTACATATAAAGCTCTTTAAACAGATTGTTGAATTAAAGGAAAGTAGAAAACTATGGTTTTCAAAAGCTTAAAGGTTATGTATACTTGTAACCATGAAACAAGCTTGGAATACTAGTCTAAATCCTCAACATTAGAGATAGGGGTGATCATGGGAACTGAGACACAGGGGATGAGAAGGAATTTTCACTGTTTATTCACTCTTATACTGGTTGTATTTTTATAACCAAAATGCATTTATCTACTACTTACATAATTAAAAAAAAAAGCAATGGAAACAAAATTTGTATCGGACTATAATATAGCTCTTTAATTTACCAGGAAAATTGATCTTTCTTTTCTGCAACCCAGATCGTCCATACTTCTTGTGATAAAAAAGAGTCATATACAATTTTTATGTCAAATAACTAAGTGTATGCAGCCCACCAAAGTCATTTTCAAAAGTAGTACTTTGACCAGGATACATCTTTAGATGATTATCTGTAGATCTTCTGTCTCCAATATGGTATATAAATATCCCAAGTGGTAATGATGATGACGACGATGATGGCAATAATGACAGTCAGGATGATCAGACAGTGACCAAACTTTATTTCAGATACTGGTCTAGATGGTTTATAGGTAGTAACTCATGTAATTGTCATAACCACTCTGTGAAGTGGACACTACTATTACTGTCATGTTATAAATGAGGAAACCAGAGCACAGAGAGGTTAAGTAATCTGCCAAACTCATATGGCTCTGAGAGACAGAGCTGGGAGGCATAATGGGCTGTCATTCCAAGTTCCACATGTCTCACCATGACGCTCTTCAAGCACAAACCCAGTTTTCCAGCCTCATTTTTCACTCCCCTCCAATCTTTCTGTCTCCCCCACACACTGTGACTCAGGCCTTGCACTCTTCAGAATTTGCCAATATCCGGTGTGTTTCTGGGGAACATGGGCTTTTATGTAATCCTGGGAAACACAGCTTGGAGATGTCTGGAACACAGGAGACCTGTAGTTTGTTCTTTGACCACATCATTTCCTCTAATTTTTACATCCTTTCAAGGCTCGGATCAAACACTGTCTCTTCCATGTTTTTCTTGCTTTCTCAGCCTGAATTCCTTCCTCCTGTTCTGTTCCCAAAGCCTCTCTTCATCACTTCTCTTATACCATACGCAACACATTTGGTCTTTTATAAGCCTTGTTGTTCTTTGTGTCCCCCCCATCCACGCCACTAGATCCAACTGTTTCTGTAGGCAAGGTTCTGCCTAGTTTAGGCATCTCTGGTTCATCTTCTACAGTGTATTGCCTTAGTAACAACTTCCTGAATTTATTTGAATTGGTGAAATTGTCAAGAAGCATGCTTAATATTTGGATCATTAGAGTCAATTAACTTAGAAGCTTTTTGAGCAGAGTTTTATGTCTGTACATAAGAATTTAGAGCTCCCATTTTAGCAAACGAATGTATTTAAAAATTATCAGAAGAACTGAGGGTTTCATGTGTAACATGTTTGTATAATAATAATAATAATAATAATAATGCCAATAATATCGGCAGTAATCGATAAGATTTATTTAGCACTTACAATGTGCCAGTACTTTAACTGTTTCGCTTGATATTTGAACAGATGTTTGAGGTTGGCCCTATTAAATCTCTTTTTTTAATGGAAATGCTCAGGCTTGCATAGGTTAAAATATGTTGCACAGGCTCGAAGAGGTAGTCAGAGTCTGAGTCAGGACTTGAAGTCCAGTTGGCCTGAATCTAGAGCCATGGCTCCTTCCTCCTAATGCCGACTTCCAGTAGTGTGCCCCGAAGCATCAGGGCGCAGCATTTTGTCATGGGATCAACGCTGGCTGAATCTCAGATAACAAGTCTTCCAGTCCTGGTTCTTCAATTAATTTCATAAGCTTTGGATTGTCCATCAACATCTTTAGGTCTCATTTTCCCAAAGTGCTGAGGTGGGTTTGGGTAGTAGATCAATAAATGTCTAAGGTCCCCACCAATTCTAGTCTCTGATTCTCAGAAAGAGCCAAAGCCTCTTTGACGTTTACCAAGTGTTACATATGGCACGTGTCAACAGCTGTGAAAATTTTATTTAATCCACTGTGTTTATTTTCTTCAACATAAAGGTGAAATATTTTTACATTTTCCCAATGCATTTCTCAGTAATAACATAGCCAGTAAAAATATTTTTGTTCGTGTAGAGCAGTGCTATTATATCTTAGCCAAAGAAAAAGCACACTATTATAAACTGGTGGAGGAAAAAAGCCTCATTTGTTATCAAGAAGGAGCAGAAATACAGCAATTATTATACTGCCCTTTCCCTAATTTGACTTAAATTAGTGACTTTAAGTTATCAGAGGTTATGAAATATACCGTATGTGCACATAGGAGACAAAAATATTGCTTGCTAGTACCTACGTTTATGACATTAATCTATCTCTCAATGATCTAATATAAAATAAACCATTTGAAAGCAATTTCATTGAAATACTTTCAGAAATGTTGAAATGAAAATATTAATCTTTTGGAAGTGTCATGCTGGATTTTTTTTTTTTTTTTTAAATCCCAGGAAGATGGGTTAGGGAGTGCTGAGAATAAAGAAACAGCCAATAAAATGCAAAACCAAGAGGTAAAGATGTCAGCTGGTAACCAAGAGTGCCATTTCCTTTTGCCTTCCTCCTTTCCTCCCTCTCTCTCTCTCTTCTTGTCTTTCTTCTTCTTTTCTCTCTTCCTTCCTTTCTTCCACAGATATTACGGCAAACCTACACTAAATAAAATATTATGCCAGACACAGGCATACAGATGTGAAACAAAGCAAGGCTTTATCCCGTGGAGCCTAGGGATTGTCCATAGAAGTGGGTTGGTTTCTTTAGGGGGTAATAGACTGAAGGGTCCATACTTTATCTACTTATGGATACTCACTTTAGGCTGGTGCCTATTCAACAGGTCCTATTAAATTTTTTTTTTTCTGCCCGTTGTGTAGTGACACTCCTTCATGTTAGCATACTTTCTTACTCAGGGTACTTTGTCCTTAACCATAAGTAAATAAATAATAGGAAAGCTAATTTTAGTCTTTTAAGAACATTGAAATAGGTTCAATATATGTAATTAAAGTCATTCCAGAAAAATGTAATTGGGACTGGGAGTTGAATGCATTTTTCTACCTCTGATGCACAAGTATATTTCATACCTACCTATGTAGTTTCTTTGCAATAGGAACAGAGGAAAATTCTACCTCAAATATGATGAGAACTCTTCAATAACTTACCTCTTTGCCTAAAATAAAATCCAGTCTGCTGTCTGAGGTCTAGGATGATCTAGCCATTTCTACTTCTGCTTCATCTTGTCTCCTTTCTGTACCTTAAATATGCCATGGTCTTTTCCAATGTCATCATCCCAAACCGAGTGATGATTTCCTTTGTCGCCTTCATATTACAGTTTGTATCTACTGATGCTTGCTTACGTGTTTATTATTTGTCTTCTCTGCAAGATGCGAGCTCTATGAGGGACTCTGTCTCTCTTGTTTGCTATTATAGCCACAGGGCCTAGCATTAGATGTCTGGTACATATTTGCTCAATAAATGAATGAATGAAGAAATGAATGGGCATACTCATTTGAAACTTAGACAAAAACACAATGGTCAGTATTCTACAAGATGGAATGAGGTGTTAAGTACATGAATTGGAAGTGACACAGCTTCGCCTCCAATCCCAGTTTTATCATTTATAAACTATGTGACCTTGGGGGAAATCACTTCCCCTATCTGTGCCTCAGTTTCTAAAGAATGAAGATAATAATGGTATCTACCTCAAGGTTCGTTGTGCTCATTAAAGTAACACATTTAAAGTACTCGGACCAGTAAATGATAAAGAATGGTCAGGAGGTTTCACATTCAAGAATTTCAGAAATGCTTATCAACCACTGTTCGAATGCCAATGAAGGTTTGGAGGTGGAGTGCCTGTGGCTCTTTACTTGGTCCAGGGTGTGAATCTGAGAGCTGGCAGTCCTTGCCAGAGCCAAGAGGACCATAGAAGTCCCTCCCATATGGCTGGTCTGGGACATCCCAAATGTATGTGGCTTTACTGATAGAAACAGTTGAAGGCCATTCACACATAGGTGCAGTGTGGAGCTGGCTATCAGTGACAGTATTTCACTAACAGTTCAGAGGGAAGTGGTAGTGAGATAACTCAGCTAATGCCTGCCCCCAACAGCCAGCTTCCAGAGCGTCAGGGGTCTGCCAGGCAGAAATGATAAGACGTTGACATTTTTTAGACTCTACACTGGAATTTGATTCAGAATCAAGGTTTGTAAGAGGCTGAAAGTGATTCATCAGTTCGTTTTTGCAGATAAACGAGCAGTCCCTTGTTTCCTTGGAAACTCGGACCTGAGCATATGCAGCTCAGAGTGTGCACCCTCATGTTTTCAATCGAGCAGATACAGGATGAGTTTCTCCCAAGAGATTCAATATGTTGCCTTAAACAGAAGAAGCTAGAGTAGGAGGGAATTGCCATATTAAAATTGGATACTAAAGACATGGCTAGATCTCTCAAAACACAGTAATGCTGAATAAAAGAGACAGACACTCATAATCTGGCCCTCGCTGGGTTAGCAATTTGCATAATTTATTTTTCTGAATCAAAAAGGTGTATGTACTTCTTGAAATATTCCTTTGTATACATTTAGAATGTCTAATGTTTACACCGCTTACTCTTTGGGGATCTTCGTGAACTAAAATCAAGCTCTAAACCCCTATTTCTGCATAGTGGCACACAGGGAACTAGGCAGATAAATTCTCATTCTGGAATATCTATGACAAACATGAGGCGATGTTAGCTTTTTAAAGTGATGTCTTAAATATAGGATTATTTTTAATTCCTAAGATGCCCCCAGAGCTTCCCCCAGCTTAGAGTGCTCTGGAACTTGAGTGTTTTCTCATACCGTATTTAAAATGCCTGCTACTTTCTATGAGTCATAAAAGCTTCTTTTGTGTCAGGCGGCATGCTGAACCTTCTGTATACCTTCTTTCAAATTCTCATGGTTTCCCATTTAGCAAATGAGGAGATTAATGTTCAGAAAAACATCGTTTATAAGAGGTGCGGCCCTAGTTGAGCACAGGTGTATGTGAGGCCCAAACCTGTGCCTGTTACTCAGGACCTACTTTATCTATTCTGATAAGGCAGAGTGGAAGGATGGGGTGTTCTGTTTAATTAGCATTCTGATTAATAAAAAGTTACAGATATATCATTTATAATTTACTAACAGCTACAATATTAGAATAGGGCAAGTGAGTAGAAGGAAAATAGTAACTCAGTGTGAGCTGAAAAATACATAGAGTGTTTACTCTTAGTAAGAGTCAGAGGTGCTACAAATAGTGTGGGTATCATGTGAAGTTGTGTTCCTCCCTCACTGGGTCTGTAATTTGAGGCTAAAAGACCACATGGAAAGCATGTAGTAGAAGAGGTTTCTGCTCTTTTGTGAAAGATGATGTTGGAGTTGCCTAACAGTTTTAAGACTATGAATCTAGATAACAGAGACCACAGTGAGTGAGATTTAATCTTTGCTGATTCAGAAGGTACTTCAAGGCTTTTCAGTGCTTCAAGGACATCACTATGACCATCAGTTATGAGTCCTGAGATGCGAGGAAATATTGGATTTCTGGCTAAAAGAAGGCCAGCTAAGACAAACTTTTTTAAAATTTTTGATTCTTTTAAACTGTTGCCAGAAACCAAAGTTACTCCTAGATCTGGAGTCTGCAAACGTTTTCTTTAAAGGACCAGTTAGTAAATATTTAAGCTTTGTGTACCATATGGTCTCCGTCATAGCCACTTGACTTCTGCCATTATAGGATGAAAATGGCTACAGACAATATGTAAGTGAATGAGCATGGCTGAGATTGTTTTTATTTATAAAACTATTTGGTGATGTGGATTTATAAATTTCCAACCCCTGCTCTAGATTAAACATCCTAAAATTGTCAACATATTTCCTTTTCTGGGGGCTGTACAAAAAGTCAAACCTAAAAACCTAATTACAATGCTTTAAGGTCACCCAAGAGGCTTTTTTCTCTTCATGTATATTATGCATCAAAGATAATACAGTGTCAATTGATTTCTTTGAAAAAGAGAACCAATAGAAGAAGTGTATTTGGAAGTGATTTCCAACATTTAAAAAAAACTACTTGGAAAAAAGAAAAGAGTTCTCAGAATAGCATCTGGGAAATTAACTAAGACCATCAATTGTGCTGAAATAATCACCAAGGATTTAGTTGACACATAGCCAATGTTCAATATGATGACTGTGGATGAAAATTATTTGTGAAAGTAACTACAAATGAATTTAGAGGAAATTGTAATTTTTCCTTTTAGTTGTTTAAGTGATAGGAAACCCATCAAAAAAATGACAAATGTTACAAGCTGACTTTGCTCCCTGGAAATGATGTTCAAATAATACAGTGCCCGCGCACCTCCGCCTAATTACCTAGGCACTATAGTGACAGATACTTTAGAAATATTGAGGTAGCTATTGATAAAGCACGTGGAAAATGTGGATATTCTTCATATTTCTGACAGCAGAGATGGACACTGAAGTCCTGGTTTAAAAGGAGAGCTCATAGCTTCTTTCCTGGATTTAGCCTATTTCCCATCCACTGAGCATGTGTTAGAATCAGTAGTGGTTTTTCAATGGGATATCATTCTTACCCCTGATTTAGAATATAGTAAACCACTCTTTTTTTTTCTTTTTAAAGAAAGCTTGCCATTGACTTACTTATGATTTAAAAATATCCAGCATATGAAGGATGCATGCTCACCACACTCAAGCAATTTTACACAGAGGAGATTCTGAGGTGGGGATATCTGGAGCTGCTACTTACGAAAATCTGGATTAGTCATGTGACCTCTCAGCCTCATTTTCCTCAAGTTTAAGATGAGGTCAACAATATGTAGCTTGATGTCTGTTGTAGGGAATAAGTGATAAAACATAGATAAAACTATGTCTATTATTAATGTTGTCAAATGGCTTTTAAAAAAATGGCTACACTAAGAATATTTAGGCAAAACAAAAATTAGCTCAATGAAAATGAATTCAGTTAATTCTCTTCTTTCCTAAAAAAACTCTGCTTTGGGTAAAAATAATTAATAAAATATCCAGGTGTCAAGATAGCCACAGTTTTCATATTAATAAGGATCACACTACATGGAATTTCTCTGACTGTGGCTCCACTTAGAAATCTTAGAAATTGGTGATTCCTTTCTTGACTGAGTGCATGGGGACTTTCCTTTTGACATCCTGTCCAGAGGGATTTATTGGCTTAGTCTTTGACTATCCATTTCTGTGGCTACTTTGAAAAATGTTTACTTCCAACTAGTTAAATTCATGATTCTGCTTGTGTAAAATTCCTAATGAGAAAAAAGCCAAGTTGATAGACCTGGGTTGGTGAGGTCCTGAATAATCTCTTTATTTTTTTCTATTAGTCTTTCAAGTAAGGTAAATCTAAAGTTATTCAAGTCATACTGTTTTACATGAAAGCTTGCTATTTAGTTGGCTAATATTTAGTTTTAGTTGATAAAGTAGTAAATGTATATGTATATAATTACATATAAGAATCATATATGATTATATATATATGCATATATATACTATATAGGAATCAGGTGGCTTATCCTAACCTGAAAGAAGAACTCCAATAAATTATTACTTAAATGTGAATTCCTCCATAAACTTTCTTCCCTTTACAGTCTGTTTCTGAACTATCCACAGATCTTCAGTTAGTTTTCCTGCTTAAGTTCAACTCTTCAATAACTAAAAATCCATAGATCCTGCAGCTTATTCTGTAACAAACTTTGAATCCTCCAGTTATTTTTACATTAGAACCAGAAACTCTGTGTGTTTATATTTTTGTTTTTAATGTTTGTTTATTTTTGAGAGACAGAGAATGTATGAGTTGGGGAGGGGCAGAGAGAGAGGGAGACACAGAATCTGAAGCAGGCTCCAGGTTCTGAGCTGTCAGCACAGAACCTGATGGGGGCCTCAAACTCACAGACAGTGAGATCATGACCTGAGTCAAAGTCAAACGCTTAACCTACTGAGCCACTCAGGTACACCAGTGTGTTAAGTATCTTACTTGAACTTTTTCCACTTTTATAACAACACCCTGGGGAGTAGACATTATTATTATTATTTTAAAGGTGAGGAAACTAGGGGCACCTGGGTGGCTCAGTCGATTAAGCATCCAACTTTGGTTCAGGTCTTGATCTCACAGCTCATGAGTTTGATTCCCCCGTCGGGCTCTGCGCTGACAGCTCAGAGCCTGGAGCCTGCTTAGAATTCTGTGTCTCCCTCTCTGGCTGCCTTTCCCCTGCTTGTACTCTGTCTGTCTCTCAAAAATAAACAAACATTAAAATTTTTTTTTAAATTTAAAGATGAGAAAACTAAATTTTAGGGAATAAAATTGTTTAAGGACATACATTTAATGAGTGGTATAGCCAGTATTCAAACCTAAGGCAGTTTGATATGAATGTATGTGTGTATCATATAATATATATTGCATATGTACTATATATTGTATGTTGTATATGTGTGCCATATTGTATACATGTATAGATGTATCTGTAATATATGCCTAAATATGTGTTATATGCATACACACATACATATATATTTCATGAACGCATAAATAAAATACCCCAGCTCATTGCAACTGCAGCATATAATTTACATGGTCACTTACATGTTTTTTGCATTTCTACAAAGGAATTTGCAATGGAAGCCATTAAATAGGATGCAATTTGTAAGCCTTTCATTAAATAATGATTCTCAGCTGGATTTCTGAGAAAGGAATATTAATGCAACCATATGTAACTAGCATTGCAAGAAATTAGCGTTGCTGATTTAGTCTTGAATCAATCATTTTAAGCTATGCATTAGACTCTTTGCTGATACATTTCTGTCTCAGACAACTTAGCACAAATTGTGGGCTGAATACAGTCATGTACAGAGTATAATTTTTGTGAAATACCACTAACATTTCAAGTTTCTAAGGTTTGGTAGGGAATGATCAAATCCATATGCAGAAAGTAAAAATGCTGCCACTCTGGGTCCAGTGGCTAATTACTAATCTCTAACATGTATTTCTCGGGCGTGAGGTTAGGCAGTAAGTCAAGTTTCCAATGCCAACCCAAAGTTAGATTTCTGAACATGGGAGCTGGAATGAGTTAGGGTGTGGGTATGGCTGCTGCGTATTAAAGTCTCTAAAGCCCTAATCTGGTTGCCAAGATTTGAAAATGCTTTGAGACATTTTGGGGTTTTCCTGGAAACTGTGTTATCAGGCCAGTTCTACAGCATTTGCTCCAAGTTTGAAGCAATGAAGTATTCTATCATCCATGTTTATTTTATTAGTCACAAGAAGCTGTTTTAATAACAGTGATGAACAGAGTTTTAGCTAAGAGAGATCATGAAAGAAGAAGCAGAAGAATTCTAAAGAACTATATAAGATATATCTTCTGGGGGAGAAAATGTGCTAAGAAGCCTTGGTTGATAAGCCATGCCGGTATGTTGCCCCTCCAGTGTCTGAACTGCTCCCTTTAGACAGAACTCTATGGAACCTACACCATGGCTGCATTTGATTGTTATTTAACTTAATTTCCTTTTATTCTATAATAGTTCTCCTCCCCTATTTATACATTGCCTAATTGATTATTTTTATTCTGAGGAATGACTGGTTTATTGCTTTCTCATGGTGTCATTTAACTGGTTTTTCTTTTTCCTGCCTACTAGTGATTAATTAGATTATGGTTCAAATCTTTGGCCAAGAATTCATAGGTATTCCTGTGTCTTTCCTATTGCATCATCTCCATAAACACATAACATCTGGTTAATCAATCAGTGAATGGCTTCCTAGGTGGCATCCCTCTGCTCCATCCATTATACAGTTTCCTATAAGTCTTGCACCTAATGATTTTGGCAGTTAGGGATGAAGGCTACCTTGATCCTTCATTTCGTTAGGTAGTACTAAAATGTTTTAGAATGAAGTCTACTCCAGCTAAAAGGAGAAGGTGAGGTTGGCGACACCTCCTGAGAAAAAGCCAAGGACACTAGACAGGGACAGTACAACAGCACAAAACCACTGAACAATATGATTCAATTGGACAAGCTTATAAGATATATTCAACATTCTCAAGTATTTGCCATAAATATATATGCCAGTGGTGACAATAAGAAAACCTCCAGGCTGGTAGAGAAGCCAAAGCCTCAACACAAAATTGCTCAATCAAAGTAAAAGCTCAAGAACAGAATGGCCTTCATCTTTATGCTTCTTGATGTGTCTTCTAGTGGCATCTAGGTGGTTTCAGTTTCATTCAAGCTTCAAGTGAAATTCCAAGGAAGATAACAAGGTGACTGTCATATCTCATTTTATGAATGTTGTACATCTTTCAAGGTAAATATTCTGTTAAAACCAAACAAATCGTGGAGGCCAAATTGTCTTGCTGTTTCTTAGTGTATTTATCCTATAATAACAGTCACCAATATAGGTAGTTTGAATGTCTTCAAAAATAAAAAACTACCAACAAAAATAAAACAAAGAAAAACAGGTTTAGAGTCTTTTTTTTTTTATTCATGCCTTTCTGGCTTTCCCAACTGATATTCCTCACCTCTACCATAGAAAACAGAAAATGATTTGAGTAACTATTTTCTCAATTATCCCAAGGATGGTTCCTAACCTGTAACACTCTGGATTCATAGGAGGGAGGGTAATTCATTACTTAAAGTGAAGGTCTAAAGGCATTAGGCCTTAATTCTCTTGTGGGACCCCGATGGGGAAAGGCTGCTAGACTGTAAACACTTAAGCATCTTTGTTAGCCTGAAAGATCCTTGAAAACATTTCTTGTTCATCTTTGTCTTCACCATGTTGCCTAGCTCAGCACCTTATCCATAGCAAGTAATCAAATAACATTTGACATTCATTAAACAAGTGTTTGATTAAGCCTAGATACATGGCCTTGGTTGTCATAGTCCACAGAACTTGCTCTTTTGCAAGAAACATAAAAATAGTGCCAACATTTCTAATTGCTCTCCTTTCCAAACATTTCTGTCCCTTTCCTCTTTTATTTTCTTTATAGAACGTATTGTCCAACAGAAGCTATATTTTTACTACTTTTTATATTTCCCTCCAGTAGAATAAATATTTTTTCTGTTTTGTTCACTGCTTTTCTCCCACAGTGTAGATTAGTACTTGGCACAAATATATAATAATAAATATAAGAATAATAATATAATATTATAAAATATTGTATGTTATCATATAAAGAATAAATATATGAATATATTTAAAATAATAAATAAGAAAATAGAAAAAAGGTAATAAATAATATTTAAGGAACAAATAAATGTTCTGAATATTCCTTCTTATATGAAGTATATGAATGGTATGCTTTCTATCCATTTCTTTAACTCCATATATGTGTATGTTGCCCAAATATTCCCAAATTCTTTTGTCTTTATCTTCAGTGTCTAAGTAAAAGAGCTCAAACCTATTTCCTATGTAACTATAGGAAACCCTGTCCCTGGATTATTTTGCTGATTACGGGTGGGTGTCTAGATGTCCCATTCATTGTCTCTCGCTTCTCTTCCTGGGCCTACCCCGAAACTGCTCTATTGTTGCCACTTGCTCCCCACGCAGTGCTTGGGGCGCCTATGGCTTTTTCTCCACCTGACTTCTCCCTGAATACAAATACAACTTCTACCTCTATTCCCCTGATTGCCATAAAAGTCACATTAGATTGCCATGATTAACCACCTCTGCTGAGGACTTGGGGAAATCATGAGAGCCACTCAACATAGACAACTCTGGAACACACACTGCAAGTCATGAGGTTTGTTGGTCACTATCTGTCATGGGAATCACCTGTTGGCTACTTCTTTCCTTGGACCCAGGTCATCTGTTATGTTTGGGGGGCCCATGCCCTCATCCAGGTCAGTCTCCTTCCCCCTTTTCTCTTTTCTGGTCTGTACACTTAGTCCTTCTCAAAGGCCTGAGCTACTTTTTTTTTTTTTTTCCTCCTCAAATTGCTGGTTGTTTTCCATTGCTAGTGGCTTTCCTTCTAGACCAGGCTTTAAGACTTGCCTTTGAAAACTAAAAGAGCCAGTTTCATTTCTCAAATGAAAACAAATCATTCCCCCATTTGATACATTCTTCTGGCACTTTCAGAGTGTGACACGATGTCCTTGTTTTACCCTGGGTTCCCTCTGTAGAGCAGAACCCAAGACAGACTTCTTTTTTTGGAAGTGATCCTAGGGGACAAGAAATGGGACTTGAAGAGTAAAGCAATTCAAGGATGCGATACTGAGCAGGCCACCAATGTAGTTAACACGCTCAATCCTGCTGGCACTTCTTAGGAACTGTGCAGACATGTTTCAGAATCCTCTCAAAGAACAGAAGGGGAAAGCCTTTAGCCACTCTTGACACTTCTGGGCACATAATGGGTATTTGCATGTGTGACTGTCAGCTGGGTATCAGAGCATCAGAGGCTCTCCAGGGCATATGCCAGAGGACTGAGAGAGGCACTGCAGGGTATCCCTGTGCAGGACTGGCTGCCAGCACTGTGGCTGGGATAAAAGGCAAGCTGAAAGCATAGAAGGTGGTGCCCCCACATTGTTAAATACCAAATTTAACACTGGGCAGGAACTCAGAAGTTCTGCACTGCTACTGATTGTATGAACCTGGGCAAATCCCTTTACTTCTCTCAGCTTAACGTTTCTTCAAAATAAATAATACCTTATTTCAGAGGATTGTTGAAGGTCAGAGATAATTTAACTAAAACATAAGACAGTGAAGTCAAGCAGGTAATATGTGTCCCAAATAGATTTGTTATAATATGTAGACTTAATGTTGAAATCTTGCATGACTACCCAAATCAAAGTCAAGAAATTCTAAGCCATTTCTGTCGTAGTAAGCAATCAGGTTTCCTCCAAGGGGATGCTGCTCCTTACTGTGGGAGATAAGTTCCCACGTTTGCATTTCTTTTCATCCAGAGAATTATGTGGGGTGTAGATGCCCGATTACCTGAGGAGGGCCTTGAACCCATGAGAGCAGATGTATGGCAAATGCGAGGGCGTATATTTGAGCCTCCTTTATGTGCAGGAATTTCGTGCAGTGTTGGTGCCTTAATAACAGGCACACCTAGGGCTGTAAACGAAAGAAGGTTGAGTAGCAATGTGGTAACGATCCTTCCTTAAGGGAAAAGTCTGTCCTGTCAAGCCAACCAACACTCAAGGCTGTACGGCTTTTCCACTTCAGAGCAACGTAGTTGTCACACTCTCTCATGGGCACTTGTGGAAAGGTTAGCAGTCGAGGGAAGGGATCTGACTGGAGTTTCAAACTGAATATTGGAAAAGTAATTTATTATTCTTTCCAGAAAGTAACACATGTAACAAAACCATCCCTGACAGATCCCAGAAAGTAACACATGTAACAAAACCATCCCTAGACAGATCTAGAAACAAAGTCCATCAAGATATACCCAGGCAAATCTGGATTTGTTTCTCAAGATACTATCATGAGGCATAAACTGAGCTGGCAGGCCAAGGTGAGGCCCATCCATCACATCAAATGCTGCTTAAAGTTTTCCCTTGTCAGAAGTTCCAGGGAAGGAGCAAAATGATAAGAAGTGCCACATATTTTTTAAGAATTGTTGTGTATTTAAAATACTGGAAATTGTTTTTGTCGCAGTTTCTAAAAACATTAAAAAAGTAATTCACACTCCCACAGTCTAAAATTTTAAATAAAAACAGCTTTTGTAAACATATTTAGGTTTGTCTGAAATCAAATCCTTTACAAAACAGGACAGTTGATATTGTTGTCAGTTACTGATCACAGCAAGATGCCTCTGACCATTTGTGTCAATAAGTAAAAACACTGTGCTAAAAGTTAGTTCTTTGGGTGATTCTGGAACCAACTGAGTTATTTGGGGTTTTCCCTGGTTAGTTTATGTCATTTCTATAATTCTTGATTATTTATTTATTTAAGGAAGTCTGTGTCAAATGTGTTGATGCAATTAACACTATCTACTTATAAAATATTTATTAGTTTTAAAAGTTCTTTCATATTAATCTCATGTTTACATGCCTTGATATTTCAGTTTGAAGTGTCTTCGTGTGTGTGTATGTGTGCATGCACATGGGTCCATGTGTGTGCATTGACGGTTGAACATATAAATAGAAAAACCACATTTCATCTCATCCAGAAGACATTATTTCAGCAGAATCTGAAAAACTCCTTTCCTGCCATCAATCCCCTTCTTCAACCACTAATTCTCAGAATTCCAATTTCAGTGGTTCATTGCTTTGGCTCAAGTGTTAGTCCTTTGTAATTTCTCTAAGCAAGGTGATACCTAAAGTCATTCCGGACATTGGATGTCCATGAGCTAGTTTGTCAGAAATGTTTAATTCGAAGGAGGTGAATACCTTGCAAGGGTGTTGGGTACCCAGAGGTCAGAAGTGGAGTTACCACGAAGAATAGAGTATAGTAAAAGACACAGAGAGGAGGGACTGGAAGAATCCATGACCTGTAGTCCTCACTGCCCTCTACATAACTCTAATGGGATGCAAATTAGAAACTATCAAACTGACAAAACTTTCATTTTTTCCCTCACGTAAATGACATCCTATCCTCAACAACTACTCTGTTCTCATAGCCATCAGGAAATGGGGAAGGCAGGGCACCTGGGTGGCTCTGTTGGTTGAGTGTCCAACTTCGGCTCAAGTCATGATCTCAAAGTTTGTGTGTTGGAACCCTGCATCAGGCTTACTGCTGTAAGCGCAGAGTCTGCTTTGGATCCTCTGTCCCCTCTCTCTGCCCCTTCCCCACTTGCTCTCTCTCAAAAATAAATTTAAAAAAAGAAAGAGAAATGGGGAAGGAAAATAACACTTTGGAAGTGTGACAAGATAGAGCAGGAAGGCATCCCCATGGCCTGACCGAAAGGTGAAAGGAAGGAAAGCCCTTCTGGTTCTTAGGGACGGTGAGGGAACGTCAAAGGTGGGTTGGGGCTGATCTGAGTTTCCTAAAGAAGGTTGAGGCAGGGCGCCAGGCAAGGCATGGGCTGACCTATTAGCATGAGAGGCTGAGTATTCTCAGAACACTGAATATGAAACATGTGAGAATCAGCCAACACTCAGCAAGTACCACATGAGATCCTGCAGCAGACAGAGCCCAAGAATCATATGGAGATCTACCATGGGGCACTACGCTCCCATATCAATTAGGGAAAGGAAGGTGTGAGGGAAGAAACAGCTTTCACCAGAGGTTGCACTGTTAAAATTAGAAGAAGGGGTTGAGCACTGGAGGAATTCTATGTTAGCTGAAGAAAATAAATATGCTACAATTTTCTAACACACCTGAGTCATACGAATAATTTTATGGCAACAGCAACAGTTTTCAAGGAAAATATGTACCTTTGGAGATCTTGTCCATGTCATTCTAGGTGTTCTATTGGGAAGAATTCTACTATATCTTTATTCCAGGAGAAAATTCTAATGCTTTCCTCACTTTCTTAAAGGAAAGAAATAATAAATCAACTTTATGCGGTCTATTTCTGTCCTTAACATGGCTTATAATTTTGTGAGATTTGATGAGAGGCTCCTATTCATGATGAGTATTTGGTAGCTTTGGTGGCTATTTTCCATAAGCAGATCCAAATTGTAAAATTTTATTAAAAATATTATTTCTCAAGAAAATAATGCCAGAAACTTGGAAAACTTACAGTTTTTTGGAAATCCTAATTCTGATTTACTAAGCTAGTCTTATGTTTTGGGGCCACTGCATAGATTCTAAGTGAAAGCAAGACAGTGGCAATTTTCTGAATAGGCCCATTGATGGAGGACCCAGGCTCCATATCTTTAATGACTGTGACTTGGGTGTATGGTAGTGGGTGGCAATAAAAGTTATTTGAGATGTCACATTATACAAAATAATAATGACTTTTAAAAAAGGTGTGAATTGAAATGAAAAGACTGTGCCTCTGAAGTTTTAAGACAAGCTATGCAATATAAATAATCAACATATCATTTGGCTTCAGTTTGAGTCCTAATTCTAAACAGCTTACACATTTTCAAGTCAGAGTTACAGGAAAAACATTGATAGCTAAATAAACAGAGTGAGTACATGATTAATGTTTAAAATAGTAAACACTTCACATTTGTAGCATTCCTTCAACAGATTGGTCCGGGAGACCTTGTTTTCATTCCTGCTCTGCAATCTGCGTTTTATTTATTTATTCTCTTTATGTTGAATTCCTCTCTTTTAATTTACCTTTCATCTTAATTTACTCTAGGGGGCAAAGTGAAAATGTCTAAAATAAGTGAAAAATCTAAAACAATTAGAAAATTTAAGACTGAGCTATAATCAACTCTAAGAACATTACTGCCTTTTCCAGTAGGATGAATTGTAGGCAATAAAAAGATACCATTAGTAGCTATTTTCTTTAGACTTTTAAAGACTCATAAAGCTTCATCTTATATTTCTAACAAAGAAATAAAATCATTCAAGAAAGTTTTGAGGGTAAGAAGAGGTGGGGTCTTTTTGCTTATTTGTGCTTATTTTGTTAGGAGTTATGTAAAAATAGAAGAAGAGTGAGGAGCTCTGAGGGGGGGATTTCCCCTCACAGATCCCAGTAGCCCTAGCCACGATGTGTGATACTGAGTATCAACTAAAATTCAGCCACTGACCCATTAGGAAAAAAAAAATTAAGACATGTGATTTCTGTGGTTTTTAAAGATCAAAAAAAAAAAAAAGATGACCTAGAAATGATTCAGAGATAATGCTTGAATCATATTGGATTTCAGATCTGCTTTACTGATCTACTTTTTAATGGAGAGAGCAAAAGGTCCTCTGCAAAAATCCTTAGTGGCCACGATGGGGTTGATAAACGCTGAGCATGTGGGTACATTTTAAAAAATGTTAGCCACTGCCTCCCAATGGGAAAAGGATAGGGATATGTGATTCTGACAATTGTTGGTCATCTGTCCTATGTCCTGGTTACTCAAAATAATTTCCATGAGTAGAAATTTTGATCCCTTCCAGAGTCAAGATAGGCCCAGAACACAAATGTAGACAATTCCCATTCATGGGAGAATTATCCAATGTAGGATGGTCTAGCTGTACACATTCTGTGCATCTCTCTGGTTCTTCCTTTGTTCAGTGATATGCTTTCTTGGGATACTACCAATGTAGTTGACATCCTCCTTGGTCTAAGGTTTACCTTTGGGAGATAGTTTTGAAAATATCTGTTCATGATCCAGCATTTTATCATTTTCCTATGTGATGTCTTTATGTCTGTATAAGTGAAGTAAGGTTTAATACTTAGAAATCAACAGCCCATAAAAAAACAGGTGCACTTCATCACAGACAGAACTCTCCTGAGTCTGCCACTTTCCAGCAAGAGCAGTACCCACAAAGGAACATTTGGGTTGCATGCTATTATACTTGGTGGGGAGTCCTTGTGATGCAGCCAGATGGTGCAGAAACCTAGATATTTGCAGACCATTAAGCAGACCATGTAATGAAGATTAACAAATATTTTCCCTCATCATCTGAAGGATATTATGCTTGATACTGTGTTTAGACAACTTGAAAAGCCACTTATGTGCAGCACTCAGACAAAATAGTTGTTTATAGAATTGGTCTGAAAGGCATGCCATACCCTCCCTCTTTCTTACCGTCTTCTGAGAATTTACTGAACACCTATTTTAGCCATGTGTTCTGGAGACCACAAACATGAATCATTCCTTGAGGAATTGACAATCTAGGGTGAGTACAGACTTGTCAACACCAAGCTATGAAGAACAAGACAGACTAGAATGAAACAAAGCTTATCATCCTGAGGCAAACAATAGGTAATTGACATGCTGCAGGAAGACTGATCTTCTAGGAAAAATTCTTCTAGAAGATGCATTTCAAAAGATGTGTATGTAGGATTTCAATAGATCTAAAAAGTGGAAAGGCTTTAAGTCAAGTTGAGGGAATAATGCACAGTTGAAATATAGAGAGGGAACAAGGCAATAGCAGAGGACCGACTTGAAACGTGATTAGAGATAAGTGTGTTGAGGAATGGAAATATTTCTTTAACGAACACTTTCCTAGCGCTGGTGATGGGTCAGGCATTCATAACAACTTAACGATGTCTGTGCTATTACTATCCTCATTTTACAGATGAGAAGCCTGAGGCTGACGTACCACAACCAGCAAGCATCAGAGCTGGGTTCATACCCGGGCTCTCTGGCTCCAGCATCTGTGCTCTGCTTGGTAAGCTAGGAGTCCCGGGACTTTTTACCATGTTCTTTATTCAATGTAGAGTCTTTGGCAGCTTTTGAAGGGATTAATGATCTAATATAGGTGCTGGGAAATCATTCTAGTAATGGAATGCTAGTTATATTAGAAATTACTGATGCCAGCTCAGAGCTCTTAAGCAGAAGAGAGTTTATATTTTTTTGAAGCTTATTACAATAAAGGCAGTGTGCTAGCCATATTTTGTGCATGCACTGAATTTCCCCGGTTTTCACCTTGGGTGGAAAGAGGTCATGTTGAAGGGACTACCTTCTACTTCACCAACTTTTACCCCTAACTGCTGTTTCGAGACCTCATTCCTCCCCTTCTCCCGCCACCTCAGTCTTCAGGCTCTTGGGAAGCCTCTAAGGTGTCTTTCACATGCGATTTGGAATGAAGCAGTCATCTACGAGTCCAGTATTGTCCAATAGAACTGTCTACAATGATGGGTCTGTTACTGAGACTGAGAAACTGAATTTTAAATTTTAATTAATTTTTTTAAGCAGCCACATGTGGCTAGTGGTACCACGTTGGACAGCACAGCAAAAGTTGGTATTTCCTGGGCACTTCTGCTGGTTCCACTTCTCCCACTGAGTGTTTGGGTGAATGCTCTCTCTCTCTCTGAACATGGCAGCTACCTCTGTTGGGGACATCCCATTCTCCTGTACCACTGCTTCTGTTGGGGACTACTGCTAACTCTCAGCAGAATCTACTGCTTCTACCAGGCATGGCCACTTCTGCTGCCCTCTCCCCACAGTGCTGCCCTAGAGGGGAGAAAGGCAAATACCCAAATAGTATATATTGTGCCCCAGTATGTTGTAGAAATTTTAGAGAAACAGCTCTTCTAGTTTTTACTTTCAGTAATTGACAACTTCCACACAAGTGCATAGAATGACAAATACCAGTATGTTAGTATTACTCCTCTCAATCAACTTCAAGATTTGTTTTCCAAGCTTGTCTTCTTGCCAGATATCCTTCTATGTTGGGATGAATTTTCTTTCAAAGAGATCTACGGTATGTAAGACACCTAAATTTGAGCAAGTTCAAATCTTGGGCAAATTAAAATGCTGGTTTAGGTGCAGATGAAGTCCTGTGATAAACATAGGCTACCTCATTTAACCCTTATAAATACCCCCCTAATAGAGGAAAAAATGAAACCCCAAGAGTTCAAATAATTTGCCAGTTACCCAGCTTTATATATGGTTAAACCAGGATTCAAATCTAGGTCTGAGGTCTTGATTCAAATCAAATCCAGCCTCTTTTTCCTCTATAACAAACTGCCCCTCTGTTAAGAACCCATTGCAAAAAGAGAAGAGAATTTATAATCACATAGGTTTATGTGTATGATATACCGATCTGAAATTTAAGAACCCTGAAACATTTTAAAAAAGAATGCACATTTAAGAATAATTAGTGAAATCTCAAACAGCAGGTTAGTGCATAGTTACAATTTGTTGTTTTCAAATTAGCTGTTCTTTTGAATTAGGATTTCATGTTTCAAAGCAGTTTGGTGTGCACATGGTAAATCAGATACCAGAAATTTATACTAGGTCAGGCACCTGGGTGGCTCAGTTGGTTAAGTGCCTAACTCTTGATTTTGGCTCAGGCCATGACCTCATGGTTCGTGAGATCAAGCCCCACATCGGGCTCTGTGCTGACAAAGTGGAGCCTGTTTGGGATTCTCTCTCTCCCTCCCTCTCTCTGCCCCTTTCCAGCTCTCTTTCTCTAAATAATAAATAAACATTAAAAAAAGAAAGAAATTTAGACTAGTGATATTTGGAATGGCCACAACCAAGTCACTCCTTAGAATTAACTAGGAGTTACTAAGGAATTATTCATAGTTCTTGCATTGAACACATTGCTTTTACTTTGTTGGAAAACTTAAGATGTTAAATCCTTTGGAACTGCCATGCTGTTATTGCAGACATTTGTGGAGGGTCAGCATTGTGGCTACAACTAAATCAGGTACACGATTGCTTTTGTAAAGCAATGACAAAGACAAGAAGACATTGGACATTCAGCAAAATCAAAGTGCCACTCCACCTTCCCATCAGGGGCCTGTGTTTTGAATATTTCAAAAACAACAGCACCCAATACTTTGCAGACTTTGCTTTAAGTATGCTTTCTTCTGGAGTTAAGATGAGGGGAAATCCCACAGAATCTTATAACTAATATTTTTTAAAATAATGGACACAGGGCTGAAATTCCTTTGCTAGAAACAAAAGAAAACCTCTCTCTCCCTCTCTCTCTCTCTCTCTCTCTCAAAAATCCATTCTTCACCTTTTATTTTCTAATTAAGCAAGCTTTCATTATTTCACATAATAATGATCTTGAAAAGTTTGAAATTCAGCTGGGAAGATCTTGTTCATAGAGGGCAGATAATTTGTTGTATCCCTTCCACCCGGATATATTAAGACTGATCATATCATCCATTATCTCATTCTCTTTGCTTTTGTCACATATTACAAACATACTATTATCTGGGCAACAAATATATTTTCCAGTATTTTTTGGTGAGCAACAACTTTCAGATGCTTTGAAAAACAATGCAATACCCCCACACACGATTTCTCATCATGCCATTTGTACTTTTGGTATACACATTTTTAATTATAAATCATGTAGCATCGCACCTTTATCTATGCTGGGTATTGCAGAGCTAAGTGGTAGGAGTAAAATATTTCTGCCTAATCAAATCTTATTTAATAAATGATATTACCTTAGGCTACCCGTTTGGTTTCACACCAAATAAAAGCCTTTTTATTTGACATGAGGACAAAAGAACTTCCTAGTGTCACCTCTGGCATACTTCTCCCTTGCAAGCCTAGCAGCGCTGTTTTCTGCCCTGGCAGACGAGGTCTAAAACTGAATATCCAGAAATCAAACTGTAGTTCCACCACTCCTGATGTCCTCCCAGGTGAGCTCCTGGGCTTCATGCTCATACTTCTAAAGCAAGCAAACTTTAAGCTAATTACGTGCTAGTGTATTCTCCCTTGCTGAATTTTGGCACGTTGCTTCTGTAAATTATGAAAAATAAATGTGAAATATGCAGATGCCTTTTGTTTGAAGCAGATGTTTGGTCCATCTTGCCAGAATCCAATCAGCTGTTCTCCTGGGGGCCTTCTCTCCACAACATTATCCCACAGCAGCTTAGAAACATGAAGGGGTGATCAGAATAGCACTTCACAGGCCTTGAAGGGAGCTTCTGGACTTAGAGGTCTTTGTTAAGGAGAATTAAAAATAGAAATATCCCAACCCACAGGATTGAAACAATCGGATTGTTGCTGGTAAAAGATACTGGATACAGAACACTTTTCTCTGGTGATGTTTGATAGAATTGAGAAAAGGATGGGTTCACTGTTGCCCTGATATTTTCTGGGGCCTGCCTTTCACTCTGCCATCTTGGTAATTCATGGCAATACTTTGGACTTTGAGAGTCACAAAATTGCTACCAATGCTCGTTCATACCATGGTCTGGTGTCTCCTCACACAGATCTCACTTTAGACAATAGATTCTTGGATATTTGACCATTATGTGGCTAATAGATTAAGTTTAGGCAACAATACAGAATAATTCAATTCAGAATAATTCAATGACAGTTCAAACTATCTGCCATGCCATCAAAAAGACTGGCCATTCAGCTGAAGACCTTGGATTCATGGTCAACCAACTAATGTGGTGAAACTATTGACCAACTCTAAAATACAGAAAAATTCAATACACCCTTTATTGATGTACAGCTAGATGACAGAAAAATAAAAATGTTTAGGGCCACATATTTCATTTCGAAGGTGAAATCTCTTTACTTGCTGATTCAGTGATTCTATCTTCTTGGGCTCTAATTTTACTGTGAAATCTGGGTAAGGAAAACTTAGTAACAGTAGAATATTTGAATATATATTTGAAGTATTTGAATATATATGTATTATATATGTATGATATATATGTATTATATTTAGGCTTTATATATATCATATATATGTATTATATATGTGTATATATGTATTATATAGATGCATACGTATATATGTATATATGTATGTATTATATAGATACATATGTCATGCATACATTATATATATGTAATACATATAGATACATATATATGTATTATATAGATATTTGAATATTTGAGTATTTGAATATTTGAATATATATATTTGAAGTATTTGAATATATTTGTATTATATATGTACCATATATGTGTATTATATTTATGCATTATATATGTGTATATATGTATTATATAGATTGCATATGTATCTATATGTATTATATATATATGTATTATATAGATACATATGCAATCTATATAATGCATATATATGTAATACACATATAATACATATATATATAATATGTACGTATTATATATATGTATTATCTGTATCTATCTATATATATGTATATATATTCTGCTGGCCACTGACGTGTGACTTTGGACAAGTTACTTAACTTCTCCTAGCCTCAGTTTCCTCATCTATGATAACATCTACCACAGAGAACTTGTTTAATGAGACAGTGTAAGTCAAGTACAAGCACAGCTCTGGGTCTGACACATAACAAAAGCTCAATAATGGAGAGCTAATGCTATACTTTGCCTATTCACTTTCTACCACTTCTCAATGAGGATTTATTTTACGTTTGTACACATGTATGTATTTACATATTTATTTACTTTTACCAAGGCACATCCTTTGTTCCACAGTTGAACACACTTACCCTGCTTCTATTCACAGCAGAAGCAAGGATCCCCTTGCCAACATGTTCTGCTCTACTGTTGATATCCTGTATGAAGCTATATGATGCTTGCAATCTCCATCTCCTCTTACTTTTCTTATTTGGACTAAAAACTTCTTTAACCTTCTTCTATGAGTCCCATTTCTAACACTTTCTCTTTTCTGAATCCACTTCAGAACTCCAAACTCTTCTGTAATGTAAAGTTCCATAGTTTTCTAAGGGTCTGATTTATATAAGTATAATGAAAGATTTACACTTAGCTAATATTTACTGAGTCCCAATATGAGCCAGGCACCCGAAGTATTGAGTGTGAATAAGAAAGACAAGGTTCCCTCATGGACAGGTTGGAGTAAGTAACTAGGAAATACCTCACAACCTCCATACCTGAGCCACAATTCATGATTTCCAGAATCGCGTACAATGGCTCGTGTTAACTAGAGTATTATAGAGTAGATGTACACTTTATTTCTGTACTTCTGGAATTTTTGTGCTCTCTAAGAACATTTTACCACGTGTTTTAGAACAGTACAACTGATTAAAAGGTTAGATCAAGTGATAGATTATTATTTTCTTTCTGACATCAAGTAAAATTAGTGTCATTCTGGCAGCATGATAGATATATCCTTACTGTGCTTTTATTTTGCAAAGCACTTTGTTATATGTGCTGGAAAAAAATCTATGTTCTCAATCTATTTATCAAGGCACCTAAAAGAAAGTGATATGAGGAAAGAGTAAAATAAAAAAGAAAAGATAGGTATGGCCTGTATCTTAGGGCTATTAATATTAAATTGATGATATAAAATCTACAGACTGAAAATAATAATAATTTATGGTGTTAAAAATAGTATTTTCACACAATTCACATAAAAATGGATGAATAATAGTGCTCATCTTATCCTGTCATTTGGGGTTAAATGAGATAAATATGTAAGAATTTTACAAACCCAGTAAGAAGTATGCAATTATTAGGTAACATATGGCCAACTCTACAAAGCATACAGGCAGGTTTTCCTATTCCTTTTTGACATGAAAGAAACTGAGTCTCAGACAAATTGAACAACCCATCTAAGCCCATAGATATAACAATCCTTGGGCTTAAATGTGAGTCTAGGTCTTTTGACTCTAAACTGAATCTTTTCTCATTATAGCTCTTTAACTCTCGAATTATTTGTGAATAATTAAAAAGCTACATAACAATAAGACCATATTAATGAAATATAGACTGAATACATAAGTATTTGAGAAATATAAAGAAAACAAGCATAATCAGAAAGGCTTTCTGAGAGAGGCGATAGGTTTTGAAGGAGACGGAGCTGGATTAATCTATATATTGTTTGTACTGGATGTATTGTAGCCTTCCAATTCCTCTCATTACCTCTGGCTTCCTATCTAATTTAGGTTTATAATTCAAAATGATTTTTCCAACTTTGAAAGTATTTGACCTATTTTCTAGCATTTATTGCTCCACACAGACCAGTTTTCATGTGCCGAGGCGGTGTTCCTTTGGCCAAGGGGCAATTTCACGTGAAACAGAGGCAGGGGCACACCAGAGAGCAGATGCCACAGCTTTCCTCATCCACCATATGTGGGGGGGGGGCATTCCAGATAGTGACCCAGGGCTAAGAGATACCATGAGCCATGACCAACCCCTTGAGAAAGTCAAAGCTTAATTTCTCAGTCATTTTTCAAATTGGAATTTTCTTGGAAAAACAGAAAGTTCTAAAAAAGACCGATAATGTCAACAATAATAATAATATAATAATTCTTTATAGATCTACATCCAGAGTTAAAGAGAATATATTTTAAAGACATCGCTAAAGCATTTATCTAGCTTTAACTGCCTCATCAAAGAATATTATTTTTTAAAAAGAAGCCTCATAAAGATGTATGAATATATAGACCTGTGATTATTCAAAAAAATTGTACAAATCAAAATAAATTTGCTGGAGCAATTTAAAATAATTAACCTTTGACAAACCTCCCTCTCTGGTAATGGAATAGTAACTATATGAATAAAAGATAAGTCGTGACATTCAATGAATTACAATATTCATCCCATAAATTACTTGATATAATAGCTCTATAGTCTACATTTTTATAACACTAAAATGTCCCAAACACTAAAGAACCCATTCATTTCCAGTGTGTGGTTTGCAGATGGGTTGGGTAATTTCTTTTGCCTTCTTTGGATATCCTTTAATTAAGTCTTCACTATTATTCCCCCCAGCTTCCCCAAATATACCTTGTTTCAGCCTGTCAACCATTTCTGCAGTACAGACACCTGGAAAACTTGAGGCTTGTGCTCACTGCTGGAGTAGCTCTGAAAATGAGTGAGTGTGAACCTGATTTGCATGTTGGCTGGGATGGTTAAGGGGCTGGCGTTGCTATATGGCTGATTGAGACGTTTATGGGTTTGGTGGTCCAGTTACTTGGGTGAACCATGGACCCTTTGGGCAAGGTGCTGCTCCTCCTTATGCTTCTGTCTCCACTTTCTGGAGATAAAAGGGTAAACTGAAGCCATCTTCGACCACATAAAGATGATTAGAGACCATCGCATGAAATATCAGTGCTTCATAATAGTAACTAGGAGGTGTTTGTTGGCATACAGAAGCCTCAGAATGGCAGAATGGCTGCAAAACGCCCAACATTTTCGGTCCAAAATGTGTTGCTATTTTAAACAAAGAATAGAAACATATGGTGATAGGATATCTCCTGAGAAATGGATGCTTCTCTAGCTACCTATTTTACCTGTTGAGTACAAGATTTGCTGGTCATCTAGGGGTAGCAGGTTGGTTTTCTTTAACACTTGTAAGTCATTTGCTGGAGTAAATTGAACAAAATGAACCAATGAAAGCAGCACTGGTTTCCAATTCAACATGAATACCTCTCTGGTGTCTTTCTAATGCATTTTATATCACAGTAGAATGTGTCTACCCTAGCACATTGTTTAACGTTTCTTTATCCTTGATCTCTTAATCATGGTCTGGATTCAGTTATACCATAATAACAATAGACACCATTTACTGAACACTTATTCCACATCAGATACTGGGTCAAATCCTACAAATATATTTTCTTATTCAGTTCTTTCCACAACTCGTAAGGTAAGTTCTAGTTTTATTCTCATTTTGCTCTAGGAAATTAAAGCTTAAATTTCTCAGTGATTTGCCTAATTTAACATTACACATTTAACTGTTACACCATGCTTCTCCAGACAAACCATGCTGCCTGGCTACCCAAACTCAGAACCCCTTCACAGAGGGGATTATCCTGGTTTCTTGACACTAATGTTAGCAAGCCAGAGTTGCAGCTGTAGGTGATGGCAGATACAACTCCGGAACTAGAGTTCATTTGGCTCATTTTTTTGTCCCAAAGTCACAGAAGCAGGTGGGTGGGGCTTGTGTTAATTCCAGGCCCTTAAGTAGATGCTGATGCTACAGAAACATTGCTGAACAAATGGTGCAGAGTGCCTATTGCTGTGGTGTCTTTGGGGCAAGTTACTGTTTGAGCCAAAAATGCCGTCTGTTTCTCTGTCCTTTTTGTGAAAGGTCAGATGTATAAAAATAAATGATATATGGAAAATAAAAAAAGGTCACCAATTCACAGACAAAACTATTGTTCCTTAGTTTGGGGGGCTTAATAGAATCATGTCTATGTAGTTGGGCATATATTATATATACACATATATATTTAAATATATATATATTCATATATATTTAAAAAGAATTCAGAATGATATTTTCCCCTGGTATTCCTTGGATTTTTTTTCTTCTTTAGAGGCAACTATTTCTGAGCCAAGAAGTTAGGACTCATTGAACGATCAGGAATACATAGATGAGGATGGAGAATATAGAAATCTGGTGAAGGGACCACCTATTACTCTATCAGCTAGAAATGATTTTCATGGGTCATCCATTAACATTCCACAGAAATAGTTCTTCAGCTATCACTGAAGGAAACGCTGCTCTTGCCCCATCATTTCTTTCTACCACTTTAAAAAGTTGGAGCTGAGAGAAGTTAAGAACTTTGCCTAGCTTTGCACAGCAAGCTGACTCTTCTGTCTCTTAGTTCCGCATTCATTCAACACATATTACGAAACATTTACTATGTGCCAGGAACTGAATAAATTAAATTTGCTGTGTACCTCAAACTTAGATTTTAGGAAAGAAAAAAATGTATCTTAAAACCACAAAGGAATGTTCTGTTTCCTTTTTCATCTGTTATGCATTTATCCTTTTCCCTAGTTTCTTATGTTTAATGTTTCTTTATTCATAATCTACAGAACATTGTACCAGATCTAGGGTAGAAAGAACATTTTGGGCTGCAGTGATTTAAAAAAAATATTTAGCACAAAGATCCCCAAATTTTTTTCAGGAAGGTGCTATTTTACATTTCCTAGTGTTTTGTTGTGTTTTTAAAAGAAAGTCGAGTGGGGCCAAAAGTGAAATTCATACTGAACTGAACTTCCTTCTTTTTAGATGACACACAGTAACCAATACACTGTAACCCAACATATGTCTGTGCCTGGGTATATATATTAATATACAGTTGATCCTTGAGCAACATACATTGGAATTGTGCAGACCCACTTAGAAGTGGACTTTTGACAATACAGTACTGCACTTGTATTTTCTTTTCCTCATGATTTTCTTAACATTTTCTTTTCTCTGTCTGCCTCTCTCTCTCTCTATATATATATAATATTATATATATTTTCTCTGCCTCTCTCTCTCTCTCTATCAATATATATATATATCTACTATATATGTAGTATATAATACAACATAAAAAATATTGTCACCAGTGGGCTATTAGTAATTAAGTTTTAGGAGATTTTCAACTGCATGCAGGGGTCGGCACCCCTAAGCCCTGCGTTGTTCAAGGGTCAGTTGTAATTGAAACATGAAATGTTTCGTGAAATGATACTCTTGTAGTATATAATAAAAACAACATATTTTACATCAAATATGACCCTACTGTTATTTCAACACTACAAGATGTGTCACACTGCCAATATATTCTACTTCATTTTATTTTTAAGGTAAGCAAAGTTCAATAAATTAACCAAAGCAATTTGGGCAAATGTTTCAATTCTCTATTTAATTTTTTCTTGTAAAAATACCAAAAGGTCAGGTGTCCAGTGTATTTTGTCTGGGTTAGCCCTTGATCATAGATGGAGTCACTTGCCATTCAACTGCTAAGGGTACAATGAGAAGTCTGCCCCCAATTTCTCTTTAGCCTTTAGATTTCCTGGAGTCTAATCATGTGAGGTACCTAGAGCTGTGTTCCAACCTCTGTGAACTTTCATCACACATGTTAAATGAGGAAGGCTAATTCTACTTGAGTTTCATGATCTTTTCCAGCTTCAAAGGTCTGTGATTGCATGGTATATTTTTTTGAAGCCCGGGTACCTGTGAAAATAAAGTCGTCTCAAATGTATTTTGTGCATAAACTAAGAATTTCTAGAGCCACAAATGTATTCCATTTGAAGTTTCTCTAAAATGTTGACAGATGTGAAAGGGAACATTATCAAATGCTTAGTTTTTACCTTTGCATTCAGAGCTGTTGGTTCATTGGGGGCATTTTTATAAAATAAAAATGTACTACTGCTGTTCTTGGAATTCTCCTGGTTCTGCAACAGATTTAATGAGCTAAAGTGCTGTCTCCTTATATGCACTTTGGTTTTTGAGAGATTTAGCCATTGTTGGGTTTCGGGTATCCCGGGGAGAGAGAGGTCCACGTTTTCCTTGTCATACTGTTACGACTGCAGTGCCTGTGGTGCATGAGGGAGTCCCAGGGGCAGCAACACCAGCACCAGTGCACATTATGCATGGTCCTCAGGGGCCCAGGGATGGCATTTCAGCTAAGTTCCGTAAAAGTAATCTGGGCAACAGCCTGAAGTGATGCCACCTTCATTGGTGAATGTAGCTCACTTGCCAAAAAGGCGAATTCTTTTATACTTTCTCCACACATGGCTGTGTGAACATTTGAATCTTCAGATTAGTAAAACAAGCAAATCAACTGAGAGATAGCATTTAGGGACATGGGGCTCACATAAATCTGGTAGAGAGAGCTTGGCAATCACCGAAGGCTTAGGAAATCTTTATTCTTTTAGTCCTACAGCAACTGAACCGAAGTTTTGGTCAAACTGATTTTATGTAGAACAAAGCCAACATATTCACTTACAGTGAGAAATATGACTGCCATGTGGCCTGGAATATTTTCCTGAGCATGACCTGTGTGTAGTCACACTGTTGACTACCTGCACCAGAAGTCAAACGATAACCAGCAGTGTATGGGGTGTGATCCTGTAATTCCAACAGGGCACATCAGTTACATAAGTAGAATATTTAATGCCATATGGCCAAGGCATTCCATGTGTCCACCTTAAAAAAAAAAAGAAATTTTAATGCTCATAGCCTGTTGGCTAAGCCTCCTTTTTCTCTAGACAGCAATTAAATGCTGGGAAGAATATCCTCTACCCTTCAATGCTGCTGTGAAGAATACAGATAACACACACCTAGCACAGTGTCTTCTGTGTTATAAAAATGCTCATAAAACGATGGTTATTTTAACCTTGTGACAAGGCTTTTGTGTCCAACCAAGTACTCTTCTTCACTTCTGAATGATATTTTCTCTCTTATTCTATTGCACAAGTAATAATGATAATTGTAGATATATACAAAATTCAGAAATGCATCAAAAAAGATAATGAGTATATACACAGTCAAAAAACTCTCTTATTAATATTTTGGTACATGATTTTCCCTTAAATGTGGTTCCATTTGAAATGCCATTCTCTCAGATGGAAAGACAGAACTTATTTAATGCCAATAAAAGCAACTCTATATTCACCCTTTGTGTGGGGTCTGACTTAGTTCATCTGACCCACATAAAAGTTTTTTGTAATTCAATTCTACCTTCTCTGCCTCTGGCCAAGAAAAATAAAAATGAGAAATAAAATTTCTGGATCGAGTCTTCAAATCACACTAAGTCAAGTTAGGTAAGGAGCAGACCAGAAATAACTTGTAGGAAAAAAGTGACTGGTATTGTTATTTGTGGTATAATTCATGGTAGCCTGAATTTCAGGTCTGTAGACCCAAGGTAAAGGTAGGGAAAGAGTTGGGGGAGGGTAGAAAGAGGTGGGGAATGGAAAAGAGGACAAGGGAGGTGTTTAGCTTTCATTTGCAAGCGTGATACCCGCTGCTTTGTTTATGGATTTGATGCTATTCATACAGTCTTTGCAATATTAATTTTTAATTTATGATGCTCATTAGGAGACACTTAAAACAGAACAATTATCATTTATCTTGATATATTATTTACTAGGACTGACTGTCATGGTTAGGGGCCCATGATTAGTGAGAGGGGGATCGAGAAGAGCTTCTAAAAGTGCTGGGGTAAAAGGATAGGAGCTTAGGAAGCAGTTGTCAAAACCCAAGGCCCAAAGTTCTGATGTCAAAGTGAAAGCCACACAATCCCTAATCAAGACTCAGGAGGCCCCCTCCAAGACAAGCCTGGAACAGTACTTAATGAAACTGCAGGATTATATTAATGAGACTCTCTGTTAGGCCACCAGCTCATCAATTATTCATCCAGCTGCATTCCTGATACTTTGCTGTCTTCCTCCTCTTTTTGCGTTGGTGTGATTACTTTTTTAACCCTCAATTTCCTTACCTGGAGTGTAAACAAAGCCTTCTGTCCTATAGTTTCCTTTGCTTCTGCTCACACAGCATCTCATTCAGGATATCATACGTGATAATGGAAGTCTGCTAGAGGCAGGTCTAACTTCTGAGTCTCAGGCACTTAGGGCACCCCTGACTTTGTGCGTCCCTAATACTCTGGGCCTGTTTTTGACAGTGTGCTCATCCTACTGTGTTACAATCATCTATTTGTGTGTGACTTTTCCTCACAAGACTGTGAATTCCTAGAGAACAGAGCTTAAGTTGTATTTGTATTTGTCTTTGTATTTTCAATTCCCAACATAATGCTTAATAGACAGCATTGAATGAATGAGTGAACGAATGAATGCATGAATGAGTGAATTATAAGTGCTTGGTTATACCTAATATTCAGCCTTGGCTATTTATAATCAAGCAGATCGTGAGGTGGAGGCCTGGGTACTACTTGCATGTTTCACAGGAGAAGAAACAAAAGAAAACTTTGCATTTACAGCCGGGGTCATGTAGATGAAGATGTGTCTGTGGGCTTGAGGCAAACACCCATGTCCATTTGGTACTCAGTTATACATAAGCTTTTTAATTTCTTTTAGATATTACTTACTAAAATTGGATATAATTTTAGGAACAAATTGTGTTTTATGAGGACTGACTGTCATGGTCTGGATGGCCATATGATTGTGAGGAGGATTTCAGTGAGCTTTCACAATAAAGACCCAAGAGACTGGAGTGGGCTTTGAAGCAGGACAGAGGCCAAGGGCTGGAACTTATACCCAGAGTCTGTTATTTGTTTCACTCACTCAAGGTCAACAGGAAAACCAAGAAAGCGAGTTTCTATTCCTCAGGAGGTAGAATGCTGGAGGCTATGATGCTGAGCAAAGTCATTCCCTCATGCAGTAATGACAGGAAGTACCTCCCTTTTGCCCTGGACAGGTAGGATGCTGGACAGTACAAGTGGTACTACCGGAAAGTCAGACTGACAAAACAAGAGAAAGGCAGAGGCGGGTGTGAGGGAGTGTTTTGATAATCTACCCTCACCAGCTATAAAACTCAAATACCCGGGTCAGCTTGCTGGTAGGATCATGCCTCACTGCCTCAGCCACACTGTCTGCAATGTGTCTGCACTCTGCCACCAAATAAACCTTTCCAAATGCCATTTTCATCATGTCACTGCTCCCCCAAGAGTCTGCAATGGACTTCTTATGAAAGAAGTGAGAAGGCACGGATATAAATCCTCAGTTTGTCAAGGTAGATAGATTGCAAATCCAAAGGCAAGTAGTGACTTTGGCCAAATGGATTCTAATTTGTTACATCTCAACTAGTCACTATTCTGTAGAGTTGTATTTAGAGAAATATTGTCTGGACGTTCTCTCCATGGATTTCTAAACTGGGTCTTCTTATCAGTGTGCCAGGCTGAGAATGGGTTATGGGTCTGCTTCAGCTGTTGTTCTTCTTCCTCCTTGAGGCACCTGGGTGGGCTTGATCTCCTGGGGTCCTCAGATTGGTGGCTCTGGACTAAGAGAAACCTTACTCATTTATCCTTAGTTCGTATATTCGAAGATGTACATCTTTTTCCTCACTTAACATTTCTGAAATCTAAGTGTTTTTCCTTATCAATATATTGCAATTGCTTTTGGCCAGGTGGCAGTGATGAGGTAGTTGTGATAGTCTGCGCATAAACTTAATGAGGTAGTTTTCATAGCCTGCACATAGCTTGACTAAACTTGGTTGCAGCTGTTCACATTGTCCTAACTTTAATGGAATGAAGTACATCGTCGTACTGCTTATATTGGGTTGAGTTTCCCTTAAAGTGTCTTAAAAATATATATATTATGGTTCACCATTGAAACAAAAAAGTTATTGTGCAAATAGAAAGGCATGGAAACAGATGTGGATGTAAATGCGGTATTGTTGGAGCAAAATATGTCATAGGAGGGATAAATAATCAAGTGCTTTATGAGTTTGAGGAAAGAAAGTTTCCCATCAATAGATAAAGCTAGTCAGAAGCCAAGCTCTGCTATCAAAGGTGTGAGAAATTATTATTTTTTCTTTCTTAGCAGTATATAATGGCATATATTTTGATGGCTAGATTTTTAGCTTCTAACCACTTCTCTGTGTGCCATGATATGAACCACATTGGGAAAAATAGCTTCAAGCTCCTGGATTTTTGTTTTTTCTGCAAACTTTCTGGTAAAGAAATACAGAAAGAAATATAGAAAGATATAATTCCAATTCAACCTAACAATTTTAAAATTATTAGAATGGAAGTATTGATTGTATTCAGAAAGAGCAAACTTGAATTAATTTACTCTTCATTGTATATTAACATATCTAATTTCAGTTTAGCTTTACATGATAAAATGGAATCAGACTGTGGGTCTTTAGAGCAGGCTAAGCGCAGGGAATTTACATAAGCAGTGGACACTGGGTTCAGCATTGTCATTCCCATTGCGGGTAGTGGGAAGCGCTCAGAGAGTTAGAGGCAATAGGCTCTTCCTGTAGATCTGTGATATTTGTGTGACATACCCCACACTGACTGTTGTAATTAAACAGAATACAACCTTTCTTATTTTTGAAGGTATAATTAGAGGCTGGTCTCTAACTATCATTGGCCTCTTCATCAAAACAAAGTGGATCATTCTGAAAATATAACTCTAGGATATGATTTACAAAATAAAATCATTTTGTGTAGAAACTATTTGAGATAATTTAGTTCAGTTATTTCATTTTACAAGTGAGTAATCTAGAGCTCAAATGAAGAGCTCAAATGAACTGGGATCTCACAGTTTGTTCAGGGCAGCAGCGGGCCTTCTGCCCCTGATGGGGTGTTGTGCTATCATCACACACATGGGTCTTACCAGGCAAAATTTCATATACACAAAATTTAGAACTATTTGTGCCTTTGGTTATGCGTAAAAGTTTATTATACCTAATTCTTCTACTAAATCTTTGTCCTATTAGAATTGGTGAACATTTATTGAAGTTTTTCAATGGTGAGGGATTTAATCCTGGGTTTAATTGAAGACTCAGTCCCAGAAGATTTTCCTCCTGAGTAATTATAACCTTAGTGGTTTTCACTCTCTAATCTCTATTGTTATTTCTATTTTGCCAACGAAAATACAGAAACCTGGAAAAAAAGGAAATCTGGAAAAATGCTACAGTCTCTCTTGGCTTTAAAAATACATCAACATAACTCTAACTAAGATGGTAGAGATGGGGAGAGGAAGTAGCAAAAGTCATTATCTCTGCTCCCTACTTCACTCCCTCCAGTGGAGTTGCCAACATTGTTTACAGAGGTCTATTAACTAACTAAATACATTCTGGATGGGATGAGTCACCTTTCTGGCTTTAGGATATGACTTTTAAGGTTTATGAAAAAGAATACAGAGGGCTTTTCAATATATCCTTAGTATACAACCAAATAAGATCTACCCTGCCTTTTTTTGTTTTGCTGCAGATGGAGCTTCAAAACCAAGACCAAAAGAAAGTTACTCATAGTGTGTGTGTGTGTACATTTGTGAGTGCATGTACATAACGTGTGTGTACACACACACACCCCTCCAAATTTAACATAACAGATTTCTATTCCCTCACAAGGGATCTCAAAGTCTAAAAAGAAGACCATTATCTGGTATTTCCACGAAAGTCTGAATTAAGTATTTCGTTTCTCTATATGGAACCTTCATTTCCTTAGATAGTTGTTCTAAGAATTAATTTCACCTTGGTTATGTGGTTTATCTTGAGCAAGTGTCAAGTATTTTTTTCAAATTAAAAGAACGAAAGTAACAAAGAACTTTACAATAAGCAAAGAAGATAAGAAAAAGGAAAAAGAAGAATCTCTCTTCCCCAGAATCAAATAAAGGGGGTATAATATAAAAATGTAAGGGCCTTTGAAAATCGCATCTGAAAGCTTGGCACCTGGATAGGTGACACATGATGAATATTGCACGGAAGCCTATGGCCTGAGTCAAGTGTATATATTATAAATCCTTCTCTTCACAACTATAGACAGAGGTTATTAGAGTGAATAATCAATTCCATAAAAAATGATTATATGTAAACTTCCATTCAAAATAGAAATACTTTCTCTTACTTGACTCTCCATGTTACTATTTTATAACATGAGGAGCTTTGCTAATTTTTTTCTCTAAAGTGTTTCTTTGTTGTTTTAAAAGATCTTTGGGAAGATAATTCAAAGCATATGGGAAGCAGTGCTGAGCAATGGAATGTGTGTGGGAGTAGAGGTGAGGTGTGATAGTCAATTCCTATCAGAGACTTACAGGGTAACGTAGAGAACCGCAGCCCCCGGTGGGCACTCCTGGGTCTGTGTGTCCCAAACTGTGAAGAGGCTGGCTAAACTCACCGCTGTCTTTACTGTTAGCTTTAACATTCTGTGGTTCACTAGCTCATCTTGCATTATAAAATCTACCTGGCAGCTGTAGCTCGAGTGAGGTAGGAAACAGCTGTTGGATCATAAGAACAAATTTTAGTTTAAAAATGTGAATTTTTTTCCTTTGAAAATACCTTTCTAGCCTCATTTACCAGCACATACACTTACTAAGAAATGAGATTTGTCAATCCTTATTTCCAATCGCTAGCAGGGCATCATTTTTTCAAAATGCCGTTTGTGATCATTCCCCCTTGATACTCGATACGGTGAAACATCAGAGTTGGATGTCAGCCTAGGTTTCTTCTCTTAGCCCTCGTGTCTTAGTCATTTAAAGAACAATGCTTTTGAGTAACAGAGTTACTTGTTCCTCCTGATTTCTTTTTCTTACAAAATTCAGTTTCCTGGGCGGCTTCTAGGGGGAAAATTCAATCATGAGATGTACTGTAGAAGAGGGCACCATGCTACTTTTAATATTAGCCCCTTTTAATCTGGATAAGGTCATCGAACTTTTCTGATTTTTGCCTAGGGAGAACTTTCCCCTTATTTTGTAATTGACTTTGTCCCCTTTTTCATTTATTTCCCTGTCTCCTGGTTGTAGCATCTTCTCCCCGGAGTCTCAGGTTAGAAGTTTTCCCTTTTGTGAAACCATGACAGGTGCCTAATTGAATGATGAATGTCCCTTTATTACTCTGTAATTGAACTGCCAGCTTTTTGATTGGTTTGTAGAGATGCTCCCCCCCCCCCCCAGTCAGGCACCGCAGGGGGCTTGGTAGTTGGCAGTCTGGTCCTACACTCCATCTGTCTAATCCCATCTAGCCCCCACTTGCTTTTTGGGGGGTAGAATAGAGGTAGGGAGTGAGGGGGAGGGGAGTCATAATAAATTATGCTAATTTGATGTGGCTCTGACAATGAGAAGATCGCATTGTTCCATGCATCTTGGGGGTAAATGCTTCAAGACATTTTGTCGTCATGGGTGCCTAGCCTGACAGGACCACGATGAAGATTAATGGGCCTCACCTGAGTGACAGAACACGGGGATTGTGGGGAAGAGAGGGTCATTCATCATACTCTGACAGGTGTCATTCAATCCGACAGCAGCTTCACCATCACCCGGCTAGCAGTTCCATTTTTCTGCCAGTTAAGCAAGGAGTTTAATAACATCCCCAGAATTAAAACTCATTCTTTGTAGCAGGTCTGACAGCTGAAAATAAGAAAATCAATTCTTCACATGTTATAGCACAGTTAACTGACTGGGGCTTTGACTCTAATTTAGTCTTTGGGCTGCATTTCAAGCAAAGAGCTTTTTGTAAGACATCATCTATTAAAATTTATCCACAGTGCTAACTTTGGTGGTGTTGTTATTGTGGGCACATTAAAGATTCAGGCTTTCATAGCCAGTGTCCTTTTACTCACTGCGTGCTGAAATGTATCCCGCCAGTAGCTGGGTCTCTTCTGCTTCATCCTCATTAGCAATGTTTACTGCTCCTCTGTTCATTAATATCGATCCCCTCCCCAATTACCGGCAACAACAAGACAGACACTAATTTGAAACATTTGGTATCATTAAACTGTTTGGATTCTAGGTTTCGGAGATCTAGGAAGGCAGAGAAGATGGTTCAAAGATAAGAAAGGGAGTTAAACTTGGGGGCTGCAGGGTTAGCTGATGATGATGACACTCTAGGTTGTTGAGTACGGCAGACTGCAAAACATGGCTCTGGGTTCCTTTGGTCCCTCATCTCATCTGAAGGAGGGGTCTATTTGTCCACCTCCATGAATCTGAGCTGTCACAGCCTGTCACTGGTCTTGACCAATGGAATACAGTGATGCTATATAACTTCGGAGAGTGGGGCTCAAAAGATCTACATCTTTTTTCACTAGTTTTGAAAGCTAGTCACCATGTAGGACGTCAGTTCACCATGCTGTGAGGAAGCCCAAGCTAGCTACATGGAGAAAGGAAGACTACACAGAAATTCACTGAGGCACCAGACATGTGCATAAAGAACTTTTGGAACTTGCAGTCTTTCTCAGCAGCCAGCTGGATGCAGCCGCAATGGAGGCCATCTTGGACATTCCAACCCCAGCTGATGCCGTATGGAACAGAATTGCTCGACTGAGCACTGTCCGAATTTCTGGCCCACAGAATTGTGACCAAATAAAATGGTTGTAGCTAAAAGCCATTAAATTTTGGGAGAGTTGGTTAGATAGCGATGGAGAGCTGAAGTAGAGAAGGTGAAATAGTGGGGGCACAGTGCAAGGGACTTGCATACACAGCTGTTTTCTGTAAGACAAATATAGAATTGTTTTAGCTTTGGGGCAATATTTTTCCCCGCAAAGCCTCCTCGATTTGAGTAGCTTTGCCTTCTTACACTGTTTACTCCTTCTACAACCCTCTTCTCTTATAGGACAGGACAGTTTTTCAGTACATTTACCTGGATTGAGAGAAGTTGTGTCATTGGCTGAAGAGGAGTTGTCACATATATTTCTATGCTCCTTAGTTCCATCATTTTCATTTTATACGGTTAGGGTCAAAGAAGGCATCTCTGAAAAATAAATTCCGAAATTGGGTATTTAATCCATGGTATAATACTAAGCATGATTAAAGGGTTGTGAATTATATACAGTGATTAAGTTAACCAGATTATTGATCAACTTCATGGGGTGCCATATACACAAAGTACATATAGATAAGATAATTATTTTCATGTGAGCCATCTAATTAGGTTCTCAATAGTAATCAGATTAGCTGAAGACGTTGGTCAGATAATCTACTGGGGTATCAAAACAATCATATCTTTGTTGCTTTGAAGGAGCCAGGCACCATAACTGCAACTTTTTAGATTTCCAAGTAAGAGTCTTGTAAAGAACTGGGACAAAAATGTGATATGGGAGATATTGGTCTGTTTAAAGAGAAATCCTTAAAGACACATGCTAAAAGAACACAGAGGGCTTGCAATAACTGTTTTGGATTTTCCAAATTCACATATGTCTATCTATTAAAGCAGAACAACATTTGAAGCCTAGGAAAAGGAGATGAATTTAGGGAGCAGTAGCATCTTGAGAAAGGTCTTAAGCCCATGGTTAATTCTGGGGAAAGAAACAAAACTGAAGATCACTGTGGCAGTTTTTATTACAATAGTTTACACAATAGAACTTTTCCTTTTCTTAATACCATCCTCCAAAACAAACATCTGAAAGTCAGATTTGGGCTCGTGATACAGTGTTTTTGAAACCAGTGAAGATTGCTTGGCTGAGGAGTCTTAGAATGAGGCCACTATGGCTGAATAATGTTGCCGTGATCTTGAGTGGAATTTCTGCATTGGCATTGCCTTCTGATGAGTGCCTGGTATCCTTAATTTCAAATTGCCCCCAAAACTTACATGCCAGAGTCAGTATCTCTCAGTGACCATATACTTACAGCCTAACCAGGTAATTTCAAGGCGTCTCCTTAAGCATCTGCTATGGGTTTTTTTTTTTTCTTTTGTTTTGTTATTGTTTATTTTGTCTGTTTCAGTTTTTGCTACTCCATTTCAACACTAATATCATAAAGAAGCCCCAGCCTAATATCCTTAGTATTAAATAACGGATCCTGTGAAGTTCATTGTATCCTTCTACTGGGTCTAGAAACCAAGAATTAATTACAAAAAAAACAAACTTTTGGTGCCTAGAATGTTAAGTTCTTTTTAGAGCATCTGGGGGTGATAAATACAAAGTATACTATATTAATAGCTCACAAGCTAGCAGATCCTGGCGCATACCAAGTGCTCAAGAAATGATCATGAATAAATATGAACAAGCCAATCCATGATTACCAGCTGCTTGCTGCCTGTTGCAGGTAGGAATTTATATAATAAGGAAGAGGCACATTTGCAGACCTCTAAAGATGCAGTTGAGACTGGCAAGGACCAGCCATATCTAAGAAATAGAAAGATTAGTTCATTAAAATCCAATGCCCTGAATCTACAGATGTATTCAAAAACAACAAAAGTAGCAGACCTGACCATCCAGATGATATTTTGGAGGTAGAACTTTGGATTAAGAATCCGAGGACTTGGATTCTAGTCATGTATTCTCTGCCACTTAGGAGGTAACTGTGGGCAAGTCACCTCACATGTCTAAACACCAGTTTTGTTTTTTGTACTTAGAAAACTGAATTAATCTCTAGTCCTCCTGCCTAACATTGATTTTATGAAGATCATCTTACAAGATATGTATTACAACGGTTATCCTTATGCCAACTACCCTCACCCTCTTGCCGTCCCCAACCCAGTAAGTTAAAACTCATTTAAATATTTTTATATCGTGACTTTAACTCCAAACATTATATATTTAAAAACCTTTAAGGTAGTCATCTAGGAGCTTCTAATTATATAAGTAGTTATATAAAAACTTGTTTACTGTCTATCCCAGACAAACTTTCTACATGAACACCTCTTCCAAGGGTATCTTTACATATGGCACAAATGTTTCTCAACAATAGAACACAAAATATACACTTGGGTTTTGTAAACGATATAACACAAAGTTTAGGGAAGCAGAATCTGTGTCAAGGAAGTCGTCATTTCTTGGGAACAGAAGATGAAGATGAGGGCAATTGAAGAAGAATGAAAAAATGGAGGAAGGAAGGAGAGACAGACACCTCATCATCAAGGGTGAAGATGGCATGAAATCTGACAGTTTCGAGCAAAACTCAAAACCTGGGCATGACAAACGTGCATGTGAAGACAAGAGCTCTGACAGCCTTCTTTTTGCTGGGTCGAAGAGGGGGAAAAAAAAAAAGCTACCCAATGTAAAGATCCAAACAGGCCAGCAGTACTGGCATGACAGCTCCTATGCTGAAGCATGACATGTCATTTCCACTCAGGGAAGCTCCAGCTGGGGGAGCAGCATTCCAGTGGGTGGGTCTGATGTCAGGGAGGTGGATTCCATCCGACTTACAGCTGCACCAAAGGCTGACTTTGGCAGCAGTTCCTGGGCTATAATTTTATAAACAGTCTTTTCTTTCCAAAGTTCCAATGTGAATTTAGACCTCAGCACAGATTCTGCCTCACATCTTTATTTTGTGTCATCACATTCTAATCCGATGACAAACAGTTGGTCTGAGATTTCAGTATATTACTATATTAGTGCAATTTATGTTCTGTGTGGAAGCTGATGATGTGTCAAAGCTATATTGTGGACTCGCCTGGATTCTAATCCAGTACCTAAAAGGATAGCATTGCTGTGGTGGATCACAGTGACACTTTATCATGAAACCAAATGGTTAGTGTGTGGTGCTGGTGCCAGTAGTCCTTGGCAGCAATATTAATTACATTTTCCCCAAAGTAGGCCAAAGCTCTGCAATTTACCTTTGAACAATCATTACTATAATTTAGCATATCATTATAGCATTTCTACTTGACATTATTTATAGAAATATAGTTTTAAAATTTACACTCCATGTTAGATAAGTGAGATATATAGAATGGAGTGGATCCAGCTGAGGAAGGGAGAGGATAACTACCTAGGTGACTCATAGGGCTGCCATTGCCTAGCCAAGTTAACGGTGGCTTGATACTCCCTGCTTGGTAAGAGATGTCGTGCTGCATGGGAAACCAGTTAGCCAAGTGTGTTCTCATTCCAAGTCTGCTTCAGTCGTTTTATTAAAAGAAATTTCCCCAACTTGAAAGCAGTCTTCTAGCCCATCCAGAAGAAGTAGACCTGAAATAGATGAGCTCACGAAAAATAGAAAGTAAATCAATTTCCATTTTCACAAGCCTGAGTCTGCTCATTTTCAGAGAGGACAAATCTTGCAGAAAATAGTGCCAAATTACTCATGGTTTAATGACAATTTCACAGAAAAGACAATGATCTCCCATGTTGTTATGCTCAGTACTACGTCCAGATAGAGGTGCTTTAGACCTGGATTGGGCCATCAGGGCAAGGACTTCCTGCCTCAGTGACCAAAGTCTCACTCCTTTCTTCCTGGCTTGCTGTGTTGATGTAAACAAGATGCTCTTCCCTGGGCAGCCACAGAGTTCCTCTGCAGCACCGCATGGGTTTGTCGGGTCTCCTTGTGGCTGGCCTTTTATCCTTGCTGAGATAAAAGAGATCAAACATTGTCATGTGGTATTACATAAAGTAAATTCTTGGCAAACTCAACTATTCACATGGTAGCCTCTGGTTTACAAGTTTCCTTTGCTAGATCAACAGATACTTTTCAAGTCATATTCCTTTTCCAAAGTGTGATTTTATAGGGCTAGGGAGAGACTATTTACTAATTTTGTTGCACTATTTTAAGACTTTTATAAAGAACAAGAGAAGATGATTAAGCCTTTAGTCATGAGACTTGACCTCAGTTTTCTCATAATGTTTAATAGGCAGATGTTGACTTATCAGGCTATTTATTTCTTTGTTATTTAGGAAATGAAGTCAGTGGAATATCATCAGAGGAAGTGTGGAATAATAGTACATTTTCTACAAGTATCAATTTTGTATCTGATTGGGCTTGCCTTTATAAAGATTTTCTATTTTCTCCACTAGAAAAAAGTTGGCTTATACACTTTAAACAACACTGTTCAAGAGAAATGTAACATGAGACATATGGATAATTTTACACTTTCTATTAGCCACATTCAAAGAAAGTTAGGAGAGAGTGAAAACAATTCTAATAATACATTTTCTTTAACCCATTGTATCTAAGATACTATTTTAATGTGTACAAAATCGTACAAAACATCGCTGATGTATTGCACATTCATTTTTTTTCATACTATGTCTTCGCAAGCCAGTATGTACAAAACATCTCAATTTAGACTAGATACATTTCAAGTGCTCAATAGTCAGATGCGGCTAGTGGCTACCATATTAGATAGCATAGATCTAGACCCAATATTATTACCTCAATGGTTTTTAAAGTGTGTTTGTAATACTAATGTGTACCTCTAAGATTTTGGAGTATTCAGAAACAATCTAGCCTATAGATACTATAGATTTTATCTGAACGTTTTCAGTTTCTCAAGGCATGAAATAAGTGTATATGAAGCTGTTTACCAGCAAGATTCCTTCTTAGTCATCTTTTTTCAACAACAAAGATGCCAGTAGCCCTTAGTGAAACCATAAACATTATGCTGTTATTCCTCTTTTCAATGACATGGCAGAAACGTGTACCAAACAAGGGAAAAAATGTTTACCAAAGAAGGAAAAAACAAGTAGTTACAGAACATCCTTTTTATTACTTCAATTAAAATCAGATCATACTATTTTCTTAACAAAGTCACATGATAAGTAAACTCTAGGTCAAATTTCAGGATGTTAGGGCTCTCTTGGCTTAGGAAAAATTCTAGAGGCAGAAAGGGAAGGAGTTTCTGACGTGGACTTGAGGTGAACACTTCCTTGGAAGTAAATGCTTTTTAGGGCTGCAGCTGAAATATGAGTCGAGCCGATGCCACTCAGGGGCAGTGATGCTCGTCATTAAGTCCACTCTGTATTTGACTCTTTAGAAAGGCTGAGACAGATACCTCCTACAGCTGGTCCTAGGTTCATTAATCATATTCATTATCTCCCTGCTCATTCTAGAGTTTCTGTATTTTCAGCCAAGTAATGAGTTGGCTTGTTGGAGACCCCATATCTTCCTCTCTGAGGGGCCTAGCCGTTGGTTGCATTTCCTTTGTCATATTGTAACTGCTAGAGTAGTCCTTTTACTGTTCTTCCAATCATGACTGTACCAAGAGGTATGCTGTGAGTCTCCCAAACTCCATATATACTCCTCACTGCCCATATTATGAAGCAGCAACCCTATCTCCTCATGACAAATCCAGTCAGTTACTCCTTTCATTCTGGTAAACCCTTTCATTGCTAGCTGGTTCACCAATATGAGGAGCCCAACATGACTAAGCAGCAATCATAGCTTTATGTTTCAAGAACTCCTTACTATGTCCTTACATGAAAGCATTCCTCACACTCTCACCCCACCCCTTACTGGGACGCCAAACCTCTAATTCGACAAAATCTCAAGTAATGGTGATGGGACACCCAAATTCTATAGGTGGGTCATAAGGAGACTGTGCATCTCTGTATTCTAGCTACTGGGGTACAGCACCATGTATCAGATGTAGGGTTTTTACATTCACTATATCCTAGAGCATAGCAACCCTGTAGGTTGGGAATCCTTAGCTGGCACCCTAGTGGAAATTTTAATGGTATATTCCAATGTTCTATCAAGCCAGCTGCTTCCAGCTGATGCCATATATGGCAGCTCCAGTGGATCCTATACTCCCATGCTTGTGTGCTCATTGTTGTATCTTCTTTATTGAACAATGACAAATACTCACCCAATAAATGCAAATTCATTATTTTGAGTAGTGAATAAAGTTGTATGCTACTTCAAGAGGTTATAATATGATATTGTGACCTTGTCAGGGTGATCAAAGTAGCTTCCCCAAGGAGGTGATAATTTAGCTCCATTTGGAAGGTATTTATAATTAGGTGAAGAGAAGTAGGAACAATGGTCCAGGAAGAGGGAAAAGCATGTATAAGCATTGCATCCTAAGAAAAGGAAAGAAGGTTTCCTGATTGTGAGTAGTATTTGAGGGTGGATGGTATGCGAAAAGGATGGAGAGATTGAGGAAACCATGAAAGGGCCTTTTAGGTCACATGAAAGAGTTTGTATTTTATCTTGAGTGGAAAGCCATTGAAGCATAGTGTGTGTGAGGGCTTGCATGTATTAAGTAGGAGGTGGAGATAGAGAATCAATTTTGCGAATCGTCTTTACAAAGCCCACCCTGGCTGCATATGGAGAAGGCATCAGAAGGGGCCAGAGAGAGAATACAAGTAGATCCACTAGTAGGCCACTGAGTGTCCAGGTGGGAGCTGATGGTATTTTGGCTTAAAGGAAGCTTTCAATAAATTATGGTCGCTAGAGTTGTTGCTGTCCCATAAACTGGAGAACAGCCTTGTGTTGGTAGAAAAGCATGAGTTTCTTTGGGATTTATGTAGCTTCTTTGCCTTTTCAGTAGTGAATGTGTCCCATGAAGGCATAGATGGGAGAGAGAAAAGTGGAGGCATAGCATACACATATCAGTGCTGCTCAGCTGGCACCTCTGCTCATTTTAAAGTCTGTAACTTGGACCCAAAGCACTGCTTTATTAATGTGGTACTGCCCACAGCTGAGTAGCCATATCCAGGGTAGAGAATCGGGTGAAGATGCAGTGACTTGGATAAACACAGGAGTGGAAAGGGAAGAGTCAGCATGAAGCTTCTCCCCTTTAATTTCTAATCCTTTACTTTTTTATGGGTCTTAGAATTTAAAATAGCTGCCTTGTTTTAGATCTGTTATTTGTACTACAGATGGTGAGTCACTAGACACACCAGACTGTGCTAGGTCATGAGGTCTACTCTGCCCAAACATAGTCCTCCACTTACCTCCTTTCTTCAGCAATATACGCACTTCTTAGAATCCTAATCAGCTCATGAGTCACTTGCTCCAGTAGGTCTTCTCTGCCCAGCTCACCCACCCAGGCTAGGTTGCTGCTTCTCCTGTGTTCCCAGAGTCCTTTCCACTTACCTCCTTCACTGCCTCTCCACACTAGACTGTCTGATCGTATGTCACTCTCTCTGGGCTGGCTTTGGTAACAGGTGATGGCATCTCATGCATTTTTATATCCTTAGCATGGTGCCAGAAATTTAAATATAGGCATGAATGAATGATTGAACAAGGAATGGATAAATATCATCTGCATTTAGGTAAAATGCAGATGTATGGGATTTAATGAGATGAGAGGAGAAGTCTTGTTTGGGGAAGGGCAGCAAGGTTTGTCTGGCATGCTGGCGATGGGGTAGTTATGTAGATGTTTGGTATCTTTCCTGCCCCTTCACAGAATCATCCTCTCTTTCCCCTGGGCCCACTTCATCTCATCTTTTAACACCACAGGCTGCGCTCATGATATTCCTCAGTCTGGGTCTGGAGTGAGGTGAGTGGGCTTAGAGTAGAGAGGCAAGGACTAGAGGGAGGGTACAGAGGTGAGGTCCTGTCCCCCCATGAGGGGGTCAGCTTTGCTGATCACAAGAAAGAATCATACCAGTGGTTATCAAAATTGAAATTAGTTAAACAATTCATTGTTAGCCAGTTGTTTTAAGAATAACTTCTGGGGGCGCCTGGGTGGCTCAGTCGGTTAAGCGGCCGACTTCGGCTCAGGTCATGATCTCGCGGTCTGTGAGTTCGAGCCCCACGTTGGGCTCTGTGCTGACGGCTCAGAGCCTGGAGACTGCTTCACATTCTGTGTCTCCCTTTCTCTCTGCCCTTCTCCTGCTCATGCTCTGTCTCTGTCTCAAAAATAAACGTTAAAAAAAATTAAAAAAAAATTAAAAAAAAGAGTAACTTCTGAAAAGTCAACTTTTTTTCCTCTTCATATTGGTGTCTCTCTGTAGAGTACTTGGTCAAAACATAAAGAAGAAAGAGTAACTGCGGTGATAACACATGGGCCTTTCAATTCCCAGGTTGGCTCCTTCCTGCCTCAGGAGTTTTGAACAGGCCCCTAGACTTCAGAGAATCTCAATTTATTTCTCTGTAATTGGAGATAATGCTCATTCATCCTGATAGAGCTGATGTGAAGAAGAAATGAAATAATTACTGTTTAGCACAAAATCTGGCACATGGTACATGAGGGAGGATGTTAGCCAGAGCTATGATAATGGATTAATTTGCACTACATGCAACTGTATGTTTTAAATAGTTCCATTTGCTCAGTAGTTTTACCTATGAATCTTTCTAATACAAGAATCATTCTCACGCATAGATTTTGCAAGTTATTCTGCAGAGTTATTATCGAAATTCAGCAGATAAATATAAAAATGAGTATATCTTAGGATAAGATCTTCATTTTGCTCCAATTTATTTTATCTTTTTGATTCAGGAAAAATGTACTTCTTTATCCTTTGGGATTAATCAAAGCTGTGCTTGTCCAATTTATTCAACTCTGAGTGGTTCTCAGTAGCATTATCTCAACTGGGAGATATAAAATTAGTGTAACTTTACCTCTTTTCACTTTATCCAATATGCCTAAACTTAGCAACTCAGGGGACCCATGTTCCTGTCAGGCGGGTAGGACAACCACTGTTTTAACTCTTGGCAAATACAGACGTCACTTCCAGGAAGAATAGAAATTGGGTAAAATAAATCACTTACCCATAATGACATTTACAGATATTATTAGCTTTTCTGAATGTGGTTCATTTAGGGTTCAGACTAAAGGCAACTTGTTGTACTAGAGGGAGTATAAGATCAGGGATCTGGTTTACCAGTTTAATCCTTACTAGTTGTGTGACCTTGTACAAGTCACCTAATCTTGTCACATTTTATTCTACTCTTAAATGAGGCTAAAATAATCCCTTATCTGCTGTGAATATTGATGGACATTTTATTATTGTTGTTAGGATATGATGTATATCACATACTTATTTTCTCAAGGGAAGGTTTTCTAAGATTCAAATACATGTATATATCAGAGACCACAGGACTGGTGATGTCAGCAAAGATGAGACCTATTTATATCATACCTGCTGTAAAAACAGCTGCAACATAGCTACAGTTCTATAATCTAATTAAGAATATATGAGAGCGAAAACAATGTAAACAGCTTATCAAAAGACAAGTATCAATCCAGTATACCAGATTCTTTAACACTTAACATTTATTGAAATGGAGCAGGCTTTTCTTTCAATGCAGATTATAAATAATTGGGATAAGTTTGCTGAGCATTAGGAATCCCAGTACTTGGTTTTGGAAAAAAAAAATCATTGCATAATACAATCTGATTTTCACCTTTTCTGGTTCTTCCAACATAGTTCATATTATAGTTTCACTTTGTGATTCTGAGAAGCAATTATCATATTATTCAGGGAGCTGCTCTTCAGCAGCTTATCTCAGAGTTTCCTCTTTCCTGGGAGACCTGCCTCTGCTATTCTCAGAAGCTCCATCTCTGAGCTTTCTTCTCTTGGCCAAGGATATAAATCAAGAAGCTACTTCGATTTGGAATTTAGGCCTTAGTCTTAGTCGCTGTAAGAAACAGACTGGGTTATTTATAACCATGGGTGTTCAGGTTTTCATCACCACAGACGGTTGGGTGTTTGAGAGCATTCACCTTTAAGATATCCAGAATACAAGCTGTTGATCCTCTGTGGATTGTAAATTTCTAGAGTTGGGCTTCTTGGTCCTTGTCGGTGAGGCAAGTTTTATGATTGCCATTATATTAGCTCTTCTGAAATGTTGGGAAGCTGGGAGCCTCCTTCCTATTAGGAAGCCTTGTCTTGACTTTCATACCAATAAAGTTGTTCTTAGACTAGAGTTCATCCTAATAAGCATCTTGAGAATTGCACCTGAACTAAGAAATATTTCCCCCTCTGTCTGCCCTAAGCCTCAGAATCTCAAGCAGCCTACATGCTTTGAATCTAAGACAAGGCTTACAGCCTAACAGCTTTTTTATCACCTTCCATCAAGCAGAAAAGCCTCCAGGTGGATTAGACTGAGTGTGTAAGAAGCTTACAAGGTAGCAGATGTCAAGCCTCAGTAAAGGTCATTCTATTAGGGCTATTCTCTTTCAGGGCACAGATTTCCTCCTGGACTAGTATAGACCTGGGAAGGAAGACTTGGTATTCTGCCACAGACCTTTGGAATGCTTAAGGGGAAGGGTTATGTGTGACAGATGTGCACACGGTTTAAGAATCTAAGCTTCAAAGGGGCAGCATGTAAAAGGACAATGGAACACAAGTGGGAAAATGTTACTTGAGAAATAGTTCCAAGTAAGAGACACCAATGATTACTGGAATGTGATGGTGTTGTGGTTTCTGGGTAAAGAATCTCTTGCTTATGCAGAAATAACACAATTTCTTTATCAGAAAAAGTGAGAAGTTCACATATAGTTCCATCTGAGGAAGGAAGATTTAGAGAAGTTCTCTACTATCTAACCAGGATGAAAGCCTAAAGCTCTTACCTAATTGAATGTGGCACAGTGAGTTGCTGAAAGGATACAAAGCAAATGTACTAGAGCAGAGGAAAAAAATTGGCTTTAATAAACTCTTTCTAGGAGCCAAGCTCCACATTATGGTGGCAAGCCGCACAATAGCAGAATTGTCTTTGGGATGAAAAACTTCGTACAGAATGTTGGCTTAATGTTCTGGTTCAGTTGAGTTGAGTGACTTTGGCCAAGTAATGGCTGTTGATGCATCAGTCACTGGTGGTCTACTAAAGTAATGGGATTAATCCTGCCATTTATCAGTCAAAATGACTCTCTGTCACCAGTACAAGTGCCAGGATCACACCGTCGGATGGGGGTGAAGCTCACACCGTCGGATGGGGGTGAAGCAGGGTGCATTTCTCAAGTTGCTTTAGTCGGTCAGTATCCAGTTGCATAGCACTGTGTTCTCCTGGTCCCGACTTTTCCAAGAAGTCTGGCCTTCCAGCAGACAACCCAAATTAATGTCAAGTACAAATAGGTTCTCTGTAAAAACATTTGACTAATTCATTGCCTGGATCTTAACATTTGTGGCCAAATTTCCAGTCTTCCTGTTGAATAATTTCTTATTGGAAAATGTCAAAAAAGGGGAGACATCAGAGGCTTCTGAGTCAAACTGTTTCCTCCCACACACCTGAGTCACGGGTCAAGGGTTTTACCAATTTCCTTTCTAAGACTTTTCTAGGCTCCCGTCTAAAAAGAGTTTAGTTCCAGATAGATGGGAAGTAGGGATGTGATTAGGAAATCATTTGTATTTTTTTTTTTTTTACAGTTGGATGTGATCTTATCGCCAGGGATTTCCATTCACTGTCTTTGAATAGAAATCTGGTATTTCTGAGGAAGTGGTGGTGGTAGGAGAATGTCTTTACACGGCAGTACAAAACCTGTCGCAATCTGGTGAGCCCTTGAAGTGTCTCGCTTAAAAAGATTCTTGTCACTGGGAGTACTCACTGGAGCCAAGCCAGTTCCCTGGGGAAGGCTGGTGTCTGCTACTTGCAGAGCTGGCTGTCAGGTTGGTCTTGTGTGTTTATAATTAACTACGATGTCTGGATGTTGATAGAGCTAGTCTGGCCAATGGTTCCCCTCCAAAGAGGGGTTTCCTGGCTAGCTCTCCTGTGTCAGAAATGCCAAGTTGGGAGTTGCCTGGAGACTCCAGAGATGCAGATTTGTTTGGCTGGGCTCCGGTTGTGAAGCCAAGTGCCGAGAAAGCAGATCAGAGACCTAACCTGAATTGTAATCAGTGGGCTTCTCCAACCATTTGGCTCCTCTGCTTTCCAATGTTATGTTTAATGTTTTAAAGCATATTTAGTAAACATGTCACTAGCAATTGCCAGTCCTTAGTCTCTCCCCACTCTTTCCTTAATGATTTTTCCCTTTTACTTTGGGTTAGTGTGGGAAGCTGGTTTTGCAATGTATGTGTGTGCCCGTGAGTGTGTGTGTGTGTGTGTGTGTGTGTGTGTGTGTGTTTGCAGGCTAGATAGATTGGCTAGCCAGATTATTTATTTTTACTATCTCATTAGCTTGTTTATAGCTCCACTTCTTATGAACCAGGTAAATAATCTTAATTCTCCACTTTAATTTTTTCCTATTTTTAAAATGTTTTTATTTATTTATTTTGAGAGAGACAGACAGAGAGTGAGCAGAGGGGAGGGGGCAGAGAGGGAGGCAGAGAGAATCCCAAGCAGGCTCCACACTGTCAGCTGGAAGCAGGGCTCGAACTTGCGAACCGTGAGATCATGACCTGAGCCAAAACCAAGAGTTGGACGCTTAACCGACTGAGCCACCCAGGCACCCCTTAATTCTCCACTTTCCTTATAAAATTTGGCTAGTTCTCCTCTCCTGAGATAGCTGAGTTTAGGGTACACATCAGTTACCACAACAAATTTTTAATTTTTAGGCTTATGCAAGGTATACTTTCTTTTCCTGAATTGAGTTTGAGGAACAATATTTGTCTGTATTTTACACTATATAGAATACAGCCATGCTTTATCACTTGGTGAATGGCTTGCTTGTTAATTCTCACATGTCAGTATGGGGTGAAATTGGAACCCTTGGTCTTTCTAGTTTTTGCCTCCCTCTTCTTCCTTATCTTTGCTTCTCCTCCCTTCATGTATCTTTTACCCTGGGCATTTTTTGGTTTTGTGTAGATGCCTGAATGTATCATGCTTCGTGCCTCTTGTGTTCACACATTGTATTAATTTCCTATGGAGGCTGTAACAAATTACCACAAACTCGGTGGCTGAAGCGGCAGAAATTTATTTTTTCACAGTTTTGGGGGCCAGAAACCCAAAATCAAGGGTCAACAGGTACACATCCTCTTTGTAGGCCCCAAAGAAGAATCTGTTTCCATGCCTTCTCCAATTTCTGGTGGCTGCTGGCAGTCCTTGGCTTGTGCTCACTTCGTCTGTGTCTCTGTGATGCCTTATCATCTTCTGCTGGTGTCACATCTCCTCCTTCCTCCCCTCATAAGGACGCATTTGTGCGTTTAGCACACACCCAGATAATCTCCCTATCCCAAGACCCTTCACTGAATCAACTCTGCAAGAATCCCTTTTCCATTAAGGTAACGTTTGCAGGTTCTAGGAAATATAACCTGGATTCCCTTTTGGAAGTCACACGCATGCTTCTCAGACTATCTCTGATAAAAGGTCATTAGCAAAAATTAAATGCCACTTTGTTGCAGTAATAGTTTAAAGACTGCCACTAGTCCACAGACCATACTTTGAGAAGCACTGATCTAAAAGACTGTTCATTCAAACACTGCCTTTCCCAGGAATCTTTTCCTATCTTTTCCTTTCTATGGTTCCTAGGATATTTTATTCTTCTCCTTATCACCTTTTTCTTCAATATTTGTTTCATCCTCTAGCCTTAATCTCCGTAAAAGTAAGAACCATGCTTTGGTGGGCTTTGAGTGTAGCATAGATCTTGATACATACTAGATGCTTAGTAAATATTTGTGGAATGAATATATGGGATACACATGAAATCTGGAGGTTGTATCCAAGATAAACAGAGAAAGGACTTATTTTGAGAAAAGTTGAGGAAAGGATGAAGCTAATGAAACTTAAAGGACCCTAGGGTGTGGAAGATTGCAAACATGGTCTTCTTATCAAGAGGAAAATCTGTTTCCTTATCCTTTAAATATGGACTAGCCTAGTGACTTGCCTTAACCAATAGAATGCAGCAGAAATTATAAATGGAGTCTGAGCTAACACTGAGAAACATCATAGCTTCTGTTACCCTTTGCCACCATATGAACAAGGCTGGCTTGGGCTACTGGAGAATGAGAGACCTTGTAGAGAGAGATACCAGTCATCCATCTGAGCCTTCCAGATAAGCCTTCACATAGTTTGTGAGCTTATGTGGGTAAGCTCAGTCAAACACAGGTGAGGCCAGATTAGTGCAGAATAACCACCTGGCTGAGCCCAGCCCAAAGTGATAATACACAGAATCATGAGCTAAATAAAATGGTCATTATTTTAAGCCACCAAAGATGGTGGTTTGTTATACAGCAAAAGCTAATTGATCCAGATAAGAAATCAAAAATGGGGTGTGAAGTTGTCCTCCAACTGTGCCTAGGGTAGAATAGAGATGGGTTCACATCATGAGGGGGAGGATTAGGGTTAAAGGTCAGAAAGCACTTTTTCTTTGCCAACTGTCCAACATTAGAACACTAATATAGAGCCAGTAAGATGGTTTAAAACAGAAGTAATTTGAGTCTCTGGTTATGGATCAGAAGGGTGCTAATAGATCCTCATAGAGCTTAAAACCAAGACTCAACAGGCAGAAGTTGATGATTGCTCAGTTCATCCTAATTAAATAAAAAATGACAATGAGTTTGACAGAAATCTACCAACAATACAAAGGAAAAAGAAAGCAGTTGAGAAATACAGCTTTTGACTCTGATAGCTACAGTTGAACTTGTGCTTCTTCCTCCTCATGACTCATTTGGCCATCCTCTTGATCATCCTCTCCACAAATAGGTGCCAAGCACCTCCCATGTGCTGGGCATAGGGACTAGATATTCAATGGTGAGTAGAACGGAGACCTCAGAGATCTTCTAGTTTGGCAGGAAAGACAGCCCAACAGGCAACCATTCAGCTTTTAAGATTAGGCTCTTTTGCTTTTTTCAGACACATCTGGCCATGCCTTTCTACCTCTGTGATGTCTGCCATCATTTATAGCCAGCCTCCACCAAGCCTTTGGCATCTGTACCTTTAGCATGATGCTTATATCACTTCATGACTAGTCTAAAATCAGCCGTTTGAAATCATGCATTACTAAGTTATTGACATGGATCATGAATGAATCAAGGAGAGTAGAGTCAGAAGGTGTGAGAAAAGAAGTAATAACACAGCAGGTGCAGGCTTTTATGGGTTTACAGGTGAGCCTATTTGTACCAGGCTACAGTGCACATTTTAAACTTCTGCTATAAAACATGTGAGGCCTGAGATAACAAATCAGATATATTGCACCCAACGTTAAAAACATCTCATAATTTACCACAGTAAATCAATCAGTGTTTTCCTAGAAATACTGGAACTGAAACAAGAGTTGAAAAAAAAAACAGGAAAATCTCTAGAGGTGTAGTTGACTTAAAGGTATTTCTTGAAATATTAAATCCCAAGGGCCAGAACACTGTATTAGAGAGATCCTTGAGAGCTGTTTTTACAATTTATGGAAAAATGGCTTCCAGAAAGTTGTTTATTGTTTGGTAAAAGGAACATAATTGCTAAATCATTGAAATAGTCAGTTCTCAACTACCTAGAGGCCAAGTATTCCAAATCAGTGCCTCTTTGATCCTTGTGTCCCTTTCACCACACAGTACCAGTACCATCCGAAGGGTTGCTGAAGAAGTCAGAGGCCGTGTAAGTCAAATGAGCTGCAAATTAACAGCACATTAGCTATGCTGGTTCTCTGAATAACTTGGTGAGAGAGTGGCTTCATCTTTCTAACACAGTAGTCTTGTGTACATGTGGATTTTATTTATTCAGCGTCCTTGACCATAATGACAGTAGTGCCAAGAGTAGGTGACCAGAATACAGTTTTCTATTTCTTCCATTAATTTTGCTTATATCTTTTGATTTTTAGCATACTATCCCTCACTCAAAGTTCTCCCTCTAAAAAAGTTCCCAGCAAGGTAAAATAGAAAGACTGTGGGACTGGGTGCCAAGAAATAGACTTCTACTCATGGCTCAGAGATCATCTAACTTCTCAATATTCAGTTTCTGTGTCTAAAACACAAAGAAAATAGTGGATTCTAGTCCCTGTTTATGGGCAGGAGGGTGTTCTACTAATCAATGAGAAGGGAGGTGCTATACAGAGGTTAAAAGCACTATGTAAATGTAATATAACATTTTAAATTTAAACGCCTGATATTATGCTCTTTGGAAACTACTCCTGAAGTGGCCCTCAGCTCTGACCCAGGGGCGAAGTGAGGTTGTAGATGGCTGTCTGTGGAAACTTTCCTTCCATGTTTGAAGTTCATTCCCCTTCACTGCCGAGGTCTTTCTTCTTGTTTTGGTGTCAGAGCTCAGCAGCTCATCTTTCATGGGTTGGAAGTTGTCCATTACTGTCTCCTGAAAAACTCTAATTGACCTAACTTTTTCATTCACAGGTATGACGTTAAACTTGGAAATTTTAAGATTATTTCTTCCAAGTCACAGTATTCAGTGTGCACACAGCACATTTTAGGGTTTGAAATTTAAGAACGTTTCATTAAATGTCTCTGCTGTATCAGTTCCAAAACCTTAGAGGCATTTTCTTTAATAAGAGGATACTGTTGAGAATTTGAGCCATTGAATTCTTTTAAATCATTATCCTTTGATGAGGAAAGCCCTATAGACATCATATTTTGCTCTGTTTAAACTGCAGGGGAATACACACATACACTCATACAGACTTATGTACATATATTCCAGAAACAGGAAATGTTCCATCATGAAAACCTAAGCTGATTTTGTTTATTATATAAAATAAATAAATGTTATATATATATACATATATATATATGTTCACTTATTTTTGAGAGAGAGCACAAGCCAGAGAGGGGCAGAGTGAGATGGCGACAGAAGAACTGAAGCAGGCTCTGTGCTGAAAGCAGAGAGCCTGAAGCAGGGCTTGAACTCACAAATCGTGAGGTCACGACCAGAGCTGAAGCTGGATGCTTAACTGACCGAGCCACACAGGTGCTCCAACGTATATTTTTTAATGGCTCTAAGTAAAGTATATTTTACTTTTTAAAAACATGAGAACATTGACTAAGACACCAAAAACATTCATTAGAGAGGCCACACAGTATAAGGGAAAGGCTACTAGACCAAGGACCAAGAGACCTCTGCTATGAACCTGTGACCATGGTCAACAACTTAACTCCCTGAACCTCAGTAAATAAGGAGCTGGGCTCAGTAGTATTAATGAGATTCTTTCCAACTTTAAAATTGGATTTTAATACCAATATCAACTCTAGTGTACTATATTCTTTGGGTTTCTCAATGGTTAGGGTCTAGGATAACTTCTTTCCTTCTCCCTCCATTCTTCTTTCCTGTCTTCTATAAGAATTATTTCCATGCATGTTTATGATGTTCCTAGCACAATGCTACAGACAAGGTCCCTGCCCTCATGCAACTTATGTCACTGAACCCAGAGAATGAAAAATGAGTCTGGTAAAGTCTATGAAGGATGGCTTCTGCTGTCTTGGATAGCCGAGGTGATAGATTATCTTAGGAAAAGCCAAGATAAATCCCTGCCTGGTCATTTAGGCAGGATTTTACTAATGTGTACTGTCTAACAGGAGAAGGTTTGCATTTAGAAGCTAGGGTCTGGAAGGCAAAGGGTAGAGTATGCACTAATGGGTACCTGTCATCCAATTCTTTGGTCCCACACTCTCTTTTCTAATCTCTATTAAAGGAGCAGATTGAAAGTTCAGGTGTCCTGACCCGGTTGCTGAGCAGTAGGATCCACATTTCCTGTTTGTTAGAGGAGAGAACTGACCTGCCCCTACCCCTCTCCCTTGCAACCCACAGGGCCCTACATGGTTACAGATGATGAACCAGAGACATTTGTATTTTAAACAGCTGAAGAATATGAAAATTTCTTCATGAAAAGAGCTTTTGTCTCCTTTGTTCGTATTCACAAGAGAGTGAAGATAAGGTGATTCTAGACATGGTTTGGAGAAATTTCCTGAAAAATTGATCTGAAACTTGCGATAATCTTTTGCCAAATGAAACTGGCCCAGATTCTTCAATGCAGATGCCATGCAGCACCTCCAGGAATCATTACACCTCTTATCTCCCATGAGAGGAGTTGGCATTTTATAGATTCTCTTGTCACAGAAAAGAAGGGATCATCATAAATATCAAATGGAGGTTCACATCCCTCATATTATAATACAGCCAGCCATGCTAGTGAAACAAGGTCTTCTGTGAGGGTTAAATGAGTTAGCAGGTGTAAACAGCTTAGCACCGTACTTGGCACGTAATGAGAGTATAGTGAATTGTAGGAATTGATAGATACTTAGGTGACAGGAACATTCCTGCGTTATCTGATATCACAAAAAATACTTAAGTAATTTAATTTGCTGGAAATAAACATAGACTTTATTTTATTTTCTTTGTTTAATTTTTTTTAGTAGAAGCTACATATTTATTTCATTTTTATAATACTAGTCAGGTACTCACATTTCAAATACCATTGCTTTCTCTACTTGTTATGCGGCCAGAGATTCATCACTGGAGCTTCAGTTGTAGAGAATGGGAATTTTTCTGTTTTCAAAAAACTTTGGGGGAGTGTTTGGGAGAGGGAAAACTTCAGCCTCTTTAGACCAGCATCTAATGAGACAGTTGGGAAGAACCAAATAAACCAATAATTCTTGAAAACTGCCTTTGAATACAATTGTGATTCAAGAGGTAAAATGAAAAGTGTTAACTATTGAGAGACTGTTATGTGTTAGAGTAATATTAAGCATTATCACCTAACTTTTCATTTAGATCATTTAAGTAAAAGTGGTTATGTCCATTTAATAAGCAAGGATACTATGGCTCAGAGGGCTTAAGGGCTAACCTTTAGTGCTTCTATGGTTAGGTGCTAGAATTTAGAATCAGGTTTGCCTAATTTCAAAGTCAATTCCATTTCTCATACTGTCACAGGTAAGAGAAAGAGTAGAGAGTAAGAAAAGGAGTTAGGTTGGAGTGAGAGGGCATTTACTTGGAACAAGCCTTGGGATAAAAACAGATAAACAGGAGAATTTGCTTATCTTAGTCTGCTTGGGCCACCATACAGAATACAGTAGATTGAGTGGCTTAAATAACAGACATTTGTTTTCTCACATTTCTGGAGGCTGGAAGTCTGAAATCAGGGGGCCAGAATGGTTCCTTTCTTATGAGCTTTCTCCTCCTGGCTTGTAGGAGGGCTCCATGAATGTGTGGGCTCATATGACCTGAACACAAGGGGAAGGGTAGAGAGAGAGAGAGAGCAAGAGAGCATGACAGCATGAGCACAAATTCTCTGGTGCCTCTTCTTATAAGAACACTAATCCTATCAGATTAAGGCCCCATTCTTATGGCCTCATTTAACCTTTATTACCTGCTTATAGACCGGATCTCCGAATACAGTCACACTGGGGGTTAGGGTTTCAACATATGAATTTGGGGGGCGGGGGACACATTTCATTCCATAGCAATACCTTTCTCTGAGTTAATGCTTCTCTATGTCTACTTTATTTTTGTATTCCCAATGCTTAATATGGTTCCCATAATAAAATGCAATAACTTATTTTGCATGAAATAATAAATGAATGTATGAGTAAAAGCAGTTGGAGGTTCTTGCTTTCTGAAAGCCTATAAAAATTGATGCTAAGGTATAATGGAATAGTAAAAAGACCTTTCAGCAGTTTAATTTTCTTTTTTTTGTCTTCTTTTCTTTTTTAAAGTAATCTCTATACCCAGTGTGGGGCTTGAAATCATGACCTAGAGATCAAGAGTTGTATGTTCTACCGACTGAGCCAGCCAGGTGCCCTGCAGTTTAATTTTCTTTAAAAATTTCCCAAGAGTTTCCATTAAATAACTTACTATATATTTAGTTTTAATCTAGAGCAAGGCTTCTCAAGGACACTATAGACATTAGGGATCAGATAATTCTTTATCATGGGGGCTGCATACTGCATTGTAGGATGTTTGGGAGCATCCCTGATCTCTACCCACTAGGTTCTAGTAGTGCCTCCCACCCCAATCATGGCAATACAAATTGTGTCCAGACATTGCCAAATGCCCCCTGGCAGGGGAGGGTGGGTAGATGGTGAATTCATTTGAGAACTACCAATCTAGGGACTAGACTCTAGACTGTAGAGTATGATTGATCTTAAAAAGCCTTCCCAATTTCAAAGCAGAGAATCTGTTTCAATTTCATTAGTATTCATGATCCCTTGAGCCTTCCTAGTTTCTCAAACTTTGGCCCTTTTCTTGACTTCACTTATCTCTTACATTAGTTTTTGCCTCATATAAACCACACAGATTTCCTGCCTCAGTCCCACTTTTCTCGACCACTTGTCCTGCTGCTGTTCTTCTCTTGACAGTTCCCAGTCCTAGGAAGTGTCCATTCTCTGATCCTGCTTCCAGTAAAGGTCAGTAGAATGAGCAACAAATATGGCATAATCGATACACTTCTTCCTGGTTCTGCTGCAAAGTTATTCTCTCTAATCTCCGCCAAGCAGTGACCTGCAGCTTACCTCTCAACTTTCTAGTGAATTCCCCACTCTCAGATTCTATCATCAGAGGAAGCTCATGTATAGAGTTCCATTTAGGTGAGCCCTCCCACCATATTCTCCCATTATTTTATTGGGTCATTTTATAGCAAAACAAAAGGGATTGCCCAAACAAAATGTTTAGAACAAGAAGAAATTTCAATGAAATACTTGATCCTGTTAAAATGTGGAGGTGCTATAGCATTCAAAGTGTCAGATTCCCTTTGGGATGTGGAAAACCTAATTAATGGTTCTTCTCCCTTGGAAATGCCATAGGAAGCCCACAACTGCTAACACTCAACAATTTTGGTGCAAAAGCAAACAGTTCCAGCAAACTCTGATTTGGCTGCTCAGATGTCTCCACTAAGGGACAATCTCTTTATTTGCTCTGAAGGAAAGTCCATTCTCCTACCCAAGCATTCTCGGTCTTCTTCCTTGTCACCTTCTTCATATTATGTCCTGCTCTCCCAAGCTTCCTTGCCCTCACTTGCATCTCCAATTTCTCCCATTCTAGTTGTCTTTTCTTTTGTTCCTGAACATTTACTTAGTGTTCTTCACCCTAAATTAAAAAATAAAAATCTCTCTTCCTAATCCAGTGGTTCTCAATCAGAAGATATTTAACCACTAGTGAACACTTCACAGTATCCAGAGACAGTTTTGTTTGTCACAGCCAAGAGGAAGGGTGCTTACTAGTATCTAGTGGGTAGGAACCAAGGGTAGAAACCAAGGGTGATGCAAAATATCCTAAAAAAAAAAATCACAGGACATTCTCCCTCCAACCCCCAACAAAGACTTACCTGGCTCCAGATGTCATCCTTTCCTGAGGCTGAGAGCGTTCAACCCTATAATTAGTTGGAGGTACTGCATCACTTCTGCTCTTTCTTTTACTTTTTAAATTCTTAGAAAACTCATGCACATCTGCCTGTTATGCTTACTGATCAGTCACACTCACTTATTCCTTAATCTACTACCATCTAACTTCCTTCCATTGGTCACCAAATCATCAAATCAAGTGACCTCAGTCCAGCCCTTAGCTTCCCAAGATTCTCTGAAGTAAGCGATGCTACCTTCCCAGCCCTTAGCTTGGGAATGAGGGAAGGGTCAAGAGATCCTGCATCCCAATGAGGTTAAAACAAAGTCCCTGCAATGGGGAAGTCTAAGATTTACCATACTCTGTAATCTAAAACCTAGGCTTTAGATCAGCGCATCTGAAGTGAATTTGCTACCCTTTCCCACAACATGCTCTCCACCTAGAAACAATTAAAAAATTTTTTTGAGTGTTTATTTATTTTTGAGAGAGAAAGAGAGCAGGCAAGGGGCAGAGAGAAAAGGAGACACAGAATAAGCAGGCTTCAGGTTCTGAGCTACCAGCAGAGAGCCTGATGCAGGGCTCTAACTCACAAACCGTGAGATCATGACCTAAGCTGAAGTTGGATGCTTTATGAACTGAGTGACCCAGGTTCTCCTAGAAACAGTTTTTATTGCCAGTATTAGGGCAAGGGGCGCTGCTGGCATTCAGCAGGTAGAGGCCAGGCAGGCTGCTAAATCTTCTATAGTCTTCTTCTTTCTCTCTTGGCCTTAGATCTCCTTCCTTGAGTCTGCTCTGTCTCCTCTAATCAGACAAATCTGTTTCCATTAAATCTGCAGTCTCTTCTTCCTCCTCTTCTTTGTGTTACCTACTCTGCTGGTGTGTAAGCTCACCCAGAGCATTTAAATCATCCTGGACATCTGAAGTTGACCTAATCAATTAATATGCATATCTACTTTTTTTGAATCAAATACGATGTTTAGATATATGTGTGTGTGAGTATTTTCAACTTTCCATCATGTAAACCTTGGTAAGACCAGGCTTTATTCCTAGATCAACGGTTCCAAAGAGGTTCTAAGTGAGTAAAGCAAATTAACCATAAAAACATGGATCAGCCGTAACAATTTTGTCAGCGATTATGACAGTGTAATAGAGGGAATTTAAGAAACAATCAGAAATTACGTGGGTTTCCCCCCCAACAAAGCACATGTTAAATTAGCCACTAGCCCTTGAAACTGTACATACCTGGCAATTATTTTACATTATCTTATGTTTTAAAAAAATGGTTCCAAAATGCTAAATTTACAACACTGCAGAATCCCACACTGTTGCAATGCTGTCTTCAATTCAGCCACTTCATATTGAAATTTCACACACAATAATTGGCTGACCTTCACAGCTATGGCAGAAACTAATTAAAGCTGTAAGGCTGCGCTAGCAATGCTTTTGTGCGAAATGTGAAGTTTGGTGATAATGAAATATGGGGTGCAGATGTTATTGTCTTAGATAGACCGTGCCCTTGGTTCACACTAATGAAGAACAGCAATTATTAAACAAAAAGTATTTTTTACCCATTAATTATTTTGTGTTGTGATAGTAGAAATAAAAACACCGTGGCATCCCTCCTACCAGCTTCTCCCCAAAGTAATTTTATGGAACTTTTCCAGCTGACTTCTGTTTCATTAGACATCCAGTTTCTACGTTCTTCTCCTACTGATCTTAGACCTTTGGGAGCCTCAAGCAAGGACCCGGTTAGGTTCAGAAAGCAAAGGGTAAAGGGTAAGCTAAAAATGGTCACCCATAAAGATTTTCAGACAGCTGGAAGATTAAATAAATGAAGCTTTTTGGAAATAACTTCACACACCAAACAGAGATGTCAGTAGAAATATGATGCCCTCCACACTGTTGGTGTATGATAGACAAAGGTCACTGCTGCTATTGAGGTGCAAGTGGAGAAATAAAGCAGGCCCGAGCTCTATTTCTTGGTTGTTAGGAGGCTGAGTTTCTATTAATAGGTCAGTGTGACTTGCAAGACTTCCACTGGGTCAAATATAACAAATTGCAGATTTGCAACAATTGAAGAAAAACACTAGAATAAAGAAAAGGCACATTGTATAGTTAAGTCTTAACTTTTCATGGACTAATGATGGAGTCCACTTCTCTTTATCCCTGTCCTCGTTGACTTTAGGCCACTCAATTTTCATTAACAGGGTAGAGATGGGAGGGACATGACTTAAAATCAGACTGACCAGTTTTCCTTTTAGGGGGAGGAGTTTGAAATTAGATGCCAAAAATAAAATTTAACAATTCCCAGTGTAATTTTTATCTGTTATGCATGCCCCACATCATCTGTATTCTGCTACATTGGCATCTTAAGGCATTATCTATGAGGTGTCAGCTACTAAAACATAGCAATGGTGAAGGGTAGGAAGTAGCAGAAGCAGCAGGAGGGGGAAGTAGGCATCACTGGTTTATGTCTCCTTAGGTTAGGCAAGGAAACAAAGGTTAGTGCTTGGGAGGGAAAAGACCAGTGGCCATGGAAATACTATGTAGGGGAAGATGTGCTGTAGAATATATTTAGTCTTTCAGTAACAGAATATTCAATGGGACTGGGACTGAATTTGAGGAGTAATTAATAAAGGAAGTAATGGGTAAAATGACTGTTGAGACGATGTGTCTCTTCATTTTAGGGAAATGGTAAGAACTTACTTACGTAAAAAAATAGCTATACATTGTCAGATGAAAACATAAACTTGTTTTGTGGTTTATAAAGAAGTTTAGTTGTGTAGACAAGGGTACATATAGTAGCTGAATAGCCAAAGGGATAGACTATACCATTCATTAGACTCTCGCTGCTCAGCTCCAACTCCACACTTCGGTATGCCACTTTTGGTAATAGAACATTCCTTTCTTGCCAGCATGCAAAATGCTAAACTGTTTAATAGGGAGGGAATTTCAAAGACATTGGATAAGGAAAGGGCTTTTCTTCTTGATTTCATGTGTTCTCTGTTTGCTCCTGAAGCATAAGGTGGCCAGAAGCTCATGGGGCACCAGTGGTGCTCAGCACCAGCGAGTTTCATCAGCATTACCCACTTGTGTGGCTTTTCCTACATCCCAGAAGGTGGCTTTGCAGAGTTCCACTGGTGCAGCAAACTTCTCTGCCATGCAGTGGGCCACGATCACGTGCTCTCTAAGGGCATCCGGATCTCAGTCCTTGAAGGAAGGAGGGCCTTCCTGGGGTCCTTTGCCTCACCTCTAGAAGTAGTGGCTGCTCTCTGTATCCATTTCTGTAATCCTACCCCTCTCAGGTGAGAGTTACCTACTCCTAGTAGATAATCCCCTCTTGTAGTCAATAATCTTTTTCATTACACTTTCCTTGCTCAAATTACTGTGTCTTTCCTGTCTCCTGATTGGAATCTGACTGATTCAATGATCCTCCCATCTTTAGTTCAACAACTTATAAAAGAAAGAAATGAAGTCTTTTATTATCATGACCAATTAGGTTAAATATGAAAAATGTGCTGGGAAAGGAAGTATTGGTAATAGTAAGAGTAGTAGAATATAGAATGCAATTGAAGCAATTGTCAGCTTTCAGAAGAAATAGCCATGAATTACAAAAGGTTAGAATCCCATGCAATTTTCAATACAAAGAACAAAGTAAGAATGTCCCAAAAAATTTAACTTTACTGTATGCCAAATAAAATAGTAAATGAGAGGCTGAAAATACAGAAAATGGAAAAAGGTGATGACGCAGGCACATTGCCCCATGTCAAAATTACAGAGTATCCACTTAGGGATTACAAAAGACCTCTAATATTAAATCCTTTGGGCCAAAATGTGAAGCAACTACTTTGGAGTAGCCCTGACTCCCAATTCAGAAGGAAACATTATATTGTCTCAGGAACCGGTTTTGCTCCTGTCACTGTTCATCCAGAAGACATCTCCAATTCATTTGTTTGAGGCAGACTCCCTAGCATCACTAAATTGTATAGACACAAGATCCCATACACGGCCCTCTCTTTACAGCATAATCATCATTTTCCTCAGCAAATGTACCATTACACACAATATGATCAATAATGGAGTGGATGCAGTTAAATAGAGCAGTAAAGAGACCTAGCTGGGCACATTAATGAGAGGCAGAGCAAAGCAATGAAAGCCTGCCCTTCCCCAAGGAGAGAAATTGCCCCTAGGATGTCAAACCATGTTTCTCCTCAGGCTTCTTGGCACGTGGACCTATGGCTACCAGGAGTGGAATTTTGTGATGGTAGAGGCCGCCCATGGGAACGGCATCTGGGGAAAGCAATTCAGGCAAAAGAGGAGAAGATTTTAACTTGTTCAGTGGGAAATAAATGAATTGCATGCTCCTGACCAGGTGTCTTGTCTGATACTTCTATGCTAGGAGTGCCCCTTTGGCTTAGAAAAAATAATGTCAAACTTTGTTTCAAGCCAGAGCCCTGGGGACAGCTAAAACTGGGTTGCTACAAAGAACTATTTTTTTAACCAGAGGCTGAGCAAAATGCTGCTAATGAAACATCAGATGTCTTTATGGTGGTTCCTTTCAGACTAGGCTGGCTTTTGAATGATGGATCTTTGGCATCTGCCTGTTTTTAGCAAAGTTTTAACTGTGAGGTCCTGTTTGTGTTGGGATCTTATTTACCCCCATGAGGGTAATATTGCTTTAAGTCGGAAATAGAGAATGACAGTGACTATGGAGTCAGTTCTTGTGAGTGTGTCTAAGTTACCAGGGAGGGCAGTTTGCACTCCTGCTACCAAGTACCATTAGGAGCATGAGAAAATTGCTACCCTCCTCTACTACTGTTATAAAGCATATTTCTGGCTGTCTCCTAAATCAGTTGTTCTTAAACCAGGTGTGCTTTGGGGATGGTCCCTGCCTCTGGATATTCAGATCGAGTAGGTCCTGGGTGGGGGACAAGCATCTATATTTTGAACCAATGTCCTAGTTGGTTTCTATACAACTGTTCCAGGGACTATGGTTTAGAAGTCACTACACCTAATGATACAGATTCTTCAAAGGCCAAGATGGCCTGATGTAATAAAAAGTTGAAAGTGGAAAAATTGGTGCTATTTGGGACTCATTGCAAAGTAGAAGGAAACCTCGCAATTTGGAGAGGTCTGTACTAAACTAGCAAAAATAAAGATGGAAGAGTTCAAACTGGATGAGGTACTGACAGCAGAGTTTTTGGTATAAGATCCGGTTCAGTCTGAGTCCAGTAGTCCCAGCACCATTTTATATATCTTCAGGGGATACATTCTCATTGTGTCCTTTGTCAGTGACACCCCCTGGAGCACAGTTGGAAACTGTGTTCAACATTCAATCCATCAGAAGCATCCTCATTATGGTTCAGTCCACGTATTTCATCATTATGGCCTCCAGATTAGGAAAGGTGACTACTGTTGACCAAAGAGGATCTGTGACTGAAGGGGTAGGAGGCAGATATTCCAAGACTGAGGAGGAATGGGGAGAACATTTGGTCTGCATCACTTTGTAGTTTGGAGTGTAAGAGGCAATTTGCTTTTCTTAGTTCCAAATCAAGAAGAACTTGCTTATGTAATGTTCTTGAAGAATATCTTTTATTTTTCCATAGTGGGGATTCACTTATGCTAATTTATTCACACGCTTTTACAAGGAGCTCATTAAAAAGAGTAGTGCAAAGTTGAGAGACACAGGTGACTGATATCAGGGCACAGGTAACAGGACAAAGATTACTGGTTGCATGGAGGGATCACACACATAATTGCCCTGTCAACAACCAGCATATATTAAAGTCAGGTTCATGCATGCAAAATGTTTGTTGGCTCATTCTAAGGATAATGTAGGTTCCATGTAGATTCACATGAAAATAACATACCCACAATATATATCAAAATTCTGAACAATTATTTTGTAGTTACATATTACACATCTCCTGCCAGACAGTATTTCACAGTGAAAATAACTTATACCAAGTTGATTGGGTTGCCTCAGTCATGTTCATTGAAACCTGGGTTAAAGATCAGCTTTTTAATCATTCACTGAATCACAGTGTATTATTATTTGTTACAGCATGTGTATTTGGATACATCTCAGACCAAATATAGTTTCCCAGTGAAAATAATAAAAAATAGTCAAAACCTGATACAGTGTATTTCCTTGATTGAAAGCAATCATTTTTAAGTTTCATCCTAAAATGTTTTGAAGGAAAAAAAAAGATAAAACTGGAAACATTAAATATACACATTGTTCATAAGTAATGTCTTGATTTTACAAATGTTAGAACATAAAAAAGGAAAAACAAAACAAAAAAACCCGATATCTTTAAACTGAAGAAAATGCAAGCTATTGTATCACAAAAAATACAAAGTATTTTGCTTCCATAATACTCTCTCTCTCCATCCATGTCACTGCAGGTAACAAGATTTCATTCTTTTTTATGTAATACATATGTCAATATGTGATATTTTATGTAATGGTTAAGTAATATTCCATTATGTGTGTGTGTGTGTGCGTGCGCGTGTGTATGTCTTTATTCATTCACCCTTTCATTCATGGACACTTAGGCTGCTTTGGGTGGCTATTGTAAATAATGCTACTTATAAACATAGAGGTGAATATATCCTTTTGAATTAGTATTTTTGTATTTTGAATGGTGCATTTGGCAGATCATAGAGTAGTTCTATTTTTACCTTAAATTTTTTTTTAATGTTTATTTTTGAAAGAGAGAGAGAGAAGGGGCAGAGGGAGAGGGAGACACAGAATCCGAAGTGGGCTCCAGGTTCTGAGCTGTCAGCACAGAGTCCATTGCAGGGCTTGAACTCACATGAGATTGTGACTTGAGCCAAAGTCGGACACTTAACCCACTGAGCCACCCAGGTGCTCCTCTATCTTTAACTTTTTGAAGAGCCTCCATGTTGTTTTTCATAGTAGTGGCACCAGTTTGCATTCCCACCAACAGTGGACAAGGTTTTCCTTTTTTCCACATCCTCACCAGTTGTCGTTTTCTATGTTTTTGACTTTAGCCATTCTGACAGGTGCGAGGTGATATCTCATTCTATTTTTAAAAGAATTTTTTAAAAATGTTTATTTATTTATTTTTGAGAGAGAGAGAAAAAGAGAACGTGGGAGCATGCAAGCGGGAAAGTGGCAGAGAGAGAGGGAGACACAGAATCTGAAGGAGGCTCCAGGTTCCAAGCTGTCAGCACAAAGCCTGATGCTGGGCTCGAACCCATGAATCATGTGATCGTTACCTGAGCTGAAGTCAGTCGGTGGCTTAACCAACTGACCCAAGCCACCCAGGGGCCCCTTATGGTATTTCGGATTTGCATTTCTTTCCTGATGAGTGATCTTGAGCATCTTTGTAAGTGTCTGTTGGCCATCTGGATGTCTTAAGGAGGTTTTATCTTGATTTCATACATCTTCATTAGAGATTAAAACTTTTCTGGGCAAATTTGCAGGATGTGTAGATGCGTTTAGCTGGGTCTGTGTATAAGGGATGGAAGCATCTCTTAAGAAAAACCAAATGGTAAGAAGAGAGATCCCTCAGGCATAGAAACTTTATCTAGTGGCAACAAAAGAGAGCTTTTAGGTCAGCCCACATGAATTTGCACTTGAGTTGTAGGGATTGTGAGCAAATAAAAGCAAAACAAAAATAGCAGAGAGATCTGTTTATTTTTGTTTGTTTGTATTTTCTGTTTGTTTTAGTTTCCTTTTTTTTTTTTTTTTTTTTGGTAAATCTGTGGAGACACAGCTTATGTAAGACAGTATAACACAAGAGAGTTAGAAGTTCTGACAAGGTTAAAGCAGATTCAAATGCAAAATCCAGGGCTCAAGCCACAGTAGACTAACCTGCATTTCAGGTATAGAAAAATTGAAGAGGCCTTCATGCATCCTTGGTATCACAGACAGCCACAAAGACAGGGATACACTGGAGGACATTAATGACATTATACTGGCGTCACTAAAGCCTTGGATGATCTCTGATGGTAGAGACATAGGAGCGAGTACATACCACTTGAAGGCAGCTGAAGAAGGAAGACATCTCCAGAGAAAGCCCAAACAGGAGAGGAGAAGAATGTTAGATGCCAGATTATAACCAGGAGCTTAGGAGACACACACTCAGAAGCCTTTCCAAAGTTGTGTGTGTAGCAGAGAGGGGGTGGATAAGGAACATGACTTTCTTTGATTTCTGGGTGGGGATGGAGCCCACACAAAAATTTTTGTTATGGTATTTAACTTTATTTTGTTTTGTTGTTTATTTTTGAGAGAGGGAGAGAGCACATGCGAGTGGGGTAGGGGCTGAGAGAGAATGAGACAGAGAATCTGAAGCAGGCTCCAGCACAGAGCCCCACGTGGGGTTTAAACTCATGAACCATGAGCCTGAGCCAAAGTCAGACACTTACCCAACTAAGCCACCCGGGCACCCCTTTTAACTTAATTTTAACGGGCTGATCTAGTAAGGTAAACCCAATTTATATCTGTAAAAGTATGGGAAAGATATTTTGTGTGTTCTAAATAAACTTTCATTTTAATAGATTACATTAGGAGCGCCTGAGTGGGTCAGTTAAGCGGCCGACTGCTACTCAGGTCGTGATCTCACAGTTTGTGGGGTTGAGCCCAGCATCGGGCCCTGGGCTGACAGCTCAGAGCCTGGAGCCTGCTTCAGATTCTGTGTCTCCCTCTCTCTCTCCCTTCCCCTGCTTATGCTCTCTCTCCCCTCGCTCTCTCAAAAATAAATAAACATAAAAAATTTTAAAAAATAGCTTACATTAAATAATTCCATGCAAGCAGTGCTCTATATTTCAAAGAAATCATATAAAATATAATAGATTACTCTGCTATTAAATATAGATAATTTAATCCCGGATATTCTAGAAATATATTATTTTCCTATTGTCTATTCCTATTATTAATCAAGCAAATTAGCTTAGTCAAGTGGTTCCGAATGGAATGGGGAAATTTATTATAAATAGAAGTGTTAAAAATTATAGAATTAAACTCTCTGTGAACTGTAGTCACAAATTTAAACATATAGATATTTATAAGTCTTGAAGACTAAATATCTAAATAAAGAGTTCACTGATTAGTAGGATTTTTAAATAGCTATTTTTGTTATTATTCAAAATATATTGCCACAAAGTGATTAACAATTTAAAAAATTATGTACATGCCTCCTACATGAGTTCATACACTGTGTGTGTGTGTGTGTGTGTGTGTGTGGTGTGTGTGTGTGTGTGTGTGTGTGTATTTTCTTTAAATGAGGTGAAACATTAACAATTTACATCTTGATAGGTTATAAAACACACTGTGTCTCAGCCTGGGGTCCCTTCTCCCTTTCTCTCTCTCATTTATGGTAATTTTAAAACCAATTGGCAGTAAAAATGAAAGAATATAAATAAGTAAATGTGTTTATTTAACAGATGCCAGTTTTTATTTAGAATATCAAATGACATTTAAAAAAAGAAACATGCCAAAATTTCAATAGGGACAACTTATAATTTTACAATACGTTCACGAGATCTGAGTGGATGTCACCTTGCCTTTCTGTTTCCAAAATCTCTGATGCCTGCTTGTTACACAGAGCATCAAGGCGATGCATGTTGCCGTGATAGACAAGAAAAAGAAACAGAAAGAAAAAAAGTCATGTTTACTCCTTCATAAAAGTTTTAGCTTTTTTAGGACTAATGTGTTAGGGCACATTAGTACCCATGTGATATTCTCAGGCTCACAAATGTATCAGTAAGGATGGAAATGGTTAAGTGTATTGATGGCACTCCGAAAACAAAGTTCTTGTGTTCCCCATTGGCTAAGACAGACACACACAAAGTGTTTGGTTTTATGTGTGTTTGCAGATACATAAACGCAATGAGACAAAAACTAATTTGATATAAACCCAAAAGGTGTAAGAATTTGTATTTGTTTGATCTACAGTGAGGTAACAAGGTAACATGACCTTGCTATTCAAAGACTAGAACACTTTTATGATGGAAGGAAATACATGGGGAGGTATTTTTATGAAAATTATTTGGAAGGATTTTTCTTCCTAGTCCTTGGATTGTAGTAACACAGGATTCAAAAAAGCTGTTTTAATTAGAACTCTCATATTCTATTGTCTTCCTTTCCTCTCCTTCTTTTTTTAAAACTGGGATGCCAATCCCTTGACCTTGAACTTTCATTGAATATAATCTATACATTTTGGTCTTACCTAGGAGGCATCTGAAGCAAAGGCTTGAGGATTAAGAAGTGAAGCTTGACAAAGTTTCTTCTTTCCTATAAATTAGAAAAAAGAAGTTATGTCTTTCAAAGCATTAAAGTTTATTAAATAACTGAATACACACTTTGTTTCTACCCAGTGTCTCTCCTCAGACCAGGAACACTGATTTTGTCTGCAAGGGATGTTTTAACTCTGAGGTCAGTAGGGATTTTCATTGGGTCGACTGCATTGAATCCAAAGGTCTGATTAAATTGAGTAAGTCCACTGAGAAATAGGCACAGTGCAATCCATGCTTAGAAATGTTCTCATTAAACAAAACTTCAGAAGCTTGCAAATGTTGCCAAATTTAATTTAATTCTGAGTATTTTAGGAATGTTGCCAAAGTTGCAGCTAAAAATCCCAGGGGGAAATAAAAGGAAGACGTTGAGGCTGTTGGTTTGTGGAAGTATTTTTCAAAACATTACACTCAGTCTTTCTGTGCGTTTTGTGTGTCTCACTAAACGAACAGAGTGTTAGTAGCTGTGAATTAACTCATGGGGAGAAGGCTTTTTAGTGATGTGACCGCGTTCATATAGGGAACAGCTCATAACCTTGCATGGGCCCTGCTTTCGGGATTCCAGGCTTGCTGATTACCTCCATTTAGCTTAACTAGTTCAGATACTTAATAGCCGAAATTCACAGACTCTTTTTCTTCAAGCACATTGACAGTCTGAAAGTCACCTAACACTATCTTCAGAAAGCTCTGTTGTGAAGCTGAATTTTGGTAACTGACACCAATAACATAACAGCATTAAATCATCTATATTTTTATAGTGGATAAGCTAGTCTGCTTGTAAATATGTTCAAGGATAGCATGGAGGTGGCAGAAGAATTATGCTACTACTTTAACAGCTAATAAATCTTTATTTAAGCAGGGGACCTCTAAAATTTAATTAGGCATATGAAAGCAGAGATCATTCTGAGGGTAAAAATATGCCAATTCTCACAAGAAAAGACATCTGCTTTGTGGAAGAACTTCAAGTTAAAATTTACTCTTCTGTTACTTTGTCAATAGAAAGGCTTTCTGGTAGAAGAGCAAATATCTAACTTAAAAAAAAATGACAGAAGCAGACAGGAGGCATTCCTGGCACACCCTAGAGGGGCGAAAGAAAGCTCATTTGTGAACTTTGTGTGCATCGTTTAGCTAATTCACGTAGACGCCTCTCTCCTTGTCTCTCTTCCTCCTTCCTGGGTCATGTAGAGCTAGGCCAGGATATATGGCACATTTAGTAGTATCCAAGATGTAGAATTGGCTGTCACCTTGTAATTCGAGATTTTCAATGCAGTGCTTGCTCCCTCACTTCTCCCAACCTAAAAATGTCTCTTCCACTCACATCACAAAGTATGGCTACACCAACGTAATACCCCTCCTCCCCCAATTTATAACTTATATATCTAAATCACTACTGGCCCTTGAAGTCTTTGCAAATTCCGAGTGCCTCAGTCCCTAACACTCCTCCTCATAAACATGCAGAGACCACTGGGGCTGGTTACATTCTGATTCCAGATTCCTTATCTTAAGTTTACACCTTCTCCTGATTTCGTTCTCGAGAGGGCTTCAGTCAGTACAGCAAAGGTGATGACCTTGGAAAGAGCAACACGTTACAATCATCCCTTGTTATACTTTTAGCAAATATTGTCCTTCTCTAGTGTAGAATTTGGTAGGCATTATGAAGGAAGATATGTAAGTCACAGTCTCTACTTACACTGAACTTGATCTGGTTCAGGAGATGAGACATACATACTTGAAGCATGCAGTAGCATCTCATTTGTTGAAAGTACAGCCCAAGGCAATGTGCCCATTTGTTGAAAGTACAGCCCAAGGGATGAGGATAAATAACTCTGGGTTTGTCTGTGGGCCACATCCAGTCCTGGAGCCAACAAAGGTGTTTTTGTTGTTGTTTGTTTGCTTCTCATTTCTCAGGAGTCCTTCACCTAAGAGCAGGATAACATATTTTAACAAAATCAGCTTCAGGAAAGCAACCTTTGCTTGTAACTTGTGCTGCTTAGCGATACGCAAATGAAGCCAAATGAACATCATGAAAACAGAACTAGTTTATGATGGGATGTTTTAATTTTTTTCTTCTATAATTTGATACACCCTGTAGATGTTCTTCTGCTTGCATGGTATTTCCTCCAAGTCACTTATTTTATGCTAAGAAGGTAACACTGGTGACTCACTTCAAATGTCAACAAGCATCATAAATAATGAATTCAGAATCGAGCTCATATTGCCCAATTAAACAATTCTTTCATCTGATCAAATGTCATTCAGGCCTTTTTGTGTACTTTCCTTTATGCTACTTTAAAAGTCATCCTGGTATTGTTTTTAAAAAATAAGTAGAGTAGACACACTCTTTTGAGAAAGACTTTAGATCTAGCCTTAAATGGCAACAGAATGCAATTTAATGCAAATAGAAGAAGCAATGATGTAAGGAGAAATGCATTTAGGTATCCTTTCCAAGATTCTGGAAGTAGGTAATCCTACACTAGGTGCCCATGGTGAGAGCTTAGACATCTTGGGACTGCATCTGAAAGGCAGTGTTCGGTGGACTGGGAATCAGGTACCTGGCTTGGCCCTGCTGCTAGGGGCTGACAGGGGGTGGGGGTGAGGGGGGGATTAAGCAAGTTTCTCCTCTCAAACCGTGATATTTGAGACTTGGACCAGATGACCTCTGAACTTCGTTTCAGTTCTAAAATTCTCTGAACTAGCCCAACTCCATCAAAAGGCTACTGTATAATTCTTATTACAAACTTGAGTCTTGTTTCTGTTAATGTGAGAAACTAAAATTTTGCTAGAATACAAATGGTTTTGAACTTCCCAGAACTTACATTTGGCTGGAGTCTGCAGTAGGCTTTTAACCTATTGGGAAATGACAGAGACTTATTAGGAACATTTGGGGGTTTCTGAATCATTGTATGAAGCAAAACAACACTTTACAGAAAGTACAGAAAGTTTCCCTGCAGTGGACTCCTTGATGAAGAGGGAGAGTTTCATGGTTTTGCTGCCAGTGACAATTCCCTTATCAGCTTAGGAGTTTGTGTGGTAGTCTTTACACTCAATATCTGTCTGTTTTGATCCACAGTTTCTTCAAATGTGAAATGGGTATAATGCCTACTTCAGAGGTTGTTTTGAAGACCGACAATGTAATGTCATTTTGTATATCAGTTATATACTGAAAGGTAACAAACCACGCCAAACCATAGTGACTTGACTCAACCACCATGTTGTTATTCATGATCCCGTGGGTTGGAAATTGGGCAGGGCTCCGAGCGGTCTGCTCATTTCTGCTCTATGTAGTACTGGTCAGACCTAGAGTGGCCCAGTGCTTATCAACGTGGCCTCTCCCTCCATGTGGCTTTATCCTCTAGAGTCTTTCTCTCCTCATTGTGACCTCTCTGTCCAGTTGTATAGGCTACAGAATTTAGCATGGCAGGGGGATTCCAAGTGTGAAAGCAGATATGGATATGGAAGTCCTAGAAAGCCATTTCTGCTGTATTCTATTGGTCAAAGCAAGTCACCAGCCCAACCTAGATTCAAGGGGTGGACTTGAATGATGGGAAGAATAGTGAACTTACTTTGCAATTAGCATGAACCCAGAGAGCCTTGATTTATTGGGGGCCATTTTAAACTATCAACCACATCGCAGATAAAGCCTGGCATAAGGGAGGCACTTGATGAATGGGTCACATCTTCCATGTTGCAACTTTTATCAACATTTAACTTTATTAAATAGGTAGGCAGCACATACTAAAAAATTTTTTTAATGTTTATTTGTTTTTGAGAGAGAGAGAGACAGAGAGACACAGGATGAGCATGGGAAGGGGAGGGGCAGAGAGAGAGGGAGACATAGAACTTGAAGTGGGCTCCAGGTTCTGTGCTGTCAGAGGGACTTGAACGCAGGAACTGTAAGATAGATCATGACCTGAGCCAAAGTTGGACACTTAACCCACTGAGCCACCCAGGCACCCCAGGTAGTCAGCACATATTAACCCTTTTGAGTTAAAGAAACGAAGAAGAAATGTTGTGTTAATTGCCCAAATTTATATAGTCAGTAAGTGGTAATATTAGGACTTAAACAGTTTCCTGCCTCCAAGTTCTCTGTTCTTTCTACTGTCAATTACTGCTCATAAATTGGAAAGAAAATGGAATATGGAAAATGATCAGTGAAAATGCCATGGCTGGGAAGCCTTACAGGGCTTTGCTATTTTACAAAACTGTACTTACTTGTTTATGAGCCAAATTTTGATTGAAAACAATGAAAAAAGAATATTTTCTTGACTACATTTCTTAGATATCTTTCTCTAAAATTTAATCACATCTGGGGCAACTTTGCTACTGAGCTCTAGACTCATATTTATTAGCAAATGATTTCTTGGAAATATATCCAAAATTTCACATAGTTTCAGCTTCAGCTATTAAGTCTACAGAGAAAACAATAAAGATACTGGAGTTGAGTCAGACAAGATCTGAAAAGTATGCCTATCATGATATTCTGAATTAAGTCCTTCAAATTTGGCATGAAAACTATAACTACTTTCAGCAAGTATGCAGAATAAAGAAAAGGAAAAAATATTGATGGCTTTAAAAATATAGAGTACTTATTATAGTACAGGTCATTATATCATGTTTATATAATATTTAACACCAGTATATGGAATTCTTTATATAAAAATGTCACACAAAGATTTTTATTCTTTACATTATAGTTGTTATTATTGTCATTATTTTGATTGAGTCCCCTGTTGAACTCTGAATTCTATTTGAACCTGAAACGGTAATCAAAATGTGGGCTATTTGATAATCCCCATGAATATGACTGAAAAGTTTTCATGAAAGCCCTGCAGACTGAACCCGTTGAATTTAGAATAGTTCTCATTCTGGTAGAAAGAAGCAGATGTCCCAAACCAAACACACTTGGCTTAATATACTTTTACATTGGCTTTAATGGACAGATGTTTTGACTATGACATGGCAAGACAAGGATTTGAAATGGTGGATTGGAAAGATTTTGTTCATAAAAGTAATTGCTCTTACATTACAAAGTGCAGGATTTACATGTGGAAAATGTCAGCCTGTTGCAGCATCTCATGATGGATCGTGTTACCACAAGCCATGGAATTCACTAGAAATAACCAACTTACTTCTGAGGGGCCCTTTTAATAGGCATCACATACAGAATGGCAGGGAGGGGGGCCTCAAATCTAGAGTCATTCTAGTTATGTAGTTGATCCTTGATTATACACTTGCAGGATTATCTATGACTTCTTTTTCTCCCAACAGAATTTGGCTTCTGTCTATATTATTTTACAAGCTAAAAGCAATTCTTACATGCCAAGCAGTATTTAAAGAGCTTTACAAGTATAAAGAACCTATTTTATCCTCATAAGAACTCCTAAGAACAGGTGAGAAAATAATGTACAGGAGAAGCTATATGACTCACTCAAGGTCATACTGTTAGTAAATGATGAAAACAGTATCTCAGTAGTTTCAGAGTCCAATGCTCTTAGCTCAGAGCCTGCTTTTCTTTCTTTCTTTTTTTTAAATTCTTCGTCAAGAGGATGGTAGGACTACATCTAATTATTTCTGTGGTTTAGGAATTTCTAAGGTAAGACTGTTTTAGAGAAGTGAAACTATTGCCCCAGAACTTACCGAGAAGTTAGTTCACCAGCAATTTTATTCCTGAATTTAGAAGTTAAAGAGTCTTCCATCCCATTAAATAGTCACAAAGACTTTACACTGATTCCATGCACTTTATGCCTTGGGCTGCTTCCTAAATGCTTATTTTGACCCATGAGATGAGAGGGAAAGGGACAGAAAATTTGGAAAATATAAACTTATTTGTTCTACTACAGAACACACACACAAAATCATGATAATGGCTCTGCATTATTAGCAAAAGATTAACTAATGTTCACTACCCTTTATTTAGATGGCAGGGAAATAGACAATATATATTAAAAAGTCTGTCCTCAGAAATGCTTAAAGTTTTAGACTTTGGTTGCTCTGCAGGCTAAGCTTGTATAATGAGAGATCATATTTGTGGAAACCCTGTTTCCAGCAGTACCAGATAACTAAGTAAAAGACGCATCGTTGTGGAAAGAACACTGGGTGAGTTGGAGACACTCTCCCACTAGCTTGCTGATAAATGATCTGGGCAGGTCATTTATCGTCTCTGTGCCTCAGACTGCTTATATGCCTCCCTCAAAGAGTTATTGTAAGGATGAAATGAAATAATGTATGTGAAAGTGCCTAGTATGTAGTGTGTTCTCAATAAATATTTGTTAAAGAAAAAAGTAACATTGCATTCCAATGTCAAAGATGAATTATTTTTGAATTATGCCTTGGATATTGTTTGTGCAATAATATACATGTGGAAATATGGATAAAGGAACGGAAGTGATTGTCTTGGGATTCTTCAGTAATTACACTACCTACCTTTTGATTTATCCAACTTTTTTTTTTTTTTGTCTTTTACCTACTTTGAAGAATATGACTATTCAAAGACAGAATCTTTCTCTTTGATAAAACCCAGATGCACAGGGCAAAAAGCATTTCCCGCAGAGATTCATTTAGGGACCAAAGGGTCCAGGAACTCTTCTCTTGGAATTCTGCCACCCATCCATTTTGTTCTCACTTGGCAAGAGGGGATGGAGAGTGGATTGTGACAAAAGAATGACTGAGAAAGGATTGAGCAGGTCATCAACCTCTTCCAAACACAACTGCAGGCCACAAGCATGACAATCAATGTAAAAAACTGTATTTGTTTTGTAAAACAATTTTTAAGATGATGGGGTGGGGGTGGAGACAAAGGGTAGGGAGGATTCAGGTTATCAAAATGACCTAGAGTTTTTTAAAAAATGTTTATTTACTTTTGAGAGAGAGAAAGAGAGAGAGAATGAGCAAGGGAAGGGCAGATAGAGAAGGAGAGAGAGAATCCCAAGCAGACTCCACACTCAGCAGGGAGCCCGATGTGTGGTTTGATTTCAGATCTCACGACCCACCGTGAGATCATGACCTGAGACAAAATGGAGTCAGATGCTTAACTGACTTAGCCACCAGGGCACCCCAAAATGATCTGGAATTTTTTTTCCATATAAAAATGCATATATCTCCCCTTTTCAAGCAAAATTGTAGATACTTTCTCTGGGATGGAGGTGGGGGTATGAATATTTTCTCATACCTTTCCAGAAGATTCTGATACCCACCCTCAGCCCCTCAACTGTGAGAACTACTAGTCTAGTATATTAATTACATCTGTCTTCAGTTTGACTCACCCCAGGGCCAATATTCTTGGAGCCACGATGACCTGAAGCTGATTACCAACTGCCCTCTTTAGGAGGGGCTGACACCCTCAACATTCCCCTCATGAAATGTGGCATGTAACTGTTACAGTAGGCCTGCTTCATCATTTTTTGTAATCTGCTTGGCCTTTATTGACCTTCAGACATGTTTAAGAAAGAACCCTGTCCTAGTGCTGTTCTTTAGTGAGCTCCATTTTAGCTCTCTTTCAGCCATACCTCTCCTCTCTCCATAGGATGAGGAGTCCTTGAGACAAATGGTCTTGTCTTATCAAGCAGCCACCCTTCTTTTTGTTTGTGTTTTTCTAACTTAAATATGCTTAGGACATACATGGGCATCTTGCTAACATGCAGATTCTAATTCACTAGTCCTGGGGTGGGTCTGAGATGCTGCATCCCTAATTATCTCACTGGTGCTGTGAGTAGCAAGGGACTGCCCCAGATACCCAGGCTCCTGGTATTCCTTGAGCAAATGATGTCAAGCCTGTGTGGCCTCTTTCCTGGGTCTTGAAGACCGGCCCTGTGGCCAGTGTGGTACCCAAGCCCTGTGAGGTAGTCAAGGGTGTGCTTAGGGTGGGGGCCTATGAACACAGTTTAAAAGTGTGAGGACCTTGAAGTACAGAACAGAGCCAGAGGTCAGCAAAGAAGAGGCAATCCCAGGACCGATGCTGAGATTGGGATTATAGGCCTTGAGCCAACTCTTCCCATATTACTATCTTCTAATACAGAATTCCAAGTAGTCCAAGAATTCTAAATTCAATGTTGCCTTTCCAGGTTGTTAATTAACGCAGGAAAACAGAACAGATATTACTTTAACAGTGCATCACCTTGACTCTATATGTTTTTTGGCATAAAAACATGCAGCGTGAGGACTCCATTTGGATTCCTGCTGCAGGCCCCCAAGTTGTTAGAAGTGAGCCAGTCAGTAGGCACCCGAATTTATAACTGCTCTTTCCCCCTCACCTAGATCTTTCTGAGCATTAAACATTAAATGACAAAAGGATCAAGGGAAATTGCTACATTTGACTTGGACATTTCTTCTGCAGCTGCATGCATTTCTTTCCAATGTCACTTGAATCTCTTTCACTGGTCACACATGTCTCTTTCATAAGCAACTTTAATATGTATATTGGACTGCACAATACCGAACTCTCTGGGGTGTGAAGGAGTCACAGTTTCTTTTGGTTAGCAGTGTTTGCAAATGTGACTCCAGTTTTAGGACAATGAAACCCACCCAGTTCAAAACAGAAGGCTGGCTTGCAATGCCCTTCCTTCCTTCCCTTCCTTCCCTTCCTTCCCTTCCTTCCCTTCCTTCCCTTCCTTCCCTTCCTTCCCTTCCTTCCCTTCCTTCCCTTCCTTTCCTTCCTTTCTTTCGCATTCTCACATCCTATTACGGTAGCATATTTTTACAAATCCTGGGTTAGGGTCAAATCTTAACCCCACCATTTATAAGCTCTGTGATTCTAACTTTTCTAGGCCTCAATTTCCTTCACCCCTAAAATGGAGACAATAATGTTTACCCCTTAGGGTTATTTAGAGGATCTAGGGAGACAATACACATGAAAGTATTTAGAATTGTATTCGTGGGGCACCTGCGTGGTTCAGTTGGTTGAGCATCTGACTCTTGATTTGGGCTCAGATCATGATCCCAATGTTGTGGGATCAAGCTCTGCTTCGGGCTCCACTCTGAGCTTGGAACCTGCTTAAGGTACTTTCTCTCCTTTTCCCTCCGCCTCTTCCCTACTTGTGCTGTATGCTCTTTCTTTCTCTCTCTCTCTCTCTCTTTCACTCTCTCTCAAATAAATAAGTGAATAAACATTATAAAATTGTTTTTGTGTCAGCCTGATAATAATTGCTATTATTTAATTTATTCCATTTTTTTACAGTTTTATTGAGGTATAATTGATATAATAAATTACGCATATTTGACATACACATTTTGATGAGTTTGGACGTATGCACTTACCGTGATACCACGGCCACAATCAAAGTTTGTTCAGGTGTTACCTCCTTATTGAAGCTATATAAATGCTTTCTTTTTCCATTGATTTTTCTCTTATTTGAAGTCCTTCATCTCTGATAATCATTATTTTACTATTTAACTTTTACTTATATTCCACTGTGTATTATGGACTAACATTTTTTTAAATTATATCATAATACGCTTTAGGTCAAGGAAAATACCTTTATTTATTTTCTACCCTCTACAGCTCAGTGTATAATACTGAGTACAAGAGAGACTCTCAAATCTCTACTAATTGTAAAGGAGCTTGAAGAACAGCTAGGGCTGATCTGCTTTGAATGTTTAAGAACAATGGAAAGAGGAAATGGCTCAGATAGGAAAGGGGTTGCAATCACAAAAGGGCAGGGGTTGGAGAAGGGGAATCTCTCAATTTGGTGAGCAGGAACAGAGATTAAACAACTGAACGTCATCTGGCAGAACTTGGTGGAAAGGCTGACAGGCTTCTCCAACTGGATGAGGGGGGCAGGGTTGCTTGAATTCATGTTGAGTAAGAGCCTCTTACCTCAGAGATAGGCTTATCTCTTTGCTTGGCCTCAGTAAACCCTCTGAACATAACTATTATAAGACTGCGCCATGAGAGCAGTAATTGACACAGGGGTCATCAAGAAAAAAATAGGATTAGAGTAAAGGATTTTGCAAAGGCGGTGATGTGTACACTTGTGTACTGCTTTCTCACTCTCTGGCCGCTCTGCTGACTCATAGGAAAGCCGAGTCTCAGGTCAGTCTTCTCCTTCACAGCTGACCTTATCTCCCTCTCATTTGCCTAAGGCATCAAGCAAGCTGATAGCAGCTGGACATAAGGTCCAAATAGGGTCTGGCTGGTTCTAGGCCACAACATGGGAGCAAAACAACCGAAAGATTTAGCAAACCCTAATTTGTTTACCCCCTTCTGACAGAGAAATGTTGATGTTTATTTCTGAGGCTGCAGTAAGATGCTTAGTTCAAGAGTTCTGACACGCTAACCCATCACTCAAGGTTAGAAGCCCACGTGTCCTTTATTAGTTTGTTGGTGAATATATTTGTGTTTTCACTTCACACCAAAAAATTCCGGAAGGGATGCAGTTTTGACATTGTTTCTTTACCCTTGCACTCCATGTAAACAGAAGTTGTCTATCTGGCAGTCTAGAGCTGTGTGCAAAGCCCCTGTTTACTTAATCTGAACGTCCGTTTTTTTTCTGCTTGGTTTGCAAAATAAATGGAATGAAAAAGTGTGCCGGAATCAGAATTGTGTGAGGCTGAAAAAGACATTTGGGTCACTGAGTAACTAAAAGCACCCTCTGTTTACGTGTTTCTGCAGTTTCTGTCATTGCAGCTGCATTACCGCTTATAACAACTAATCTCTTTTTATTTGTATTTTACTTTATTTTATTTTGTGTTAAAGGCGCTTTTAAGCCATGTCTTCCAAATGTGTTCAAGGTTTCATAACTGTCTTAATAGTGTATACACATTATAGTGACGGCAGTGAATTTCCTCCAATCTGGATTTTGTTAAGAGTGACTTCAAGAATAGTTTGTAGGACAATTAAAATGTGTTAATCTGTATTTGAAAGCTTGATCCAGTTAAAAATCAGTTTTCCATCTCCTTAGATTTTGCCAAAGTTTCCTATGTCACATAGCTGGGTTTTCCTGAGAGGCAGAAAAGGGAGCTGAGGAGAAGGGAGTGTTCAGGGAAGCCTGGTAGTTATGCTAGATTTTAGGCCTCTGAGCTGATGTCCTCTTAACCTAACCCATGTTCTGCTTCGGGAGAAAATGATGCACTGAAGGCTTGGAAATGGGGCTTGAGCAAGCACACTTTTCATGCTCAACAAAGCCTAACGTCATTTCACTATACAATTTGAGTTATGTGTGTGCTTTTAATAAACCTATCCTCACAAAAAATAAATAGATTTGTTCTGCTTAAACTGGCATACAAAGAGCTTGGGGGAAAAAATCTTTAACACCTCTGGGGGATTGGAAGGTAACTTCACACTCCAGCTTCATGTCGGAACGTGTGATAACAATTTGACAGGAAATAAGTGGATCCTGTCTCAGGCCTTGGGAGGAGACTAGACCTTGGAGCAGAATGGTGTGAGTCTGGAGGCCAGGGAGCTTCCCGCCCAGCAGGGGGTAGCCAAGTGCCAGTAAAAGGGAAGGTATTCAACTCCCTAGGATCCAGTCAGCGCCAGCAGCGCAGCTCTCTGATTCTAGATGTGTTGTTTTTCACCAGTGCTTAGATTCCGTACTCCAAAAGGAGCCACTTACCTAAGCTGAACTTATGTAACCGATTTTTTTTGAAAGGGATCCCAACAAAGGGGTTGAAAGAGTACATTTATCTGCCCAAGGCTTAGATGGAAAGCTGGTGGGTTGAGGCCAGTTTTACTTTTCCTTCTGATTTGACTTCCTTCTCTCCCAGTTGGCAGAAGCCCAGAATCCCCTGGGAAGGATGGAGAAAGATCAAGCAGTCAGGCCTGCCACCCTGGCTCGGGATACACAGGACAGTGTGTATGCGTATGTGCGTGAGTGAGTGTGCGTGTGCATGTGCGTGTGTGTGTGTGTGTGTGTGTGTGTGGTTTTGGGGAAGCCAGAGGACAGAATCCCCATAACCTTCCCTGAGAAAACCTGGGATCCAACATCCAGCAGGTGAGCCCCTAGGATGCTCAGTAAAAGTCTGTATGGAGGAGAACCTGATGAACCGCTGGGCTGCTGGGGAGAAAAAAAAATGCCAAGCTGAGCTACTGGTAGGGAGAAGGCGGGGAGGGTGACAAGGTCACTAAAGAAAAAGTATTTTGCAGGAAACCTGTGTTCCTTATTGTCTGCTGTAGAAGGAGCTTGAGGCTGCACCACTGCCAGTGCCAAGCAAAAACATTCCAGCCCCGGGGTCTCCCCAGCCGGCTTCACCTTGTTGCTTCCCGCTCAGGCCATTTTCGGTTGATGCTGCTTTTCTTTGTTCTGTTTTCTCCCAGTGCAATGAACCCTTACATTATGGGTTTCTGTTGTAGTTTTAACCTCTAATACACAACCATTACATCTTATCTCGTCTTCTAAATTACTCTAAAATCCAATTATAAACCCCCCTCTCCTTTAAGAGCACACAACTTGCCACATTACTGAAATGCTGGGCTGCTCTTTTGTTTTTCTAAATTAATAATAACTACCATTTTCCGTCTGCTCTTTGCATGGGAGTCTTTTATATCACCACACAGCTTTCCAAAATGCATATTATGATTCTTTTCTGCATCTTTGCTGGGCTACAAAAGAGCTAAGGATGATTTTCCAAATATTCATAAAGGATCTGTCAGTTGGTTTTTAATATCAAAACATTTGAAACTCTACAATCCTTAGAAGAGAAAGCATTTTAAAATTTACCAGTTAAAATTTCACTACTGCTTTCCTTTGTTATGGTGAAATAGAAGTCCATCACTTTTGGGTTTTCAAAGGTTAGAATAGGGATTTGTTTATTAAAATTTTTATGGGTTGAAAACTCTTAGTTCTACTAAGGTTTCAAAAGCACAAGTGAAATTTTAAATCCTACACCCATTGTGAGTTTCTTGAATCTATGGGAAGGAGGGCCCTACCTTAAAGACAGATTCAACATCTATAAATTATAGAAATGTCTAAGTGAACACACCAAGAACACTTTAGGCAAAACTTTAATACTACCAAGAATATCCTCAAATACTTTTTCTGACAAAGGGGTGATTGTGATTTGTAATAGAAAATTGCTCTTAGGAAAATATAGTAAATTCAAACCTGATATTAGGAAAAGAAATCTGACTTAATGTTTAGTGTTTTATAGTCACAGATATGCATTGAACTGCAATTGCTATTCTTATTTGCAAATTCATTTAGTCTTAGAGGATATTTGACATACTTAAGGCATCTGATTATGCAGCAACAAAATATGCTTGATATGTAATTATTAAAAATGTTATATGGCTAATAGGCCACTCCACTTTTAACTTCACAAGCATAGGCAATGTTCAGTGGAGCTCTTCGGTGTAAAGTTTATATGTGTGAGTCCTTTCTCATGCTCGGGCTTTAGCCGCTAAGGATAAATATATTAGAACATGTTGGGAATATTGGAGAAGTCCTAAAGAACATGTTAAATTTCATTTGAGCATTTAAATAATAACATCTCTAGTTAGATTTTTGTTTATTTATTGTACCCTTTGGGAAATCTTTATCCTCTTAACTACTGAATACACGAAAGTCCAGTTATTTTGCTTTAATAATTTCGGCATTTTCCAAGGCCAAAGTGAAGTCCAAGGAAAAAGATAAAGTATTAACTAGAGTGGCACCATTTAAAACTTACAGGCCAAGAAGGACTTGGTAATCACTACATACCATAATCAAATACAAAATATAGGACCATGATTGCTACCATTACTAAAACTCAAGGAAAATGGAGATCAGGAAAAAGAAAATCATAAACTATATAAAAACAAAAATTACAGTTTTTTATTCTTACAGTAATTACATACTATGTGTAAAATAATTATACATATGCTAATATATACTATATATTGTATGTTCTTTTTAGTTGTGTTGAACAAATAGACTCTATAATCTTAATTTAATCATGATGGAAGCATTGTACTATTATTTAATATTTCAACAGCATTAATGAAGCTTCCTTCCTCCCTCCTTTCCTTTTTCCTTCCTTCTGTCCTTCCTTCCTTCCCTCCTCCCTTCCTTCCTTCCTTCCTTCCTTCCTTCCTTCCTTCCTTCCTTCCTTTTTCTCTTTCTTGCTTTTTAGAATTTTCAGTGAAAATAAAACCTAGCTAAAATTATTTTTCCCTTGCACCTCTAAATTCTGAATATTATCTTGAAGTTTCAGTGCATCCTAAACACCATCTATTAGTTTTGTTGGGCAGAATATAGCACAGCTCACACATTTCTTTAAAGTTTAAGTGCTTTAAGAGTTGACATTATCTACTTTGCTTAGAAATATATATACTCAAGCATTCTGCTAATATGTTCCTAAAGGCCCTCTGTTCTTTTTTGTTTTGTTTTTTTAATTCTCAAGTTTTAATAAGTTTGTAACCATCTGGACAAAGCAGACTCAATTCACACAATTCAAATATACAGGTAACCTTTGTAGAATTGATTTTTTGGTATCAAAGTACATTTCTCATCAAGTCTGACTATTGCATAGCAAATTTTAAAAGAAACATTTCAATTTAAAATTGCATTATTTTGCATACTTTATGGGACTGCACTTTTTACATTTTAAATTAAGATTTTTTGGTCTCGTTGGCAGGTTAAAACACAGACTATTTGATCTCTAAGCTCTTTAAAAAAGTCTATTACTTATATTGCTGAACAAATCAAAAGTGACTGTGTCATACATGGCATTTAAAAAATAGTATCTAAAAGATAAAACATATTCTTCTAATTTATAAGCCACCCCTAGCAAGACTTTGAGGTTTTGTGTCGATTTGGAGATAGACCAGGCCCTGGGCCGCAGGAGCACCATTTGGGGTGGCGTAGCAGTAAATTACTCTGTAGGGCCCTAGAGGCCCAGCAGAGTTAATGCAGCTTCCAGGAAAACGGAACACCTGGCTAGTAACTCAGGCAGGAGGACGGCCTGATTGAATGTGTCACAAGCATGTCTCAATCACGATTTTTAAAGAGCAAGATGAGACAGTGCAGTGGGGCCTTCCTCTCTCTTCTTTCTCACCCTCCGTGTCTAGGGGATTGAGCACCCAGGCACCGTCCCTGCAGTACTGGGAGGTTATTATGGTCTTAAAAGTGAAAGCCTATAATTTAAAGTCATAATTCCACCTTTAAAATGGAGATTGAAATACAGTAATATAAAATACATAAGGCATCAAAATGTAGCAAATGTCTCCTCCCATTAGATTTCTCTATTTACGAGGGGGACAGTAATGACAAGTGAATTTTCCATATGATTGTGTAACTTCTCCATTTAAAATGGGGGCCAGAGCTCTGCTAGACCCAGATTTCTTATAATGCCTACTAAATGAAATTACCTGGACCTAAAATAAGATAAAATAAAATAAAAATTTAAAGCCCAGAAAAGGCGGCACCAACTTTTTAAGATATCAAATATTTCTTAGAAAACAGTATCTCGATCAGACAGATGTAAATGGCCATACAGATTGTGTTTCCCTTAATATATCAATAGCCTACCAAAAATTTTTTAAAAAATGCTAAGTGTAGAAAGGATTGCTGTTGTCAGCTCCTTGACTTTAGAAACAAAAGAGCTCAATACATTTGACAAACTCAAAACATCCCCTCCCCTACCTTTAAAAGTCATGTTTATGTATTTTTTTCAACACTTCAAAGTTTTTTATGGTGCTGTGTACTGATTTGAAAATGCCAGTTTTAAATACTAGATAATGGAGAGAGAAAATTTTCCGTGAATCAATTTTTCAGCCACGTGAGGAGAAAAACTATATGGAAAATGCTTCTACTTTCACAAGGAAGGAAATGTCATGGGCATCTGAATTGGGGATTAAAAGAAAAATCTCTTGCAGTGGTGCCTTTTGGAAATTACTCAGAATAAGTGTCTTTTTTTTCCCTTGAAATAAAGTTCAAGGTAACATTTAAATGAATAATTATTTACCATTTTGTTAAATGTTGGCGTGCATGGCAGGAATCATCTATTAGTACAAATGCTTTTTCTGCTTAGAATGGCTCATTAGTTTCTTTGTAGGCTGCACTGGTTTTAAGATTCAAATTCAAAATCTCTTCTGATTTTGCTGTTCCATTTCTGGCAGCTGGCCAGCAGCAGATATGCATAATATTTCACTGTTAGACCTTGCAAACATTATATCCTGCTGTGCTAAAGAAAACATTGTGTTTCTTACCACATGAAAATAATCCATCACTTTTCAATCAGCACACAAAAAAAGCTCTACCTGTTTTTTCCATCAGACTCAAGAAAAATTAATGGCCCCAATGTGAAAGGTGGACCCTCCATGCATGATCCATTAAAGTACAAACTAATCAAAATATATCTAGCATCTGATTTGCTAAGCAAGATGGAACAAAAGAGGTGTGATGAAAAAAATAGATCCTTCAAGACCCATACAACCTTGTTCTATCAGTATTAACCTTATTTATTTTAAATGTGGGAGGACATAAATAAAAGATCATGAAGTGGATCCGTGGAATTCAATCACTTCAAATAGACACTGTATTTATCTGGAAGAGATGGCTGAAGGCACCAACTGGAGGTAGGCTTGTGGACTGGAGGAAAATGTTACAAAATGAAAAAAAAAAATGTTTTGAAAAAATGAAGGAAGACAGTTAAAAGCCCCCTACTTCCCCCAATTTGGTCACTAGACAACACACTTATATTAAAGTAAAAATTTTCTTTGGGATCAAAAGTACTAGTATTTTGTCAACTTGTTCATGCCTTTAAAAATTATTTCATGTCTTCCTTCAGCAATGCTGAATATTGTAGCTAGTTTTAAGTGAGGCGTGAGGCTTTTTCTTTTCAGGGCCATATGACTTTTGCTACAATATTCTAATCAGAAAGGTAGCCATATCAAAGGAGTGCCAGGTGGAAAACAATCCATTTTACAACTTTTTAATAGTTCCCTTGGACTTGCTTGGATTTCTTTGCTACCACTGGATTTTGGAAGATCTCTCTCTCTCTCTGTCTCTCTCTCTCGGTATGACGTGTGTCTTACAGCTTAATGCATTAATAAAAGTGTATTAAGAAAAATGCAGATGGAAATATAATGCTAATACTAAGAGAAGGTATCTATACTTATAAATAGTTGTACACATAAAATATAATTTTTTAATTTTTGATTTTGTATTCTTATGACTTTAAAATACCATACTATGCTTTTAACTGATTTTCCAGTTTCTTTCACTCTTTTTTTCCTTTCTTTCCTTTCTTACCTTTCTCATTTCCAACTAGGTCGAAATGGTCCTTATCTGATTATCTTACTTCCCACATCTTAATTTCCCTCTCGTTGATCCCCATTGAATGAGAGACTAGAGTTCCAGAGTTGAAAGGCTCAAATCCCGTTATTTTGTATTTAAGGAAAGTGACGTTCACAGATTTTAAGTGACTTATCCAAGGACACTCAGTATGGGAATGATATCGCTGGGATCCTCAGGAACCCCATTCTAGTGCATTCTTCACTACATAGGCGGTTCTTCTCTCCCAGAGGAATGCTTCTCAAACTTTAATGTGTATGCATATGATCTTGGAATCTTGCTAAAATGTGGAATTTGATTTATAAGGTCTGGAGTCGGGCAGAAAATCTGCATATCTGAGATTCCAGAGCATCCTGATGCTGGTTTGAAGAACACTCTTGAAGTAGGAAGGATCAGAGAACTCAGTCATATTCTTAGATTGGGTGTCAAGGTCCTGTGAAGTCTAGTCCTATCTTCTACTTGTCTATATGAATGGTCCAGTGTAGTTGTATAGAGTACCTGCTCACTTATTGAATACCCTTTGTTTTGACTTCGATTTCTTTATTCATTCCTCTGCTTCTCTTTGCTTCATTGCAATGAAATGTCTACCTTTTTTTCAACAATAAAAATAAATCTCAACTTTTCCGTGAAAATTTTCTTGCAATCAAGTATAAACTGATCTTTTCCTCCTCTGATCACCTCTAGGACTCCTTCCCTCCCTTCCTTCCTTCCTTCCTTCCTTTCTTCCTTCCTTGCTTCCTTCCTCACTGAGATAATTTTAAACTATTGTTCTGATAGTTTTATTATGTAAGCACTCAATATAAGTGTTGAGTTCCTAACAAAGAGAGGCATACCATTAAACTAATCAGTACAGACTGATGCATCTAAATTATTATCATCTACTTTGTTCTTGATTATTAAAGAATATTTATGGAAAATATAAATTTAGTAGTAATATATTATAAATACATGTGCATCTGATTTCACAGTTATATGAATATATATCAGTCTCCATTATGTTCCAGTGGATTTCTTTTCTCAAGTTAGTAAATTTCTCAGAAACCATCTTTTATTTTTTCAAAAATGGTTTCATTTTGGACCAAGTTTTTAGGAGTTGGGTTATTTTGAAAGAACACAGGACATTAAAAAATGTAAGCATAAAAACGTTAAAAAAATTTAAAAAAATGTAAGCATGTCTTAAATGAATATTCTTGAACTGCTCTCCAATACCTCAGCATTTAAAGGCTACAGAAAAATTGGGAGAAAGGTCAAATGAGGTTGAGGAAGTCAAAGGTAAACTGCATGAAGAAAGGATTCATTGATAATAAAGGATTCATTAATGGATTGGCTTACTGAAATAAGCCTAGGATTGACCAACTCAGCTATGCTAAGGCATTGTGCAGGAGATAAAAGGTAGAGTATTAAAGTTGCATTGTCCAGAAAAATCTCTACTTATAATCTCCTCTGAAATTGGAGAGAAAATTGGAAATATAATCTAAGTCCTTAATTTTGCATGCCATTACTGACTGGTTAATTGAAAGATTCTAAACAGTGGAGAATCTACCACAAGCATATTTACTCAGCTATATTTATATTACTATGGTTTTTATTACAGACAAATGTTCTCAATATATTTAATTGTGTCTATATGTATATAAGAGAATTGTTTTCTTGAGCCCATCTCTTTCCATAAGAATAGAAAGCCTTTAATAGAAAAGTACACACATACAATACTTGCCAGAGATTAATACACAATGTTGTGGCTCTTTCAGAGTAAAACACATCCCAACCAGTAGTCCCATTAGCACATATACTAAAAAAGTTCAGCCAAGTGATTTTATTTATTTAATTTATTTCTTTATTACACCTTCATTGAAGTATAGTTGATATTCCATAAACTATATATATTTAGTCTGTAATTTGGTAAGCTTTCACATAAGTATCCACTCTGAAAACATCATCACAATAAGATAACGAGCATATTCATCACCCCAATTGTTTCCTCATGCCTTCCTCTGTATTTCCCTCTGACTTTAGAACAACCACTGCTCTGTTTTCTGTCACTGTAGATTATACTTTTATCTGGCATGTTGCACCGAATGTAATTGTTTTGAGACTCATCTTTGTTACTGTATGTATCAAGAGTTCATCCTTCTCTCTTGCTTAGTAGTACTCCATCGTACAATGGTGCACAATAATCTGTTGATCTATTTCTCTGCTAAGGGACATTTTGGTGTCCAGATTTTGGCTATTACAAATGAACTTGTCCCTATATGAACATATACTTTCATTTTTCAGGTTAATGCTTAGGAACAGAATGCTGGATGTGTAGTAGCTGCATGTTTAACTTGTCAAGAAGGTATAGAACTGTTTCCAAAAAGTGCATTTTACACGGATAAAACATACTGTCAGCGGTGTATGTGAGTTTCAGTTCCTTCCCATCTTCAGCAACACTTCCTGTGGTCAGTATTTTTAATGTTAGCCATTCTAATTAGTGTGTAGTTACATTTCAGTGGAATTTTAAGTGGTTTTAAAGACTTCCTTGCTAGGGAAATGGGAAGTTAAGAAAATATGTTTAGTCTCCTTTTGCTTTGGATCCTGTCCTAGATATTTCAGGTTGAGTATCTCTTCTAACATCTTTCTCTCTGCTCTACCATGGTCAAAGAAGTTCATTTGCCTTTCCCTTTTGACTCTTGCAGACAATTGCATGCCCTTAAAGCAACTACAACCAGAATTAGGAGTTCTCTGAAGCAAGGTAAAATGTGGCCCTTATGATCAATCATAGCTACTTCACTGAACTATAATGACCCTGTGTACAGGAAAACATCTTCAGTGGGGCAGACTTATTTCCATGAACTCCTACATTTCTAAATGTAGAAAGTTATTTCCATATTTACCTTCTACCATATTCAGTCATATATCTACTTTGCTTTTCTTGGGCATGTAGTGAACTGTATTGGTATATAATTATATGGATTTTCAAAATAGAAGGATAAGTAGACTAAAAGATCACCTAGGCTGCTTTTTTTTATTTTAAACTACTGTCAATAATTCAAGCTAAGGAACAGGGTCAGTTACATAATATCCATCATCACAATAGCCATTTGCAAATAGTGAATAGTGGCAGCTTCCCTGGGTTTCATCAAGAATTACTCCCCCAAAATCAAGTAAAGTAAAATATTTGAAGATATATGACTTAGAGAAACAATTTCCAAGAGACACAAAGAAAAACAATTTACCAGCATTATCAGCATTGGAGAAAGTAGCTATATGCTATGTGGACACATCAAATTATGATAGTGGCCAATAAAACTATTACAAGTCCCAACCATGTACAGCTGTTTTAGAGAAAGTCACTTTATAATTTGGTTTTCTGGTTTCTATTTTCATTAAAGTTCAGGTATACACTTAGAACTACTTAGTACTCGGCTACTTAGAGCTCAGATTAAGCCTTTAAGATACATGACTTTATTTGTCCATATATCTCATAAGTCATTCCAAACTACTCTCATACAACATAGAGGAGAAATTGGGAAAAATATCTAGTCAACCTCCACCTTTTGGAAAATTATTCCTAAATTAGATGTGATATAGTGGACATTGTGACCTCTAAGAGTCTAATCTACATCTAATCTAAGTGTCTAATCTTGACCAAGATCATGGTCTCGATGATAGTGATGATGAAGTTGATGATGAAGATGAAGTTAACGATGATGATGATGATGATAGGAATAATACTCCTAATGATAATGGCAGCTAACATTTTCAGAGTGCTTACTCTTTGCCAACCCTCAGCTAAATACTTTGCATGAATTGTCTCATTTCATCTTTGCAAAGCCCTGTAAGGTTAGGCCTGTTATTATTTCCCCTTTGCAAGGAGATTCAGTGAAATAAATTACATAAACCATACACCACTTTGTAAGCTCTCTCCATTCTAGTCCTGTCACAAAAAAAATGGGGCTTAACTCTAATAATTATTATTATCAAAGAAATTGGAGGACAGACAACATACAATTTGGTTGAAGGAAGAGCTCGATAGCCCTCAGCCTGGATAACAATCAGTTAATGGAGGTAGATATCAGGAATAGGGAGAAGCTCTTCACGCAGGAGATCATTATGCAGCAGCTCAGCATGTTTATTAATCATTGTGCACAATTAAAATGCCATTTCATCCCTCTAATTAAAACAAGTAGTTCCCTGAGGCTAGCACCTGAACTAATGAAGCCTGGTTGCCTAAGGATCTTATTCAGGAAAGGGAATTAAACAGTGGAGGAAGCAGTATGTTTACCAAGTTGCCCAGACAACGTCAAACTATATATGACATCATGAGGGAGTGGACCAGTTGAGACCATGATTTTAAAGAGCCAGGAATGCTTCTGTTTCTGAGCAAAGGCTGGGTTTAAATATTGAAAGTATTCTAGTTTTTGAATTGATCAAGTCCCATCTTCTGTATACTTAACAAATGATTCTGAATTATTTTCCTTCTTGGTATGTGGAATGGGAGTCTCGATGTTCAGAGGAGGGGTTTCAGGGACTTTACGTTGGCATCTAGGTGTTTGGGGGCATGCAGGGATTTCTGAAATAGGTTGATTCCAGAAATAAAAGGGAATATAGACAGGTTGTGAAGCACAGTTTAAAACAGTAGATAGATGAATGGGTTAGATGAAGGAAACCCCAAGATTCAGCCCCAGCATTGCCATCTTAACGGAGTGAACCTAAACAAGGCTTCCTTATTTATTGTAAGATTAGAGAATTAAACTAGGTAATCATCAAGTTTTCTGTTAGTTCTAAAATTCTATGGCTTTGAGTAACTCGTAATTAACAAAGCAGCTCAAGGAGTTTTCACTGTATCCTAATGCCTTTAGATTTGACTGAATCAAGGCTTGCTTATTCTTCCCCTCTAATTCTTGTTTAGTGCACTGTGATATCTTTAGTGTCTGGCATTACACCTTCCATATATGGCATCTGTTCAACTAGATATTTATAGAAAACTTGAATTAGGTTAAATACTCAGAACTCAGTAACTCAGTGGTTCCAGTTCTCTGTTCCCAAATATGTAGTGGTCCAAAGAAAAGAACCATCCTACATACACTTCTGCATTACTCATCTGGGGAATGGCTAACCAGGGGATTAGGAGAGTTGTTTTCATTTTGACCAGTGTGTCAACTCAGTTTCCTACAATTCGGTGCTTGAAAGATATGGTTCCATGTTGCCTCCGCTTGCACTTGGCAAAAAGCTACAGTTATTTCTTCCTCTCTTTTGGTCCTCATGATTTATTGATGTCCTAGAAGAGGATACATGCCTAGAAGTTTGGTGAACTTAGGAGTATTCATTCTTTTTTTTTATGTTTATTTATTTTTGAGAGAGAGAGAGAGAGTGAGCAGAGTATGGGCGGAGAGGGAAGGAGACAGAATCTGAAGCAGGCTCCAGGCTCTGGGATGTCAGCACAGAGCCCAACGTGGGGCTCAAACTCACAAACTGTGAGATCATGACCTGAGCCCAAGTCAGGCGCTTAACTGACTGAGCCACCCAGGCATCCCAGGAGTAGTCATTCTTGATCTAATTTTTATGGGTCACAGATTTCTTTGAGAATCTAGATTTTGTGGAATCTTTCATGGGAAAAAATAATAGTACAAATGTGCAAACATCTGTGGGATGAGAGGTTCTCAGGTTTCCTGTGGAGCTCACAATAAGTTAAGAATCCTTATTTTAAAGAATCATGGAAGAATTTCCAATAGTCCTTTAGGGCACCTATATGTAATTTTCCTCCAGCTACTGAAGAAAGATGTCCGTCTAACATATAAGTAGGTATTTCTTTTGGTGGAGACAGGACCAGTAACACATGGAGGCTGATGATGAGTTGTTTTTAACAGTATGGCCATCAGGTTCCAGAATGAGATATCACAGTTTAAGGTATTAAATCTGCTACCTTCTTTATATAAAACCAGCCAGCTGGCTTCAAGGTCTGTTTTAAACAAAGTAAACAAACAATAATGAGATGATAGGACCCATACTCGTAGAAAAGATGTCAATTATAGATTGACATCTATAAGCTTAGGTCTTAGGATATAAGAATCTAAGAATTTAATCTTTCTGATTTGGTGCAATTATTTATATGTTGAATCTGAAGTTTTCTTTTCAAACCAAAGCTCATTTTCTATTGTACATCATAGTAAGAAATAGAGCTTGGTCAATAAGACATCCAGAAACTAGCAGAAATCAGCCAATAACTCAGATTAAGTGGCATGATAATTGGGTTTCCTAAGCATTTTTTGGTATTAAAACAAGTTAATCAACCATAAAACACAAACTCATCAGAATCTAAGGTCTTATTCAATTAACTTCTGGCCTCAAACACTTAAGTTTTTTTTTTTTATTTCTTTCAAATTATTATGTCATATTTTGCCAAGAAAGAAAGGATTTCTAGGGTGGGAAATCCCAGAGATGGAATAAGAGCCAATTCTTTTAAACTGTATCATTTTATCCATAATTATTTTTAGTAAAAATGAAAACAAAAGTTTTCTTTTTTTGCCTAGAAGAGAGATAAAATCTTGAACATGAAAGTTCAGGCAAAAAAAATGAAACTCTATAGCTTTTTGTTTGAAACGACCCTTATATTCTTGTATTTACTCTAAAACACTGGATAAACTAGAAACTTGGGAGCCAAAATAACTATTAATATAATACCACCAATACATGATTTTGTCCCTAGATGCCTTATTTTAAATTGATTTATAACTTCTTAATATTTTTTGTTGGTATTAAGGTCATATATTTATAGTCAAATTAGACAAGTGTAAACTTCTGCTAGTCCCCCACATCTTAGCTACAGCATGAGCCTGTACATTGCCAAACTACTATGGTAGAATTAAAAGATCAGAAGAGTTGTTTTGTTTTGTTTTTGGTTAGACAAAACTGGGTTAAGATTCCAAGTTGCATATTTAGCTCTGTGACTCTGAGTAAATTATTTAATCTATGTGAGTCACAGTTTTCAGCTGTATTTGAGAGAACAACATTTCTTTCATAAAATTTATGGTAGGCATACTCACGAAAAATCAGTTCCTCTCCTGTTACCTGGATCATCAACTACATTTGGATAGCATCACTATAGCTGAATTCAAGCTATTTTAAAAGATGCAATTAACTCTCTTAAGTAGGAAGTAATGAGAGATCAGGAAAAGTAGTAGGTCAAAATTTGGTAAGTAACCTGAGGTGAAGACGTAAATAATTGGTTTTCAGATGTATGGATGGACGCTAGTCAAGAACATAGATATTTCAGTCTATAGGCAGGGTTGACAAAAGGAAATCCAGGGTGTTGAGCATGATTAGTTAAGTATCAAAGCATAATCTGGCCAACCAGAGAAGGAATAAAGGAGTGAAATATTTATTCATTTATTTACTCAAAAGCATATACAGAGAATCTGCACTAGTTCTGGTACTAGAGAAGCTTATAGTCTAGTTGGGGAGATAGACAACATACACATATAAATTTTAATATGCTATTGTGAATGCTTGTGATTTTAACAAAGTCCTTTGGAAATCAGGAAAGAAGAACAATTAGCATAGGAAGAAACAAGAAATATTCTTGGTCCACTAAATGTTTGTAGAATGAGGAAGGAACAGTTGATTTGGATGCTAAAGTATAGTAGAAGTTTGCCAAGGGGAAGATTCAGGATGAGAACATTCTAGTTCGAGGGAAATAGAATAGATATAGCTTGAAATAATAAAGATCTGATGTGTAAAGAAAATGATGTAAAATTTATTAGAGTCAGGAACATTGGGTAAGGAGGGAAATGGGCCCAGATTGTCTTCATATGCTGATTCTGCTTATATTGTGTAGGCAATAGAAAGTTATCAGATTCGCTAAAGTGTTGGATGACATGACAATCCTGGTTTTTAAGGAAAATATTTCTAGGATGGACTAGACTTACAGCAGTCAGGTCACAGAAATATCAGGAAACTCATTGATTTTACAAATACTTTAGTAATTTGTTGAGGGGTGAGGAGTAGTCATATTAAGCTTGTACATCTACAAATACCTTGAATTTTGGAGTACTTATAGTTTACAAAGCGTTCTTGTTAATTCTCTAAAGAACTCTGTGAAGTAGATGTTATTATCTCTAAAGAGCTCTGTAAAGTAGATATTAGTGGTAGTAGTATTCACATTTTAGAGATGAAGAAAATGAAACTGAGAAGATAAAAGACATACCCATCTTGCAGTTATTAAGCGGAATGCTGGTTTAAGTCAGGTCTTTGATCTGGAAGATAAATTTTGTCTCTGCCATACAGACACTCAGAAGTCAATTGCATTTTCAGCTGAGCATGGAGATTATATTGTTGCAAAAATAGCTGCAGTACTTCCCCTTTCTGAATCAACACACAGGTAATTCCCTCCCACCTTGACTCTGGACTTAACTACATGATTTCCTTTGGCCAACGAGGTAATAGCAAAACATCACTGAATTGGAGACTTGAAAAGCACTTGTGCAGTGGGCTTGCCCACTCTTACTGTTCTTTGGAACCCTAAATCCGCCGTGTGAAGAAGCCTTGGCTTGCCTTCTGTATAATAACAGACATGTACTCAAATTATTCCTGTTGCCCGAGCGGACTCTAAGACAACCACAGGACATGTGGGGATGGCCATCCTAGGTAATCTGTCCCCAGCTGAGCCACCCCAGGTCAGCATTACCCAGGTGACTCACAGACTTTGCGTACCGTTTTAAGTCATTATGTTTCAGAGCTATGATGCGGCAAATGATAACCAATAGTCCAGTACAGGCTATTTCTGCAAATGTTTTTTTGTACCAATTTTGAAAAATATTTTGGCAAAAAAACGGAATATATTTTTTTCTACCATTTAGAGGATCGATGTTCAAACTTTATTCATCTAAGAGTTACTTGACAACTTATTAAAAAAAAAAAACAACTCAAACTTGGGATCACCGCAGATCTACTAAATATTTCTGCAGCAAAAGCCTAGAAGGTTGCATTTTTAACAAGCTAGCCCATAATTCTTAGATTCACTAAAATTTAAACTAAACTAGCATAATATCCTCCTTATATTTTCAAATATTCTCACATGAATGTCTTTTGTTAGTTTGATAAGTTACAGGAAATTACCTTTAAACTACTTTAAAAAAAATAGGAGTCACTGAAAGTTTATCTTTAACATAGCAGGGTCCCTGGGTGGTTCAGTCAGTTAAGCGTCCGACTTCAGCTCGGGCCATGATCTCGTGGGTTGTGGGTTCGAGCGCTGTGCTGACAGCTCAGAGCCTGGAACCTGCTCCAGATTCTGTGTCCCCCTGCCTCTCTGCCCCTCCCCTCCTCATGCTCTATCTCTGTCTCTCTATCTCTCTTTCTCTCTCTTAAAAATAAATAAACATTAACATAGTATCATTCTCTGTAGTCTCTATGGATTTATAGCATAAGAAGAAATAAAACACTGAAAAGTAGAGGCAATGACTGAGCGTGAGATGTTACCAAATTGGGAGTAACTAACAGTATGATAGAGTAAGTAATAAATAATTCAAATATTTATTTTTTTACCGAGATAAAGTTATTAGAGGAAAAGAGAAGTGAAATGGGGAAGATATGAGAGGGAAAATGGCAGATAGGAATGCTCAGAGAGGAAGGGGAAACTTCATCACTGGTGAGTGTGTAGACTCCTGAAGTTAAGTGCAGACAGAAATAGAGAGGAGAAGGGTCAACAAGAAAAATAGGATAGACCTACTTAAGTATTACCCCAACATAGTTTAAGATTAGCCATCTCAAGTTTCTTCTGTGAATTTATACAGTATCATAAAGACAATAAGATTTATGAAGCATAAAAGAACACTACAATAGCTGCTAAAGTACTGGTGTCTCCTAACCAAAGGGAAGGGGAGCTGGGAGCCAACCCCCAGCGAATTAGGGGGTCCAGTTACACTATGAGCTCAATTAAGAGAAAATCTACTGGCTCATTATGATACACAAGGACATTCATTCTTCTGAGCAAGGAGAATGATTACAACTTGAATAGGAAAGCCACAAACCACTAATCAGGGTATCTCAGGTTTGACCTATTCAAGTATATTCCAAATTACCCAATTAGCTGGATTGCCAATAAATTCCTTGTAGCAGTTATATTGGCACTGATGATACCATAATCAGTTGTCTTAATCAAGCTTTTGAAAACAAAAATGATGGGCTGAATATACTCATAACAAGGACTGGAAAATTAGAGCCACTAGGTCACTGCTTTTGGGTCACTCAACATTCTGTTCTGGTTACTGCTCTCAGAGGACCATGTGAGTTTTATTGTGTGAGGCTTTGTATTGCCACCTACCTACTCACCCATCCTCAGCCTTTGTTCCTATTTCCTAATGTTCCAGCTTCTCTTGAGGTGACACCATTACTACATAGGTGACCTCTATACTCCTTTTCCTGGCCATGAATCCACTTGGCTTCTCTAGCCGTATCTTGGTAGCATGGATTCTTAGCCCCATTGTTTGCTACCCAGCAACTTGGGCTGAGCCTGTAATCCCTAAACTGCAGACGATGGAAAATGAAGGACCTTCTGCATTCCAGACTTTTCTGACGTTGACAGAGTATTTTATATTTGTTGGGCAGCAGTAGTTAATTGAGGGCAGGGATTATTCATTCCCATGAAAACATGCCTGGTACATAGTACATATTTACAAATGCTCAATAAATGAATTAGTAAATGGGAAAAATGATATTTTAGATCAGTCATAACACTGCTCCAATAGAGATAGGACATAGTATTTATAAGAAGTCTACTACAGCAGAGACCCTATAGAAGTCTTATTCCTTTTCCCCAAGGCCTAGAATGATATTTGGAGCAGTACTTACCCTTAAGATATATTGTTTTGAATAAATGAATGACTACCAGTGGTATTTTTTCCCTTTCTAGTGGAAATCATGAAAAAAGGGCTAAATTACATATGTGGGTAAAGGCTAGGGTGGAGATAAAGGAACAGCCACAAACTGCAAGGCAGGGGATAAGAATTCAGCATTCACTGGAACCCGGAGTTAGAAACCAGAAAATTCTAACCCCACCAAGTCAAAGTAATCTTGAGGAGGTCATTGGCTTTCCTACTACATAAGGAATGAGGGTTTGCATTAGTCCCATGAAGAGATTTAGGCACACAACACTAAAACTGGGCCACTGGGCCACCCAATTAGTTAAAATAACAATTAATAATTGCCATAACCAAGTGCAATACCGTTAGAACAAAAAGGCTGAAGGATCGTTTAACTGTGGCTGAGTTGAGGAAAAATCTAAAGAGGTTATATTTAGGCTGGTATTTTGAAACATTATTTGGGAATGTAGATGCAAAGTTTAAGACATGGTCTCTGTGTTGGTTTTTGGTTCCCCAAGACAAGTACGAGTGGTTTTTTGGAAGATGATCTCTGGTAGGAAACCTGGTAGGGAAGTAAGGAACTGAGTCAGAAAAAAAGAAGGAAGCCAGTGAAGGTGTGGTGTCCGATCTGTTACCTGATAGCAACTGAAAGTCAGGCTCTCTAGAAAACAGGCAGGACCATTCGTAGAGTTATTCCAACTGGAGTCAAGAAGCAGGGGCATTCTTCCACCAGATTATCTGCCATTAGTTGAAGAGCTGCTTCTAGAAACATTAACTCTTTCAGGCTGCATCCTGCAGGTAGGTCAAACATGACTCCTGGGCAGGCCATTATGCAGTCCACTATAGCTCCTGACTACAATGCAATAAAACTAAAATAAATTCAGCATCAGCATAATTTGATTCTGCCTTTACAACTGCTTCCCTTTTCCCCTCCTCTAACTAGGGCTCTGTAATAAAAGATACTTAAAGAAGGCATTGTCCCTTTTGTTCTTTCCCAACTGAGACCTGAAGCAAAGCTGGATTTCTGCCACAGAGCAGAGTGGTTGGATTTCCTGCACCAGGCCAGCAGGCAAAGTTTCCATAAGGCAATACCCTCATGGATGTCCCCAACCCCTTTTTGCCTTCCAATCATCTATACAGAAGAACAGAGAGCTCATTTCTCTAGTCCACTTAGGTAATAGGTTGGTTCTCTTGGGATTTTTCTGACATTTCTGAAACTGCTTCCATATCGTGGAATCTAATCTCTACTCAACCTTCTGGAAGCAATGCTATTATATTATGAACTATTTAAGGGCAAAGTCTGATTACTTTGTATCAACTTTGTATTCATTCCTGCCTCTAGAATTGCACCTGGAACCTAAAAGATGCTTAAAAATACTGTTGGATAGATGGATAGATAAATGAGGAATGAGTGAAGAAGTGAACGATTGATCCTTATCCCCTGTAATAATCTGTCATCTAGCACTAAGGGTCCGTTTGCTTCACCATCCTGATCCTAGGTCAGTTTTTTCAAGTTACCCACCTTTCCAAAATGAGATTCTTTGTCTTCCCAAGGATTGGATGTTATTGCTCAGGACACTGGATCTTGCAGAACTGTGCCTAGAACCTCAGCTTCAACTCTTCTCCTTCCCATAGCTCACCCTCTCAGATCTTCATTTGTTCATTTGCTTTCCCTGCCCCTTTGGTATACAGGTTCTTTCAGGGAGGTAGGGTGTTAATTTATAATAAGCTCTAGTCAACAGTATATTCTCTTTCAGGAATATTTTTATTTTAAAATATAATGCCAAAATTTACCTAAAAGATGCCATTGCCAAGTTCTCAAAATAAGTAATATATCAACTTTAGAGCTGGAACACTAACAGTGCCCTAAGTTTGCCACCCTATTACCTCTCTCCTCTCCCTCAGGCCGAGATTAGGCATAGAGATATGGCTTCCCTGACCTGTCAGCTGAGAGTAAATTTTTATTTCCCCATAACTATTTGCCTATCTTATTCCCTCATTTTCTAACAAGAAGACAGGATCTAATTTGGGGATTTTAACTCTCAAGTTAAGTAATGAAGCTTATGGACTGTGTCTTATTCTTGACATCAGATATCTCTACCTATGTGGCAATTTCTACCACAGAACACACTGTACCATCAAGAAAGCCCCACAGTCCATGGAATAAATCTGGAAGGGATTGTGGATAAGGTACTGAGGAAGCAAGATTCTAACCAAGGGTACCATATGGCTACCATAGATTAGTTTCAAAATGAGTAAAAGTGGCCCCAAAGTTCTGGATACATATATGAAGAGAAAATGAGTAAGAGAAGTAAGCCCCTGGTCTCTAGCAGGAAAATACAATGTTTTGGAGGTCAGAAATCTTAGGTTTGCAAGCTTTAAGTTTCTTTTAAAAGTTCTGTTAAAAAAGAACCCATGTCCCAATACCTTAAGGATGGAAAGTTATGTATAATAACTGGACTAAACAGATCATTCTCATCAAAGGGAGATCTTGGGTGGTGGAAGAAGGTAGTATGGAGAGGATTTAGTGTTCTGGGTAGAAGAATTGAAAGTTAGCAAAGAAATAGATTTTCCGAGAAAGATGCAGGTGATCCAAATTGACTTTAGTGAATCATTTTTATGCAGGGCTTAACAAAATCCTACTTGCAAAATTAATTCAAATTGTTTGGATACGAACACTGTTGCGTGTATTGAAATATAATGATAAATGGAACAGGTCAATAGTACTTAACAATACATCACGGGGAAGGGAGATTTTTAGTGAAGAGCTTGAAACCCTGGTTTTCGTCTGGCCTTATTTAACATGTTCATTAATGCTCTCCAGGATAGAGTAAACAATTACGTATTAATGAAATCTGCACATTAAAACTGAAAAAGCAAACTCCAGTGAAAGCTGACAAATGATGGAGTATTAAAAATTAGAAATTGGATCAGAAAATAAAAGTTGGATGGAAAAGATACATATATCTAAGTGTCTTGTGAAAATCACTGTAAACCAAGAATTCTTTTAGAAGAAAGTCCAGAAGGTGATGTGTGTAGCAATATTGGAAAAGATTTTACAAGAGCAAGGAGCAGGAAGTGCCGTTAAGAGGGCATGTGGCCTGGGATGGCCACATAGAGCAATAAAATATCCATTTGGTAGAAAACCTCAGAATTCTAATTGTTTTGTCCCAGTCCTTTCAGACTCAAATCTGTTTGTCCTGCAAGGGACACACACACACACACACACACACACACACACACACACACACACACACATTTCTTGCAAGGAAACAACAGTGTTTTTAAGGGTTGGGCGTTTTTTTATCAACTTATATTTTTACCAGTTACTGCTACTGTTGGAAAAAAATGTTTTTGTTTTTACACTAAATTTAGTCTTTAGAAGTGAAGACTAGGAAATTTTATTCAAGAGAGACCAAACCAAAACTAAGTTTCTCAAATGAACTGAATGCTACCAAAGATACTACATTTTATAGACCAGTATTTCTCACACTTTTTGATCACAAGACCCTTTGCACTCTTAAAATCAGTGAGGACCCCAAAGAGCTTATAGCTATCAATATTCCCAACATTAGACGTTAAAACTGAGAAAATTTAAAAATATGTATTATTTTGCAAGATAACAAACACAGTTTATAATCATGTAATATATTTTATGAAACATAATTATGATAAAATAATGCAAAATGGAAATAATTAATGGAAAGTGGCATTGCTTTACATTTTTGCAAATCCCCTTAATATTTGGCCTAATAGATACAGCTAAATTCTTACATTGGCTTCTGTTTGCAATCTGATGAATATATTGAATTGTTGAAATATATGGAGAAAATTCAACCTTGCAGAGATATACAATTGGAAGAAAAAGGATAACGCTGACCATGTGATAGAGTCTCAGGCACTCCTGGGTTGAGGTCCTCATGCCAAGCTGAGAATCCTACTACAGTTCAAAATAAATTATATAATTTAGGGTCTGATTATGCTGAGATGAATCCACTTAGTTTGTAAATAAGTCATATTATTAGGCATGGAAGAAACATTTGATAGCTTAGGAATATTTGAGTGTTTGGGATACATATTGAGATACTAACATCTTTAGTAAAGTGACACTTCCATGAGATCAGATAGTACTTTTAAAAATCAGATATAACTAGAAAAAGCTCTTGGGCTCCAGTTTACTAGCTTATATGAAATTGAATGTATTTTACAATTTCACTTGCATCATTACCGGTAGAAGCTCAAATCTTTTCCAATGCTTAATGCTTGGTTTTGATTAACACAAATATGGAGACTACAAAACTTGAAGGTCACTCAAGGATAATTTCTGGAGTATAAACCACCAAAATGTAAAAACTGAGTTGTGTTACTGAAGGAAGTCCAACAACAAACAGTAATATTATTCTGTAGAATGATAAACTCAGAGAAATACTTTTAGACTGTTCCAAGTCAGACTATTGGGTTACCTCTCAGACTGAATTGCCAATGAGTTTGGCAAATATTTTTACTGTGCCGATCAGTAGTTTGAATGACTTGACCAAATAGTTATTTTGGCATTCTCTACAATATTACCAAAGTATTTGACATGCCTTTATGATTATGTAACTACCTTTCTTCTTCAGGTTTCTTCAAAGTCTTCTCTTTGTGGTGTGGTCCAAAAATCACATAGGGGAATTTTTTAAGAATGTAGAATCCGAGCGCCCACCTTAGGCTACTAAGCTAGAATTTTGGAGGAAGTACGTTCTGAGAATCGCATTCTTTCAAAAGTCAGATCAATATCACCTCTCTGTGAAGCCTTCCCTGGCTTCCTCAAGGAGTGTGGCTTCTTTTTATGCATTGCACCTCCACTAAGGCATTACATGCTCTATCTCGTTGTAGAATAAGTATCCATTTTCTTGACCACATCTCTGCTGAACTGTTAGCTTCTCAGTGGCATAAGCTGTATTGTTTTTTTTCACCTGCATATTCCAAACACTTAGCCCAGGGGTTTGAACACTATACATGCTAACTAAAATATTATGAAAATGAACATGGTAGTTCATAAAAAATAAGGGGGAAATTCTGAGAGCATAGTTTTCAAATTTAATTTTTTTCTTTAGTTGCAAAGGCAGAAAGTTAAAAATAAAAGGAAAGAGAGGGGGAGAGAGAGGTCATTGTATAAAAAATTGCCTAATGTAAATCAGCTTTGTACAAATAACATATGAAGTGGGAAAAAAAGAGGGGTTGCCATACACCTTTGAGGCAGAAAATCTCATTAGTATGCAGCGGAATATACAATGGATTCCAAATTCAAACTCAAAACAGTAATAAATCAAAGCAATAAGGTGAAAAATGATGGGATCAGCAACAGTAGTGGCTATTAGCATATGCACCTGCTGTGAGACAAAGCAACCCAGGAAGATGCTTGGGAGAAAATTCCAATGCTGAGACCAAGAGCAAAGATGTAATTTTGAAATGAGTGAGACCTGAAGCAGAGGTTCGGGATGCTTTAAACATTTTTTGGTAAGGTCATAACGGAAAATGGAGCTACCCCAGAACACCTGTTTAATGACAAATGAGCTCCAGGCAGTATTTTTAAGGGAAAGTTGGTCAGTATCTTCTGAAGATTTCCTTTAATTTTTTTTTTAATTTTTAAGCTTTATTTATTTTTTGAGAGAGGAAGAGAGAGAGAATGAGCAGGGGAGAGCCAGAGAGGAGAGAGAGAATCCCTAGCAGATTCTGCACCGCCAATGTGGAGCCCAATGTGAGGCTCAAACTCACAAACTGAGATCATGACCTGAGCCAAAATCAAGAGGCAGACACTTAACCGACTGAACCATCTGGGTGCTCCTCTTCTGGAGATTTCTAAGGGAATGGACTCACTGACTACTTCTCTTTGTTTCATTGATGACTCACAATCCTAAATAGTTAAGATAATCGAGTTATCCCTAGAGAAGTAAAACACTGTTACTTGTTAGTTTGTCCAAAAACTTCTAGATTTGTGGTCAGACAGGTCTGTTTTATTTATACCTGATTGTCATAACAGTATCAATGGATGGCCTGCTAACCATGTGAGGGCCTAAAACTCATATTTTCTAATGCTAGTGCTACCTGCAGATGTTGGCTTGACTTTTCAGAGAGATTTGCCAGTTTTTATGTTTTTATTTTTAGTTTTTGAAGGTAAAGCAACCAACAGCCATAGAAAAATCACTTCTGGTTGCTCCTAATAAGGAAGTTAAAAAAAAGTGTACATGATCCTGATATGTTAAGTTTTTACAAGTCAATCAGACTCACTATAGTTTTTTAAATAGATAATTCAACAATTAATCTGTTGTTAAAGGAATCTGTGTCTTGAATACAATGTAGATTGTGGTTCCAATAAATATTGTGACATTATTATTTTTTTTTAAATTTTTTTAATGTTTATTTATTTTTGAGACAGAGAGAGACAGAGCATGAGTGGGGAAGGGGCAGAGAGAGAGGGAGACACAGAATCTGAAGCAGGCTCCAGGCTCTGAGCCGTCTGCACAGAGCCCGACGCGGGGCTCGAACTCACAGACCGTGAGATCATGACCTGAGCCGAAGTCAGACACTCAACCGACTGAGCCACCCAGGCGCCCCATATTGTGACATTATTTAAAGCCAAGCCAATTTATTGCTAACAAATAACCTGATCTTGAACATGGCAAAATATTTTTGAAATATTCTATTTTCCAATACCTCCACACCAAAATCAAGTCAAATTTATAATCCAGCAAACACAAAATGAAGTAAACTATCTAGTAATGGGAGAAGCTTCCTAAATAAAACAAGTAAACATTTTTGCAGTTGGTGTAAGCTTTCTCTGAATTCTGGCAATAAAATGTTTAGCATAAACTCAGAAATAGCCATAGTTCATGTTTGTTAAGGACTGACCGTGTGTTAAGCACAGCAGTTTTCCCAGCATTCCCAGGTGCGTGAGAGGTGAGGGTGAAGGCATTGCAAAGGCAGTAGTATGTCTCAACTTTGAGAGTTATGAGAAAATAAAGCACATTCATTTGAGAAAGGACTCTGATTTACTTTCAAATAACTTGGAAACATGATTTCCTCATAAAAGTCATTTCTTTGGCTACTACTTCCATCTTAGAGCCAGACGAGGGCCTATGTCTAATTTCTGTAGCATTCATGCTTGTCACCAGTTGTCTACTAGTCACTATCGATGCCTTTGTCCATCCTAAACAGATAGTTTCAAAGTCTACTGAGAGATTAATTTCTTTCAATTCTTTACTTTTCTCGTCTAGCTACTGTAAAAGCCAATTCTAATCTGATCTCAGCCTCACCACCACTGCTTTCCTGAACCTCTTTCACCCTGCCCTCTGCAACCACCACCACCACCACCACCACCACCACCACCACCACCACCACCACAATAACACAACAAACTGGCTCAGAAGCATTATTCAGTTCCAGGCAGTTTTCAATAACAAAACATAAACAAACATGCAATGAACTGAGTCTCTTCTTTGTGGTGATTAAACTTAGCTGTCAGGGATTTCCTACATGTTAACCACAGTGCAAGAAAATAAAGTACAGGAGTGGAACATAAATATCAAAAAATTACTTAATGAATCCTCTGAAGAAGCTGAGGCATCAGCTGAATCAGGAGAAAGCATCGTGGATTGCAAATCATTAGACTGCTACTCAGCTGAGCAAATTATTATATAACCCATAACTCACAACAGGGAGTACCTGCAGTGCCCAACTCTTGCATTTATACTCCGAAAGTGCTGAAGTTTCAGAGGTGGTGTATTACCTGATGAATGTCTACCTATGGTTAAGCAATGCACACATACATGCATGTGTGTATGCATCTATATGTATATCTGAATACTTATAAATACTTGTCCCTTTATTAAAAGAACCATTACATAGCTCATTTAGAGCAAAACTGAATATTGTTATTTAATGTTTTAAATTGCTAACTGAAGATTTTGGTTTTCATAGTTGATATTTAATTTTAGAAGTAAGACCTCAAAGCCTTAGGTATACACTTAAGAAATCCAGAACTCACTCAATAAGAAAATTGCTGACCTAAATAAATCAGTGGATGAGGAGGAAAGTCTCTCTTTTTTATTTAAATAGTTTATTTTCAAATTGATTTACATATAACACCCATTGTTCATCCCAACAAGTACCCTCTTTAATGCCCATCACCCCCTCTCCCCCGAAGTCTCCCTTTTAAGTATGAAAATTCTGATTCTATTTGAGGCTCACCCCATGTTATGATATTTCTCTTAGGGGTTCAACTCTTTGCAGGGAAAGGGTGTGTTCTCTGTTACAACCAAGTAGTGAGTAGAAGGGAAAAGAACCTCAGGAAGTCAGGGACAGGCATTTGTCTACATCTGTAGCTTACAAGTAAGCATGATATGATGTATAGAGCCCATGTTGTCCCTGGATTTCAGCTGAACCAGATGATCCCTAATCTTAGGACTTTCATTCTCCAGGCATATATGATGGTAATGTTAGTACTAAAGGGAGATGTATGTAATGCAAGAGAGGAGTTGTTAGTGGACCCAATACATCAAAGCACACGCCTTGGTATTTAATTAAAATAAAAAAAGCTATGTATTTAATTAAAATTAAAAAAAAAATCTACATTCCTCCTTGGAAGGAGAATTCCACAAAAGCAGCTACCATATTGGATCCTCCCACGGAAATGGGAGACATATGCTCTCTAGACATTTTGGAATTGGACGTGTCTGGTGAGGTTTAGATAGGGACTTGGAAAAGACTGACATGTCAAATGGAGCCCCTCTCTTTGCACCTTTTTTTTTCTTTGCCAGAGAAAGGAAATTGAAGGTTTTGATGCTTCAATTTCAGTCACATACAGGACATGTTCCTGGAAGAAAATCTTCCCTGGCAGGTGCTGACTGGATGTATTTATTCACAACAACCTATATTTACTGAGTGCTCACTATGTGCCAGGCCCTGTGGTTGATGCTTTACAAGGAACATCTCATTCCATCTATAACAACACTGTGAAGTATGTACTATTATCATTTCTACTTCTTAAGGATGGAAACTAATCTAGCAAATTGGGAGAGCTGGGGCTCTCACATACGCAGTTTGATAATACAGCCTGCTTACATAAGCAATAAACTATACCGCCTCCTGGATTAATGAGTGGCCGTGATCTTTTGGGAGGCAGAGTGATTTTATCCCTTTGTTAGTAGAAACCATGACCTTTCGGGCTTCTCCTACTTTCCACTTTATGCCTGTAGTCACAGCATTATTATTTCCTGCATATGCCATATTCCCCCACATTATTTTGTTAATTATATTATTGTTTATCATGATTTCACAGCACTGGCTGCACGAGTAGGGAATATGTGTGCACTCACTCAGTTGTCGCTGGCCAGGGGACTTAACAGATGGAGATAAGATGACAAAGTGCTCTGGAAAGATAATTCAGAAGAAGAGAAACTTGTGGAATAGTGTAAACAGGAAGATTTGCTTCCTTGGAACAGGGGACGAGGATGCACCAAGAACCAGGGATATGTTCTTAAAATAAGCAGAGCAGATAAGCAGACTCTTAAAAGGAAGGAAGCAGTATGTTCCCATTATAGTTTCAAAGGTATAGATCTGTCTGATAATCCATGTGGCACATAGTACTGATGATGATGATGATGATGATGATGATGATGATTTATTGAAGTCCAATATGTATTAGTCTCTCCTTTCCCCTGGAGGTAGGGTAATATACTCTTTTAAAGCAATTTTAATCAATTACATATACATTACATCTCTATAGAAGGAGAGACAGTAACACAGCTTATTCAGAGTTACTGCACCTATCATTGTGACTCAGAAAAAAGACTTGTTAAAGTAACATTCTTTAAAGAGTATCTGGAGGTGTTATAGTGCTGGGCCTACTTGTTCCAGGCCTCCCCGGATGGGATCTGGGATCTGGGATCTGGGATCTAGGATCTAGCTCACTGCAGTGACTGGCTGATAACACACCTTCCACTGGTGTTGCCTGTGATAATTTTCAATATAAACCTCTCACATTAAAATTCTTATCCTGGGATATGCTTCTGGCGATACCAATCCATACTGATATCAGAAATTTGTACTTGAAATATGTCAGCTTAAAAATGGAAAAGAATGCTGGAGAGGATGTGGAGAAGCAGGCACCCTCCTACACTGTTGGTGGGAATGCAAACTAGTGCAACTGCTCTGGAAAACGGTGTGGAGGTTCCTCAAAAAAATGCAAATAGAACTACCCTATGACCCAGCAATAGCACTGCTAGGAGTCTACCCAAGAGATATAGGAGTGCTGATGCATAGGGGCACATGTACCCCAATGTTCATACAGCACTTTTGACAACAACCATATCATGGAAAGAGACTAAGTGTCCATCAACTGACGAATGGATAAAGATGTGGTATATACAATGGAATACTATGCAGCAATGAGAAAGAATGAAGTCTGGCCATGTGAAGCAACATGGATGAACCTGGAGGGTATTATGCTAAGTGAAATAAGTCAGTCAGAGAAATACAGATACCATATGTTTCCATGCACAGGTGGATTTTGAGAGACTTAGCAGAAAACCATGGCAGAGGGGTGTAGGAGGGAGAGAGTGGGTAATGGGCACAGAGGAGGGCACTTGTTGGGATGAGCACTGGATGTGGTATGGAAACCAATTTGACAATAAATTATTTTAAAAAATGGATAAAGAAGCCATAGATGTGAAGATCACTTATGGAGAGGATATGAAATAATAGGAGAAGAAAGTAAAGAACCTTCCCTGAGGAACACCAATATTTAAGGGTCAGGAAGATAGTGCATCAGCAGGAGTCTCGAGAGAGTTGCAGAGAGATAGGTAGAGAAATCAAGGGAAGATGTTTTTTTTTGAGATTAAAAGGAACTTGTGAACTTGCTTAAAGGTAGATGGAGATAATGTAATAGAAAAAAAGAGCTTGAAAATGCAGGTAAATTAAAGGATGAATAGTCAATGTTGTAAGATTCCCAAGAGAGTAAGATGAACTTAGATTCAGATCCTAAGCAATGGGATAAATTTTGCGAGGGATTTGGTGGGTTTGGTTGTGGAAAATAGAGAAAATTCCTATCTCACATGTTGATAATTGGGTATTTGGGAACCATAATAATAAACCGACCTTCCTTTCTTGTTGTATCTGAACATTTGACAGACTAAAGAGCATTGGTTTGACTGAAACTCAGAACAAAATGAATTCGATTTTTTTTTCTTACTAAGCTGTCACTTTAAAAAACAAATTAGGGATGCTTGAGGTGGCTCAGTTGGTTAAGCATCTGACTTCACCTCAGGTCATCATCTTATGGTTCACGAGTTGGAGTCCCGGGTCGGGCTCTGTGCTGACAGTTCAAAGCCTGGAGCCTGCTTTGGATTCTGGGTCCCCCTCTCTCTCTGCTCCTACCCTGCTCACACTCTTGGTAGAGCTGGGGTTCTCACATAAAATAAATAAATAAATAAACAAAAATAAATAAACATTAAAATTTATTTTAAAAATTAGATGGACATGGAATTTAAGGGGTTTGTTTTATTTAATATTAAGTTAAATTCTCTTCCTCTCTTCATCAAATTGAATTGAGATTGGGGTTCCTAATCAAGGCCTCCAAATGAGGAAACGCTCAAGTGATTCTCATTGGTTTCATATCCTATGTGGGTATATATAATTTTCACATGGATCTTACCTAAAATTACATTAATTTTAAAAATTCACTAGAAGCAATAGGGACTCTCTTTTGTCTAGCTAAAAATAACATCTGACCTACATGAGTGTGATGGATGGTCTTGCAACCAAAATAGAATTCTAGATCTCTGGTCACTATTGAAAGTAAAATTACAGTGAATATATAATGATTATTGATCTCTTAGTTCCAAACTTTGCTTAAATATCCAAATCTTTCTGTTAGTCTCATATTCCTTTCTGTTACAGAGACTCTAACGTTGAGCAAAATAATTGTAGGGCTACTTAAGCTCTGGTCTATTAGCCATGGTCCATTAGCATCCATATCATGTTGCTAGAGGTTAATATGGTTAATATGATCCTGGCTGAGGGATTAGATTAAAAATTAAATTTTTAATGTAATGTAAAACACCAAAATTGTTCGAAGCAATAAAAATATAAGTTCCCATACATAGGTTAGGAAAATCTGACCTTTACTTTGACCCTGGGGCTTAGTAGGCTGTAGCAAAATATATATAAGAAGAAAAAAGTGTGATCTTAGTCTCTATCTCTAACTATAAGACACTTGAAATTAACCTCAAATATTCTTTCCATAATAAAAAGATAGATTTCAGTTATTTTAGTACAACCACTGTGATATTTAATACAGATTGAAGACCTATAATCAAATGTATAAAAAGAAACTATTTTAAATGGTTTGAAATCCCACATAGGAATCTGTTTATTATTTTATAAATAGAGTTTAGTAAAACCAAATAACAGAACGTTGTAATAGTTGAATTATAAAAGCAATTGCATTTTGGAAAGTCTTTTTTTTCTTTCTCTCTTGTGGGGTGTGTGTGTGTGTGTGTGTGTGTGTGTGTGTGTGTGTGTGAGTGTGTGTCTATATTTAGCATGGTGTTTTTCTACCAAATGGGATTGGGTATTTTCTTTGCTCCTGCTACTATCCTCTTCTCCTACTTCCCCACTCTGAAAGATTAGGAAGGCAAAAAGGAAGGAATTGGTGAGGAATTATGAATTATTTAAACTATATAAAAATGCTGGAATAAAATGAACATTCAAAACTCCTATGGTTGAATTTAATCTTTTGTTCAACTCATTCACCAAGAAAATCTGTCTTCAAATGGTTCATATTGCAGAATATGATGATTCCAGTCACCTATCCTAGACTCTACATTTGCAATAAAGACTATTGTGGCATGATGATAGATGAGGAAATTTACTCCTACAGTCTGCAGGGGAGTTGAGTGCCAATAATTTAAGACTTTCGATGATACAGTACTAACTTTATATTCTAAGCAATCACGACCTATATTTATCCACCTGCTGTTTTTATGACTTAGAAATCACACTGTTTGTTTGTGATAGTAATTTATTTTATTATAGAAGAAGATTTTCAAATTACAGATTTGCATGGAGTTAGGGGAAGGAATTAAAATAATTTGCCCTACTCCTTTTCAGAAATAAAAATAGTTTATTCAATAGCTTGAGGGTTCTCAAGGAAATGGGACTCTTGGTCATTTTTAGAGTTTTCATTTACGAACAAAATATGAAGGAACATGTTCAAATTTTCGATGAAAGGAACCTAGAAATCAATTTTTAATTAGTAGAGAAGGGTAATACCTACAGTCCTTTGAAGAACTTTATCATGTGTAGTATCTTCTCATTGGCTGTATACTAATAACCATTAACATACTTTTTCTTACTTTAGGCATTTGACAACTACCCCTATAATTTTGTTCATTATTTGTGTTACGTTTGTACGATTACTTGCCTAACTTTTCTTCATATAAACTATTACTAGTGCTATACCTCCCACACTTCGGAAAACACTGCATTAAAACAGCAATTTTTAGCTACATTCATTGGCAATGTTCTACCCACATTTAACCACAATTTGATGAGATCTAAAAATGTTTCCTTTTCTCAATATCTCATTGATGGTTGGTTTCTACTGAATACTATTTTAAATTGTATTTGAATCATTCTACCATAATATGGATTCATTCATAATTAAGCTATATGTTGGTAATAAATTGCTCTTCATCTTCTCTTAATTTAAATAGTCTTTTATCATTTTGCTCAACTCTATGCCCAATTGCCAGACATAATTAAATGTCTATGAACACGCATTTTTTTCTCTTTCAATGATATTACTTCATAAAAAGAATAGATGGCCCATTTCACAGCTTTTAAAAATACCCCTGTGTGGATGGGTATAAGGGTGTTTACTGTAAAATTATTTCAACTTTCTGTATTGTTGAAAATTTAATAATAAAACATTGGGGAAAAATTCTAACTTATATTTCATGACGGCCCAAATCATTCATCTTTGAATTTTTTCCCAAGTTGGTGGTTAAAAACAAGTGAAATATGCTATAGCTAAATGAGAATATTACTAAATTTTCTTTACCTCGATTGTGCGCTCTTAGAGTCTTGGTCTAAAGAAGGTCACAAATTACTTGAGGTATTGCTAGGTATTAATAAGTGAACATATTTGGGATTTTTTCCTCTACCAATAGTCAAGAGTAAGTAACTTCAGATAGTAACTCATCTTTTTAAAAAATTCATGATTTTTGTTATAACAAAGTTTTCCTGAATTTTGGTGCTGGAAAGGTTTCAAAGGTAATATTCAGCTTTTAAAAAAAATACCTAAATTGTAGTTAGTTAACATACAGTGCAAAATTGGTTTCAGGAGTAGAATTCAGTGAATCATCCCATACAGTACCCAGTGCTCCTCATAAGTGCGTTCCTTAATACCCATCATCCATCTAGCCCATCCCCCACCCACATCCCTCCATCAACCCTCAGTTTGTTCTCTATCCTTAAAAGTCTCTTATGGTTTGTTTCCCTCTCTCCAAATATTCAGATTTAAAGAGAATACCAACTTGAGCTGCTGTATAAGCACCCGCAGTTCATCCCTTTTTGTTTGTTCTATACCAATTTACTTGACATATCTTCTCAAGGAAATATATTAATATGTTTATTACTTGCTGAATTTCCACTAATGAAGTTTCATCCAAATGCTCATAAACAACTGTGTATATGGAGGACATTAAAAAAAAATCTTTGTACTGATTTTTGGGGCACATTTGCAGTGTGGTATGGCATATTATAATATATTAGCAAGCAGTTTCCTGAATACAGAATAATACATATGACAGTTCTGTGGTGTGAATAGTCCTCATTATCTTTCAACAACTAATAGTGACTCATCAAATAAAAATTAATGATTTTAATGAAGAATCATTGGAACCTGCTATTATTGAAGAAAGACAGATGCATTGATTGATGCACATAGTAACATGTCCTGAAATATGACTACATTAGGTCTTTACTCTTCTCAATTGATATGCAAGCTATAATAAAGCTTTTACTGTTATTCAATATCAGCAATGGCATCAGCAATATAATTTGAGTTGCTTGGTGGAAAGGAAGTCAAAACAAAGATCACTGAATATTGTTGTTTGATTTCTTGTTTTAAGATCTTCATTAAACTTGGTTGCATCCAGATTCCTAGAGCGAGAAAAGGAATTGAACAATGGGGAAAAAAAGCAGAATATGTGAAATATTCCCACATGTATTTTTATTCTTACAACAGCTTTTCCGAAATTGAAATCTCCACTAATTATTTGTTATAGGACAAGCACAAAACAGTCTATGACAAATAATTTAAGTCTGGTGCAAAAATACCCTGTTTAAATAGGCAGGCCATGCAGCATCTTGTAAAATTCATTTCATATTTTCTTCGTTGCAATGATTGATTACAACTGCTATGGTTTTTTTTAAAAAAAATCACAGTGCCTATTTTTTTCTAATGCCCAATAGCTTAAATCAGTGTTGCATAGTTTATATAAGTAAAGATTGCAGTTGTTTTCTAGGATAACACATCCTTCCTCAGCCCTGAAATTTCTGATCTTTGACCTCTGGTGTAAAATGATCCATTGTCCACATGCCAAGTGGATTGTGCCATATCTTGGGCCTCAAAGTTTCATGGTATTAGCTTAACCCATAAGGTGCTAGCATTTTTGAACTTCAGCTGACATTCTTAAGGATGGATGATCTCAAGAAAGAATGGTCATGGTCAGTCCTGAGCACATTGAATTTGTCTGTACCTAAGCCATTTGCCTCCAGATTTTTTTTTTTAAATTGAAGAAGTTCAGACCCTATAAACTATAGGTCACTTACCCAGACATGTATTTGTTTACCACAGTTATTTTTACTCCCAGTATAGTTTGGCATGCACAAATAACTTGGTACTCATTAAATCACAGGGATTTTGAGGCAAATAAAAAGCAATTTGGCTTCCCATGTGCATTGATAAATGGTGTTACGACGTTTAAAACTCCTAGGCCTATTTGAGAATGATATTGTAGTGTATTCACAATTGTTTACAGCTTTTAAGAATGACTAGGGAAGTTGGTTGTTATCAAATAACGTTATCATATTGTAGAAGGAAAATGGGAGATTTGGAAAATTGAGAATAGTTTTCATAGAATTCTAGAGTGATAGAACTGAAAGGAATACAATAGAAAAAATTACAATGCCTAACACTTCATCTCTTTGTCCAGTCGACAAACATTTATTAAACTTCTACTGTGTGCTGGGTTTTGATGATAAAAAAGATAGAGAAAGCTCATTCTATGCTTGAAAAAGTGCAGGACTGAGAGGGCGAGATACATACAAAAGGACACAATTAAATAGAGACATTGACAGGAGCTTTGGGAGAACAGAGGAGAGTGCAAATCTGTTTGAGGGCAAGAAGACACTTTTCCCTCTGAGATCTGATTATTTCCTTCTCTTGATTTTCTCTGAATGGCACTTGTGTTCTACTTAATCCTTATATGACTGTAAGTGGTTGATGATGGCATTGGATGGGAGTTTGCTTATTCATAATAAAGGAAGACAAAAATATCTTATCATGAGAAAATTCACATTAAAATGTATTATGTATTCGAGAATTCTTAGTAGAAAATTCTTCCCAAGAATGTGTCAAAGATAAAAGTATTAGTGGTGTCTCTATTTAACTACATCATTGTTTAGAGTTAGATTAGTTGTCCTCGATCTTGGTTGCATATTAGATTCACCTGCAGAATTTTTAAAAAGTACACTGGTTCCTATCCCAGAGAGTCTGATTTCATTGATTTGGGATAGATGGAGAGAATCTATATTTTTATGTAGTTCTCCAGTTGATTTTGTCCTGCCAAGAGTTCAGAGTCTTTGGTGTAGATGAGTGGCCCTTTACAATCCATTCTCACCTTGATTTCAGTAAATCCTTATACTTTCAAGTACATTAGCAGGACTCACTGTTTGTTCATTTATTGAGATAGAAAAAAATACACAACAGCCTGAATTAACCACATGTGCTTCTGAAGCATCAGAAGATTTGGCATTCTCCTGGCTTCATTTTCTTTTGCTTGAAGAGCCTGCCATAATTCCAGTATCATAGAGTACTTCTCTTATTCTCAGCAAGTTGCCTCATCTAGTTTTTCAGATACCTTTTTGTTGTAAATTGCTTTCAATAATGTTCTTTTTATTATTGGTTATGTGTTTTCTTAGAAAAAATTTAAAACATAAAGCATAAAATTAACAAAGATTACCCCCTAATACTACACAAACAAGCAGCACTATCCTGTGGCACATATTTTCAGGCTTTTATCCCCTGTGTTAATAGATATATTAAATATATTTTGTAATCAATATTTCACCTGAAAAATGTTATCTTGAAGAATTTCAGTACTTATAATTAATGGTGTAGATCATAATTTTAATGGTTGCTTGGCATTTAATTGAATATATAACTGGTATTTTTAAATAGTCTCCTCTTTGGGGCATTTATGTTGGTGCCTTTTTGTTTGTTTGTTTCTTGCTTCAAAGAGAGTACAACGAGATTTTGTCTCTTGACACCAGACTAGAATCTTTGGGGACTTTAAATCATTCATGATAATTGTAGTATTTTTCAAGTTTGATCTTCCATGTCATTTCATGCTTTCTCCCTCTCATCAAAAGGCTGTCTTCCCTGCCTTCCTCTTATTTTCTTGCTCATCATTTGGCCATCAGTGATAAGAGTGAGTTGGGCTTGAAGTAAATACCATGGCAAGGTCCTCACACACTGCTGGATTCATACTTTGCCTCTAGCAATCCTTCTTCCAGGAAACACTGGGGATATTCTGCCCAAATCTCTTCCCTTCTCTTAAGCCATATGCTCTCCCATATATGGATCAGAACTGGATTTACTTCAGTGTAGTCTAAATCTTACAGAATTTCTTAAAAATTTCTGGTATTTGCATATCACTATCCCTAGTTCTGACCGCTAATACATTTTCCTTTATATCACATCAGTCATGAGAAGTAGTTCTGCATAGAGTTTCGAGATTAGACACCAACGACCATTAATCAGGCTTCCAGCATTTGCTCATTTTATGTATTTGTGTGACAATTCAACTCTTTAAATCTGTTTTCTCACCTACAATAGGGAATAGTAGTTGTACTTAATTCATAAGATTATTACAGGGGTTAAGTGAGATAGTACTAGCACAAAGTATACCATGAGGAAGTGCTTAATAAATGTTAGCTTGAGTAGGAAGATGAGAACGAGGAGCAGGATTTCATTGGAAATCTTAGGTTGCCATTGTGCCCAAAACCACATAATGAGGAATGAGTAAAAAGGAACTCAATTCTTTTATTAGAAGTATCTTGTTTTAAACCAAATATATATATATATATATATATATATATATAAGTTATGTTACAAAATTGTGTAATAAGTTATTAAAAGCGTGTTTAAAAATTTTTTGTTTTAGGGTTGACTCACTCAGTATCTACAGTTTTTCTTATTTTTTATATATAGGTATGTTTCTAACATTTATAATCCCCAAATTTATGCTACAGCTTAAAGCACCTATGAGCTGAATTGTGTCCCCCATCCAAATTCACACGGTGAAGTCCTAACTTCTCATTCACAGATTGTGGTTGTATTTGGAGATAGAGTCTTTAAAGTTAAAGTAATTAGGGTAATTAAGGTGAAATGAGGTCCTTAGGGTGGGCCCTACTCCAGTATGACTGGTGGCCTTATAAAAAGAGAAGATGAGGACACAGATACACACATGTGATCATGTGACGACACTGGAAGATAGCCATTTACAAGGGAAGCAGAGAGGGCTTATGAGAAACCAACTTTACCAACACCTTGATCTTGGACTTCCAGCCTCCAGAACTATGAAAAAAATAAAGATCTGTTGTTTATGCCACTCAGACTGTGGTACCTTGTTATGGCAGCCCTAGCTAACTTAGTACAGGGCATATTTAATTTTTTTCACTTGGTAGAGTTTAAAAATTAGTTGATTGGCCTTTTTAAAACATATCATCATCATCATCATCATTGTCATTCTGCTTTTAGTAAAATAGCCTTAGTTCTTAGAAATGCTTCTCATTAATTCTATTTTTCAAGCATTTTGGCAAAAGTTACAAAGCTGAAAAAATTTTAAAAGAGGATTTCTGTATTCTGGGTATTTGCCTTCTTAAGAGGAAAGATTACTTTTTTTGTTTAAGTCTTTACTTTTCACCCTGGTCTTACTATACTATTTCTAAAGCAGTCATGTTCTAAAAAGTTTACTCCAGAGTTTTCATGGTTGGTTTACCTTTTCTTGTTAGACAACAGATGGTCTCCTAAAATGCCTAAAATATTTCTATGAGTGGACTCCCTTTTTGGTGTAGTCTTTTCTAAGAACTCATTTTCTCTCTCAAATCTATAGAGATAGCATATCTGAGTGCTCAATAAAAATTACCTGTTTGAGTGAATATTCAAGAAATAATCAGTGAACAGGATGAGGTTGCAGTTGTGTGAGACCAGTAGAAACAAACAAGGATTACAGCTGATTGTTCAGAGTTCTATAACCCACAAAATTGAATTTTTGTATTTTGCTTGAATTTGACTCAATTAGCAGTCTCTGAAAGATAAGCTAGCTTTACTTATTGACCTATATTTTTACCTAACAAAGAAAAGGAGTCAAGAAAACACACACTCTCTCCTCACTAAAAGAGAACTCTTTGAGAGTAAAAAAGTATTTATTTATATACCACACCAGCTATGTGGAATTCAGAACATGGAGGTGTCCATTAGTGGTCTTTGCTGGTTGAGAGATTTGCCAAATATGAAAAGCTATTGTCATAAACAGAAAGAGCATTGTCATTATAAGATAATGTCTCTCTTCTTCTGAATAATTATTGATGGAGACTCTGAAAATGGGGAGGAGAGTATTTTTGTGACATTCATGCTTTGCAGTTTTCTCCTTAGAATCAGTAAATAGTTGTAGACTTCAAATTAAATTAAATATTTTATATTTTAAAATATCTTCCAAGAAAGTTATTTTAGAAGAATAGCATAATTAGATAACTAGATGCTATGTCAAAAGCCAATTTTGTTCATTTTCCAAGGTTTTAGGGAATATAACCAGACTACTTGCGATGAATTATTATCTATAAGTTTTTAAAGAACTTTATAGACAGTGATTCTACAACCGTACATAAATTTTCATTTCGTGTCTGTATTTGCACTATGGGAAGAATTAGGACACATTACATTGCTAGAGTCTTAAAAATGTTAGAAAAAGAAATACATTTAGGAATTGTCATTTCTGTTCAGGAGATCTTGTTCGCTAAGTATGGTATATGGTATTTTGTTTTCTTCCTCTTGTCTCCCAATCCCAAGATAATTATTCTTAATTTGTTTCATGGCAGAATAACAGTTCTGAGTAAAAGTTAGTGTCCCAGTTTTAACTACAGCTTCTTATCAATAGCATACATCCTCCCCCATCAATTTTATTCTTAATGCTGTAAGCTCTGCAATTGATATGTACTTTTGCCTTATCAAAATCTAACATACTGGTCAACTTTTTAATCATATTTGAAGCTTACTGGGTTTGGGGTGCTATCATCGCCATGTTCACTAGATGCCTTTCCTATAGTGTAAATTAAGTCACTGAATTCAGTTACAGTCATTTCCTGCCAGAGAGAGGCAATTAAACTGTGTGGGTCCAAAGCTGGTAATGACTTCACAATTATAGAGCAACCACAGACCATGATATTCCATATAAATGATCACAGCAGACCAATGTGGCCTTTCAACTGAGAGCCTGTGCTTTAAAGATGTATGGCAAAACTTTGTAGCTAACTATATCATTTTAGCTTCTCTCTTGACATTGGGAGTCTCATTGTTACCAGAAAGGCCATTCTTCAATGGAGCATTATGGAGTGTTTTTATTCTAACCACATATTGATTCATCTAATTTCATACTTGAATAGTCATAATTTATTAAATTCATAGAGTTGTAGATGTTTACTTTATATTGTCTACTTCTTTCATAGTTGGATTCTTCTTTTTCTGAATGGGATATCTCATTAAAATCTCAGTTAACATGTTCTGACACTGCCACAGGATACTGTGAGCAATAGCTTAGGATGGTTTGGATTTAATCTAGAGGAAGATGAGAGTGGGTATCCATTCCTTTCAACTCCTCTGCCCTTTTGCCACCCATCTTAGTCCACATGGTTTCTCAGGACACAGCATTAATAATAACTTTTAAAATAATAGTCTGTGGGTTAAAGGCCAAGAAAAAATATGCAAAAGACTTCAGGATGAACTGATGGGAAAGTAACTCATTTAGTCATTTAAATGCTAGATTAACACGGCCTTGGTGGGATCAGGGGTTAGAGGGAGCAAGAAGATAAAATGGGGACATCTCCAAGTAGTTTACTCTTGATAAAAGAAAAAAGAAAAGATGATAATAGCATTATCAAACAAGCACGCTAGAGGGAGTTTTCTTAATTACAGTGCTGACTCAGCAGTGTACACAGAGTGGTCTTGCTATTGGCATGAAAGCTTCTACTTTTCAATAATATTAATCCTTCTTGGTACTGTATGTTTTAATTAAGGTAACTCCTGGAAGTGCCACCAACATCTATAGTTGTATGTTCCTGTTGGTGTTTTTAGAAGTCACTTTTGAAAGTTGTGAGCTTAGGGACCTGGCACAGAATCCAGTTCCTCTATCCAAGCAACTTTTTCAGTAAATCTAAAGGAAAATCTCACAACGTTCTGTTTTATTAAGTTAGCTGGTTAATATCATACTACACAAATTCTTGAAAGACAGAGAAAGAGAGAGAGAGAGAGAGAAAGAGAGAGAGAGAGAGAATAGATCATTTTGGTCCCATAAAATATTCAGAGACAGCAAAACGATTCCACATGATCCATACAAAAAATATATTATTTGATTTTAAGATGAAATCAGCATTTATAGCCTTGCAGCTCAATTTTTGGGTATAATTAATTATAACACATTCTTACTCATATAGAAAAGTACAAGAGCAATTGCTTATAGTAATTACACAATGGAAGAATTATTGAAATTTCATTTTAACATCTGAAAAACACTGGGTTGATGTAAATTTTAAACAGATTCTTACGTTACTTTGCTACTGCAAGGATCTAGGAAGAAACCTTTGAAATTCTACAGAGAATAATCATAGTTAATTTATGATTTCTTAAAGAATTGTTTTTGGGGCACTGGGGTGGCTCAGTCCATTAATCATCCAACTCTTGATTTCCACTCAAGTCATGATCTCGCAATTCGTGAGATCAAGCACCAAGCCTGCTTGGGATTCTCTCTCTCCCCCTCTCTCTGCCCCTCCCCCATTCATCCTCTCCTCCCTCTCTCTCTCTCTCTCTCTCTCTCTCTCTCTCTCTCCCTCTTTCTCCCTCTCTCTCTCAAAATAGATAAATAAACATAAAAAAAATTGCTTTTGAAAGGAGACCTGAGATGTATAATGTCACTACAAAGTATATTTTCCTAATTTCTCTAGGTGGAAATGTGAAATGTGGCCTCCCTGAGAGAACTCATGGTTCACTTAAGTAGTAGGTACATCAAGAATCAAGTGCAAGAGAAATGCGAATCTTATTCAATGAGTTTGAGTTCCTGAATATTCTAGATTGGATATTTATATGCATCAACAACTCTATAGACAATGGCTAAGTCCTTATATTACTTGACTCTGGTTGGGAAGTTAGAGGGATAAAATTTCCCCATGGGCTTATTTAGAGCAACTAGGCATATTCTGTCTCATAAATTTTTATTATAGTTTCTTTAGATCTCTATTTTATACAGATTACTTGTTATAGTATTTTTAGTGCAAGCATATTTTCAAATATTTGTTTAGTTTATGAGTTATTTTCAAATGTCACACACCAAATAAATATATTAACAAACATTTCTTTTTTATGAGAGAATATTTTATTTTATTTAAAAATTTTTTAATATAATTTATTGTCAAGTTGGCTAACATAAAGTGTATACAGTGTGCTCTTGGTTTTGGGGGTACATTCCCATGATTCATCACTTACGTACAACACCCAGTGGTTATCCCAACAGGTGCCCTCCTCAATGTCCATCACCCATTTTCCCCTCTTCCCTGACCCCACCCATCAACCCTCAGTTTGTTCTCTGTACTTAAGAGTCTCTTATGGTTCGCCTCCCTCTCTGTTTGAGACTACTTTTTCCCCTCCCCTTCCCCCATGGTCTTCTGTTAAGTTTCTCAAATTCAAACCTTTTCTTTATAGTCCATGTTATAAGATTATGAGTTAATGCAAACACATATCATTTATTCTGTTGAGAAAAATCTCTGGGTTTTAACTAGAGCACTTCTGCCCAGGGTGCCATGTTGTGAACCAACACTTAGTTGATGTGTGTGTCTTTTCAAATGCTCCACTTGATCAGAAATGCAGTGTATCCAGTCAGCCGATCCCAAACACTGCACTAACTCTGGGCTCTGTGATACTTGCTTATTCCTTCTCACTCTAAACTGGGTGGACTATGTAGCCCCAGCCAGTCAGATATTTTCTATGTTTCTCTTCTGTATTCTTTTTTCTTTATCTTATAAAATCTTCCTGCCTTCTGTCTTATTTTGGAGTTTTCTGAAGACAGTGATTCATGAGGTATTAAATAAAATGTGTTTGTATCATTTCAATTGTCTTCGTTAAGCATTTTAAATATTCTTTTAGTTATTTTATGTACTCAAAATATCAACTGTAAAACAATCTAGTTTTTCAATTTCATAAAAAATGTTTTTCCTTTGGTATTTGTTTCTGTGGGAGAGAGTAGGCTCTATAATTGTCTTATGAGTCTTCCTTTAAGAGTTAGTTTTTTCAAGAGATTATTTGCTGCCCCTGACTCTCTAGAAACTTTTACAAATGATATTAGAACCTTTGGAGAACTGTGTTAGCACTTAATTGTATAATGTGCCCACAAGCCAGCGATAGCTATAGATTTTGGTATATGAAAGATAGTGATGAAAACTTTTCCTTTAGTATAACTGTTTTCACTTAAAAAAAAAAACACCAAATAAATCATAGCTAATAAAAGAGAGTTTCTTTATCGCTTTTAAGATTATGATATTCTTCTATCTTCTAGAAAAATCTTTATAGTGTAGACAGTTTATATTACATAGGTGAGAAAAAAATTGATACTTGAAATCCAAAAAAAAAAAAAAAAAAAGAAAATTATAGTTGTTAACCACCCTCAGCCATGGCTTTTGAAGATCAGTCAGTGTTAATACTTACTTCTACCTAGTTTTGTTTTCATTTCTTATTGAAGCTGGAGTATTACTGAATCTTACCAGCATCAAATTCCAAGCAGAAAAAAAGCACATTTCTCCTAGGAGAAGTAGGAAGGAAGAACTCAAGCATATGTGATTTATCCTTGCCATTTTTAAAATGAATGCTGTAATAATGTATTAAGTACAGAAACAATGCCAGATATCTCCAAAGAAGATGATAAATTAATTTAGGGCCTCAGGGGACTATTTGAACAATAGCAAAAATAAAATTTATATCCATTTCATAAGATGGCGATTTGAATCACATGGGCAGAATATTTCATTGGAATATAATGATTTGAGGGGGGATGAAATTTTAGTGGAATGGGATGAAATCAAGTGTGAGAGCAAAGGAGTAGGGAATGACTTAGAAATATTAAAAAGTTGTAGCTAGTAATGAATTTGCAGTTTGTGGTAGAACTCATCTTTCTCTACCTCAATTATTTGTTCTTCTATTCATTTATTCAGCAAGAAGTTAAGGAAATCCTATTATGTGTCTCGCTTTTATATATTTGGGGAATTGCTTCATGTTTCTAATGAACAGGATCTCAAATATTTCTGAAATCTTTATTAAGATGGAAAAGAAGAAATAAAGATTGTAGCAATCAAAAATATGGAGAACAGTTCAAAGTTAATCAATTTATTCAATGTGTGTTCCTGAGCAAGTAATAACTTCTCTGAATCTCTATTTCTTCCTCTGTAAAATGATGTTTAAACAGCTGAACCTTATTACCCATTGAAGTCACATTTGTCAACTGAGATGAGCTGGACTTGCTGGCAGGCTGGCACCCATTCTGAAATGTGCTAATTCTCCATTTTCCTGGCCAAATTATATCTCAATATAGCCATTGCTCTGTGAAGCTATCAGGAGAGTCACAATCTCAAACCTTAGAACAACAGATAGGACTCTTAAGCGGAGACTGTACCTTTAAGCTTAGTCTTCCCTTCCAAAATGTATTGTACTACCCTGATGAGCTTTGACTCATGCTGACTTAGCAAAGGGACTCAAGGGCTTGTCTGTTTTCTTTTCATCCAGAGAGAAACTGGGAGACACTAAATGTGTGAGGGTGGAAGGGGAGCAGACACCGTCTTCCCTGGCTTCCTATTGAAGGACACAGAATCATGACAAAATGACACTGGGGACTAGCACACACTTGTTTACAGGAAATGGAAAAAGTTGACAAAATGAATAGATTCTGATTGTGCTATAAATGAACTTGTGAAGGCTGGATTAGATTTGAGAAAGACCTATTGAGAGACCCTAGATTTTTCTAATAAAAACATGACTTGCTAGGAAGTGATATGGTTTCATACCAGAACATTGTGTCAAACAAAATTCTCTTTAACGGATTAAATCTAGGTCTATGAATACGGAGTAGTGGAAATCTCTTCTCTGTGGTATCCCCAGGTTCCTGTAATCCTTCCCTATGATTACGTGTTTATTTATCTTTGTAGTCGCTATTTTTCTGTTGGACATCAGAAAAATTCTTTCTTGTCCTTTAGCCGAGATTTTCTCCTTCTGTGGAAAAGAGAGGTATCATTTCAGAGACATGGAGAAGATGAATGCAATACTTCTCTGAGTTGTTTGTCAATGAGCGTTTATTGAATGGAGATCATGTGCTCAGTGACATGGGCTGACCTGGGAGAGTAGACATCATTCATAGGTCTCAAGAGTTTCGAGAAAGAGATTAAATAAGCAACCACATCAAGCTTCCTCTCTCCTCATACTTCCAATCTGCTCACTTGACATGGAGATAAGAAGACCTTGCCCTGATTTCCCCCACTCCCAGCCTTGTTCTCCCCAAATGTGATCTATTGCAGTTACTGACTCACAGAGTCATAAAATAAGAGGACTGAAAGGGACAATAAAAATGACATTTTCCAGAAACTGGGGAACGGAACTGATTGGACTAGGGTCAGAGAGCAAGTTACTGGCAAACTCATAACTAAAATCCAGGTTTTTTTTCCTAGCTCAGTCGCAGTAACCCATACTCAGCCCCTCTGATACCAGGCAACTTCCAGAAAGTCGTGTAACTCCTCATAACCTGTATTGGGGTATTTTAGTTTTTTGGGGGGCTGCTATAACAAACTACTACAAACCATATGGCTTAAAACAGCCAGAATAGCTTTGCTCACAGTTTTGGAGGCTAGAAGTCCAAAGTCCTGGTTTAGCAAATCCACGTTCCCTCTAAAGCCTACAGGTAGACTCCTTCCTTATCTCTTCCTAGCTTTATGGCCAGCAATTTTTGACACTTTTTGTCTAGTAGATACATCATTCCAATCTCTGCCTCTGCTTTCACATGACCTTCTTCTCCGTGTCTGTCTTTACGTCGTCTTCCCGCTTCTTATAAGGAGACCAACCATATTAAATTAAGGTCCTACCCTACTCCAGTATGGCCTTAACTAATTGCATCTGCAATAGCCTTACTTCCAAATACAGTTGATCTTTGCACAACACAGGTTTGAACTGTGTGGGTCTGCTTATACCCAGATTTTTTTTTTCAGTAAATATAGTACAGTACTATAAATGTATTTTCCCTTCCTTATGACTTTCTTAATAATATTTTCTTTTCTCCAGCTTACTTTATTATTCAAATACAGTATATAATACATAAAACATACAAATATGTATCAGTTGACTGTTGTTTATGAGGCTGCAGTTAATTATTAGTAGGTAAGTTTTGGGGGTAGGGTCAAAAGTTAAATGTGGATTTTTGACTGTATGATGGAGGGTTGGTGTCCCTAAACCCTGTGTTGTTTAAGGGTCAACTTTAGGTTCATATTCAGAGGCACTAGGGGTTAGGAGTTTAATATCATTTTTGCGGGGAGTGGGTGTGTGGGTACATAGTTCAATTTACAACTTACCCAATAATATGTAGGCTGGGACCTACAGAGATAAAGAGGGAGAGTGGAGAATTCAGTAAAGAGTTCTTCCAGGTCTCCCTCGGTTGTTTCCCCTGGTTCCATTTGATAGACAACTTGTGTCCCACTAACAAAAATGGGGGAACTTTGCGACCAGAAAGGTAGGAGGGATGCTTATCTCTGTTCCTCTCTTCTCTCTTCCTAAAGCATTTTATAGTCTCTATTTGGTGAAACCATGGCCCTCCCTCTCCTCTTCACCCACTGATTCCTGTCTCTCCGTCATGGCCTGTAAACCTCGCTGGCCTGGCCTGGTGCACAGTCATTACTCGCTGACCTGGCAGAGAGCATCACAATGGCTAATGGAAACTTTCTCCTCAGCATAAACCGTGCAGTTCTTTAATTTGTTTAGCTAAACTGCATTAGTCATACTGAAAGTTTTATTATCAGAGTCAAATACAGGAAGCTGGAGCGGACATGCTGTATTTTAAAAAATTAAAGCATTTTTAAAAATAAGCTTGGCATATTGATTAGCTAATTTTCTAAACAAGAGGCTCATTCCTTTTAATCCTAGGCATTACTGTAAATTCTATTTCCGCCTATAGGTCATACTGTTCAAAATGGGATTAAAAAACCTCCAACAACAGCACACTCATATTTCATGTTGGGTTTTGCTTTAAGATCACCTTTGCTAAGATATTATTGAGTCGGATGAGAAAGGTGTGGCTCTGAATTTCTACAGGAACTTGCCTCTGTAAATTTAGAAGGATGAGCAGAGATCCTTTGCCTAAATGGATTCTTACACTTTATACTTGTAAACATGATTTTTTGATGTTTTCCTAGTAGTCCAAGACAAGCAATTGTGGACAATTATTCTGACATTTCTATGGAGGTCACTTTATTTGCACTGCTTTTTATTTCTTTTAGCCTTTTGCAGGAGTGAAACCTCAGGCATGTCTTTTCTCTCCCTTACTATTTGTTGTCATTGCTGTTTGTTTATCCCTAACAGATAGAGAACAAGTGGCCTTTGTCAAAGACTCACCAATGCTACTGGATGAGTCTTCTTATTACTGTGTCAGACATAGTACTAGCAGACTAGATCCTATTAGGTGAGTGAACCTTTTCATCACAGTGCATAATATTTTATGGAGACTATTACTCAGATTTCAAGTGTGTTATCATATACTGAGCCCACTTGAAATCTTCCCTCCCAAATAAGCCTGACTGCAACCTCCATTTCATCAGATTCACTATTATAATTTTCAATGTCTAGCATGGAGTTCGTATCATAGTAAGTGTCAATAATCTGTTGCATAACAGTAAAGAACAAGCAGATGACTGTTTCCTAATCTAAACTTAAAAATATAATTTCTTATTCTTGGTCCTGAATTTAGCCACTCCTACAGTAAAGGTTTTACTAGACTCCTATGTTGATGAAAACTCCTCATATTACAAGAGAAGAGGGAAAGTCTGTGATTTGGAAATTCTCAGATAAATTGCCTTGCAGGTAAATGTTTTAGGTTCAGTGGATTTAGTATGTGCTAAAGAGGAAAGAATTAACTTGAAAGAAAATGGTGGAAAGGTTTATGTATTTTCTCCTAAAGTTTAACTCAAATAATTAAATTAGAAAACCAATCATTTTATGTTTGCTCCTGGAGTTTATTTGGGATAAGCAATTTATTTTGTAGATTCTGCAATTGCCAAGTTAATTTTTTATGACATTTGCAAATGGATCAGACAGTGTAACATTACCTCTTTCTCCTTGCAAAAAGAAAAAAAACCAGCAGCACCAAAAATAAATGTCCTAAGCATAGCTCTCACATAATTCAAATTACCCAATTCAATGTTTGAAGCCAATCTAAATGGCTTTACCCATCCCTACCTCTGCCCTCCCACACTGGAAATATGCCCCCCTGTAAGATGTCTTCATGATGAATGAGCTAATGTTTATGAAGCACTTAGAGATCCTTGGGCAAGACACTATCTAATTACAAAGTATAGTTCTCATTATTAAATGGAAGCTATTTTCTCCTTGTGTTTTTTGTTATCCATACCATTTCCATGCCATACATTCCTGATGGTTTCCATTGCAAAGTGGAATCAGCTTCTTAAAAATAAGGGGTGGGGGGGCATGAGAGCTCAATAATTTTAAGTCACAGTGCATTGCACATGCCCAGAAAAGCCTAGATCACTTCCAAATTCAAGGACTAATAAAAATTGGAAGCACTCCAGTAATTTTAAATTGCTTTGCACATTGAAGAGTGATTTAAAATCATTGAAGTGATTCAATTTTTTTTATATATGCACTTCAATTTAGAAGTGAGTCAGACAGACAGCATCATAGTGTAGAATAGAAGTCTAAGACATTGAATTACTGTTTTAAAAAGTTAGGAATTAGACTAAAATATAACTGGAGGAACCAAGATCAAACAATCACCAGAGCCAATTAGGCCATTAAGTTGAAGGACCATGGTGAATTTCTGGACACGTTTTCTAAGACTTGTCTTCACTTTGTGTGTGGCCATCTCTTTTCCTTCTGAGCTAATACTATTTATAGTCTTATTGCTAATTTGTAAATACAGCGTATATGCCTTTTAACATTTTTTCAGATTTGATTTTCAACATTGTTATTTATTTTGTCTGGTTATTTAATTTTCGCATGAATGAAAATTTATGTAGAAATATAGTATGAGTTACAAATGCAATCAACATATATAATTTAAAATTTTCTACATCCACATTTAAAAGATAATGCAAAATTAATTTTAATAGTATATTTGATATAATCTAATATATCTAAAATATGGCATATTAATGCATTATTAATAAGGAAAATTATTGAGATACTTTATATTCTCTTTCTTTCTTTCTTTCTTTCTTTCTCTTTGAAATCTGGTGTGAAAGTAAGTGTGTTTTACACTTAGAAACACATCTTAATTTACAGTGGCTCCACTTCAAATGCTCAATAGCCACATGGTGCCAGTGGCTACCATATTGAACAGCGCAGGTATAGACTATAAATACTTTGAAGTTATGAACTTCGTTTTCTGTTTTGCAAACTCAGTTATACTTTGGTTTCACATTTTTAATTACTTTTACCATCTCATTTTACTTTGTGACTATAACAGTCAACAGTGCAGGTTTATAGCATTAAAAGAAAACCAAACAAAGGAAAACCAAACAATCCAGTGTTCATTCTTCAGGTCCCATGCAGTATGACAATACATCTACCTGTGCTGTGTATAAGATTGGGATACAAAGCTGACATATGGAGTTTTCTGAAGGCCTACGGCTGAATTTTAGCATCTATGCAATAATGCATAAAATTCAAATACGGCCAAGGAATATTCAAATATGACAGAAAGAAGAAAAAAGAATAATTTTTGGCCATCAAACTGAGCAAGAGTTTATTCACAGCTACAAACAAAGGAGCATCATTTTCCTAGTAAAGACTCTGGTCAGTGACTGTTTCCTATCTCAAGTCTCTACTGGAAAAGGCATTCTACGCCCAGGGGACAGATTTTTCAGAGCCTCCCAGGGCAACCCTGGATATGAGTAAATGTAAAAAAGATGGCACCACACAGTGGATGCATTGTCAGAAAAGCAAATGATTTTACATGACTCAGAGTAAAGAAAGGATGTGTAAGGCCAGAAATGACAGTTTGATGGATAGAGATGGATGGCCAAGAAGAAACCTCACCTAAAATTCTTTCCTTGAACATTCCTCCACTAAAGAATTGAATACAGCTACACTGCATTTTTCCCCCATTTTTGGCCCTTGAATTATTTATTCACCTAATTTTATAAGCAATGCATGTTCTTTATACATACGTGTATAGTTTCTTGTACAGGTCGAAAGTACAAGAAAGAAAATATAATAATGAAATGAATGACCTTTCTTCCCACCAGGCAGAGGAAATCATTGTTACCATTTTGATTTATTTCCTTTCCAGTCTTTCTTTTATGGATTTTTATGTTGTTGACATATTATCGTGTTTTCTTCATTTTACATTTTAATGTGAGCATTTACCTCTGTAATTAAAAACCTCTTAGACCACAATTGACTTCATTACTCTGATAACACTTTTTCCATTATCAATGATGCTGTGATGAAATCTTTTCACCTACATCCTTTTCTACATTTCAAGCTGGTTGCTTAAAATAGATTGCAAAGAGGAATTACTGGGTCAAAAAATAGAAACTTTCATAAGGTTTTGAAATCATATTGCTGCACTCTCTTCAAAAAAGGCTACCTTTTCCTTTTGATAGATATTTCTACCACGTTTGGCACACGATGTGAAACCAGGTAATCTCGAACCTTTTATATCGAGTTTTGTTCTCCCAAATCATTGCTTTAATTCTTCTTATGTAGTTTGGTTCACAGTGTTCCACAAGTTGTTGTCAATAACTTGGTGAAATATCCCTTCCCCAGCAGCAACATACCTTTAGCGCCTACCCAAGCTATTTGTGAGCAGACAGAGAGGAGGGCCTTTGGAAATATTTGGCTCCATTAAAATGTGTTAGTGCTTTAATTTCCTCAAATAGATTATGGAAAAAGATTTGGGGGAAAGATTCCCTTCCCGTATATTCTAAGAAAGCAGCATTTGATATCCCTCACTTCTCTTGCCTGGTGAACTAATTATCTTTTCAGATTTGTAATAACCTACACTTCTTGAGAATTTACTGTACTCCAGATACTTTATATCTTGGATTTTGTCATATTTTCCTAACAATAACTCCATGAGAAAGACACCATTATCAGTGCTTTTTTTTTACTATTAAGGGACCTCAGTCTCAGAGGCTAAGTATAAGTAACTTAGTCATGTTCCAATGCTGTTAAATAGCAGAGTCAAGATTCAAACCTAGAATTTAGATAATCTGTTTTGAGAATAATTGTCTATTCTTAACTGTTCTTAACTGCCGCCACAATGCTATTGACCCTCAGATTTCTTGAGAACTTCCCCTCCCTCCTTTATATCTCCAGTGTGTCCTTTACATTCTGTTTGCTTTGTACTTGCAACTGTTCCTTGCGCATGTCTGTTTACGAGTCGGCCATAAGTTTCTGGAGAGCAGTGATGCCCTGCTCATCCATATATCTCTACTGCCTAACAGTGCCAGGCTCCAGAAACATTTATTGAATAAATGGTGTGAGTCAAAAATCTTGGAAGAGAGACATGAGATGATATTTTGTGAAGTTGTTCTTTTTAAACTATGGAATTTTTCCAGAACAAATGATCTTGTTCTTATAAGTACAATTTAAAATAATCACCCAAAGAGAAGGAACTGAATCATTTAGTATTATGAGAATTTTGAACACTAAAATTACAGGTCACTCTGGGTTATGTCCTATAATACAAAGCAAAAATTTAGCCAACACTCGTTCAAAGATTTGCTAACTGTTGTAAACCAAAAGCCCATCTTTTAAAACAAGTCTAAATTGATGTATAATAACTTAGTTAGAAGTTATGTTTTCACAACTTCATGGTTTCAATTGTTTTACTTTGATTTTTTTTAAGTGCAGCTAAGTGGGTGTGAACCCACACAAACAAAACAAAAAGGGGGTTTGCGCAGTCTCTGGAAACTGAGATGCATGATCCTCGCAGCTTTATTCAGCAACTCAAAGGGGTCAATATGTCCAACATTGCCATCTATCACATTAAGAGAAATGAGGACTCCTTGGGCAGTTGGAATAAAATGTTTAAAAGCTGAGTAGCAAGGAAACCATTTAAAGACTCTTGTATGTGTTTATGACTTCTGTGTGTTTACAACTTCTGTGTGCTTTTTAAAAAATAAGGATGGATGTGTTCTTTGTAGAGAACAGAAGTTGTGTGAAACCCCAAATGCTCAGGTTAAGACCCAAGAGTGACCACATGTCTTCCTCACAGAGAACTCCTTCATTTAAAAAAAAATGATTTTAAGTACAATGACAGGGCAACAAGCTCCCACTTGTCTGCATCATGCAGTTTGGGAAGGAATGATGTATCTTTAGGAGTATGCCTATTTTAATCCTGCTATTTGTTTAATACTTAAAGGTAAAGGACCACTTTGGAGGTTTTGTACACATTGTCTTTGATTTTAGGTCTGTTTTGTGGGTAGTAGAGTTTGGCATTATTATTTGTACTTAGTTTCTTTCCTTTATATTACAGCTTTGTTCTACCAAAATGAAATTAATATGGGAAAAATATAGCTGAATGTGAAAAAACTGTTTAGGAGTATGGTTAGGATTAGGAACTTTGTATATATATTCCTAGAAGCACATTGTGTGTACATATATGTACGTTCTTTATATGTATATATGTATATGCATATATGTTTATGTATATACATATATCTGTATCTTTAACATTCTTACAAGTATACTTATAAGAAGTATAATACTTAATACTTATGGAAGTCTTCTAAATTATCTCTGTATAGAATTTCTCCCTTCTTCTCTTATGTTCCCACAGCGTCCTATGACTTCTGTTTTCAAAACTACACTGATACTAATTTCAAAGTACACTTAGGCAAAGAATACAATTTTTTCTCATATCATTTTTTCAAACTTATCATTTTTCAAGCTTATGAACAAGCTTATCAAGCTTATATATTTGCAGTAAGAGGCACCATGTTTTGTAGAAATCTGAAATATTTTTCTAATCATTAATCACAGGACTTCTCCACAGTGATACAATTTGAATGCTTGGGGTAGCTCAATGTGGTTGCTGTGCTAATATGGGGAATGTACTGCTCAGTCCTAGAAAGACAGTGAGTGGTCAGCAGATACACTCTGTGGCTAAGTAGCAACATTCAGAAAAAAAAGAGACAACTGACATCAAAAGCTGATGAAGTGGCACCAACAAGATGTACTGACAAGTGTAGTTCAATAAGGGACTGACATTAAAAGACAATAAGCTTGATCACATACCATGGAACTGACCTCAGATACTTCATGAAAATTTTTCCTAGTGACCTTCTTTTGTTCTTGCACTGTTTGTATCCAGATTTCCCTCCCTGTATTGACTTAAATATATCAGTCATGTTACAGTGGAGCCTCTGGGCAAAATCTCTCTAAATCGGCCATGTATTTAAATTCTGCATTGGTGCCACCAGAAGTCTAGTCCAGTTCAATTCAGGTTAATGTGGGTGAGGGAATTGGTTTTTAATACAGACTAGAATCACATCCTGATGCAGGATGTATATTCTGGCTGAGGTGGGGATAGAATCCTAGCAAAGCAAAATCTGAGATGTGAAACCATGGGTGGGAACATAAGTGGAGAAAATGGCTTTTAGGTATCAACCGTTGCTCTTCCAGGATAGACAGATGAACCAGCAATGGTCCAGTTAGACTTGTTCCTCCACCTGAGGAGGCGTTGCTTATAAATAGTAAATATTTCACCAGAATTAATCTGTGAAGTGAGTCAGGACAGTCAAGGGAGCTTTGAGAATTTCTAGACCATCTGGAGTTTCTCAGAGGTACTACTTCAGGGAATACTACAGTAAGGGGTAGGTTGGGGTGGGAAGGAAAATAATCAAAAAGACGTGCTCTGGATCATCCACTCCTCCTTCAACCAGAGTAATTTCACATAATATCTCACCTGAATAAAGAAAAGCCTTTAGCATTAAAAGTACTCTGGGTGCCTGGTTGGTTAAGTGTCCAACTTCAGCTCTGGTCATGGTCTTGTATTTTGTGAGTTCAAGCCCCACATTGGACTCTCTGTTCTCTGTGTGGAGCCCGCTTCAGATCCTCTGTCTCCCTCTCTCTGCCCCTTCCCTCTTCTAAAATATACATGAACATTAAAAAAAAAGTACTCTAAAGACCTCTGCTTTATATAATTATTTACACGGACACTGAAGTAGTGCTGTATACTTCACTGATAATAAAAACCATAATCGCTGATTACTGCTTTGAGGCATAACAAGTCTTTTGCAGAAGAACTCTATGTTGAATAATAAGGAAGATCAGTGCCTTCCGTGGCTGTTGGGCAGAACTGTCCCTTTGCAACGCAGACATGGTTGGACTCTGATAATCTTCTTTATAAACAGCTGTGACACTATCAAGGTTATAATTAAGTACTAGCGCAGGTTAAAAAGGAAGCAGTAGTCATTGAGTGCCCTGGTTGTGGAGGAAGGCACAGGGATCGAAAAGCACGCACTGAGGTCTGGCTACAATGCAAGCATGCTGGGTAGTGCTAGGTGTTCATGTTTCAGTGGCTCTAACATTCTTAGAATCCTGGACTAGTAGAGGATATCTATCTGGATTTCTATAGCACGGTGATGTGCTCTAGGAACTTGATTCAGGCCAAACTTATATTCCTCAAACTGCTTACGTTTGGTTTGTGTTGGTGCAGCTTCTCTGAATAAATTGGTAGTGTGAGGCTAGGCTATAAAATAGGCCAAGATGTTACATAGGAATAGAGTATCTTCTCTACTTAGGAATAAAGAAAACTCAGCTCGAGAACTTCTAAAAGAGGATGGTATCACAGATACTAATATTACCTCTGTAATACCAGTGTACACTCAGCAAGTTTTGAGTCCTCCAGAAGATATCCAGTCCATGAGTGGATCATCAACATAGTATGAAACCATGCCTCTAAGAGGCTACTGAGACTAACTGACTCAGAGATTCTTGTTGCCATACCCCAAAGGCATGAATTTGTTTTGAGCAGTGATCAGTGTCTTTGACAAAATGTTCAAAAAAAGGCCAAGTCTTGGTTTAGATTCCAGAAGTTGATAATTTCATACATTACCAGTAAGTGTATCGTGAAAAGCATGGACACATTTTACATTGTTGATGGGCAATTTGAGTGTTCATATTTTCATTTTCCAAAGTGTCCTGCAATGACTTGGAATTTCATTTGTGATGAGAAAGATAAGGAAACCATAAAAGTTTTAATCTCTCCTACTGGCTCAGCTTTTAAATAGAACCTGGGTCTTACCTAGATGTCATAAGAAAGCGAGGGCCTTCCAGTGGCAATTACTTGAATGAGAAGGCTGAATGAGAAGTTTTGGACAATTCTCATAAAACCTCTTCAGATAATTCAGAAAACAAGCAAAGACATGGGTCACTTGTCTTGAAGAACTTACCTTCCTGAGGCAGGGGTTGCACCTGTTAGCTATAATCCAGATTCTTGGCAAAAAGAAGTACTTTTTTTTCATAAACTAATAAAAAATATAATAAGCTGGCTGGGCAGACTTTGGTAGAATTGTCACGTTCCATGTAATGCAGAAAGTGGAAAGAAAAGAATAAGATGGCCTATTTGGTCAGCACTTACGTAACTCAGTAATAATGTTTGGGATTCTATCAATAAACCCATAAACACCCATAAACAGATACATTTTGTGAGCTGAAAAAACAGAGCTAGACAGTAAGTGGGAAGTTAGTACTGAATCCATTCAAAGAATTTCTGAAATCTAATGCAAAGAAGCTGCTCAGGTGAATGAGGGCCTGTATTCAAGTTATCAGAAGGTGAAAACCTGGTTTCTTGCTTAGCAAATTCTGCCACATTACCTTCTGCTCCCACGGAGTTATCATTATTTAATTTCCCTCATGGACAAAAACTTTCATCCACTGGCATGACTTTTTCTCATACTGCTTAGCTTCAGACACGTGTATTCAAACATGCTCTGGGATCATCAAATTAAGGGACTTTCGACGAGGCCACAATGAATGCCACCATGTTTCAAATATGTTCTCCCATGTACATTTATTAATATCGTTGCGCATTTCCTGTCACTCTCCAAGTCCCTAAGGCCTTGATGATATCTTTTCTTCATTTATATCATATTACAAAAGAATTGCCTCTCAAATACTATCATAATTATTGACTTCCATAATGGCCACTTTAATTGAAATCATTTGGGATTTCCCAAAGGTAGTCATTCAAATGCAATATAAAACAATGACCTATTAGCAGCTTTGGAATGCTACGCATTATTAACAAGGAGTAATCCCCTCGCATCCATCTTTTATGCAAGAACTATATCATTTCAACAGGAACAAATCTATTTCTTTTCAGGATTCTGTCAACTAACACTTGGGCTTACTGACTATACACCTTAATACACACCTCGTGCCAGACTTATTATTAATTCAGACAGTCTGTATGTGAGTGTGGTTATCATTCAAAATAAGATTAATTATTCTTAGAATTGGAGATTGTTAGTGAATCCTAAACTTCTCGTAGAAATCCCTGTTTCACAGACATCTTAAGGAACTGGCAGACATTGTGATCCTAAGCGGGGTGTTATAAAAACATTCTCCCTTTGGTAAGGAGGATTTTAGATCCAATTACCTTAAGACACTTTTAACCAGAACTTTACTAACAAGGATCCTATGCAATTGTTTTTCCATTCAATTTATATGGATAAGCAGTATCTAATAATTCATTCTCTCAACATATTTATTGAAGACTTTGTTATATGTATTGTTCTAAATCCTAAGATCCACACCTTTTTATAAAGAAATAATTTCAGCCTATATCCTAGTATTTGGTACACATTTATTTACGTTCTCTCTCTAAATGAAGACATCTGACTCATTTATTTCCAAAAATAATTTTAGCAACAGTATTGAAACAGAAAGTAATTACTCTGAATCAAAAACAGCAACAACAACAGCAACACAATTAACTGGAATTCTTAATGACCAAGGTACTCCCTTCATCTTGGGTTCATTGTGATTTTACTTTATTTGGTGCCACAGGACCTAAACGTATCTGAGAACTAAATGCAGGCCTTTTAATAGCTGAGTGAAATGAGGGCGAGGGTTCTGACGTTAGTAGGTGCTGGAGTAAGCAGCGCATACCTTTCTTTTTTTCAGAAACGTAGATATTATAATGTCAAAACACATCACTCCTTTTGCAATTCAGGGATCTTTTACCTTATCAAGGTCTTTAGTGCTAGCGTGTTTTCATATGCAAAATTCCTGTTGCTCAATATAGTGTTAAGATAAGCCTTTCTAGAGATTAGGTGAAGTTTTAAACTTCATAACATAAATGAACAAACTGTCTTTTAAACCTGTACTGATATCATGTCATATGTTATTTAGGTTCCTACTTAACAGCTCAGTAATTTAGTTTTGAATTTATGTTCAGCTGAATTAACCAATCACAAAAGCCTTGCCCATAATGTTTATTTATTACCACCACTCTCTATACAATAAATAATTGGCAAAATCTAACCAATTTGACCAATGCCTTCAGAATAGTGAAAATGTGCCCCTAAAGTCTACAAAAAGATCTGCTCTTCACATATCCTAAAGTTTCAGACTCATTTGCCAGAAGATAATATAAAACCTTAGAAAAAAAAACAACCACCAAAAAACCCTCTAATTTTCTGAGATTTGTCGGTATGATCTCACCTTGTGATGTTATTTCAAATTTTTTTTTCTGAAAATAATATGTGTTATTTTGTGTTTATCCCTCATTAGTTCTGCTCTTCCTATGATTGCTGGTCATTGCTATCAAATAATATACATTTATGCTTAGAGTTTCGGCAGTGTGAACAGTGAGCAAGGGGTATATTTAACTTCATATGATCATCCATAATGAGTTGCACAAAACATTACACTCATGTCAGTTTTATAGGAGACCCAGCATTTTACATTTCCTGTACAGGTCTTCCTTGAATTTTAATTAGATTATATCCCAATAAACCATCATAACTTAAAATTATCATAAGTTGAAAATGTATTTGGTATGTCTAACCTCCCAAAAAGCATAGCTTAGCCTAACCTACTTAAAATGTGTTCAGAGCCCTTACGTTAGCCAATAGTTGGGCAAAACCATTTAACACAAAGCCTATTTTAACAGACACATGAAAAGATACTCAATCTCACTCATCATCAGGGAAATACAAATCAAAACCACAAAGAGATACCACCTCACATCTTTCAGAATGGTTAAAATAACAACACTGGAAACAATAGATGTTGGCAAGGATGTGGATAAAGGGGAACCCTCTTACACTTTTGGTGGAAATGCAAATGGTGCAGCCACGCCAAAAAACAGTATGGAGATTCCTCAAAAAGTAAAAATAGAAGTACCCTATCACCCAGAAATTGCACTATTAGGTATTTACTTAGAGAATACAAAAATGCCGACACATGCACACCGATGTTTACAGCAGCATTATCAATCAACAATAACCAAATTATGAAAAGAGCCCAGATGTCCTTTGACTGATGAATGGATAAAGAAGATGTGGTATAGAGACGATGGAATATTTCTCAGCCACAAAAGAGAATGAGATCTTGCCATTTGCAGTGAGATAGATAGAACTAGAGTGTATTATGCTAAGCACGCAAGTCAACCAGAGAACGACAAATCATATATTATTTCACTCATATATAGAATTTAAGAAACAAAACAGATGAACATAGGAAAAAAAAGAGGTAAACCATACAACATATTCTTAACTTTGTAGAAAAAACAGAGTTGATGGAGGGAGGTGGTGGGGGAGAGGCTAGATGGTTGATGGATATTAAGGAGGGAACTTGCGATGAGCACTGGATGTTGTATGCAAGTGATTTATCACTAAATTCTACTCCTAAAACTAATATTACACTATATTTTCACTAACTGAAATTTAAATGAAAACTTGAAGCAAACAAAACACAAATCTTTACAATCTTTAAAATTTTTAAAAGTTTTATTTATTTTGAGAGACAGAGAGAGAGAGAGTGGGAAAGGGCACAGAAAGAGAGGGAGAGAGAGGATCCCAAGCTGTCAGCATGGAGCCTGATGCAGGGCTCAAACTCACGATACTGTGAGATCATGGCCTAAGCTGAAATCAAGAGTCATACCCTTAACCAACTGAGCCACCCTGGTGCCTCTGAAAGTCACTAAAATCTTATTTTATGAAAAAGTGTCAAACACCTCATGAAATTTATTGAATACCATACTAAAAGTGAAAAAGCAGAATGGTTGTGTGGGTGCAGAATTGTTGTAACCATAACATGTGGCTGACTAGGAGCTGCACTTTGCTTCCACTACCCAGCTTCACGAGAGAGTATTGCATATGACTAGCCCAGGAAAAGATCAAAAATCAAAGTGCGATTTCCACTGATGTGTATCACCTTTGCACCTTCATAAATAGGGGACCATCTATAGTTGTAATACTGATTCTAATTTTATTCAGGGGAAAGGGAGAATGATAGAAAAAAAATTTAAAAAATAGAAAATATGAAAATAGACTCCTTTTTGTCAGAAATATGAAAACATTACAGAAGCCATTGGATAATCTTCCTTGGCAAACTGAGTCAGGAAACATGTGACCCACTCTAAAAAGAAACACTTAAATTTGGAGACAAAGATGATTATGCAAAATTAACATGAAGCCTTTTTCAAAATGTTTGGTATGTGCCAGAGGAGAACAGTATTAGAAGATCAATTGAATAAAAAAGAAAAAAAATTACTTTTTGCATCAATTGCCGCTTTTAAGAGCACATTATAGGCAGAATATGTAATTCAAATCAAAAGTTTGTCTTAGAAACAATGGTGGCTGCCTAAATATATACTTCTTTACGTGATCAACTGGAGTGCCAATAAAACCACATAGGATCCATGCCTGCAGCATTATTTCTAAGAAATTTACAACATTATGAATTTTTCATAGAATAGAGAAAGGACATAACCCTTGGAAATGTGATAGTTGAGGCATAGAAATGAAGTAGGATAAAAATTAAGGATCCTAATGAAAAGACAAAGAACTTTAAGGCACAACAAACTCTCTTCTACCCAACCAACAAAATCATCCATTTAAAAGTTGCATTTTATTATACCAACAGAAGAGGGAGCTTTTGAATGAGGACCCCTGTTTAACTGCCTAAAAACAGGATCCAATTTTATGTTAAACTGTTCTAAGAAGAAAAACAGTGAATAAGAATTACATTATTTCAGATGCTAAAAGTTTCACCCTCTAAAATTATGAAGCAAGAGCAATCTGCTGTAACATAATATTTCTAATATATGTTCTTATTGTAATATACACATATCACACCTATAATCAGAAATTCAGATATTAAGAAAAGACCTGGAAAATAATAGGATGGCAATAAATGCAATGAGAACTGATAGAACTCAGGAATAAAATTAAAGAAACAAAATTATCTCTGAATTTTAAAAATGAATAAATTACAAGGTGGCCAACAGTGAGTAGATTCAAATAAAAGTTTCATAAGGGACATTGAAGAATAGCAGGAAAACCATAAAGAGAATGAAAATGAAATAAAGAAGTAAAAGAGATCATGGAAAAACTAGTTGAAGTGGAAGACATAAAAAGAAGAAACAAAATGTGTATAAATGAAGCCTGGAAGAAGAAAAACAATACAATGGCACAACTAATTAAACTATAACCCCCCAAATATTTCCATAACTAAGATAACAGATATGTGCTTATTAAAAAGACACATAATATACTGGTAAAACCTATGTGACATGATCAACTCTAAGACTTACCTTAGCAAATCTGTTAGAATTTAAAGAGGGAAAAAAAAGCATATATCCTCAGGGCCTTCAGGAAAATGAACAAATTATTTAAAAGGCTAAAAAGATGGGCTACTTCAGATTATTCAAGAGTAACATACAAAGCATGGCAACAATAGAATAGCATTTAAGAAACTCAAGTAAAGAAAATTTAACTCAAGAATTGTATATATCACCACACTGACTTTCAAGTATCAAGTGTTAAACATGCAAGAATTCAGGAAATAATTTATTCAAAAACTTTTCCTAAAGAATCTATTAAAGACAGATCTTTATCTGGCAGAGATGACTGGACAAACCTCGGTAAAAGAACTAATGGTGAGTGTTTAATACATATCATTATAGATGTAACCACAAAATAAAAGTGTGAAAAACAGTGGGATAATAGCCTGTAAATGCTATATGCTGAAAAATAGAAAGAATATAACTTTAGAAAAAAAAGTTTACTTATTTATTTTGAGAGAGAGAGCGTGATAGAGAGCTCATGTGTGCATGGGTAGGGGAGAGGCAGAGAGAGAAGGAGAAAGAGAATCCCAAGCAGGCTACATGCTTGAACCCACAAACTGTGAGATCATGACCTGAGCCAAAACTAAGAATTGGACACTTAACCGACTGAGCCACCCAGGCATCCCAAGAATACAACTTTTAAGAAGTGAAGGAAAGGGATAGAGAAAGAAGAAAGTTGAAAAAGATTATTAATTTTCCTATAAAGAAAATAGGTGTGAGTTGAAACAATTTAAAACTGACAAACCAGTCAGAAAAAGGTTAAGGAAAGAGGGGGTTTAAACGCATTGTAAAAGGAAAAGTTAAACACCAGAGGAAAAAAAAAACTATGTCTTTATTTATTTTTACTTGAGATATAATTGCTATATAACATTTCATTAGTTTCAGGTGTACAACATAATGATTTGACATATGTATATATTGTGAAATGATCACCACAATAAGTTTGATTAACATCTGCAGCTTCCAAATGCACAGTACAGTGTTACTAACTATACAAGCCTTTCTTAGTGACAAAAGAAAAAAATAAGAGCAAAAGTCATACCACACAGAGAAAAACACACTAAAATTAACATAATATGCACAGTAATTGTGACATAATAGTATGACAGTTTAAATGAAACACAAAAGTCAATATAAAGAAATATAGAATGGGAGGAATTAACCCATTAAAAGAAAAATACATTCATATTGGTTCATACAGCAAAACCTAACTCTATGCTGATACATACACAATAGAATGTTTCAAAAGACAAATATATATCAATATATATTAATATATAAAATATGTAAATATAAAACTGGTAAACATATATATTATATATGTTACATATATATAAAACTGGCAAATATATATATTATAAAATAATATATAACATATATATATATATATAAAACTGGCAAAGGGAAATAATACAAAAGCAGGGGTTATAATCCTGACATCAGACAAAGAGAATATAGGCCAAAAAGCATTAAGCAAGACCTGTCTGTGTTTCTAAAAGTTGTAATTTATAATACAGATTTAAGTTATAAATATCTTTGAATAAAACAAAAAAAGCATTGATAATAAGATGTTTTAACACTCCATATTTAGTATAAAACAGGTCAACTGGTTTAAAAAACAAATAAGGATACAGCAGAACTAAACGTAATCAGTAATAAGTTCTTACAGATACATATCAACATGTAATATTCCAATGATAGAGAATGTACCCTCTTGTCAAGTGCACATAGAATATTCACAAAAATTGATCAGCAGTAAGTTACTCAGATAATTTCATAAGTTATAAAGCATTTAAATATTAAAGGCAACATTCTCTGAGTACTACAGAATAAAGCTAAAAATAAAAAAATTAAATGAAAGCTTATTCTACTTGGAAATGTTAGAAAATATCTTTACACTTAACAAAAGGGGAAATGGAAACAGAATTAAAGTATTTATGAAAAATAATTATAGTGAATAATATATACTTGAATTTATGTTATTCATTTAAAGTAGCAATCAGAAAACTTCACAGTTTTAAACACATATATCAATATCAATAAAACAATAAAAGTAAATGTATTCAATTTCCTACACAAAAATCTAAAGAATGAAAAAAAAAAACAAAGTGAACATAAAAGAAGCACAAGGAAATAATCAATAGAAATAAAAACAGCAATTAATGAGATAGAACATAGTAGAACAGTTGGTCAATTTAATATACCAGAATTCTGTTTATTGGAAAAAGAAAAAACACACAAGGCACTATTTAATCAAGAAATAAGAGGAGAATGCACAAATATACAAACTAAGAAATGACAAAAACAAATAACATTTGGTTCAGAGGAAATATTTGAAAAACCTAACAAATTACTTTGGATACCCTCCACGCAAGTAAATTTGAAAAGCTAAATGAAGTGTATGGTTTCCAGGAAAAATAGAGTTTATCAAAGTTAACCCATAGAGAGATTTTTTTAAAGGAGGAGTTTAACCGAGAACTACTCGACAAAAAGGGACTATGCCCAAATATCCCATAATTTTTCCAAGCCTTTAGCGACTGGCTAGCTCTAATGTTAATTTTTTTTTTATTTAAAAAATTAACGCATTCCTTTCCTCAAACTATACAAAATTACAAACTCCAAATGAATTAATTTTTTTTATTTATAATAGTTTATTTTCAAATTGGTTTACATATAACACCCAGTGTTCATCCCAACACGTGCCCTCTTTAATGCCCGTCACCCCCTCTCCCCCCTCCCTCACCGCCCTCACCCTCAGTTTGTTCTTAGTCTTTGAGAGTCTCTTGCGTTTTATCTCCCTCCCTCTCTGTGTCTTTTTTTCCTTTCCCCTCTTCCCCACCCCCTGGTTTTTGCTTAGTCTCACAAAGTTCACCTATTCGTGGAAACATATGGTATCTGTTTTTTTCTGACTGAGTTACTTCACTTAACATAATACCCTCCAGTTCCATCCATGTTGCTACACATGGCCAGATTTCATTTTTTTCTCATTGCCACGTAGTAGTCCATTGTATATATGTGCCACATCTTCTTTATCCATTCATCAGTTGATGGGCACTTGGTCTCTTTCCATGATTTGGCTATTGTCGAAAGTGCTGCTATGAACATTGGGGTACACATGCCCCTATGCATCAGCATTCCTGTGTCTCTTGGGTAGATTCCTAGCAGTGCTATTGCTAGGTCATAGGGTAGCTATTTTCATTTTTTTGAGGAATCTCCACACCTGAATTAAAATTTTAAGCATAAAAATGAAATTGTACAAATAAAAGTATAAAGCTTAGCACAGGTGTAGGGGAAGGTTTAGAACTATGACTCAAAATCCAAAATCTTATACATTTTACACATAAAATAATTAAACGATTTACATGCATTTTTTCTAAAGACAAATGGCAAATACAGAAACAATATTTGCATGATATATCTTATTTAAAGGGATAATGTTTTGTTCTACAAAGAACTTTTAAAGATTAAGGACAAAAAGACTAGAATTTCAAAATGAGCAAAGCATCTAAATAGATAATTTTTAAAAAGATATTAAAATAACCATAAAATCGGTTAAAAGATGTTCAACTTCTTTCATAAAGGAAATATAAATTCAACACTACACTCAGTACTATTTCTCACTGATTAGATAGGCAAAATTTCAAAAGGTTGACAATGTACTGTTGGAGAGATGGTTGGAAAACAGGTTTTCTCATTCATTACTGGTGGCAATGCAAAATGGAACAACCTTTCTGAAGGACAATCTGACAATATTTAACAAAATTAGAAATGTATTTGACCCAGAAATTCCACATCTAGGAATTCAACCTGAAGATGTACCTCTAACAAGCATAACTTGTAATTACAAACTACTGGCAATTCTAAATTGGCAGAACAAAGAATATGGACTATGGGGCATACACACAGTGGAGCACTGTGCAACTATTAAAAAGAATCAGGAAGATCTTTGTGAACCGAAAGAGATTAATTACCAATATATATTGTTAAGGGGAGAAAAGCAAAGTGTGAGAGAATATAGCATGCTACCCTTTATTCAAGAAAGGAGAAATAAAAAAATATCCTTATTTTCATAAAGAGAAATATAGGAGAGAATAAATCAGAAACTTATGGGACTGATTCTTAATGGAGGAGGGAAGCGTTATAAGAAGAGAATAATTTTCTCTGATTTTTGGAATCATAAATATTCTGCATATTCAAAAAACAAGATAAAACTAACAAGGGTTGGGATAGTCTCTAAAACTAAATGCAAGGAGAAATAACTTATTTAAAACAGAATATTTACAATTAAGGGGATAAAACTAATTCAAGTGACTTTTGAATACACTACATTGACTATATACTGTTAGTCTTGAAAAGGAAGAAGAGGAGGTTTAAGAAGAAGGAGGAAGAGCAGAAGGAAAAGGAAGGAGAAAAGCACTGAAGATGAATCTTGAAACCCTGATCGTAGGGATGTTTGCTGCGGTGGTACCTCAACCAAGGAATCAAAATCAATGTCATTAATAAAGGACACACAGACATCACATCCCTTCTGCTACAATAATCTGGATGGAAACTTGGCTTATGTGATATTCTAGCCAAAATGAATAACCTGAACCTGAGGGAAAAAAAACAAATGATATTTCATGTAAAATGGTTGGCCTGTATTTTTTCAGCATGTTTGCATGTCAAAGCCAAGAAAGACAAAGGAAGTCTGAGGAACTGTTCCAGATTAATGGATACTAAAGAAATCCTGGGTGGTATCCTATATTGGAAAACATTGATATAAAGATCATTATTGGAACAGAGAATTCGAAATAGGTTGTGTCTTAGATAACAGCTTTATATCAGCATTCAATTCTCTGAATTTGAACACTTGCTTTTAGGAAATAAACACCAAAATATTAAGGATTAAAGGGCATAATGTATGTAGCTATTCCCATGTATTTTGGGGAAAAAATACAAAATATCCAGAGAGAAAATGATAACACAGCATGGCAAAGTGTTAAAACTTGGTGACTCTGAGTAAGAATATTCAGAAGTTCTTTGCACTGTTCTTATAATTTTTCTGTGAATTTGAAATTATTTTGAAAATAATTTTTTTAAAGCACATAGAACAAATTGTGTTTGTCACCCTCATTCAGGCAATATTTTCAAAAGTATTGCTACATTTGGAAGACAGTGTTATTTACTAGATGGAGAGAGGTATAAGATTTTCAAAATCATCCAAAAAAATTTCCTTTACTGTGATTGAGTGTTGTAAACAGTTGACCTAAAAATGATCCTTTATTCTCTTCTTATGTTAGTACTTCTTGTATGAGGTTTCTCAAGAGAACAATGGTGAGGTTTTCTTTTGTAAATTTCCACAGACATAACATGAAATTGTGAAACACTTTGAAAGATATTTTTAAAAATTATAATGTAGGTGTTCCTTCAATTTTAGAAGTAAAAGATTTTCTATTTAGAAAACTTGGTAGCACAGATTGAAGAAGCAGAAGAGAGAGTTTTGTAATAAAGTGAAATGTCTTCTTAAATAAAAAAAAAGAAAACTTGGAAATATGTAGTCTTGGCTGAGCGGTTAAGGAGATTGACTAAAAACTGAGAAAATATAGAAAAGCATACAAAGTAGAAAAAAACAACCACTGAGTAATGATTTAATGAAGGAGAAGAGAGTTTAAAGTGTTTTGCAATTTTTGCTTGCAGGGTTGTAATCATTTGCAAAAAAGGGCATATATAGGAAAGATGATAGTAGATGAAAATTTTGATTTATTGATGAAAATAAATCCACCACATTCCAAAAATAGGAAATTTTCACTTGAATTTACTACATTTTCCTTCCAGGAAGTGATCTCCCTTATAAAAAATGAAAAACAATTTGCTGATATTCAGTTTCATTAGGTAGATAAATCAATAACTACATAAAGCCTGAGTAGTTTGTTGGCACGAATTTGCATGACCTTATTTTCACTTAAATGTATCAAGATATGTTCTGGCATTTAAAAAGAAACACTTCTAAGTGGTCAGCCAAAAAATCTATACAAACAACTGAATAATCGAATTATTAACTTTTATGCATATAATGGTAGGAGGGAGGGGAAAAAGAAAAAGAGAGAAAGAAATAGATGAGAGGTTTTCAGGGAGCTGTTTGAAGCTGAAGATGGTGATTGAGAAACAACCAAAGCACTACGTAAAGATCCTAAAACATGCCTCATCCTGAATTAGGCTGATGGCCAATTGTGGATTTAAGAGTAGAGGAAAGCTGGGTCACTTTCCCTCAAGCTCCTTTACCATCAGCCCTTTTCCTGGTGTTCATGCTTTTACCGCTTTTCTGCAAATTGGAAAAGGGACCAGGACTTCCTTGCCCAGGACCTCCTAAGCAGTATACATATATCATGTTATAGAACAGATATACATAGTCATACATCATATTATAGAACAGACATGTTTCGTTTTGGTCCTATTCATTTCAAATGGCAGGCAGTTATTATTAGAATGAAAAATTAAGCCATCATGCCATCGAAGCTTTGCTGGATCTATAAAATTTATGAAGTTAATGCAGCAAAATTATCTTTTATACTGATAAAACCAGCTGTGTGTAGACAGCTGGCCTTTGGTAGGAAGAAACAAAATGGCAGCCATGTTGGGATGCCCTGCACCAAGATGGAGGCATCAATGGTGATTGCTGGTTTGGCAACACAGGAAGAAAAACACCACAAGCAGATGGTCTATTCCCAGAGAGGGTTTTATTCTTATTAGTCTTTTTGTAGAAAGGAAATAAAAACCATACCTTCACATTTTCTAAAAATAAGTCTTTGCACTCCTTAAATAGCATTGTTACTATAGGCCTGCCATTTTTCTGTTATTTAGTGAATGTTTTAATTAACATTTACGCTATAAAAATATTCATGTAGCAATTACAACTTTTCTGAAACCAATGAATTGCAAGTATAGCTACTTCCTATTTATAAACCACTCTTGTAATATCTTCGGGAGCTGCTCATCTCTTGTAAAAGATTTGAGTCATAAAAAATGCAAAGCACAGTAAGTACTGATGTGGTGCTTTTCATTCCAAGAGCTTTATGGTGATAACTTATTCAGGCCACCTCTGTAAAGGTCACATTGATGACAGTACCCACTAGACCAGAACAGTATTGCATCCCCGGGGGGGATCCAGGTCTCTAGGGCATGCTTGACTGAACCGGCACATTAACACCTGGGTATTTTTCGTACCAAATTTTTCAATCTTTTCTTGCCACATGTAATAATACCTCAATGCCACAAGAGTTATATTTTAATCCTGTCCTAAAGACTTAAGTGTGTCATAGATTCTCCTAAAACCGTGTGTGTGTGTTATATATAAGTGCCTATTTTATTATTATTATTTTTATTATTTGTTGAGTTTCTTGAGCTGTTTTATTTTCTTTCTGGTTCCCTGAGGATAATTTTATTCTAATACAGCTTGCCTTGGTAATCAGAAATTTGCCTAGCTTTTTGGAGAGAGGATCTAAGTTTTGCTTTGCCTAGGTTGTGCATAGAAATGGCCATTTTTGACTTTTTCACTGAGGTTAGAATTAAAGGTAAACACATGGATGCAATTACTAAACTAGGTCTTGATGCAAATCTTTCTTCTTAAATATGTAGTGGCTTTAGCTAAGCAAGCATAATATTGTTAAGATGCAGGGCCATGGAGAAGGAGGCATGCTTTTTGGTGTTTTGTTTTTTTTTTTCTTTTCTTTTTTTACCTTCACAGATAAACTTGCCATCAAAAAGGAGGAAATGTGCTTGTCTTAAAGGCAGTGGAAGCGCTTTTTAATAATAAGAATATGTATCAGTTATGGTATTTTCTTATGTGCCACATTTAATTTTTCATGTTCTATCCACATTACTTTATTGCATTATGTCCATTCAATTCATTGCATTATGTCCATTTCACAGGTAAGGCACTCATGAAAATTACTTTTGAAGACCATGCAGATAGATAATAAGTGACCAATTGAAATTGAGATCCAAGCAACCTGGTTGCAGAGATCTCATCTCTAAACGCTGTATGAATCTGCTTCCCCACCATAAGGGAACCTGTTGAATGAAGCCCATGCCTACGTGTTGTTGGTTGGTAGTACGAGATCTAGGGCAGAACAATACGCTGGTGTCTCATAAGAGTACTGGGCCCAGAGGCTCCACCTTTGTTCCTTCCCTGGCCTGTTCTGCCTCCTCCATCAGTCTTGGGGCAGGCATGGCCCTGAAGCACTACAGGAGCCTTTTTGTGCTCTTGTTTTAGTTGGAGCATGTTATACTTTTAGACTTGTAGCAGCTTCTTTGCCCTGTAGGTCATGCCTCTATTGATTAATTTCACCGCTGCATCATTTCACTCCCTATGGGCTTGCAAACCTCATAGTAAATGTAAAAGTGCTAAAGTCAGTAAATAAAGAAGTGATAATGTCAAAAGCATTCTCTTTATCAGAAATGGTATATTTTATGATTACCCTTGTTATTGTGAAGAAATCTGTAGAAGTCATCTTATTTAAAATCTGTTGTAAGCTTTTAAGTCTGTTTTTTTTTTTTTTTCTTTTCTTAATTAGAGATTTGGATTCTGGTTATGCTTGACTTTAAGCAAATTATTTAACTTTCTAAGCCTTAATTTCATCATCTATAAAAAGGATAGGGTTTTTGTAAGGATTAGAGAGAAAGGTAGTAATATAACTTCCTAAATAACCTCTGGAACAAGATACATGGTAGGGTAAATATTAATTGCTTACTCTCAGACAACCCTCAAATGAATATATATATATTTAGGAAGAACATAGACAAAAGAAGAAATATATTAAATATAAGCTTACATTCTCAATGATTGTGTGTTATTTTTACATACTAGGTAAACATTAGTATTGCTGACAGAAACAGTATTTGAGCTGAGCAGTCCTCTGAACAATCGATTTGTTTTATGAGTTGAAAAGGACCTCTCCATTCGGCATGCGAAGATATTATGCAATAAGTAGGAATTGGGAAGTCATTTACATGACTCTCTGGAAGTTTTATTCAAGCTAGAAAATTCCAATTAAGAATTTTAATCTTGGTTTCCATTCTTTTTTCTGGTAGAATAGTATTCCATTGTATACATACACCACCTCTTCTTTACCCATTCATATGTTGATGGACACTTGGGCTGCTTCCATAATTAGGCTATTGTAGTTTTTGTTGCTATAAACATATGGGTGCATATATCCCTTTGAAAATTTTGAGTTTAAAAAAACTGAAATAACATCCATAAATAGTTATTTTTACTTCCAATGAGGCATAGTATGATTAAAACTAACATTTTTTTTTCAGTGAGTATTGATTGGTATGAATGAGAACAAGATATCTCAGCAAATGATAAATTTGTATTTAAAATGACAATGATATAGTCACACTATGTGTAATGGATAATAGTTACAAACAGTGATCTATTACTTTATTTTTTTATTAATTTTTAATGTTTATTTATTTTTGAGAGAGACAGAGCATGAGCAGGGGAGGAGCAGAGAGAGAGGGAGACACAATGTGAACCAGGCTCCAGGCTCTGAGCTGTCAACACAGAGCCTGACACAGGGCTCAAACTCACCATGAGATCATGACCTAAACCGAAGTTGGATGCTCAACCAACCGAGGCACCCAGGCACCCCTATTACTTTATTTTTAAATAAAATATAAAAGGAGTCAGAATGAAAAGTGGCAATATTATACTTAACTAGCATTCTATGTGTTCCTAAAAGGTACTTACACTAAAAATTATGATGTTTTAGTTTTCTGTCTTCAAGCAGCAAAAATGTACATACATAAACATAGAGACTTTACATTTCCATAAATTGAAAATTAGGTCAGTTCCCACAACAACAACAAAATGCAACTCTTTAGATGTATATAAAAATATATTGGCATGGGGCACCAAAAATAAATGAACATTAAAAAAATATGTTGGATGAAACTCAGAATTTTAACACTAATGGACATATTGTACAAAATGTTTATGTGTTTTCAAAAACAAAATCAACTCTCTGATTTCAGTATGAGAACCAATTTAATTTAAAAAGCCAAACTTTGATTATTTATATACTGCTAAGACCAGGTGTGGCCAAACTTTCAACTTTATTTTGTATTTATTATGTATGTATGTATGTTTATGTTCATAAGTATACACACACACACACACATATACGTATATATGTCTGTATTCATACATATATGGGCATGTGTAAGCAAAGCCACTGTTTTGGTCTGTACATTCATACCATCCAAGGCAAACAGTGATCTCTGCTAATAACAAGCATCAACAGAAAGTGATTTAAGAGGGGAGCCAACATGAGAAAAGCTTGAGCTTATAATAAAATTTTAACAACACAACTCTTTGGTTGCACTGTGGAAACGTGTGGCTTTGTTTCCATACAGACTATACTGAGAAATTCCATCTGGTCAGCAACGCTCATGTGTATGCTTTGGAAGTTTTGTTCAAGTTTCATAAATCTTGTCATATATCAGGTTATTCTCAATATGGCCAAAGTAAATAATCTCCAGCCAGAAGAGTGAAAGATCATTTGTGCCCTAATTGCAGAACAACATTCTCTCTCAGCCAACACTACGGCTCTCCTTTCATTAATCAGGCCTTCGGTGACTAACATCTATTGATGTTTGAAGGAGTTTTCTGTGAACAAGTTTCAGGATATAAACCAGTCTGGAATTAGGATATTTAATTGTTTGAGTGACAGTCAAAATAACCCTCATGCGGCTTTTTCTTTTTAATAATTGCAATATTGAGAAACAAGAGAAACCTAAGAAACTTCTGAGAGAAATGTCAATCTTGGGAACTTGGAAACACGTATAAATCCTCTTAGCCTGGCTAAACATGATTCAGCTTCATGCTCTAGTTTGATGTGCTCCCACACCCATCATTTTCAGCTCTTAATCTATTGTGCTTCTCTATCTTGACAGTAAACTACTCAAAATTAACAAAACATTATTCAGACTTTAGAAACACAGATTCTTTGTGTTTTTCTGTGAAAGCTGCTTTTATCTAGACATTTCCTGTACAAGCCTGTAAAACTGAGATAGAATTATGACCTTCTCTTGGACTGCTTTAGGGCTCTCATGTCTTCTGTGACTCTTGAAGGGTCTCCAACAACATACTGGCTTGACCTTTCAACTGCATGCCTTCCTTGTACCTGGGATGTATTCATGTTACCCACAACCCAGGCAGGACACTTGCTTTTGCTCCTACATCAGCTTCTTTCTCATTACCTTTATCTAGAAGATGTGTCCCTCTTTTGCTGTTTCCTATTTCTTGAATTCCTAAGGAGAAGTGCTTGCTTGTTCCACATGACCTGTCTTACCTTGTTTAAACAAAATTCACTTAAGTAATAAGATGCTAAGAATAAACAAGCCTGGTGGTCTTACTCTTGGCAAAAAACAATACCTAAGATTCTTACATATTCATTCATTCATTCATTCATTGAACAAATATGCATTGGGTGACCACCCATTGATATAATGATGACTAAAAGAGAATCCCCATTCTCCTAGAATTTATATTCTAGTGGGGAATAACAGATAGTAAACACATATACAAATGACAGTTTCTGATATTGTTGCTTACCATGAAGAAAATAAAAGAGAGTGTGGCCACTGAGAAAAATTGTTTGGGGAGCAGTAGTTAGATGTTAGAATGTTTGGCAAAGATTACTCTGAGAGTGTCACATTTGAGCTGAATGAGGAGAAAGAGCTAGGGTATGAGGGTATGGAGACATTGTAGCCAGAGGGAACAGAAGGTGCAAAGACCTAGAGTCAGGAAAAGAATATCAGAGAAAACTGTGAAGAAGCCAGCCTGGCTTTTGCACCATGAGCATAAACTCTCTGGATGGCAGGTTTGGCATTTTCAATCAAGCCTTTAATGGGGACCCTGTGAACATACCTGTGTTTTAGACTTTTTGACCTCTAGTTCCATTTCTCAGAGTGGCTATGGTCCAGCTGACCCAGGTACTTAGATACTGAATTTCTCTGATTATTTCCCCTGCATCTCACTCAGGAACTGATCATCAAGAAAGCTAAAATCAAAACTGAACTTCTCTGAGATGCCATCTATGAGTCGGAAATAAATGGCTTGTTTTTCTCATGTAGCAAATGACCAATATTTGGTGGGAAGAAAGGGAACTGATTTCCTGGTAGTAGTTTTTTTTTCCAGTCCTTTTCATTCTGTTCCATCCTATCTCTTTCCTCAACTCCCTGCCTTCTAATAATTTAGGGTTTTTTGGTCATAGTTTGGTATCTTCTTTCCCATTAAATGCTGCTCTGCCTGCTTACTTTAAATATTTACTTCTATAAGTTGATTGAATTAATAAAATTGTAGGGTTATTTATTTGATACTTCTACTTTTGATTCCTAATTTGGGAACACAGGGACTACTTCTGTTGACCCAACCTTTAACTAAAATTGAAAAAGAATTGCGAGTTTTTAAAATTAGCATTGCCTTATTTATTCATACATTAGGGCCTCCAGACTTTCAACCCCTGGACTGCATGAAGACATATGAACAAATGTGGTCTTCACCCCCCATACCCCTTACAGTATACAGGGGACAGACACACAGAAAGTAACTCCATGATAGTATAAAGAGGTGTGTATGAAGTCTTAGGCCAGTCAGAAGTCAAGGCATTAACCCCAGAGAGATGGCAAGCCAGGTTAGAGAACATAAGTCAGAGAGTTGCTGGAGTGGGTGTCTTGACTCCTGTCCCTCAGACATTTCCAATTCTGGCTCACTGCCAGGAGTGTAATATCAGATTCACTCTAACCTTTCAAGCTTCTGAGAAGACTGTATTCTTTGGTATTTACCTTAAATCTTAATAAGTTGTATAATCGCTAGCACCCTAGCTTTCTTGAACCATTGAATGAGCTATGGCTGTAGTTACTCAATTAATATTTTCAACACAACCAATAAGAAAACTTTATAATTCCACAGTCCTATGACATGAAGCCTGGCAAATTGATGGTGCAGGTTTTATTAGCTTTGCTTTCTGACTAAACAGTCAAGGACAGGTGAGAAAAGACTCCTCAAGATTTAGTTGATGTTTATGATGGGCAACTGAAACATGGATGCTGGAAAATTAAAAAGCAATTATAGACAAGATTTCTACAGACCCAATGTGGAAGAGAAGCCACAAGTTCATTTAAATCCTTCTCATTGAATCCTTGTTTTCACCTGAGGGGGTGCATTTGAGGAATGGGAGATTTCATCTGGTCAGTTCAGACCCTGTTTGTCATCTCTAAATATCACAGTCTTAATAATTTTTAACCAAGAAAATAGGAAGATAATGTTATCAGTACATTTAGAGCTTATAATTTTGCCATCCTCATCCACCCCTGCACACAAAGCAGCTGAAGAAAAAGTCATTTTCAAAGGTTTTTTACCAAAACACTATTATGTTCAACATGTTAGTAGCTAGAATAAATAGTGAATAACAAAACCTGTCTTTGTGTAGATGTAGCCATAGAAAGTAAACAACATCACAGAACATTTGTGGAAAAATAGTAAGCTAAAAAAATGTATTTCTAGGACAGGTCTTTTCATCCAGGAATTCTACTTATGAGAATGTATCCTTTGGCAGGAGAGGTGGAAGTATGTGGGAGAGATTTAGCTATAAGAATGTTTATGGAAGCACTATTAGTAATAGGAAAAAATGAAACTCTGTCTAATAAAAGAGGATCAGTTAATAAATTTCCGCATAATAGAAAACTATGCAGAAATTATAGTAATTTATTATGTAAAGATATTCATGATATATTTTAAAAGGACAATAAACAGATCGAAAAAGGGAATGTAGGGACTGAATCATATGAAACTGTTTGTATAGGAAAAACTAGTTAAATATCAGCAATTTATTAATAAACTAAACTCTGATACCATTTTTGTTAACAATGAAAGTAGAATGACTGTTGAATATATGCACCATGTGCACATGAAGACTCTGCAGTTATATTTTCCAAGGTTTACAATAGTTATCTTTAGGATAATAGGCTTATAAGGTTTATTATAGTTCTTATTATTATAATTTTTACTCTTCCACATTTCAGACTTTTCTTTAAAGAGAATAGCCTTTTGTAATAAGGAAGAACAATGAAATGTACTTCATTTTGAAAAAATTTAAAAAAGAAAGAATTGGATTCCATAAATTTGTATTCTTTTTGTTTAGTGGTAACTCCTTCTACTATTATTCTGTATTCAGACTTGATTTCTCTTCTTTTGACTGTAGTAAAAGAATGCATCCTTCACCCTAGAATATGTATTCTAAAAACCAGCAAAATGAGAGCAAAGAAGAAAGAATACATGTTATGACACCCAATTAACTGACTGTCACCTTCAGTTAACCAAAATTTTCTCTTCCCAAAGCAGTATCAAGAATTTGGCTCCTGCATACACACGTGTGCACACATTCACACACACACTTACACACCTGGTTGAATTCACGTTTTGAGTCATTTTTAGATAGCTGATAGTGCACGGCAGTGCTGGATATCTGCTAGGAACAACACTGAGGACAAAGGATAATCTGTTTATATTGCAAATTAGTGCCCACTTGGGCTCAGTGCCCACGTGCAGTGGAGCTCTCTGCCTTCATATTCTTTTCCTCCACCTACTTCTGTGACTTGATGCCCAAGTTTTGGGTTTAGAATCTAAACAGAAACTCATTCCAGCCCCATTTGCACCCTCTGTGATTGCAAAAGTCCAGACTCCAATTCACCCAACACTTTTAGTACCTACTTTACCTTCCTGAGGCCATTTGCTTTTTGAGAATATTATAGATATATAATATACATTTATCTCAATAGTTTATTGTATTTATAGCAATTGTTATTATCACTGGCAAATGTAAAATGAGATCACAGTTATGGCTTTGAGAAAGTACAAGATCTTCAATCAGCAAAGAAGTATTAGATTCTCTTCACTTGATTCTTCTTCCTAAAAAAATACTAGATTTCTCTAATAGAGAAAATTTTCTTGAAATGAAATATAAACCAAAACATTTTTTCCTATAAATCCTATACAATTATCTTTCAACCACATGGGCTATTTGGTACCATAAAAATTAGTTAGCAGAACTGAATCCTTTCACTGGCTTCCACAAGAAACCCCTTCCCAGGTAGCATTTCATAATTTGAGTGATTTTTATTGAAGATGTATTCACATGGTACCAGCGTACCTATTCGTTTGTCCCCAATTCACACTCGATAGCTCTGTTTTACTGATTGCAGTGGTTTTCTTCTTTTTCATGTATAATAATCACCTTAGAAGTTTGTTGAAAATGAAGATTGAGAAGCTTCATATCTTGAGATTTTGATCAAGTAGGTCTGGGATAATTAGAAAACCTGCATTTTGGTCAGGTACCCCAGAGATTTTAATGCATGTCAAGTTGGGAAAACAATGCTTATAGTCCTTCTTTTACCAAATGGGCCAGTGAGATTTTTCTCCCATCTTTTACCCTCTTTTTCCAATTGCCTAATTTTTCTTGATCATTTAGAACACTAGATATCCCTCCCTAACCCCAATTTTAAATAGTTCACCATTTTATTATGGAGGGCAATTTTATGATTATCTTTGCTTATCTGACAGTTTCTTTGGAAACTTAACCACTATCCTAAGAATTTTGAGTGGCAAATCTTTTCCCAAGAGAATATTTAAACTCTTATGAAGTTAAAATCTTCGTTAATCAAAAACTTAAGTTACTCTAATTCAGTCAGTCATTAATTAATATATTTGGCATTTTCTTTTTTTTTTAACCTCAAATGCTATTTTTAGTGAGGCCCACTACCATCTGTGACTACATCTAGGTCTTAGAGACCAATGATTATTTTCATGACTTTACGTACATTTTTTTTTGTCAATATTTAGTCCACAATATAAAAAGGTAATATCAGAAACCTAAACTCTCTAAGATTTTTTTAATGCATTTCAGGAAATAATAGGTATGGCTTTTTTTCTTTTTATCCCTGAAGCTACTGCTTGATCAGACATTTTCCTCTCTGGATGAAAAATGCAGAGCATGGAATCCACCTGCTTTCACCTCACAGCCAGAGAATCTTCACTATTAAAGTTGAACTACAGAGTTCTTTGTTTCCCAGGAATCAGAGATCACTGGTCCAGCTGTGATATGCAGTCTCAAAACACAAAACATCTGGAGAGATGATATGAATAGTTCATCTTTCCTTATTTATGTTTGAAAGCTGAGGCAGTGTTTATGGAAAGAAGAATTTGTTTAAATGAACGTCCGAACATTATGAATTCCTTGTCACACTTTATCTGGCTTCATAACTGATGTGGTGAACCAAGATCTCTCCATACATATACCCACATACATAGGCATGTAGTCATATAGACATATGGATATATTACATGTATATATGTATCTCTCTCTCTCTCATCTATCTACCTAACTATCTAGAGTGAGATTGCTATTTTTGTGTATGTGCTTAGGGAAATCTCTGAACCCACTAAGGCCACTGTACTTATGTTTCTAAGATTTAAGAGTAGCCTGGAAGAATGGGATATAAGTATAACATGAAAGTAATATTTATCACAAAATCATGGCTATTAAGAAGCTTGGATTCTTTGAGTAGAATGTACAATTTGAAATTAAAGTCCTATAACTGAATAATCTTCTCCTAACAAGAAGAATGTTCTCATAAATCTATTACTCAAAATGTTTTTGAAAGACAACTCACCATTTTTTATCAACTTCAAAGTCATAATTGCAAGTAAAGCTCTGTGCAGAGCAGTTTGGGATAAATATGAATGAAAATATAAAGAACTATTATCATGTTACTGTAAAATGTGGGGCAGACAGCTTTGACCTGATTATTTTCTTGACCTTTCTCAATCTGATTTATCAAAGACAACTTTCAAACTGTATTCCTACCTTCTGAATTAATCACAATGACTTGCTTAGAGAAATATTCTACAATCCCGACTGTATCCTGACTGAAATTTGAACTATCAGGGGCTTCAGAGCTTCAGTGTTTGGATTCTTGGGTTCTTGCACTTTCTGTATATACAACTTTTGAATTGTGGGAGGTTTATAATTGACTAACTATTGACTGACTTTGGGCCAATGAAGTGCCCACTGTGGTGGTGCAAGAGTTGTCTATAAAGGGATAAATTCTTAGCTCTCCAAGCTATTAAGCAGTGTCAATAGATTATTTTTTCAGTCTCATCAAAAATTTTTGCACGTCTTTTCTTTTAATTAAAAAAATAATCGAAATAGTTCAAAGATAAAAGAGAGAGGGGGAGACACAGAATCTGAAGCAAGCTCCAGATTGAGCTATCAGCACAGAGCCCAATGTGGGGCTCAAACTCATGACCAAAGGATCATGACCTGAGCTGAAGTAGAGATTGGAGGCTTAACAGACTGAGCCACCAAGGTCCCCCCACACTTCCTAATTTAAAAACTTACCATAAAGCTACGGTAATCAAAACAGTGTGATGCTGATATAAAGACAGATATATGGTCCAGAGGAATAGAAAAGCCCAAAATTAAACCAACCACAAATGCAGTAAAATGATTTATACAAGGATGCCAAGACCTTGCAACAGAGAAATGAGTCTTTTCAGCAGTGCTAGAAAAAACAAGTATCCTGATGCAAAAGAATTTATTAGGACCCTTACCTAACACCATATATAAAAATTAACTCAAGATGGATCAAAGATCTAAATGTAAGACCTTAAAAATTAAAACTCTTAGAAAAAAAAAGGGGGGGCAAAATCATGACGTTGGATATAGCAATGATTTCTTAGATATGACATCAAAGGGGTAGACACAAACATAAAAAGTAGACACGTGATACTCCATAAAAATTTTAAAATTTTACGAATCAAAAGACACTACCAACAAAGTAAAATGGCAGCCCATAGAGTGGGAGAAAATATTTACAAATCATGCATCTGTTCAGGCAATATCCAGAATACACAATGTAATTGTATACATGTATATGTATATACATATATGTATATGTATTCTGGATACCTATATATATATATATCTATATATACATATATATTCTGGATATTATATGTATTATACACATATAATAATACAATAACTATTATGTATGATACATATAATAACCATAATACAAACAAAAATATTATAAATAGTATATATTTTATAATATTCAGAATATGTAGAGAACCACCAAAACTCAAAAACAACAAAAATAAGCAACTTGATTAAAAAAATGTGCAAAGGACTTGAATAGATATTTCTCCAAAGAAGATGTACAAAAGGTCAATAAACACATGAAGAGATGGTCATCACTAATCACTAGATAAATGCAAGTCAAAACTGCATTGTGATACCACCTCATACCCATTAGGAGAGCTGCTATCCAAAACAAAACAAACAAAACAAAAGTGTTGGTGAGGATGTGGAGAAATTGGAACCCTGTGCCCTGTTGATAGGAATGTAAAGTAGTGTAGTCACTATGGAAAACAGTATGACAGTTCCTTAAAAAGTTAAAAATAGAATTACTATATGATCCAGTAATTCAACTTCTGGGTATATACCCAAAAGAATTGAAAACATGGTCTCAAAGAGATGTTCATATACCCATGTTCACAGCAGCATTATTCACAAAAACCCAAACATGGAAGCAACCTAGAATTCTATTGATGGACAAATAGATAAGCAAAAGTGGTATATACAAAATACAGAATATTTCTTTTAAAAAAGAAGGAAATTCTGACATGTACTACAATTTGGAAGAAACTTGAGGATAGTTAAGTTAAATAAGCCAGTCACCAAAAGTCCCAAATATTTCTGATTCTACTTGTATGAGATGCTTAGAGCAGTCAAAATCAAAGAGATAGAAAGTAGAATGGTGGGTTCCAGGGACAAGGGAGAGGGAGGAATGAGAGTTGTTGTTTAATGGATATAGAATTTTAAAGATTTTAAAATATGAAAGAGCTAGGGAGATGGATAGTGGTGATAATTGCCCAACATTACAGATGAATTTAACAACATTAAACCATGTACTTAATAATTGCTAAGGTGGTAAATTTTATGTTATATGTATTTTACCACAATAAAAAATTAAACATACACACACACAAATCAATGTAATTCACCAAATTAAAGTTAATAAAAACATATAATTACTCTCAATAGACAAAAAAATCTTTATATAAAATCTAATATCTATTCTTAATTCAAACTCTGAGCAAAATAAAAATAAAAGAGAAACTAAACCTGATGAAAGACATCTCAGAAAAACCATAGTAAATATTATACATAATGGTAAAAACTAATGCTTTTCCCATAAGATTAGGATCATGATAAGATTATCACTATCACCACTACTATTCAATACTGTTCTGGAGCTTTTATTTTAGGTCTTCATACTCCAAATAGTGTTTTCAGAAAGTAATTATTTTAATTTTGGTGAATTCAGTGTATCAATTTACTCTTTAAGGACTGCGAATTTTATATCATACCTAAAAAATGTTGCCTATTGGAAGGTCAGTATTCTCTTATTTTTTTCTCAAAATTTACACTTTTAAGTTTTATGTTTACAAACACACATCTATAACCCATTTGAAGTTTAACTTTATTTACAGTGAGAGATGGGGATAAAGGGTAATTTTCTTATAAATGTATATCTAATTATTCTATCATAATTTAGTGAAAAGACTTTCCCTTCTTTCAACCTTTTTCTATATGATATGGCTTTATTCTTTTTATTTGAGTATAGTTGACATACAATGTTAATTAATTTCAAGTGTACAACTTAGTGATTTGACAAATGTATACATTATGCTGTGTTCACCACAAGTTTAGCTACTATCTGAATTAGCCTCAGTACTATTATAATACCACTGACTGTATTCTTTATGCTCTGCTTTTTACTCCCATGACTTACTCATTCCATAAGTGGAGGCCTGAATCTCCCTCTTCCTTTCATCCATTTAACCCAATGCCTAATCCCCTCCCTTCTGGCAACCATTAGTTTGTTCTTTGTATTTAAAATTTTGATTCTGCTTTTTTTCTGTTTATTAAATTTTTTTAGATTCCATTTATGAGTAGAATCATACATATTTATCTTTCTCAGTCTGTCTTATTTCACTTAACATAATAGCCTCTAGGTATATCCATGTTGTCTCAAATGGCACTGTCCTCTCCATTGTTATGGCTCCACAATATTCCATTATATATACCACATTTTTTTAATACATTCATCTGTTGATGGACACTTAGGTTGCTTCCATATCTTGGCTATTGTAAATAATGCTTCAGTAAACATAGGGGTGCATAGATCTTTACAAGTTATCATTTTTGTTTTCTAATAGTAGAATTATTGGATCTTATTATATTTCTGTTTTTAATTTTTGAGGAGCTTCCATACTGTTTTCCACAGTGACTGAACCAGTTTGCATTTCCACCAGCAGTGTATAAGGGTTTATGTTTCTCGGCAACTTCACCAATACTTGTTATTTCTTGTCTTCTTGATTTTAGTCATTCTAACAGGTGTGAGGTGATATCTCATTGTGGTTTTGATTTGCATTTTTCTGATGTTTAGTAACATATACCATCTTTTCAAGGGTCTTTTGGCCATCTATATGTTTTCTTTGGGAAAATGTCTATTCAGGTCCTATTGCCCATTTTTAAATTGGATTGTTTTTTGGGTATTGAGTTATATAAATTATTTATATATTTTGTATACTCACCCCTTACTGGATATGTCATTTGCAAATATCTTCTCCCTTTCCGTAGGTTATATTTTTGTTTTGTTGATTGTTTCCTTTGCTATGCAAAAACTTTTTATTTTGATGTAGTTTGTTTTTGTTATTGTTTCCCTTGCCATATGAAACATGTCTAGAAAAATGATGTGGCTGACATCCGAGAAATTATTGCCTTTGTTCTCTCTTGTGATTGTTATGGCTCAGGTCTCATGTGTGGGTCTTTTACCCATTCTGAGTTTACTTTTGTGTATGGTATTAGGAAGTAGTCCAGCTTCATTCTTTTAAATATCGCTATCCAGTTTTCTCAGCACCATTTATTGAAAAAGTTGTCTTTTCCCCAATGTATATTCTTGCCCCATTTGTCATAGGTAAATTGGAATCTCTGTTCTGTCCTATTGATCTGTGCTTCTATATTTGTGGCAGTACTATACTGTTTTGGTTACAATAGCTTTGTAGACTATCATAAAGTCTGGAATTGTGACACCTCCAGCTTTGTTCTCTCTCAGGATTACTTTGGCTATTTGGCATCTTCTGTGATTCCATATGAATTTTATTATTATTCTAGTTTTGTGAAAAATACTGTTGATATTTTTGTTAGGGATTGCATTGAATCCATAGATTGCTTTGGGTAGTATGGAGATTTTGACATATATTCTTCCAATCCATGAGCATGAAATATCTTTCCATTGGTTTGTGTCATCTTCAATTTCTTTCATCAGTGTTTTATAGTTTTCAGAGTACAGGTCTTCTACCTCTTTGGTTAAGTTTATTCCTAAGTTTTTTTGTTTCTGTTTTTGTTTTTGTTTTTTTTGGTGCAATTGTAAATGGTGTTGTTTTTTAAATTTCTCTTTCTGTGACTTTGTTGTTAGTGTATAGAAACACTACTGGTATTTTACTTAATTCATTTATTCTAATAGTTTTTTGGTGAGGTCTGAAGGATTTTATGTGTATAGCCATATCATATTGTCTGCAAATGATGATAATTTAACTTTTTGTTTACCAGTATGGATACCTCATTTATTTTTCTTATCTAATTGCTTTGGCTAGGACTTTCAGTACTATAGTGAATAAAGGTTGTGAGAGTGGATATCATGTCTTGTTCCTGATTTTGAGAGGAAAAAATCTCATTTTTCCACCACTGAGGATGATGTTAGCTGTAGGTTTTTCATATATGGCCTTTGTTATGTGAACCCCATTTTGTTGAGAGTTTTTATCATGAATAGATGTTGAATGTTGTCAAACACTTTTTCTGAATTTATTAGGATAATCATATGATTTTTATCCTTTATTTTGTTGATGGTGATGTATGATATTGATTAATTTGTAACTATTGAACTGTCTTTTCGTCCCGGGAGTAAATTGTATCTGATCATGGTGAATGATCTTTTTAATGCCTTGTTGTATGCAGTTTGCTCATATATTGTTGAGGATTTTTGCTTTTATGTTTGTCAGGGATAGTGGCCTGTAGTTTTCTTTTTTTGTGGTTTTTGGTATCAGCAATGCTGGCCTTACGGAATGTATTTGGATGCTTTCCTTTTTGTTCTGTTTTTTGGAAAAGTTTGAGGAGAATAGATGTTAACTCCTCTTTAAGTGTTCAGTAGAATCCAACTTTGAAGCTCCTTCGTCCTGAACTTTTATTTTTTGGTAGTTTTTAGATGACCAAATTCAATTTCATTACTTGTAATCAGTCTGTTCAGATTTTCTACTTCTTCTTGTTCAGTTTTAGAAGATTATATGTTTTTAGGAATTTATCAATTTATCAAGTTGTAACATGGCTTTATTTTTTAATAGTGTTCGACTCTATTGTTCTATTTGTCTATCTTGATGCCAGAAGCATGCATATTATAATGTAAGTTTAAAATGAGTCTGTAAAATCAGACTGCTGCTCCATTTTCAAAGTTTCTTCAGTTATACTATATTCTTTGTATTTTCACATGAATTTCATAATCCATTTGTCAATTTAAAAAAAAAACTCTGGGATTTTAATTTGGGTTATATTGTACATCATTTTAGAGAGAATGACATCACAACACCGAGTCTTTCTTAACATGAACATGGTATATTTCTACATTTATTTAGGTCTTATTTAATTTTCTCAGTGAAACTTTACAGCTTTCAATGTTCAAAAATTTCACATCTTTTGTCATATTTATGCATAAGTTTTTTATATATTTATATTTTGCGTATATGGTATAATTTTTAATTTCAATTGCTAATTGTTTATTGACAGTGCATAGAAATAGAATTGATTTTTGTTTATTGACCTTGTATTTTCCAACATGGCTAAACTCACTTGTTCTGTTAGTCTTTTTGTATATTTAATCAAATTTTCATCAAATTTCTTTGTTTTGTTTGCAAATAGAGTTTTACTTCTTTCTTTCTAGTATAGATGTCTTTTATTTCTTTTCCTTTACTTTTTGCACTGACTACACCCTCCAATAAACATTGATTAGAAGTGATAAGAGTGCATATTCTTTTCTCGTACCTAATATTAAAGTAATACATTCAGCCTTTTATCCTTACATATGAAGTTAGTTAGTTCTCATAGATTTGTCAGATTGAGGAAATTGTCTTCTATTCCTGTTTTGTCAAGAGGTTTTTGTTTGTTTGTTTTTATCATGAAAGATGTTGGATTTTGTCAAATGTTCTTCATGCATCTATTGAGATGATAATATGTTTTTTTAACTTATATTTTTAATATGACTAATTACAATAATTGACTTTTGAATGTTAAGCCAAATTGCATTCCTGGGATAAAGCCTTTTTGGTCATGTTTGACTATTTCTTAAAAAGTTAAGCATACACCTACCACACAATAAAGCTACTCTACTTTTTTGTATTTACTCAGGTGAAATGAGTACATACATCCATATAAATCATGTTCCTGACAACAGACTTTACCTAGAATATGTTTTTAAATTCTCAAAATTTAAAAATAAGAAAACAAACACATTAAAAAATGAGTGAAGGACCTGAGTAAATATGTTTTTAAAGAAGATATACAGATGACAATTCAGTATGTTAAAAGATCCTTAACCATTAGGAAAATGCAAATTAAAACCACAATAAGATGACACTACACATCTATTAGAATTGCAAAAAAGCAAAGAAAAACATTCAATGTCAAGTGCTGAAAAGGATGTAAAACCACAGGAAATTTTATAAGTAACCGGTGGGAGTATAATATATATATAGGAAAACTGTATAGAATATATAAATATACAGTATAAAATGTACTATGAAAAAATTGGGGGAACTTTTTTAATGAAGTTAAACATAGATTTCTAATTTTATCCAGAACTTTTGCTTGTGGTTGATTACCCAGGAGAAAAAAAACATAGCTTATGTTCACAAAAATACCTGAATGTTAATAGTTAGTTATAATTGCCAAAAACTGGAAACAACTCAGATATCTTTCAGTCGGCAAATGGCTAAAGATACTGTGATGTATCCATACAATTGAGTACCAACTATTTAGCAATAAAATGGAAAAAAATGTTGATTCACATAAGACTGGATGAGTCTCAAGTTTAATTAGTGAAAGAAGTGAAAACCAAAAGTTTATAATTTAGGTAATTTGTTGATATAGCACTCTGGACAAGGCAAAGCCACAGGAAATTACACAGCAGTGGTTGCTAGGAATTGGGTGTTGCAGGACAAGTTTATTACAAAGAAGCATTTGGAGAGAAAATAGAGAGTGATAGAAATGTTCTATATCATTATGGTGGTGAATAAAACTTTATGCTTTTATCAAATGTACAGACCATCACACTGTTTTCCAAATGATTGCGTCATTTTATGTTCCCACCAGCAGTGTATGCAGTTTCTGATTTCCTGACATCCTTGTCAATGTGTATTATCTGACTTCTTGATCATAGCCATCCTAATGAGTGCGAAGTGGTATTTCAAGTAGTTTTGATACATTTTCTTGATTAATGATGTTGGAAATATTTTTATGTGTGTATTATCATTTTTATCTATGAGAGGTACGTGTTCTTGAGTGGCTAATAACAAAACTTATTGCCTTCCTCTCTATATGTATATACTCTACCAATTATCCTGATATGAAAGATCTAGTAAAAAAAAAACCTAAATATTGATTCTGATCACCACACTCTTCTAAAAAGTTATTGGGCGAGATTTCAAGATTAAAAGCTATTTGGGAGACACTGTATATAAAAGCGTCCAACTACATCAAAAATGGGGAAGCCTTTAAATGAGAGTACAGGGAATGGAGAAATAATACCATCGGCATTCAGAACTTATATTAAGGCACAAACTGTAATGATTCAACAATAGGAAAAGATTTAAACTGTTGAAAACACTTTTTTCAAATGTTGGTTATTCCTCCTTGAAATAGTATTTATTTACTTAGTTTATCAGTATATGTGGAGTAGTGGGATCTCAATTTTTGTTGAAATTTGAATAGATTTATTATGTGGACAAAAGTAAACAGAAGTGAGCTTCATGTTGGCTAAGAGCTTATTTGCATACTGTGCATTTTCTAATAATTTCTCCTACCGAGAGTAGATTTTTTTTCTCAAGGCAATGTTTAGGAGCTCTATCTTCAGCTTTTAATAGACAGAAAAAAATCAATAAGTGACTCAAGTCATTTAATATTCTTAGTCCTCCCAATTCACACCAAAGAATGAAAGGAAAATCAAATAAACCTGAAAAAAGTTATCAAATTCTTATTTCCCCTGAGTAAATATAAAGTTCAAGTCAAACAGAGAGAAGGTTCTAGTAGAGGCAGATTCTAACATGTGCAGGTACTCTTCTGACTGCTTAAAGGTACAAATAATTCTAAAAAATAGAGGTCAGCTTTAAAAAGATTATCTAAGTAAATAATGAGATATAGCCTATACTGAGGTGTCTCATGGGATTAATTTTTTTGGGAAAGAGGAAAAGCAGGTAGAAGGTTTTATAAGGTTAGTAGTAAAGCAGTAGGATGTTTTCTGGAACCGCCACATCAAATGCTTTATCACTCTTCAGGATTGGAACGACCATATCCTAAAAAGCTGCACAATGCCTAATGAGTATCTTTGAGTTGGAAACTTTCATGTTTCTGGGTATATACTGCAGGCAAGTGTTAGGAGCAGGGTCTCTCTCAGCTGCCTCCAAAGTTCACACAGGCTTACTTAGTGCTAGTATTCATCTTTATCCACAAATATCTCACAGAAATCAATAGACATCCAAATGAATGAGGATGTTGGTGAGATGTTTACTGCTGAAGGATCTTTGGATACCGAATGGCAACGATTTCTCTAATTTACTTTAAAACCTATCCGTATACCGTTTGGTAATGGAGATCATGTCCATTTAGAGTATAAACCGACTCAAATAGTTCTCTTAAGGCCAAAGAAAGAATTTCTTTGAAGAAGGAAAAAGAGAGAAACAAACCCTCTTGCAGTAAATAAATAGGAGTATTTCTTCTTCCACAGTCCTAAGCACTTTATTTAGATAGATAGCAATTAAAGTGGATCTCTCAAATTGTTTTGACTTCTTTATATCTCTCAATAGAACTTTGTAAGTTGTTCCTAAAGACATTTCGCACAGTTTATGTTTGGCTTATTCTGGGTACTCTATGTTCTTGATACTATTATAATTAGCATTCTCTATTTTAAGTCTTTTGATCATTGCCAGTATATAAAAATATTACTGTCGTATCTAGAAAGCTTTTAGAAATTTCTTATAAATGTTATATTTTATTTTTTAGATTTGTTTGAATTTTCTGTATACAAATAATATCTTTGGTGACAGATTTCTTTGTTCTTTAATCCTTAGCTATCTATGTAGTATGTATGTATGTATGTGTGTGTATATGTATGTATTGTCCCACTGCATTGGTTAGAACCTCCAATGCGATTTTGCATAGAGTAGTAAAAGAATGCATCCTTTTCTCATTCTCAATTTCAAAGGGACAGCTTTTAACATTTATCATACTGTTGTAGCTTTATAAATAGTAATCATTAGACTAGGATTCTTTTTTTTCCTACTTTGCTAAGGGTTTTTTATTTTTTGTATATAGTGAATTTTAAGAATTTCTTTGTCAGACTCTATCAGCACATGGTTTTTAAGCTTTAATTATTTACATGAAATTACTTTGCTTTTTTATGTTAGAAAGCTTGCACTCATAGGGGAAAAAACCTATTTGCTCATGATACTATCCTTTTTAGATATTGCTGGACTCAATTTGCTATAATTTAGTTTATTGGTGAGAGAGACTTCTCATATTTCTTTTTAGCCTCATTATTGGATTTTGATATCAAGGTTATTGTAACCTCAAAAATGTGTTGGGGAGTATATCCTCATTTTCTAGTCTCTGAAGAGGTTTATATAAGATTGGAAATATTTTTCCATGTATGTTATATGGAAATCGCTGATGAAAACATCTGGGTCAGGAGTTTTCTTAGTAGTAAGGTTTTAATTAATAATAAAATTTATTTAAAACTGATAGGACTAATAAAATTTTCTATTTCTTCTTGTGTCACTTTTTAGTAAGTTATATTTTTCCAAGAATTTGTTAATTTCATCTAGATTTTTGATATAAAATTTATAATATACATTCATTAATTTTGTAATTCCTGCAATATCTGTTATAATGTTTTTCTTTTCATTCTTTTAAAAATTTTCTCACAATTATCTATATATCTGTGGTGTTACTTGTTATTTCTCTTCTTTCATTTGTGATTTTGTTTCTTAGGGTCCTCTCTCTCTCTCTTTTTTTTTCCTTGATGAGTCTGGCTAGAGGTTTATCGATTTTGTTGACATTTAAAAGAACTAGCCCCTGATTTCATTTATCTGTTCTACTGTTTTCTTAGTTTTTTTTTAACTTTTTATTTTAATTCCAGTTAGTTAACATACAGTTATATTGGTTTCAGGTGTACAATATAGTGATTCAACACCCTGTGCTATTCATCACCCTGTGCTTATTGTGACAAGTGCACTCCTTAACTCCCATCACCTATTTAACCCATCCTCCCACCCACCTCCCCTCTGGTAACCATCAGTTTGTTCTTTGTAATTAAAAGTCTATTTCTTGATTTGCTGGATTAGAGAAAATTGTATTAAAGCAGTGTGTGCACTCTGATCAGTTGCTGGTTCTCAGCTACTGTACTGTGCTGCTCCCCACCTGCCACCAGCTGCCTTTTGTGTTCCCAGTCCACTAAGAGAGACTGAGAGGAGTGACCTCCAAGGAGCAAAAAAACATGCTTATTATCCAGCTAGAAGTAGAACTCCTTGGGAAAATGGCTGATTCCAGGGCTTAGATGGGGAAAAACAGGATGAACTGAAATAACGTCTTATTCCAGAAAGTAAGGAAATACTTAATTAGTGAAAAGATCGTTTCAAAAGCACACAGATATTAACCTGAAGGAGCTCTCACTGGTCTAATCTGGAACATTTTGAGCATAAAAATAAATATAGTAATGGATTATAACCATTGGAATAAAACATGATTCCTTTACACTGATACAAATTAATAGCTCAACCTTATAATAAAATGTTAACTAATAAATGAGATCAATACTATTATTTCAATTTCACAGCTAAGGAAATAGAAGCAAATTGAGGTTTGGAGAGGCTAATCAACTTTCTCATTGTCACAGAACTAGTAAATGTTACATTCAGGCTGTACACCCAAATTTACCTGACTCTAGAGTACAAGTTGTTAACCAGTACATTTAGTTTTCCATTTCTGATCTTAGGACTTTCAAACCAAATCCTCCTGGATTGTTGGCTTTCTCTGAGGATGTTGGCAACCACCCTGGTACTTGTAATCCCATAATGGATTCCTGAGTCCAGTAGATTCCTTATAACTAAAACCACCTTTTATCTTTTCCTGAAACTCTCCTTAGCCTTCTACTCTTTGCACGACGTCCCCAGTTTCTGATACAAATGTTGTAAGTGAGTGAACATTCATACTCATAAAATTTTCCTGGGTAGGCTATGTTTTTAGGAGTCGAAATTACTGTTGATGTGAATTTTAAGAAAAGCTGACGTAAACAAAACCTTTTTTTTTTTTTTTGAGGACTCAGTTTAGCAGACACAAATATTACTGTTCCTTGACTCTGAAAGTGTAGAATGAACCAACCCCTCAGATGACAGACTATATTTTACAACAGACCCTCAGCTAGCTTTATATAAGATACCAGATGCCAGTCAAATGCAACCTTTCCTCATGTCTCTTATACTGGAACTTTCCTTTCTAATTACAGTAAAAGGTTTGCAGGCATTGAAAAATTAAAAATATAATAAGGCTTGTTCAAAACAGGTTCACTCTTGAAACAGGACAAATTAGGTGTAGTCTGGGTTTTTAATACCATTTGACTGGCTGGCTAGCTAAGAATTGGTTCCCACACAGCACAATAGCACTGAGATTTAAGAAAAGATCTTTTACTTTGACCACATGATCCTATAACCACTAATTGACACATAGCCACATGCCCTTCTCCATGCCACAACTTGGTAATAGCCTCTATTTTGTGCTCTGAAATATTGAAATTCTAAGCCAAATACGTGAGAGAATTAGTCATGGATTTTGTTTCTCTTTGACTTAATATGCTAAAGGTAAAGTTGTGAATGTTAATAATCACAATTATGGGTTGTGGCGTACAACACTAATGATACTGTATCGTATGCCTAGTTTCATCACATTACAAGGTAGAGTTCTTAGCCGAAACCCATCAGGGCTGGTTAAGAACCTGTGGTGGGTGGGAGCACTTAGGAATTTACAGCTTTCCTTTCTTCTCTCTTTTCAGATACTTCATGATTATCTTTGAAAAAAAAAATATTATTCACAGTAAAACCAAAATAAATACAATGCAAGTGAAGTGTAAATCACAAATCAAATACAGTGCTCCCACAGAAGGTCCAATTTGAACATAAGCAATGCAGAAATTAGAATGTACTGTTTCTTTATGGGTTACATAGAAACCTTCGGCTTTAAATCTGAACCTGAATACTGGAAAGTCTCTACCTTAAATAAGTGTGGCTTGCAAATTAAAGTGATATTCTTTCTTCAGACCTGATGGGCAGGTTGGAGATAAGAGTCATAGATGGTGATTTTTATCTCTTCTGTTTCTGTTTATCTCCTGAGAGGATGCTTTCACGTGCCAAGTAGAAATCCTTACTGTGCAAGTGTCCGTTATCAGTAACTGCAGCAACGCTCTTCCTTAATTAGGTGTTTTAGCCCCATTTCCATCTCGGCTGCCACCACCACCATCACCTTCAACACTATCATCACTTAATATTAAATGCTCATTGAATGATAAATACCAAGTTAAACCAAAACATCCACACATAAACAAAAAGACAGCAAAATGTCTCAGAAAATCAGAGAAGTGTGGATTTTTAAGACCCCCCCCAAAAAAAAAGACTTTATAAAGTATGTAGTCTAAATCTTTTTTTGCTGCAGCTTGCTCATGTCTTCATCTAGATTTTATGGGGAGTCTAACATTGCCCTGCTAATCTCTCTGAGGATTTTTGACAGAGGGTCTTAGGTCTCCTTGTTTTCTCTGGCTGTTTTCTGCTTCCACTCAGTTGTCGCTCATACCCTGCCTCCTCCCACTTCCTGCATATCCTGGCCCTTGCATTGTCACATTATACCTTGGTTGACCCTGTCAGGCTCAGTCTGTTACTTCCTCCAAAGTACCTCACGATCAAAACAGAATTTTCCTAACAGCAGAGGTTAGGGGTGTGTGTGTGTGTGTGTGTGTGTGTGTGTGTGTGTGTGCGCGCGCGCGCGCACATATGTGTTGAGAGATGCTCAGCACATCAAAACAACAACAAAACAACTTAAAATTAAATATTATTAGGCTTCTCAATTCATGAAGTCTCTTGACAGTACCTTCCCCTAGGCATGTCTTGTACACTCTCTCTTCTTAGACCCTAGTCTCCTGCTACCTTCTACTTTCCTCTTCCTTTCTCACCTCTCCTCATCTCTCTGGCTTCTTACTATAACCCCTAACTGTTCTTCCCTTCCTAAGCTGCCAAACATGCAACATCTGTTTGTGTTATTATAGAGACTAATTTTGTTGTTGTTGTTATTTCGCTATATCTTCCACACTATACCTTTTGCATTATTTTTAACAAATTTTTTTATTGTGGTAAAATACACATAACACAAAACTTAACTATTTTAACTGTTATATATATATATATATATATATATGTTATATATATATATGTTATAATATATATATATATATTATAATTTATTTTCGTATTGGTTTCCATACAACACCCAGTACTCATCCCAACAAATGCCTTCCTCAATGCCCGTCACCCACTCTTCCCTCTCCCATACCCCTCATCAACCCTGTTTATTCTTAGTATTTAAGAGTCTTTTATGTTTTGTCTCCCTCCCTCTCTGTGGCTTTTTTCCCCCCTCTTCCCCTCCCCCGTGGTTTTCTGCTAAGTCTCTCGAATTCCACCTATGCATGAAAACATATGGTATTTATCTTTCTCTGCCTAACTTATTTCACTTAGCATAATACCCTCCAGTTCCATCCACATTGCTACACATGGCCAGATTTCATTCTTTCTCATTGCCGCGTAGTATTCCATTATAGATTTATACCACATCTTCTTTATCCACTCGTCAGTTGATGGACACTTAGTCTCTTTCCATGGTTTGGCTATTGTCGAAAGTGCTGCTATAAACATTGGGGTACACGTGCCCCTATGCATCAGCACTCCTGTATCTCTTCAGTAAATTTCTAGCAGTGCTTTTGCTGGGTCATAGGGTAGTTCTAGTTCCATTTTTTCAGGAACCTCCACACCATTTTCCAGAGCAGCTGCACCAGTTTGCAGTCCCACCAGTAGTGTAAGAGGGTGCCTGTTTCTCCACATCCTCTCTAGCATCTATAGTCTCCTGATTTGTTCATTTTAGCCACTCTGACCATTGTGAGGTCGTATCTCTTTGTGATTTTGATTTGTATTTCCCTGATGATAAGTGGCGTTGAGCATAGTTTCATGTGTGTGTTGACCATCTGGATGTCTTAACTATTTTTAAGTGTATGGTTTAATGATACTAAGTATATCCATATTGTTGTGCAACCATATTCAGTGTTTTTTGTAATCAAATGATCAAAAGGTGATGATTCTGTTAAGCAACAAACACTATTCCCTCTAAGGCAGTCTTAATATGAGATTCTAAAATTATTATATATGTGTATACATGAACACAATGTGTATATTTGTGTATACACACATACATACACAAACCCCTCCTTAACACAGACACATACCCATGTCTCTTCATAATGTGACAAGACCTCCTTAGATTGACTTGCCTGTCACTTAGAAACAACTGACAAGTTTTACCGATTGTTACATCCTCCCAAAAGAAAGATTTCATTATGTAAATCATGAACAATAATGTACATTTAAAAAATATATATAAGCTTCTGTGGACAAATGAACATTGGAAAGGGAAATTTCTATTTCATATTACATACCAAATTTCCTTCAAGTTGTCCTTCTTCATTCACTAACATTTAAATTCCTGTCTTTTTTCCATTGGATGCTCTTTTTTGCTTTGTCTAAGATTAGTTGGCCATACATTTGTGGGTCTAATTCTGGGTTCTCTGTTCTGATCCATTGGGTCTATGTGTCTGTTTTTGTGCTAATACCATACTGTCCTGATGATTGCAGCTTTGTAGCAGAGGTTAAAATCTGGGATTGTAATACCTCCCACTTTGGTTTTCTTCTTCGGTATGACTTTGGCTGTTAGGGATCTTTTGTGGTTCCATACAAATTTTAGGATTGTTTGTTCTAGCTTTGAGAAGAATGCTGGTACAATTTTGATTGGGATTACATTGAATGTGTAGATTGCTTTGGGTAGTATTGCCATTTTAACTATTTATTCTTCCAATCTATGAGTATGGAATGATGCTCACATGTGGATCTTGAGAAACTTAACAGAAGACCATGAGGAAGAGAAGGGGAAAAAATAGTTACAAACAGAGAGGGAGGGAGGCAAACCACAAGAGACACTTAAATAAGAGAACAAACTGAGGGTGGATGGAGGGGTGGAGAGGAGGGGAAAATGGGTGATGAGCATTGAGGAAGGCACTTGTTGGGACGAGCACTGGGTGTTGTATGTAAGCCAATTTAACAATAAGTTATATTAAAAGAAAATTCCTGTGACAACTACTACCTCCTTTCTAGCTCTCTCAATTCATACTCTCCTCTCTCTTAGTTCCTTCAGGTTCTCTCCCCTTTCCTGTTGTCTATATCTGCTCTTCTCTTGTTTCATACAGGATCTGATCTCCCTACCAAGTCTTACTATCCCTTTTATTCTGATCAATTTAATGTACTCTGGGTTTCTTCAATTTGAATCACCACCCATCACCATGCTCAGCATAAAAAGGGACCTTTATTTTTCGAAGTTAATGGCATGGGATTATAAATTCTGACAATACTTTTTAGATTTAACATTTATTAAAGGAGAGGAGAATGCATCGAAATTTCAAAAGCCCATAACATTTGTCCTAGCCATTACCTTAGGAATTTATTTGTAAATATATTTGCACACATGATGTATGTATAAAGTTATTTATTGCACATTAATTTTTGATAGATAAAGATGGAGAAAAACATGGTCCATTAAGAAAAGATGGTTTAATAATGTATACTTACACACTGGAATACCATGCAGGTGTCATAAAAAATTCAGGAAAACAAATTATATTGAAATGATAAGATTTTCAAGGTATACTATTAAATGAGAAATAAAGTCATAGAAGAAGAGTTTACAGAGTATGCTACCATTTGAAAATGTGTGTGTATCATTTTTTTCTTATATTTACACAAAAAGTTCTCTGGAATAGAAAGCAAGAAATTAATAACAATGGGTTAGAGATGAAAGCTCTGGTCGGGATAGATCAGATTCATATGTATTAAACTCTATGCCCTAAAAGCAGAGAAAACACATTTAAGTTTTTTCCAATACCACTGGAGAAAGTGACTATGGGATAACATTTAAAGATAATAAAAATTAATGCATCCAAACTTTTTATGAAGCCAACATATCACATCAAAGCCTTAAAATGCATAAAAAGAACCTTATACATTGATATCCCTTATGAATATCAAAGTAAATGCTAAATAATATATTATTAGGAAGAATCTAACAGTATATGAAAAGAATATATTCTTCTGACCAAGTAGGGTTTATTCTAGGGGTGCTACAGCACTGCTCCATATTAATAAATTAAAAGGACAAAAGTCAGGTAAGCATCTTTATAGGTGCTAACAAGGCTTTGGACAACACTTTATATTAACTCTTGATTTTAAAAAGAATGAGGGTAATAAAAGAAATACACAAATATTTTAAATAACATAGGAAAGATTAATACCTCCTAACAAAGTAGGAATTGGCACATGTATTTTACCTCTAAGGTCAATAGCCTTCCTATTAGAAAAACACTAGATGCCTGATCAGTAAATTCCAGAACACCAACATGTCAAATATCACTAATGTTATTTACCACTGTTCTATAGTAATAGCCGTTGTTATGAGGGGGAAAATAGAGGTAAAAATTATTTAAATTGGAAAATAGAATGTAAAATTATCATTTTTTAATGTTCTGACTGTACACATGGAAAATCCTAAGGATTTAACTGACCGACATATTCCAAACAATAAGATAATACAGAAAAGTGGATGAGTACAAAATTCATATCCCAAATCCAGGATTTTCCTACGTAGAAACAGCAACAAATTACAAAATATCATGGAAGAAAAAAATCCTATTACAATAGCAAAATAGTAACAAGAAAAGATACAGGGAAAAGACAAGCTGGTAGAATCTATAATTTTGTACTCTATAAGAAGAAAAAATTAACATTAGGAGCAAAAAGAAGTCTTTAAAAATTGAAAAAGATGGATTTATTCAACAATATAACTCAAAGCTACTGAAAAACCATTTGAAAAACTTGAATTCCTAACTTATACAACCCAAAACAAATGTCAAGAGCAAAGATTTTATCATAAAAATGAACAGAGAGGCAATAAAAAGAAAACATGGAAGATCAAAAAATCTGGTAAAAAACTAAAATATATATCATAGGCAATGTAATAAATTCTAATCAATACGAAGAGCTCCTATGATTCAATAAAAAAAAGGAGGCAATAGAAAACTAGGTATGGAGCATAAACAGATAGTTTGCAACAAAGGAGAAACAAATATCTTTTAAAACATCTAAAGTTAACTTCACTCATAATAAGAAAAACCTAAATATTAAACCATAAGATGACTTTTTTCACCTACAAGTTTAACAAGAGTGGGAACCATTGATTATATACTATATTAGTCTGGTAAAAGTGGCTTTCTCATGCAATGTTGGTAGAAGTATATATTAGCACAGTTTCTATAGAAGGCAAATTGTCAATATTTATCAAAATTTACGATGTTTCTTTGCTTCAACCCTACAATTTGATTTCTAGGAATTTATACTGCAGATACACTCACATATATGTGAGTATACAAACATGATGATGTTTGTATAAGAATGGTGCTACATTGTTATTAACAAAAATATTCAAACAACTAAAAAAATAAGCAAAATCTCCACTAATAAAGGATTATCAGTTATATAATTTAAAGCAAATTCAAGTCATATAAAACTATTTAATTATAAAAATGAATGAGTTAATTATACATACCGAAAAGGAGGGACTTACTACTAAGAGTATTAGGTGAAAAAGATAAGGTAAAAAAATTGAATATATTTATCATTTATGTAAATAGTACATAACATTGTATAAAAGTATGTATGTGTTGACAGAATATATATGAAAGATACATAAGAAACTGATAAGGGGTTGTCACTGGTGAAGGGAACAAGGAAACTTACTTCTTACTATTTTGACTTTTTGGAATTATATTCTATTTACATGTTTTACCTATTCATGAATGTAACTTGTTTAAGTCTCAATACAACAGAGAGCCAGTGTGGCATGGTTGCCATGGAAAAAGTTTGTTCATACAATTGTTACCTCAGTTATTTTGTATGGGTATATTCAATTGTTGCTTTAAACATATTCAAAAAATATTACACTTTTCAATCCAAGATTGAAAAGAAAGATGATTACATTAACAGAAGAAGGCATAAACCAGTTAAGACAAAACCAATAGAAATTGTAAAAACTTTGAAAAACAACATATGATTTTCCAAGGTAGTTTAGCGTGACTGATACGAATTTCATGAAGAACAATTACGTAAGCAGTAAACACTGTCAGGAAGGTGCTAAAGAGGTCAGGATGCCCCATGTGTGTGAGGAGCAGACTGTCTGTCACCCATGCACATACAAACACTGGTGATGGAAACGATGCTGAAGATTATGAGGGAGGCTTAGACCCAAATTAAAATCACACTGCTGAATAGTGAGCATGTAATTCTTTGGGAAATACTTGCTATTGTGGAGAAAGTGCATGTTTTATGAGCCTTTTTGGCCATGTGGATAAAGATCCTTGCACTCTTGCATGGTTGCTGGTCTCCTGCACCTTTGGAGAACTGTGGTCTCTAATTCTCTCTTTCAGTAGACATTTGCCTTTTGCAGTTATTCAGTCATCGTATCACTCCTCTTCATCCTTGCATTTTCTTATCAGATCCTTGACTTGCTCTATCCTCTGACCCATACCCACTGCTCCCAGACCACTTTGGAAGTAGAGAATAGGCTTCACAATTTTTATTAAGTCAACTCTTCACAAAACTAGAACACATTATTCAATACTAAAAATACAATGAAAAGGTGTCTTGTTTGTTGAGACTGTTGTGTGGTGATAGAATCAGACCAAGACAGAACCAGTGAGAAGCAAAAATAGATATGGAGTAAAAGAAAAATTGTGAAACACACACAAGAACTTGCAGAGAAGGATTTTCAATTATGTTTCATTTACCACCCAAAACAGTCTACTGTTGGGTATTATTTTCTGTTTTAATTCTTCCAGAAGTCTTTAAATCCATTTCACTTCCTAACAGAATCACCCAGGAAAAAAGTATGAACTTAAATCTGCTTTCTTTTATCCAATTGTTGTCTGAATTTTTCCATTAAGTTTTACTACATCAATAAGTCTAAGAAGTGTTTCCAACAATGTTATTTCTGCTCCCATTGACCCCAAAGACCTCAAATTCCCTATAATGATGGCTTCCTTTTTTAATGGTGCTCTAATGTCCTAAGATAGAAAACCCTTATTTAAGTAAATAACTTATCGCAAAGGTGTTTAATGTTACTGCAAATTAGGAATCCTTCTAAACATGGTGTAATATTTATCTCCATTGAGACTTAGCAAATATTTATTCCTTATTTACAATGCCAAACATTGGAGAAAAAAATCCTAAGCCTGGGTATTTATTTCCTGATAACTCAATATTTGATATGATATAGAAAGAAACATAATTTTTTTTGTCTGACACCATTTTTATTTGAATTTTGAATTTTGATCCCATCTATTTATAGAGAGGCATCAAATGGTCCCTTGAAGTTAGACAGATATTATTACTAATCATTTCTACTATAGAGTGGTTAAGTCAGTGAAAGTAAAAGCTAGAATCTGTCTCCTGGACTCCAGACCTGAGTGTCCACTGTCTTTAAGATATTTTCACTTGGTTGTCCCCTAGGTTTGTGACTTCACAGGTCTTCCTCAGAATTCAGCTTCTCCTGTCACATCCTACTCAGGGACTGGCATTCATCTTGTAACTCAGACCAGAAATTCTTATCTCAGTTTTGACTCTTTCTTTTTTTCCTGATAAATTCAGTAAATCACTAGTCTTGTTAGAAAAATTGTAAAGTGCCCCCCCACACACACATACACTCACACAGTCCTCTTTCCAATGAGATATTAATAGACAATCAGATCTTTGCTTAACTAACCATCCAATTTCTCTCTTAAACTCAAGTCTTTTCCCCGCCAAATCGTTTTTGGCACTGTGAGGAGTAATCTCTTTCAATGAATACATGCTTGTAAAACGTTTTAACAGTGATTTTTCTACATTGCAAATCTGATCATGTAACTACCCCACTTAGAATTTCTTATACAACACATTGGCTTAAAGAGCTAAGTGAAAATTCTTGTAGTTCTAATGCTGGTGGTGAACAGACCCCTGCTTCCATCTCTGGCCTTATGGTTTCTCCCTCCAAGTTCTGCCCTATCAAACCACTTAGCGTTCCTCTAAATACTCTGAACAGTCTCTCCTGTCTCCAACACTTTACATACGCACTTACTCATGTTTATTTGTCTGTTCAGTCTCAGCTTGGATTTCAGATATTCCAAGGCTTTTCCAAACCCTTCCCAGCACCACACCTCTGTCAAGACTGGGCTAATGGGTCAGTATCCAACCGATAGCTTCTGCAACCACCTGTTTACCCATGTCACATGAAGTTTTACCTGTATTACAAATACCCCTTTCTTACTCAGAATCACTTAGTAAATAATGAAAAACTTGAACATAGAAACTAGTCTGAAACCCAGCAAAATTCCTAGCACATAGTAGGCATTCAAATAGAGTTTATTGCACGATTGGTCGAGTGAGTGAATGAATGCATCTGAATAACCAATACCCTCACATTCAAATCAATATTCCAAGACAAGCCCATGTCCCAAAGGACCTGAATACCTGGGAAGTCAGAAACCCAGAGGAACACCAGTCTTCTTCTCACTGATAACCACAATCTTGGTAGGTACCCTTACTGAGGAAAATATCTGTTCACTGGTACCAAACTACAGTGAAATCTGATTCCTAGGTGCCACACTGGATTTTCCCCAGTATCTCTGGACCTGCAACACCGCAGATCTGTGTGCAATGAATAGAAGGCAATCAGTGAGTCTCCCTGTCAGAAAGACTATTTCCTTTTTTTTTTTAAATCTTTTAATGTTTATTCAGTTTTTGAGGGAGAGAGACAGAGCATTAGTGGGGGAGGGGCAGAGAGAGAAGGAGTCACAAAATCTGAAGCAGGCTCCAGGCTCTGACCTGTCAGCACAGAGCTTGACCCAGAGCTCGAACTCATGAACCAAGATATCATGACCTGGTCGAAGTCAGGCGTTTAACTGATTGAGCCACCCAGGCACCCCAGATAAGACTATTTCCAAGAAAGACTAGAAAAGATGAGTGGGTATTTCTCTCCTTCCTTCCTCCCTTCTTTCTTTCATTCCTACTATCCTTTCTTCACAGAGTTAGAGTTCAAACACACACACATACGTGCACACATAAAGACACACACTTACAAATTGCCATTGAGCTTCTTGTCATAGAGGAGTGGGGCAAGTGCACGAGCAGGCAGTGTTTCACAAATATGTAAAGTGAGCTGTTTCATCTAATATTTATCAGCCTGTGTCTTTCCATTGAGTACTTAGGTATATTTAATTTTTTTAGTGTTATTTTCTGTCTGGAATTAAAATAATGGCCTTAGCCAAAGATAAAAGGGATTTATAATACAGATGTATACAGCAGAGCATTCTGGAAGTACCTATCTTCAACTCACCCTATCGACATAAAATTGGAAAGGTGCTCCTACACTCAGAAACATTTGGAGCATCTGTCTATTTCACTTTGCATCAGGGGAAAGAAAAATATATGGAAGGAAGAGTTGGTAATTGTGGTATAAATTATTTGGTCTGAAAGGCTGATTCACCCCTAAAGAGAAAAGGAATTAGCCTCAGGCCAGTCTGACTAGGAGAAAATCAAGTTTATTGACACTGCTGACTGGAGGAAGGTCTGGGAAGGGCTTGAGAGGGTGTCTGGCTCCTCATTTTTCTAGGGCAGCTGTAGCCCCTAAATATGGCACCGATAATAAGATGATATACTTTCCGTCAACGGTGTGTGTGGTTTTCCTCACCTCCCCCCAGCTATTAAAGCTGTATTCAGTGGGAGACACATAGTAATTTGTTGAAAATCACTATTTGCTAAGAAACTCTCACAAAACCCCAAGAGCCCATTATATTAACAGAAGTGACAAGAAAATAAATGTTTTTGACAAGGAAGTGCTCCTATCCAGGGAAGATGGTCGCAACGTTGGTGATTATTCAGCGAATCAAACTTATTTAAACACACTGTCTCTGATACTTAATAAATGTTATAGTGTGGCTTTTTGTGGCTAATAAAACTTGGTTTACATTCCACCCCATGTCTTCTATGATTTCCCTCCCTGGGCTCACTTAAAGTGCATTAAGAAGCAGCAAGCAAGATCAGGACGATTTGCTGCAAAACTTAAATAATTCATTTATGCACCACTGCTTTCAGACTGTGTTTTTACAAATGCTGTAATGAGACAAGCTGTGAAATGTTTTACATGGGGAAAAAGGCAGGGAAATCACTGAAAGAAAACCCCGTTTTCATGCCTTATTTCCTTGAGGTTCAGGACAAAAACATGTCTTACAAAAACATTTGCTCTACTTACCTACTTCCCGTGCATATGACATCACTAGACGCCATTTATACTTTTCCATCAACTAGAATTACAGTCATGTCCTATTTGAGAGACTTGATTCCTGAGTTAATTTATAAAACAGGTCTTTGTCTAATTCCCCAAAAGATATTTGGGCTGAAAGCCTTTACAAAATTATTTCAAAGTTTATATGAATAAATAACCGGGCAAGAATAGCTAACAAATACTGTGAAATAAAAAATGATGTGCACAGGAACTGTTAGATAATAAAGCATATTGTAAAGTCATGATATTAAAAGCAGTGTGGTACTAACCACGGAATAAATAGGCACTCAATGGAGCAGTCTAAAAAGGTGAGATAGGGAAAAACAGTCTGGAAGCAAGTGAAGAATATTTACATGTTCAATATACTATATAAGCACTGCAAACGAATGAGAAAAGAATATGTATTAATTTAAAGCTTCAAAAATAGTTATTTGAAAAAGAGATTATATTCAAGGAATTTACCAACTAAAATTCCAAAATGGAGTGATGACTTAAATATTACAAATGAGATTTAAAAGATCAATGAAAGATTTATAAAGGATCTAGAAAAAAATTAACTAAGCATTTACATAATTGTGGAGAGGGGAAGATCATTCTAAGTATAACACAGAGATAAACGGCAAATAAAGAGATTGTTATATTTTATTACTGAAAAATATAAAAATGGGCACTTGTATGTAAAAATACTTTCAACACAAAAAGAAATTAGAAAAAAATATTGTATGTGTATAGAGCATGGGACTACTAGTACATAGATTTCCTACAAATAAAAAAGAACTTAATTTTTTAAATGAATAAAGAATATTAGACAAGACAGAAATTATGAGATGTATAAAATAAGACAATTTATTTATTTATTTATTTATTTATTTATTTATTTATTTATTTATTTATGTTGAAGTATAGCCGACACAGATTACATTCATTTCAAGTGTACAACATAGTGATATAATAAGACTATACATTATGCAGTGCTCACTGAGTATAGCTACCATCTATCATCATACATTGCTATTACAGTGCTATTGACTATATTCCCTAGGCTGTGCCTTTTATCCCTCTGACTTATTCATTTCATACCTAGAAGACTGTATCTCCCACTCTTCTTAACCTCTTTTTGCCCATTCACCTCTCCCCTCCCCTCTGGAACCACCAATTTGTTCTCTGTGTGTCTATTTCTGTTTTATTTGTTTGTTTTGGTTTTTAAACTTCATATATAAGTAAAATCATATGGTACTTGTCTTTGCTTGATTTATTTTACCTAAAATAATACCCCATAAGTCCATCCATGCTGTTGGAAATGACATGATCTCATTCTTTTTTATAGCTGAGTAATATTCCACTATATATATACACACCGCATCTTTATCCATTCATGTATTGCTGGGCATTTAGGTTGCTTCCATATCTTATCTATTATAAATGATGCTGCAGTAAATATAGGGGTACATACATCTTTTCAAGTTAGCACTTTTGTTTTCTTTCAGTAAATAAGCAGTAGTTGAATTATTTTTTTAATTTTTTTAATGTTTATTTATTTTTGAGACAGAGAGAGACAGAGCACGAGTGGGGGAGGGGCAGAGAGAGAGGGAGACACAGAATGTGAAGCAGGCTCCAGGCTCTGAGCTATCAGCACAGAGCCCGACGTGGGGCTCAAACCCGCAGACTGAGAGATCATGACCTGAGCCGGTCGGATGCTCAACCGACTGAGCCACCCAGGTGCCCCTGAATTATTGGATTGTATTGAATTCTATTTTTAATTTTTTGAGGAACCTCCATAATATTTTCCACAGTAGCTGAAACAGTTTTCATTCCCACCAACAGTGCATAGGGTCCATTTTTATCCATATCCTCACCTGTTTCTTTGATGCTTCCTGTTTTTGATACTAGTCATTCTGACAGATGTAAAATGATATCCCATTGTGGTTTTGATTTGCATTTCCCTGATGATTACAGATTGAGCATCTTTGTATGTGTCTGTTAGCCATTTGTGTGTCTTCTTTGGAAAAAATGTCTATTCAGGTCCTCTGTTCAGTTTTAAATCAGATTATTTATATTTTTGGTATTCAGCTGTAAAAGCTCTTTATATGTTTTAGGTAATAATCCCTTATTGGATATATCATTTGCAAATATCTTCTCTTATTCAGTAGGTTGTATTTTCATTTTGTTGATGGTCTCCTTCACTGTAAAAAAGCTTCTAATTTTAATATAGTCCCAATAGTTTATTTTTCCTTTTGTTTCCCTTGCCTCAGGAGACATATCTAGAAAAACGTTCCTGAGGGTGATATCAGATTACTGACTATGTTTATTCTAGGAGTTTTATAGTTTCAAGTCTCACATTTAGATCTTTAATTTATTTTGAGTTTTTTTTTTTTTTGTTCATTGTGTAAGAAAGTGGTCCAGTTTCATTCTTTTGCATGTCACTATCCAGTTTTCCTAGCACTGTTTCTTAGAAATACTATCATTTTCCCATTGTATATTCTTGTCTCTTTTGTCATAGATTATTTGACGATATAAGCATAGCTTATTCCCGGGCTCTCTATTCCATTCCAATTATCTATATGTCTTTTTTTTTTTGGCCCCAGTACCATACTGTTTTGATTACAACAGCTTTGTAATATATCTTGAAACTGTGATACCTCAAGCTTTTTTCTTTCTCAAGATGGCTTTAGCTCTCTTCACAGAGCTGGGACAAACAATTCTAAAATTTGCATGGAACCAGAAAAGACCCTAATAGCCAAAGTCATGTTGAAAAAGAAAACCAAAACTGGAGGCATCACAACTCCAAACTTCAAGCTGTATTACAAAACTGTAACCATCCAGACAGCATGGTACTGGCACAAAAACAGACACATAGATCATTGGAACAGAATAGAGAACCCAAAAATCGACCCACAAATATGTAGCCAACTAATCTGTGACAAAGCAGGAAATAATATCCAGTGGAAAAAAGACAGTCTCTTCAGCAAATGGTGCTGGGAAAATTGGACAGCAACATACAAAAGAATGAATTTGGATCACTTTTTTACACTATTACACAAAAATAAATTCAAAATGAATGAAAGACCTAAATGTGAGACAGGAAACCATCTGGAGAAAACAGGCAGCAACATCTTTGACCTCAGCTGCAGCACCTTCTTACTAGACATGTCTCCGAAGCAAGGGAAACAAAAATAAAAAGGAACTATTGGGACCTCATCAAGATAAAAAGCTTCTGCCCAGAAAAGGAAACAATCAATAAAACTAAAAGTCAACCAACAGAATGGGAGAAGATATTTACAAATGATGTATCAGATAAAGTGTTAGTATCCAAAATCTATAAAGACTTTACCAAACTCAACACCCAAAAAACAAATGATCCAATGAAGACATGGGCAAAAGACATTGACAAACACTTTTCCAAAGAAGACATCCAGATGGCTAACAGACACATGAAAAGATGTTCAACATTGCTCATCATTAGAGAAATACAAATAAAAACCATAATGAGATACTACCTCACACCTGTCAGAATAGCTAATATTAACAACTCAGGAAACAACAGATATTGGTGAGGATGTGGAGAAAGGGGAACACATTTACATTGTTGGTAGGAATGCAAACTGGTGCAGCCACTCTGGTAAACAGTATGGAGGTTCCTCAAGAAATTAAAAATAGAACTACCCTATGACTCACCAATTGCTCTACTAGGTATTTATCCAGAGGATACAAAAGTGGTGATTCAAAGGGGCACGTATATCCCAATGTTTATAGCAGCACTATGAACAATAGCCAAATTATGGAAAGAGCCCAAATGACCATCTCCTGATGGATGGATAAAGAAGCTGTGGTATACATGTACAATGGAATATTAGTCGGTGATAAAAAGAATGAAATCTTGCCATTTGCAACAATGTGCATTGAACTGGAGTGTATTATGCTAAGCGAAATAAGTCAGTCAGAGAAAGACACATATCATATAATTTCATTTGTATGTGGAACTTAAGAAGCATAACAGGTGAACATAGGAAAAGGGAAGGAAAAATAAGATAAAAACAGAGAAGGAGGCAAACCATAAGAGACTCTTAAATACAGAGAACAAACCGAGGGTTGCAAGAGGTGAAGTGGGTGAGGGGATGGGCTAAATGGGTGATGGGCATTAAGGAGGGCACGTGTTGGGATGAGCACTGGTGTCATATGTAAGAGATGAATCACTGGGTTCCATTCCTGAAACCAATACTACACTGCATGTTAACTAACTTGAATTTAAATAACTTAATTTTTTTTAAAAGATTGCTTTGCCTAATCAGGGTCTTGTGTGGGTACATACAAATTTTATTATTATTTGCTTTAGTTTTGTGAAAAATGCTATTGGAATTTTGATAGGGAATTACACTATCTCTAGATTACTTTGGGCGGTATGGACATTTTAACAATAGCAATTCTTCTGATGTGTGAACATAGAAAATGTTTCCATTTGTTTGAAGATAGCCTTTGTTTTTGTTTGTTTTTTTTTTTTTCATCAGAATACCAAAGATAAAAGATTAATTCCTAAGGTTGGGGAGGGTATGGGAAAATAGCAACCCTGCTAAACTTCTGATTAAAAGTGTTAGTTCAATATATTCTCAAATGACTGTCTCAAAATACTTTTAACAGTTCATCATTTGAACCAGATATTTCTCTTCTAGGAATTTATATAAGGAAGCAATCAGAGAAATTTACAAAGATGTAGTATGGAGGTTTATTACAAGGTTATTTGTAATAGCAAAACCTTGAAGAAAACAAAATATTCTCTATGTGGAGTACTTAATGTATTATGGAATACTATGTAGCTATGAATAAAAAGTTTTGGAAGAAATATTTGTATAACGAAACAGTCATGACATTTTTGAAGTAAAAGGCAAGCAACAAAACAGCATGTAAAAATTTGCTACTAGTCTGGTTAAAACATAAGTAAATACACAGACACACATACACATACAAGACTGAAGCAGATAAAATATATCAGGACACAGAAAGAATGAAAGTAAAATGAAGGGAAGTTATGGCAGAGACCTGCTAACCAAAGTTAATCTGATAAAATTAATCGTTGTATTAATATCAGGCAAATGAATTACAAAATTAATCGTTGTATTAATATCAGGCAAATTAGTTTTTAAGGGGAAAGGATCACTAGAGATAGAAAAGAAGGAAGGAAGGAAAGAAAGAAGAGAAAGAACAGAAAAGGAAAGGAAAGAAAGAAAGGAATGAATGAAGGAAAGAAGGAAGGAAGGAAAGAGAGAAAGAAGAGAAGAAAAGGAAAGAAAGGGAAGGAAGAAAGGGAGGAAGGAAGGAAAGAAGGAAGGAAGGAAGGAGGGAAGGAAGGAGGGAAGGAAGGAAGTTCGATGTGGTTAGGGGGTCTTTGAAAATACAGGACAAACTCTATGTAGCTGGACAAATGTGTTTTAAACTGCACAAACGCCTGCATGCATGATATATCTTGTAATTTCTTAATTCAGAAAAACTTCTGAGCCTAATGGTGAGTTGATAGGTGATTTTAAAGACTTCTCTATTTTGCTTATTTGAATTTTCTAATTTTGTCAACAATGAACACAACGTACTTGTGTTGTAAATTTTAAATCATTTGTGGAATGAGACATCATTTCTAAAAAGTCTGCCTTAGTGGACATGTCTAGTCAGCTCAGCCACTTTAGAACCTAGTTGATCTCACATCAAAAGGGTTATCCATGTGATGACAATCTGTTCATTCACGGGCCAAGGAATTCTGCAACAACTTTCTTTACTAGTGGATATGAGTACAGAAATGTTAATGCTTACAAAGAACTTAGAAACCGTATTCTTTTTCACCTAAAGAGTGAACATTTTCCCAGAATTTTACTTACATATATAAGACCAGTTTTAAAAGTTCAGTACTTTTAAAAAGTATTTTTAATTTGAAGTAAAAAATTTTTAATGTTTTATCTACCTATCCATATAATAATACAGCCACAATCAAAGAACATTTTAAAAATAGATAAAAGAAAAACTGTGACTCTCGATTCTACCGTCTTGATATAGTCATGGCACGTAATTGTTTTCTCTTTCAACACAGATATTCCTAAGCATAGATGTTTTCCTTCAAAGTTTTAATTCTAGTGAAGATTAATGTCCCTATTCTGCTTTTTGAAGACTTAATATGACATCAAACACCTTTACTGATATTGCTTAAAAAATCCCTGAAACATTTTAAAAGATGTATAATATTCTATTGAGTGGGCTTACCATGATTTATTTAACATGACTCTTATCATTCTTTTGTTTCAAGACTTCCAAAGAAGTGTACAAAAACTAGTTTAGTCCATAATTGTTATAATTACCAATGCTTCCATAATGCTCAAGTGCTGGAAATACTGCCTGCTCTAATACTTCCTTTGCCTCTATTGCATCCTGAGCCACTACTCTGAGTCCTCAGAGTTGTGACACTATACCACCCCAGGAGCTGGCTATTCAGTGGGGTTCTCCATTCTGTTTCAGCAGAAACCCAACCTGAGAGCCTTCTCTCTAGACTACCACTTCTGAACCAACTGTCTTTATTTGGGGTTTCCCCCAAGGCAGAGCCTGAGACAAAGACTTGGCATGGGGGAGGGGGAGACTGAGATAGAGAACATTGTGCTATGGTTGGCCCAGATGTGGGCAAGAAATGTGATATGGGGGGTGCCTGGGTGGCTCAGTCAGTTGGGCGGCTGACTTCGGCTCAGGTCAGATCTCACAGTTTGTGAGTTCGAGTCCCACGTCAGGCTCTGTGCTGACAGCTCAGAGCCTGGAGCCTGCTTTGGATTCCGTGTCTCCCTCTCTCTCTACCCCTTCCCCGTTCGCACTCTGTCTCTGTCTCCCAAAAATAAATAAATGTTAAAAAATAATAATAAAAATAAAATAAAAGAAATGTGATATGGCCTTGGACCTCTGAGAATAATAGAGAATACCTCCAAAATTGGATGGATAGGAGGCTTGGTCACTTATCTGCTGGCCTCCATCTCCCATTGGTTGAGGGTTTCCTCTGGAAATATAAACCTTCTCCCAGCATTGGGCTGTGCTGAGTCTGGCCCAACCAAGTTTTAGATAAGACTAAGGCAGGAAGAAGAGTGATGTATTCTGGGAAGGGATGTTGGTAACTCAAGTCAGGTGGCTCACACAGAGCATTCCCGTCCAGATGTTGCTGCAATCCGAGCTGAGCTGGGCTGAGGGAGAATGATGCTGGACTTCAAAGGTGCCTGCCACACTGATAATAAAGAACTTGAACTTTCCCCTTCGTGGCAAAAATCTATTAAAAAATTAATAAGTAAGGCTATGTTTTGTATAACTTAGTAGGTAACAAATACTCGGTAAGAAATAATTAAGGAAGAGATTGAGGGAACTAGCGAAGGAGTTTAGTTTGGAACATTGTGATTTAAGATTTCTGCAAGACATCATCAATCTGCAGATATTCTTTTCAAAATTGAAAATATTGTTTCATCTCAGGAGAAAGGCTCAAATTAAGAACAATCTCAGTAGCAGTTGAAGCCATGGGAAAAGATGAGATTATCTGGGCGAACGAATGGAATGAAACAAGAAAGCAATGACAGAGCTCTCTAGAAAACTAGTTTAAAGGGTGACCAGAGGAAGAAGAGTCAACAGAGGAGACGGGCAGAAATAATAAGAAGGTAGGAAAATAACCAGGAGAAGTGGGTTCCAGACCTAGGAGTAGAGACTTTTATGAAAAGAGTAGTCAACAGTATCATCGAATGCTGAAGAGAGGCTGTGATGATGAGAACTGAAAAGAATCCATTAGAGTTTACATCTGAGGGGCAATTGGCAGCTTTGATAAAGGTAATTTCAGGAGAGGGCTCAGGATAAGAGCCCACAGGGACCCCAAAAAAGTATAAAGCTGAATTAGGGGAACACCAGTTCCAGCTGCATTGAGGCTGAGAAATGAACCAGGAGTTTGTGGGAGTGCAGGCAGTAAATTAGGAAAACCTAATAAAAATATTAAGAAAACCTGTGCTAAGATGATGACGATGACAGTGGGAAACTATGGATTATCAAGTTTTGAGGGACATATCTGAGGTAGGAACAAAAGAATTTTCTAGAGACTAGATTGTAGGTCATGAATGAGCCTAGAGACGACCAAGGAGAGAGGTCGAAGGTGTCTTTGAGGCTTCTATCTAGTTTGGGAGATTGTAGAATAGATAAGGCATTAAACAGAGTTTTGAATATGTGAGATGGAGCAGTTTTGGGGGAAATTTAATGAATTCCATTTCGGGCATGCAGTGTGACATGTGTGATATTCTGTTCGAAATATCTAGAAAGCACTTGGATTTATGGATCTTGAACTTATGAAAGAGATTAAGATGAAAATATAGATTCACAACTTATGTACATATAGAAAGATAAAGTTACATGATCAAAATACTATAGAAGGCTCTGTACCTAGGAAAATCAGAGTTAAAACAGAGGAGATTACAAAAGAAAGATTTCAGGTATGAAACATGATGGTAAAGGAACTAGGGGAGAGATACAATGAAGGAAAAAAACCTGATTTTCTATAAAAGGCAGGTTTCTGTTCTTACATAGATTAAGGCCTAAAAATATTCTGTCTTCTTTCAAAGTAGGATGGAAATATTTGCAAGTAAAGTGGAAAAACTCTGGCATGAAAGTGTTCCTGCAGATCCCAAATCCATAGCTATAAATGAACTGTAAGATAGGGCCAGTCTTGCGTTTTGTAAACAAGAAACAGTTCACAGACAGAAAACTTGGATTTGGCTCTAAAACTAAAATTCATGGAGTTTGATAAATCACATTCTTTTCTCCCCCCTCTACTCCAGGATATCTGGCTTTCTCTGCTTTTCTTGTTGCCTCTGATTAGAGCGTTACATTAAATGATTTTTATACCCCACCCCACCTTTGCTACCTCGCTTGAGCCCTCTTAGCTCTTCATTAAGGCAGATTGGAATGTGATTTTCTGGTTCTGCTCCTCTAAGGGAGAATAGTGGCCTGATTGAATCAAGCACTGGATCTATTTTGATGGGGCTTATATTCTTTTGCTGAGGCTACCATAACAAAGTACATAGACTGGGTGGCTTAAGTATCAGAAATGTATTTTCCCACAGTTTTGGAGGCTAAAATTCCATAATCAAGGTCCAGCAGATTTGGTTTCTGGTGACAGCCCTCTTCCTGGTTTGTAGACAGTTGCCTTCTAGCTGTGTTCTCAAAAGACTTTTCCTCTGTGATGCATGGAGGGTGAGGGAGAGAAAGAGGGAAGGAGGGGAAGAAAAGAGGGAGGGAAAGAGATGACAGGCTGTCTGGTATCTCATCTTAAAAGGACGACATTTCCATCAGATCAGGGCCCCACCTCATTTTACCTAATTACCTCCTAAAGGCCTTCTCTCCAAATATAGTCACATTGGGAGTTAGGGCTTCAACGTATGAATTTGGGGAGGATACCATTCAATCCTTAGGAGGGCTCATCCTGCTGAGATAAATCAAGAGACAGAATAATCCAAAGCCAAGCGGCTTTGGGTCTTGAGTACCACTTCAAACTCTTAAAAGGATCCTAGAGAATCTCACGAGAACTGAAGATTGCTGGTTGAGTTTGTTGATATTTAAGAATCGGCATTTGTAAACACTTAAAAATTACAATACCTCATTTTTTGAGTTAATGTGAATAAAAATTTACTATTTACCAATACAAATAATTGTACCATAAATTCATGTAGGGTTGAGCATCTCTCAATCACGGCAAATGCTAAATAATAACATAGAACCATTGTAAGTAATGTTTACATGAAAGGATGCAAGAGTAACAGTACCATAAAATCACTTGAAAATGTCAGAGTGTGGAGGATTACCTGGACAGGCTCATGGAGCTTATGGATCATCCCCAAAGAAGACCCAAGAAAACCATATAATAGCTCCTTGGACACCCTATCGTTGGGAAGGTGGAGGCCATTGGATTATGGTGGAAGGTTCAAGTAGGAGGGATGATGTTGGTCACAGCCATAGTCCTGGCCTTGGGTCACTCGAATTCTGTTCCAACTTCACAAAAAGCCAAAAGATGGAAATAAAGAAAGGCACTTGCCTCTAGGAGTACTAAGAGGCTAGGGGCACACAGCTGTCCTTTGGTGCTTCAATAAGAAAGATGAAAACATCAGTGGGAAGAGGATTTGTTCTTTGCTTCCACACAGGAGCTATAGAGGCAATGCCAGTGTGATTATACTAGCATTGCTAAGGTTTTGAGAGAAACACAGGAAAGTATTCATAGATGCCAGTGGCAGGCAGTGGCAGAGGCCAGGAGGAATGAGGGACAGCAGCTAAGGGAACCCACTGAGGTCTTCAGGAATGCTCAGGAGAGATCCTAGTAATCCTTGGAGCCCAAGAGAAGAATTGATATAGATTATATTCTTACTACTGCCCCCATGGGTTATACATACCTTTGATTACTGCTAATATAGCACATAATTTGCAACTTTCATCCTTAGGGTGGTGAGGATAGGGATGTAAGATATGCAGTTGCTTATGGGTCTTCATATATCTGACTGCAATGTTGGTGCTAGTCCTAGAGCATAATTCTCAAGAAGATAAGCTACATAGTATACTGTCCATCTAAAGTGCCTAAAAAGTACCGCACCTAGACGTAGCACGCAGATGAGGGAAGATAAACCTTGGACGGCCCCAGCTAATGAGTGGTGGGTAGGTTGTGACTCTTGAAGGCCACAGAAGGAAGGGTGTGATTCAGTAGCTGGAGCACAAAACGGTTTTGCTATGCATATGAATGCAATGGCTTATACACTCATTCCTCCTGCACGTGCGCGGGCGCGCGCACACACACACACACACACACACACACACACACACACATAAGTTCATTCTTCTTCCCCTAACTGCATCTCCCACCTACTCTCTCATAGAGAGACACACACAGCCATTATTGTAAATCATCTTTGTTCTTTCAAAGTTAACTTAGATTTTCACTTTAACCTTACTTCTCTTAGAAGTTTATGTTAGGGAAAGGAGAAATCCTCACATGCATTGGAGAAGGGTCAAGGAAGGAGGAAATTGGGTCACAATATTATGTGCTTCAGTCCTCACACCTCATTCCCACCCTCCCAACCCCAATACTTTCATGCAGATAAAACCTTGACTAACCCTTCTAAGTGAGGATTCGAATTGGTTTCCGGCGTAGAAGAGTTAACTCCTATGGGTTCATTTTGAGCGTGAGAGGGAGAATGCAATTGAAAATAAACACATAGACCTCTCTCAGTGCACTAGTCTAAAAACAGTGGTGACTGAAGTCCAGGCTGAGAGCTGCATCAGCTGCTTTACCTCAACTTTTTGCCCTTTTCCCAACATGCACATATTTATAACCTGGGTTTCCCAAACAGATTATTCTGTATTTCCGCCATCTGGTTTATGGACTTTTTTTGTTTGTTTTGTTTTGACATGCTACAGACTGCCAAATGGTAAAGTAGTAAGATTCTCGTTTGAGGAAAAGCGACCCTGGCAGAGTGTTGTAAAATAACAGCACATTAGCTACTTGGAAGCAGTAGCACAGCTCCAGAAACTTCAAGAAGGCAGGAAGACTCTGAGAGGGTTTAAATAGGGTGCAACTGGACTGCATTATAAATTTGGGCAGAATATTGAAATGTTTTCTTCCATAAGTGAAGAGAGAATCTTACCAAAGAGTAAAAGGTGAAATGTTGTTTTAAATTTACCTACATTTCAGGACTATCGTCACTGTAGAAAAATGGTGCGGCTTCATTTATGCAGAGACCTAGCTATTGTTTTCTGTTGCTTCCATTTCTATCATAAAATAGAATCAAGACAATGTTAAAACAGGCCTCCCTTGTTCAATGGAAGGTCCCATAAAGTTCATGTCACAGCAACATTTCTGTTAAGTGAATCCTATTACACTGTTCAATTCCATTATAAATGTCAGAGATTCAGTCTACGGGAAAAGCAGCTGGCCCTGAATAGAATGAAATCACAGGTCAGAATGTGGAAAATGTCCTCAAAACTTTTCTTTAAAGGAACAAATCATATCTGTCAGAAAAAAATGTTGCCATTCAAGATATGGTTAAAAGTATTCTACACTCAAAAAATAACAATATAAGAAATAAAAATACAGGGGTGGGAAATTCTGGCAGCATTGTCTTCTGCCTCATCCTGATTTATACACTTCAACTAATGTCAAGAAAGCTATTCCTAATGATCAGAACATTTCGGCAGGGTGTTTTGTTTTAATCATCTTCAATGACCTTAAAGCTTCTAATTTGATATTCTAGGTAACTCTGGGGTGTGGAAGTTGGGATGAGATGGAATGCACTTTTTCTGGACTTTAACAGTAATCTCTCCAGATAGCTTTAACTGTATCCTTACACTTGGGGAACAAAGAGAACAATGTCAGATGCGGTACCCAAAGGGTGCATTTCTTGTTTCCCTGGGGAGTGTTTGCAGACACGTAGTTAGCAAACGGCTTTGTGGCATTGACTGGGTGATAGTTATGCATTTTGTTCTGGTCTTAAGTTTGCTTCATTTAGCTGACAGCATTTTTCTCACTTAGGGCTGTTGGTGTATATCGATTGGAGTTTTTCTGAGTTTAGAAACATTTTGAACACTAACTAGATGGATTTATTCATTCACTCATCCATTTATTCATTTGTTCTTTAATATAGAGATCAGACACTTTACTGCCCTAAAGATACCCACAGTGCCAGGAAAAGATTTCAGTGTCCCTAAAATGTTGAGCACAGTATGCATAATCTGTCATTTAATGACTGCTCCTTGAAATAAAGAAATTATTATCACCACTGTAAAAACAGATAAACTGAAGGTCAGAGGGGATATGCAGTTTGCCCAAGGTTAGGCTGGTACTAAGTGACAGAGGCCAGACTTAGATTCAGGGATCTCGGAGGGAGAATTTCATATAACTTCCACTACAATGTGACCCTGACTCGTAGCAGTTTCAGAACAGGGCAATCAGATTATAATGAAAAAATGGGATTCCTAATTTTGTAACCTCAACCGTATGTGCTCCCAACACAAATATTTATTTAATTCACAAATTCCTTAATTTCAGAAGTCTGGGAGGCAACTGTTCTAAAAAGAGGAGGAATATCTGTACTATTTAAAATACATTTCCAGGGGTTCCTGGGTGTCTCAGTCGGTTAACCATCTGACTTTGGCTTAGGTCATGATCTTGTGGTTCATGAGTTCAAGCCTCATGCCGGGCTCTGTGGTGACAGCTCAGAGCCTGGAGCCAGCTTTGGATTCTTTGTCTCCCTCTTTCTCTGCTTTTCCTCTGTTTGTGCTCTGTTTCCCTCTCTCTCTCTCAAGAACAAATAAACATTAAAAATAAATGAATAAAATAAAATAGATTTCCAGCAGTTAGTAATCCCTTGATAATATGTTTACTGATAGTTGGAGATCATGCTGAGATTCATTTGATGCAATAAAATCTACCACCACGGGACCCATCCTGTTGCCACCATCTGCACAAATTGGGAGAGGAGAGGGAAGATGGGAGGGAGGTAGCCAGCCTGAAGTCTCTCCTGGTGGCCAGTCCCAGTGCAGGTGAGGTGCGGGCTGGGAATGAAACACTTCAAGGCTTTTTCTTCCTCTCTCTTACTCTGGCCCAATTCTAATTCCCATACATTAGAAGAGAGAGAAGAGAAATATTCAGCAGGCAGAAAGGAAGAGAAGGAAGAAAAAGTAAAAGGGTTGTAAGTAAAATCCAGGGTGGGAAAACTTACAGAAAATGTTTTCAGTGTACTCAAAAATAGTGGAATGAAATGAACCCTCATAAATGCCTAGAGGACTATTTCATATTTCTTCAATGAATTTCGAAGTCCTCAGAGGGGGATATTTCTTTTCTAACATGAGAAACGTAGACCCCAAAGTACATGAAGTACAGAGGATCTCCAGTGAGTCAACTTGCTGCATTTAAGGTGGCCTCTGGGGTAATGGAATCAAAAGTATTCCAGGATAGTTTTACAGTGTCCTGACATCAACTCTTTTCTGAGTTTTTATAATATATTTTAATTGAATATATTTGATATATAACGCTGTACAACACTGCACACCTAAACCTGTACAATGGGTTAATTTGATACATTTATATATTATGTTTGCCATCGTAGTGATAACCGTCACCTCTAACATATTACATAATTATTCATTCTTTTTAGTGGTTGACATAATTAAGTTCTAGTCTCTTAGCACGTTTGATGTTCATAGTACCATATTGTTGTGTATATTCATATACTGTGCATTAGGTTTCTAGGGTTGTAAATTTGTACCCTTAAATAATGTCTGTCTCACTCCTCCACCCCATCCCCTGGTACCTACCCTTTCACTCTTTGTTTTTAGGAGTTTAGCTTTTCCGGATTCCACATATAAGTGGCATCTTATGGTGCTTGTCTTTCTTTGTCTGACTGACATTAACTAATGTTGGTTGGTCCTCAGGTGTCTAGAATGCTTAAAGGGACCCAGGTGAATTGGTTTATTTTGTAAATCCATCACACCTTCTCACTCATTCTGACGTGGAACCTAATTTGACCTCTGCGATAGTGAGCAAGGCAAAGTGAGCTAAGCAGAGAATCTGTGAGATCTTATATAAGCAAATTTAGTAAACATTCAGTAAAGTATTAGAGTGAATTTTTCAGAAATACCATGCACATGTCTCTATTATGATGCTGAGTATTGCTGAAGGGGAAAGGATTTACTAGTTTGCTTTAGGCTGGGGAAGGAGGTCTTCAGAGGTAATCTATGGAGATAGGTATGGGGTTGGATGTGAGGATTGTGAGTACAGGGTACTGACATGTGGTAAGGAGATGAGAAGACTGAAGACCAGTGTATTAAAAAGCCTAAAAGTGGTAGGTAATCATTATTAAGATGTTTTTTTATTTTAATTAAATTCAAGTAGTTGTCTGTTTTAAGTGTCAGTAAAGGCTGGAGTATAGTTCTAGGCATCCGTGGAGAGAACTGTGTCAGTTCCTTCTCTACCTTTTCCTCTCTTCTTTATCTTTGTTTCCCCACTTTTATTGCAATGTAATTAACATAGACACTATATAAGTTTATAATGATTTGACCTACATATATTGCAAAATGATTACTACATTAATATCCATCATTTCATATAGATACAAAAAAGTAGGAAAAGAAAAAAAATTCCTTGTGATGAGAACTTTTAGAATTCTACACTCCCAATTTTCATATATACCATACAGCAGTATTAACTATAGTCAGCAGGTTATAAATTACGTCCCTAGTACTTATTTATCTTATAACTGGAAGTTTGTACCTTTTGACTGCCTTATTCTGAATTGTAACTTTGTGCCAAAATGAATACTGAATATAGATAAGCAGGAGGAGAGAACTGGGGGGCGCTGAGAAGCAATATGTAGTATAACTCTGGGAAAATGTTCTGTGGAGCAGAGAACATTTATCACTGATAAAGGGAAGGCTACTGCTCCCCCAAATACACATTCTTCTTTTCTTTCTAAGCACCCAGACGCAGCCATGTTTTCCAGCCTCCCTTGTAACTAGATTCACCATGGAACAGAGTGGGCAATGCTGGAGATGGTCTGTGGAAATCTCCCATCCATGCCTCTCCAAGCTCTTCTGGATGAGTCAGGTGGAAAAGACCACAGAGGCTTTGGAGAAATTGTGTTGAAAATGACAGAGACTTAGTCATCCTGGGTTACTGAACTACCATGTACAGGCTCCTCCGATGGGGGAAAATCACCATCATGAACGAAGAACACCTGCCTTGTCCATTATATGGGCAAGAAATAACCTTCTAGTGCATTTCACTTATTCTAAATTTCAGGTTCTGTTTGTTTCAGTAGCTGTTTCCCTACTTGTCAATAAAGACAATTTCATAAGAGAATATATGTGTAATATGTTATTTTATAATTGCAAAACAAACAAAAGCCTCTTCTCTGTAGGTCTCTAACATTTCTTTCCCGTGTTTGGACTTACTGAGACAGAGGCCTTGCAAAAGAGGAGAGGGACAGGTGCGCACACTCTTCCAGGTTCCTGTCATGCCACAATTCTATGACCCCACGACAGTTGGGACCATAGCATAAATTGTTTAGATTTCTAAAATGGATCTGGAAAATGTGTGCCTTTCCTGTTGGGGAAATTTTTTTTGATTTATGCTCACCATGTTCATATGTACTAAATCATATTGAAGTATATTAAATATTTTATTTTTCAATTTTGGTTGAGCAGTGTGCTGGTCATCCAAATTAATGACTATTCATGTGTGGCATAAATTCCAAGAGGCATTTACAGTGGGTGTGCCTTATTTGAATGGCAGAGGCAGATTGATGGCCTCTGTATCCCATGTGAGTGTCAGGCAGACCAGCAACTGCTCAGTGTACTCACTCTACGACCATAAACTTGAGTTGTTATGATTGTTGGTAACAGTTGTACTTTAAGCCATGAAGAAGAGTTATTTTAAAATGATGATCCATGTTGTTCCCTAATCAGTATTTTTAAAGGCCTTGATGCTTCTACGATGTCACTGCTAGAGCCAACGCATGCCCATGTAACTGATGGAAATGCTTTGATGCCACATTAATATCTATCTGCATAACTATCAGAGTGAATTCATTTATTATTTGAATATATTTGCTGTCTCCTAGTTAAAAATAACTGTTTACTTTTCTTTTTGAAAAATATTATTCCAAAGTTGCCCTTGTATTGTTTTCACACAAGTGAGAGGCCCTCCGCAGTCATTTATCAATTAAAATGCTCTTTATCAATTAGCAAATTTACATTCAAGACAATGTTAGGTACCAAAGGTGTGGGGAAGAGAGAAGAGATATGTGGCATGGTTTCTACAGTCTCAGGAGAGACTAACATGATAAGAAACATTTACAAACAGAGGTAGAATTTCATATTAGATTTGTCCGAGAGCACCTGGATTTGAATCATGTCCCTGGTGCTTTCTGGCTGCATCACACTGAACAAGTCACTTGACCCTTGGGGGTTCCGTTTTCCCATCAATTTCCTAGCAATTGTGATGCTATCCACCTCCCAACACTATATGTCAGATTAAGTAGTAGAGCACCGTGTGTGGTTCTAAAATGAGTCCTGGAAGTGCCAGTACTGAAGCCAATTAAGCCAGCAGTGGGCGAGGGCTTCTCACAGGCAAGGAAAGGCTTAAAAAGCAGCAAATTCTCAAGGAGGAATTATAAGAGGCAAGAGATAGGAACTCCAAACCTGCAAATGTATGTGAGGGCCAACCAGGCCTATATATGTAGGATTAAGAAAACAGAACTGTGGCGTTTTTACATGATTCTATAGTATGTTATTTGTCCAATGGAGGCATCTTATACATCAGCTGTGGCCCTAGAACAAGAGAAGTGTTCAACTCACCTCTGGATTAGGGGGCTACTCATAACCTGCCAATGATTGCTAGTTCTTATGAACTGAGTTTCACTTATAAGATCACCAGATTTGACAAAGCTCTTACTATCACTTCATTTACTTATTTCTTTATTGTATATCATCTCCATTGGGTTGTGAGCTCCTTGAGGACAAGAACATATTGTTCTTACACTGATAAACTTTTTAACTGATAAATCCTTAGTGCTAAGAACTGGAAAAGTATAGGCACTTGATGTACATTTTGAATAAATGAATGAATTAAATAAATAACTGTATATCCTCTATGGGCAAATCATAGTGTTTGGACTTGAGGCACCTACAAAACATGATTAAGACAGGTCCCTGCCTTTGAGAGACAGGCTCTGCTGGTTCTAAGCCAATCATGCAATATTTTGCTTGTAATTGGCTTAGAGATGGGCTGAATTAAGACAATATTGGCCAAAAAAACCAAATGAATCAGTTTTCCAAACGTTTTTGAGGAAGAAAATTCTGGGTTCCTATGAGAAACATAACCCTCCTCCAACCCCTGTCATCTGTCTCTGTCTCTCTCTCTACTCCTTTATACTATCAAAATCCTTGGTGCACACAGTCATCTTGAGACCACAAGACAAAATTAGCAGCACAGGAAGCAAGGAAGAGCTAAGAGAATAGGAGAGAGATAAAGGTGTGAGGCCCCTCACTTGATGGCAGACCCAGTTTTGGACACCCAGTTTTGTGAGTCCTGAAAAGTTCTTGTTTAAGCCACTGGGGACTGGTTTTTGTCAACTTCAGTCAAAGCATCAAACTTAATACTAAATATTGTTAAAATTCCTTCCAGAGAGTTGAATAAAAAATATATATGAACCTGCCAAATAGTCTTTCATAATCTTTCAAAACACTTTACACCAAGAGTCAATATCCAATGCTTACCTAGATGGAAGAAGAGAGTGACAAAACCCAGATTGATCTAATTAAGAGTAGAACCTAAATCTTGCTACTTTTGCCAAGAAGCAAAGAAGAAACACAAACACAAATGACTATTATAAAGAAAAGGGAATAGGAGTAGCCTACATCCCTGAAGACTCTTAGTTACTGACATGCATGTGGTAATACTAATATTTTCATCTATGCTTAGTTATCAGTTCTGTCTTTTAAAGGTGCTATGATGGGTTGTGAAATAGGCTGACCTGATCATTTAATACCATAATCATGGTGTTCCCGGCCTGTTGGCCATCTGTTCATGCACAGGTAGATAAGGGCCCAGCGAAGAGAAGAGATTCAAATGGATCTCTTCCAGTTCTAGTCATTATCATGACTAAAAGGTATGTGGGAGAAATTTAAAAGTATTGGCTACTGGCAAGTATTTAAAATTTAAATAATATATGTACCATACCCACCTTCCACACTCACCTCAGAACTTTCCAGACCCTTCCCTGCTTATCTTCTTCATACCGTTTATTGTCTTGACATACTATATACTGTAGTTACTTAGTCATTACTATCTGTATCTCCCACTTAACTGTGGACTCTACCAGGGCAGGGACTGTTGGTATCCAGTTCATGGCTAATTGCCAGCATCTAGAAGAGTGTCTGATGTGTAGTAGCTAAATAATCAGTATTTTTTGAAAGAACAAGTAAGTGCTGTTTTATTTGCACAAGCATAAAGCAATTGAAACATTTTATAAACTCAGTTTGAAATTATAAATGCAAGCTTGAAAAAGTATCTTCTCTGGTGTCTTGTTTTAGTTAATAAACAATTTTTAAACATAAAATTACCTCTTTTAAAACTTGGATCTACTCAAAACATATTTAACTCAGGAAAGAGTATATTAAGGAAAACGTAGATTCTCTCAATCAGGGAACAAGGGAAGAATTTAGAGAGTTAAAGGTCAGTGTTTTCAAACTTTTCCCTGGGATAAATGTGAGACAGAAATATTAAGTTAAAGCATGCCGGACTAAAAGTTGGCACTAATTTTTTTCCTGCTCTCCAGATGGTTCTTTCTTTGCCTGGGAAGGTTGTGTCCCCTTTCCTGGACTGCAGCAAATGCCTTGGGTCCTCATCTTTCCTATTCCCCTTGCCCCTTCCACCTCCTCCACCTCCCTTTCTGCCCCCAACCCCACTACTTGGGAAGATATTGTGGTCCAGTGATCAGCAGAAAGGTAGCAAGTGTTGAACAAGTGTGCAATCCATATGATGCCTTCAGCCCATTAGTTCCCCTAGACTTAAGTATCCATTTCTTTCAGTAAGTGCCATCCACTCCTTGCTTGAGGAGATGCCCCTGAGTAAAACTCACTGCCGCATGGCTCAAAATCAAACGGGGCTTGTTAAATAGGTCTTTGGAGGACTTCCCAGCTCTAGGTGGCCCGAGTGCCGTATTTCCTCCACAGACACAGGTAGTCAACCAGGGTGTTTATTCACTGAAGGTCAGGCTTTTGTATTATGAAACTTCTAGCAGATGTGATAAGCAGTAAATTGCAAATCTATCACTTTTTTTCTTTTCTTTTGCCCCAGAAAGTGCGTGTGTATGAAATCAGCAGAATACTGCCTCTCTGTGATTTATGGCCCACTTTTGACCAGCTCTTATCAGGTTCCCACAAGCCCTTTTCTGATGCAACTCATGTCTGAATGACAATAGACAAACCAGTGCCATTATGCACCAAAATCTCTCTCTGCATTCTAGACACCAAGATTACATCTAGGGTATTGATTTATTGCTGCCTTTCCCCCCCACAGGGACCAGTTTGTTCAGCCTGAACAAGATCGACTATTATTAAACAGAGCCAACAACTCTGTGTGAACTTGGTAAAGAAATAATCATTTGCTCCTACCTTTCTAGCAACCTGGACATATAAAGAAATGCTTGAGTTTAAATATTTAGACTGTTTATTTGTCTCTGCTTGTCTCTTTTTTAAGTATGCAAAATAAGATAAAACAGGCCTTTGGAAGAAGGGAACCTTTGTAGTTTCTCAGATGTTGAAACACAATGTGCTTCTTTTTACGAACCACACTGAAATGATTACAAATCTCTGCTTTGGTGTGTATTTCTGAAACACCTACTGTATCTGTAGCAATGAGGTTTTATGACAGCTTTAACAGTTCCTGCAAAATTTATATGTTCTACCAGTAGATCATTTTGGGGAGCGATATAAATTTTACAGCACATCAGAGTTTTATATCACCTACAAACGCCTGATGTAGGATTCACATTAAGCAGGCCCCACATTCACCCACAGTTTTCTATTCTTCAGGGTATTTATGTTTGCCAGGCAAAAGGGCCCTTCAACACTTTTCTCTTTACAAATGATCATTCCTCCTCCCTCGTTACCTTTCAGTTTAACATCATTCGGTCTATTTGTCTATGGGAGATTCACTCCTGCTCTCATCAATTTACATAGTAGATAATCTCTGTACTGCCTCTGCTCTCTAACTCTCATGTGTGTGTGTGTGTGTGTGTGTGTTTGGGTCGGTGTGTTTCTAGAGTTTCTGGAGTCTCTGAAGGCCTGAGTGAGCTAAATGAAAACTAAATAAGGAAATCTTTTTATATAGGGCTCTTATTTTCTGAACCCCGCTGTTGGTACCTGTGGTCTGACATATGCTAGTGAACTTAAAAGTGGGCCTGGAATAGAATATTTACAACCATAACTGCCTTGAGAAATCCAGGCATGCAATTGCTACGTCTGTGGGAAAATTCTAGGGCCATGATTCCAAAGATTTAGATACATTGAAATTAGGAAAGAACAGAATCAAATTCAGAATCTACATAGTAGTTCGTCTTTTTGTTGAGGTTCTTATCAGAGTGTCAGTTTTGGAAAATTTTCTGTCACCTCTGTTCACTGGGTCAGGAACTCCTGTCTTTCATGTTTCTTATTTTCATGAGCTCTATTTTTGGTGCCTAGATATCTGGAAGTTTGTCATGTAAATATTTAATCATAATGAATGAAGAAAAGCATATGTGTTGAGAGGCATAGCGAACATAATTAGTTTGTCTGTTTCACTGTTTATCTGTTTTGTCTGTTCACTTTTTCACTGTTTCACTTATCCGCTGCCTCTTCCTCCCCCCAAAGATCCTGGTCAGCCCATTTAGTTTGCGTAAGAGTAAGCCTAGAACTTCAACTCACGGTGGTAGATTTGTGACTCAGGCCTACCAATCAGAAAGATTTTATTTGTGTCTATGGAATCATGATCTAAGCACCTGTTGTAGACTCAGGGCCATGAATGGCTGTCTCAGTGCTACATGGAGAAGACTTGGTTCAGACTGAATGAAACAGATACAAACAGAGCCCAGAGATGGAGATAAAGTTCTAAGATCTGCCCTGAACCTCTTAATGTGGCTCTGCCTAAAACTTGCTCTTCTCAGACTCTTCATTTAGGGCTACTGAGAAATTATTATTATTATTATTATTATTATTATTATTATTATTATTTTTTAGTTAAGGTAATAATAGGGAAAGGTTAGATACCAACATATGAGGAATCAACTCAGATAAGCCATGGTATACTTTGGGCACATCATGGTCTATGCCTTTTACACAACAAATAAGGTCATTTTTCTCTTTACGAGTTGTGTTATGGCCATTTATGAGTTATAACACTGTAGAGCAAGAAGTTAAAAAGCACATTCTTACTAAAACACACAGTTGCTTCATGCTGGTGCCAGTTTCTGTTTTCACTGACCCAACAGACCAGTAGGGACAAGGAGGGCAAGATCAGAGTCATATGGATTTAATCCCCAAGGAATAGGCAGCCAAGATAAGTGTTTGAGCAGAGGAGTAACAAGTACAGATTTGCTCTCTATGAAGCTAAGACAGACAACTGTGTGAAGAAGGGCTGGCAGTGGGGAGAAGTTTGGGGAAGAGATGGTTTTTAAGCCAAGTAGAAAGGCAGTGTTGGCCTTTCCATTTGGAGAAAGTTCCTGAGGTTGAATTGACAGTATTCCACAAAAGAAATCATGCATCTGAAAATGGAAGTGTCAGAATTCCAGTAAAGAGATAAAATAGTGATGATGTTACTGGTAACAAGAAGAAAAGGAAGTATGTATTGAACAGATGGAAGAAATAAGGGATGGTAGTTTCCCCTGGTAATTTCAACTTCAGTTGTAGCTTACTGCCTTCAAGATAATTAGGTAAGTTTCAAAGTGTAAAGAGAAATTAAGGTTGAAAACATTAATGGTAGGAGACATCTGCATGTGATGATAGTAGTCATGAGGATGAATGCATTCATTTATGGAGAATATACATGTAGGGCCACAGCAGAGAAAGGCAGACCTGCAAGGGCCAGCCACGTTCAAGGAGTGGATTCAATCTTACAAAACAGGGGAGGAGACTGAGCAGAAGCAATCAGAAGTGAGGCAAGAGAACCAGGAGAGAGTAGATCCTCAGTGCTTAAAACGGAGAGCGTTCACAAAGAAAGGAGTAAGCTGCCTAATTTATAAATCAGTTTAGTGAGGAAATTACTGAACTTCTCAATTTATTCATAAGTGTGGTGAAAATATTACTTACTAGAGAGCTCTGATGGGAAATGGCATTGCCATAGCACTAGCATTTTTTTTTTTAGGGTAAAAGTCCATGCTTAATGATAGCAACAAAACTGAGAGTCCATTCAACTTCAGCCCAGCAAATTTCTCATGTTACTCCAATTTTAGAATGTTCCTTTTTCTTTCCATTCAAATGTAATCAACCAGTGGACCATGCTCTACTTCTGATGACGTACTACCTATTCTTCTCATACCCATGTGTATGTCCTCTCTGGACCACTACGACCACCGATATGTTAATGCTGACACTCATTTACATGCCAGGCAATGTTCTAAGCACATAACATATATATTAATTTATTTAATACTTCCCAAAACTCTATGATATAGTTACTGTCATTATTTCCATTTTATACCTGAAGGCACTGAGATACTGAGATATTAAGTAACTTTTCCAAGTTCATGCAACTTGAAACTGCCAGGGACAGAATTTCATCCTGAGCTATTTGGCTTTTTTAATTCATTGACCACATATCTGTGTTCTGTTTTGTTCTTGTGTGCACGTGTGTATGTGTATTTGTGTATGTGTATTGCATAGTGAGTTTCCAAACAGCTTTCAGATATTTCGATGGCAATGCCAAAATCTACTTACTTGAATTCTTTAAGTTCACTGGTAATAACTATGCTTATTCAGTACTTACTAGGTTCCCAGTCCCATGTTAAGTATATGTATTTCATTTATTCAGTTAACACCAAATATGTGGATGGAGGTCATTATTATTTTGCTTGTACAAATGGGGAATTTGAAGCTTGAGAAGGTTAAATAACTTGATTAAAGTCATAAGGTAGTAGGTGGTACAGCTAGAGTTTAAACTCACATGAACATTAACTCTTGACTATATTCCTTCACATGGAGTTGCTTTTATGAGTAAGCTCAATAAATGAAGAACTTACTGATTGACTGTAATCATGCATGAGACTGCAGGGGTGGAAACTCACTCTCCTAATGCAGTCCTGCTTGCTAGCCATGTCCCATATCTCATATATTTTCCATCTTATGGGGAACCTCTGAGCAGGGCTACCATTGAGTGTTAGATTCAAAACTACATTGGAAGCTCAATCATCTGAACAAATCAGAGCTCAAAAGTGTTCAGGCATGTAGTGAGTTTGACTAATACAGTTCAGAGATTTAAAAAAAGGAACAATGAGAGAAATTCTCAGTATCAGCATGTCAGGACATAAAAGGTAAAGGGAATTGGCTTTAGGGAGTCATTTGAATAATGGGATAGTTCAAATAAAGAATGTTCAGATTACTGAATTTTCTGTCAGAGAGAGAGCTGCACTCTAGAGCATTTGCTTCAGCACTAGGCACCCTTTCTCAAAATTCGAGTCAGCCATGCTCCCTTCTTCAGCTTGCTATACCTCATTTTCAGCCCTCGAAAAGCCTTGCATATTTTTTAATCACTTTTCAGATGAGGAAACCTCTTGAGTTATTTTTTTTAGTAACATGTTAACTTAAACAATGGCCAAAAACACAATCCCTCTCAGCTGATGTCCTTCTTAAGTTGAGACTACATTGTCATCCTTCTTTCAACAGAAGCCCTAGAAATAGTAGCAGCAAGAATAATGGATTGTTTGCCTTTCAAGTCCCCTCTCAAAGCCTTAGTACCCCGTTGGGTGATATGCTTGAAACACAGTCCAGAGCTTTTATCTTACTCAGGTCTACCAAGGACTGATTAAGAAAAGAGGAGCTCTGGCTTTCCTGATGCAGAAATCTAGGATTGATTTATCCCTGCCAAATACTGCCCCACTTCTAGAGCATGGTACATACCATATTTAGGGTAACAGAAGAGAGCATTTGACCAGTCCTCTGTTGGAAGAATATGGACTATGTCAACTATGTAGATACTCTTCTAACACACTATTATTTGTCAGGATGAAATCTCTAGTTCTCTTATGAATGCTCTAGCTGCAGGATCTGAATATTTACCTCCCTACAACCCAAATGAGATGTGACTGACACCTAGAATAAGAAGAGACTATGGAAGAGAAAAAGGAAGGGAAAAAGAACAAATGTTCTAAAAGGAGTTGAAAAGCTAGAGGTTGGCTGGTCGGTGGGAAGCATCCAAAGAAAAAGGGATTGTTCTCTTTTGATCTCAGCAATATTGACTACGTGAGGTTTCCTGGAAAGCAGGTCATTGAACTCACCCTCCTCATACACCAAGAAATAGGAGGGGCTAGTTGAAGAGGAGACATTTTTATTCCTTCACTTCTGCCTTGCTTCCTATAGATTCTGTGGCTTTGAAGACATAGGATAGGATAGGATAGGATAGGATAGGATAGGATAGGATAGGATAGGATAGAATAAGAATGGAAAAAGGAAAAGAAAATGGTAAAGAAAGGAAAGGAAAGGGGGAAAGGGGGAAAGGAAAGGGAAGGGAAGGTAAAGATAAAAAGAGAAGAGAAGAGAGAAGGGAAGAAAGGAAAGGAAAGAAAAGAACGACATTGACCCTGGAATTTGCTCTGCACAAAGGTAAAATGCATCTTCTACTTTATTTAAAGAGATTATTCAAAATTTGTTCTAAGATATTCAAAGTCCTTAAAAAATTCTAAAGCTTCTCTTAATTATTTGTATTACTACAGTGGGATTTTGAGCATAGCTTGACCCTTGATTTAGGAAAGCATGTTAATAGTCCTCTTAGATATGAAGGACTGTGCATAGTAAATGAAGAGGAATTAGAAAATTCTCTCTGAAGAACACACGAGAAATAGGGTAAGGTCCTTTGATCTTAAAGAAAATGTGAAGAGATGGAAAAGGAAGATGAAGAGCCTCACCTTTGCAATATATTAGCCAGCTGGCTCTAAGAGAAATAGGCAGCCATGGGGAAAATAATTGATTAACTTTAGGAATAGTGATGTCTGCTGTTGTCTCACATACCATGAAAGAAATTCTTTTTGTGATCACCAGCCCCTTATTGAATTTGTTTTTAATGCTGGCCTGTGTTAGAACACTGGGGTTGATAGGGTTATTGAGCATGAAGTGCTCACTCTTGGGAGGGCACAAGGAAGGGAATTATGGCTTCCACACATCACACCTACTTTCAGGCTAGCAAACTGCCAGCAGTAAGTATCACTGCTGCTGAGGGAAAGCAGCAGTCCTGCATTTTCAGGGGCTGCCTAGCAGTCGAATTCTCAGAAACCCAAGGTGGGGGCAACTGGGTGGCTCAGTCGGTTAGGCGGCCAACTTCGGCTCAGATCATGATCTCATGGTCCATGAGTTCGAGCCCTGCATCGGGCTCTGTGCTGATGGCTCAGAGCCCGGAGCCTGCTTTGGATTCTGTGTCTGCCTCTCTCTCTGCCCTTCCCCTGCTCACGCTCTGTCTCTCTGTCTCTTAAAAATAAATAAATGTTAAAAAAAAAAAAAGAAAGAAACCCAAGGCAACGTGGCAGGGACCATTGGGAGGCAGTAAGAACAGAGCACAGGTCGTATATGAACTGACTCCATGAAGAGATGCAAGATAAACTCCCCTTTTCCTAGATAGAAAGGCAGATGGGATAATGGAATGGGGGAGCAATAGGCTAGATCCTGCTAATATGTGGCTTCGGACAAACCAGATGGCAGATAATTGAGTTATAATTCATCCAATAAGTGTTTATTGAGCACCTGTTACATGGCAGGCACCGTGCCAGGTGCTAGGGATATAAAATCCAATTACACAGACAGTATCCTCAAGAAGTGTACATCTAGAGAAGAAGACATACACATGGGTCGACAGTTACCCGACAGTGAAGTGAATAGAATGATGACTGTAACACTGACGACAGCTATCACTTACTGGTGTTTACTGTGTGCTTGGCATTGAGCCAAGTGCCTTTCATGTTCTCTAACATTTACCCTTTCCAATGACTCAGTGTGAAAAGTCTTTTTAGTAGCCCTATCTGGCAGATGAAGACACTGAGACTTAGAGAATCTAACTTTTTTTGGTCCAAGTTCATAAAGCTTATATATTTCATAATTAGAGTATGAAATCTCATGGTCTAACCCCAGAGCCTGTACACTTCATAGGGTGCTATGGGAGCCTGTGGGGAGAAGCAGATGCATCGCTCAGTCATGAGGTCTTTAAAGCAAGAGAAGAGATAGTATTTGGTTTGATATTAAAATATGAGTAACTGCTTCATTGAAGATGTTGAGGGGTGGGAGTGGGGAAAGAATGGGTATGCAAGTTACAGGCAGAGGGAGTAATATGTGTTGCTTCGTGTGGATGAGAAATACCAAGCTATGCTGGAAGTGCTTTAGTTTGGTTAGAATATAGGGGTCAAAGGGTATGGGGTGGGAGGAGAGGAGGGGACCCATGGTACATGAGCCTAGAAAGGTAAATGGGCTCTATGCATGGAGGGTGTGGTGAGCCAAGTCAAGGAGTTCAACATACAAAGGCTTGGAATCCATGGAAGCATATCAAGGAGTGGGATGATCTAATTGCATTGTGATGGAAGAGGACATTTGGCAACATTGAGAGGGATGGGAGTTGGTGGGAAGGGAAGAGTGAGGGAGCTTAGTGAAAAAGGTGATGCTCCTAGGGTGCCTGGGTGGCTCAGTCTGTTAAGTATCTGACTTTTGATTTCGGTTCAGGTCATGATCTCACAGTTTGTAGGACTGAGACCCGCATCGGGCTCTGGGCTGACAGCACAGAGACTGCTTGAGATTTTCTCTCTGCCTCTTCCCCACTCATGTTCTCTCTCTCTCTCTCTCTCTCTCTCTCTCTCTCTCTCTCTCTCTCTCTCTCTCTCCCTCTCATAAATAAACATTTTTAAAAAATAGAAGGTGATGCTCCTGTTGGTTTGACCCACTTGGTTACACTCAAGAAATGAGTCAGAAGGCAACTTAAGAGAAAGTAAGAAAACAGACCAAGAGGACAGTTGTTACAGAAAGTTGTTTAAAGAGGGACCCAAAGTACATATGTGCCTTTATACCCTTTTTAACCACTCCCAGGACCAGATCAGCAAGGTCCTAGGGACCTGGCTTACTTCCTAGCCTATCTCCTCATTGTTTCAACAGACCCAATCTAGAGTCCAGAGAAGAAAAATGAATGCAGGCACCTGTAGTGCCGAAGTGAAGAGCTCATGTTCTAGGATTAAACTTCTTGTATTTAAATCCTATACCTACTCCTCACTGTCCGTGTACTCATAGCTTTTTTTTTTTAACCTCCCATGCTTAAGTTTTCTTATCTATAAAATGGGGTAATAACAATAACAGTAACACCTACTTCATAAGTTGGGGAAGAATTTCATGAAATAATAAATACAAAACACTAGAATACTGCCTGGTGGATGGAAAAAGTTAGCAATTATTTTATTTTCCAGATAACTACAGGCCTGATTTCTGGGGGTTCTCCTTTTCTCGCCAAGCAGGAAAGTGGCTGTCTGAGTCTGAAGCCAAGGCATTTTGGCTTAAGGAAACATTTTCCAAGGGTTCTTCAAGCTCTCCAGCTCCACACTCTGAGGCCTCCACACTCTTCCTGTGGAAGAACAGGAAGCTGTCCCTTGGCCCCAATGTACTCAGTATTTGGGATGACTTTTCACCACCGATGAATCCCAGGCTCCTGGACAGACTTCACAGACATTCATTTTTCTATGAAGTTTAACAGTCAGGCTCTAAATACAGCTAACTCTGATTTTTTTATTTTTTAAAGGAAGGTAGATGGAAGCCTATATTCTAGACATGTCTTAAGAAATGGGAAATTATTGTTTGGGCCATGAAATTCCCCGCTGCCTTCTTTTGGGTAATAATCAAAATCAAAGAGTACCACTAATCCGAAGTATCTGTCCTATTTTGTGATCTGATATACTGAACAGCTCAGGGTTTTCCCCGATCCACCATTTAGAAAGTCCCGGACTGAATGAGTCAAACAAAAAGGTAAGTTTGAAACCAGGAAGTGGGGATTTTTGGAGACCTGTACAGTTAGAGAGTCTCTAGGAACCCAGAATCCTGGAAAGGAAATCCCTCAGTGTGATTAGATTTATCCATGGATACCTGGAATTCATCGGTCCTAGTGTCTCTCTGCACCAATTACCTATCTTCTCAGGGGTATGTCCAGCGTGGAACTGTGGCTGGGGCATCCTAATCCTTAAAAATCCAGATCTACCTCAAGCCTCCTCCAACTCATACTTGAGATCTCCAGCACTACTATGGGCTACTATTTCACTAGAGGATTTTGACAGGGACAACTCACTCTGTACCTTTTTTCCCAAGATCTGGGTTCTATCAGAAATCACTGACATTATTTATCACTTACAAATAGTTAATGAAGCTCGAATTGACAAAAATTAGGGAAAAGAGTCACTGTTTCAAAGAAGTCAACTCACCTGAGAAGGCAAGCCTCACTCTACAAGCTAAAGTAACTGGGCCCAAATTAGAAGCTAAGCCTATACAGGGTGAGGCAAGAATGCACTTGAAATGCTATCACTTCCATTATCTCTACTTTCACATTATCTGTAATTTAAGCATCAGAATGAGAGGGGAAAAGCCCCGGCATAGGCTGTCACATCTCAGACATCTGTGCCAAAAGCGTTTTGTTTTTGTTTTTGTTTTCACATTTTTGTGTGTTTATTGGTCATTCAGGTTTCCCATTCTGAGAATTACATTGTTGTATTGTTTTGTTCCTTTTTATTTATTTTTTATTTTTTTAAATTTAAATCCAAGTTAGTTAACATATAGTGTAATAATGATTTCAGGAATAGAATTTAGTGATTCATCACTTACATGTAACACCCAGTGCTCATCAAAACAAGTATCCTCCTTAATGCCCTTCTCCCATTTAGCCCATCTGCCCCAAAAACCCTCCAGCAACCCTCAGTTTCTTTTCTGTATGTAAGAGTCTTTTATGCTTTACCTCCCTGTCTGTCTTTAATCTTATTTTTCCTTTCCCTATATTCACCTACTTTGGATCTTAAATTTCACATATGAGTGAAATTATATGATATTTGTCTTTCCCTGACAGACTTATTTCACTTAGCATAACACTCTCTAGTTCTATCATTGTTGCAAATGGCAAGATTTCGTTATTTTTGGTCGCCAAGTAATATTGATTGTATTTATATACCACATCTTCTTTATCCATTCATCAGTCGATGGACATTTGGGCTCTTTCCATAAGTTGACTATTGTCGATAATGCTGCTGTTAACACTAGGGTGCATGTGCCCTTTCGAAACAGCACTCCTCTGTCCTCTGGATAAATATCAGTGCAATTGCTGGGTCATAGGGTAGTTCTATGTTGAATTTTTTGAGGAACCTCCATGCCAAAAACTTTGACAGCAACACACAATAGCTAAAGCTAACTAAGTCAAACTTGAATCAGCAACAGACAAATGTCTGTTTTCTGTAGTGTATAAGTTCCAGAACCCCCAGGAGACATTCATTGTACCAAAGTGACTCTATATCCCAGCAGAAGATGCCTCAAATCCCTTGTAAATTACCCCAGCTGTGCACTACAGTTCATTCAAGTCTCAAATCAGGGATCTTCACATGTTCCATATTTCACCAGCACCTTTAATATTGGCTTTCAGAACATGAATTAGCCTGGAAGCCAAAAAGATCACTGCATAACACCGGCTAGTGCTTGTTTGACACCATCACCACACAATATGGGTATGGGGCAGGGACATTCATGGTTTGTCTTGTGCCTAGAATTGGCTGTTCCATTTCTTTCACTGTTATAACTCTGCTTATTAATAAATTCTTTCATCTCTAAGTCTTCCCAGCCCCTCACCTTTTACTATAGCCCATGTCCAATTCCAGCTCTGAAAGTGCTTTTAAATTCGATACAGCCTTATCCACCTCTGTACTGCTTATCATGTGGAGGAGAAATGGTACAGGAATGCGCATATCAACAAGCCCTAGGCAAGACCTTCCATTTCTGAATATCCTGTAGCCAGAACTTGTCCATCCATATGGCCACTGTGGACTTAGTCTACATATTACTATGATCTACTCAAAGGACTGTGCTTCACAGCTATCCCTGCATCTTCACTTTCTCTGAAATCCCAGGCCCACTGCCATCTCAGCAAGTGAGCATACCCTAATTAGTGAAGCCATAAGCCTCTCAAAAGGCGTACCTGATAGTTTTCAATATGCAAGAGAAGAGCATAAAGATATACCAACTAGCATGGAATACTTGGAAATGACTTCCAAGTGAGTACATGTATACACATCACTACCCTCTACTGACAGCTAGACTGTGGACTTAAAAACAAACCATGAAAATTCATCCTTAACTGTCAGTCTGTGGTCTCCAATCACACCAACTGCCTCATTTTACAAATTAGTGTAAAAAGTTATGGAATTTGCCTGAAGTATTCTAGCTTATTATTACTGTATTGACTTTTTTAAAGCTTTATTGAGGTATAATTTACAAGTTAAAAATTATATATATTTAAGGTGTACAATGTGATGTTTCCTTTACATACACATTGTGAAATGATTACCATAATCAAGCTAATTAACATACCCATCACCTCACAGAGTCACCATTTTTTAGTAAAAACAGTTAAGATCTACTCTCAGCAAATTTCAAGTATACAATACAGCTTTATTAACTGCAGTTACAATGCTGTGCATTAGCTCTCTGCTTCTATGAGTTCAATTTTTTTTAGATTCTACATATAGGTGAGATCATACAGTGTTTGTCTTCATTTGTCTAGTTTATTTCCCTTAGCCTGATATCCTCCAGTTTCATCCATTTTATTGCATATGACAGAGTTTCCTTCTTTTTATTAAGGCTGAATAATATTCCATTGTGTGTGTGTGTATATATATATGTACACACACACACATATATATATACACACATACATATATATATATATACATCACATTTTCTTTATTCATCTGTCGACAGATACTTACATTGTTTCCATATCTTGGCTATTGCAAATAACACTGCAGTGAATCCAAAAATGTAGATATCTCTTTAAGACTTTGATGTCATTTCCTTTGTGTATATGCCCAGAAGTGGTAACACATTGGCTTTTTTATTTATGTATTAAATTAAAAATTTTTTTAATGCTTCTTTATTTTTGAGAGAGAGAGAGAGAGAGACAGAGACAGAGAATGAGCAGGGGAGGGGTAGAGAGACAGACACAGAATCTGAAGCAGGCCCCAAGCTCTGAACTGTCAGCACAGAGTCCGACGTGGGGCTTGGAATCACGAACGGTGAGATCATGACCTGAGCCGAAGTCAGATGCTTACCCGACTGAGCCACCAAGGTGCCCCTAATGTTTATTTATTTTTAAAAATTTTTAATGTTTTTATTGTTTTGAGAGAGAGGGAGAGAGAGCATGAGTGGGCGAGGGGCAGAGAGAGAGGAGACAGAATCTGAAGCAGGCTTCAGGCTTTGAGCTGTCAGCACATAGCCCGATGCAGAGCTTGAACTCATGGACAGTGAGTTCAATCCAACTCTTGATTTTGGCTCACATCACGATCCCATGGTTCCTGAGATCAGTTTGAGAGCCTTGCATCAGGTATGCTGACAATTCAGAGCCTGTTTGGGATTCTCTCCCTCTCCACCCCCCTCTCTCTCCACTTTCCATGCTCACAAGCACACACTCTCTTTCAAAATAAATAAATAAACAATAACAACAGAAAGAAAAGCAGTATATAACATTTATGGAAATATACATCTTAAAAATATATAACAACGGGGCTCCTGGGTGGCTTAGTGGTTGGGTGTCCAATTTCGGCTTAGGTCATAATCTCCTGGTTCTTGAGTTCCAGTCACACATTGGGCTCTGTGCTGACAGCTCATAGCCTGGAACCTGCTTCAGATTCTGTCTCCCTCTCTCTGCCCCTTCCCCGTGCACACTCTGTTTCTCTCTCAAAAATAAATAAACATAAAAAAATTTAAAAGGTATAACAACAATGTATAAAACGAGTAACAACTCCACCTCATCCTCCCCCCACCTCATCCTCTCTCTTCTTGTTATAATAGTTATTCTTTCAATAAATATTTGTTGAGGGCCCAGGTTTTGGTGTAGAATGACATCACCATTCCTCTTGAGAAGCTCAACAGCCTATCTGGAAAGACATGACATAGCAAACACTCCACAATCCACTCTGATACGAGCCTTACAAGAATACAGATGAAGCTGTGAACAGTTTTGCACTCACACAGGGGAGTCAGTGGGAGAATCACATGGTCTGTATCTACAAATGTAAGTCAGTCGTTACCAGATAGTTCAGGGCATTCCAGAAAGAGAGAATTGTAGAAAGAAAGATACGGGAGACCGGAAAGAGGAAGGTATATATTAGTTAGGGTATAAAGCTAAGCCACTGTAATAAAAGAGACTGATATATAGACTGACTCACACAAGATAGCAGTGTATTTATTTCTCTGTTCAGATGTAGGCGGGCAGTCTGGAGCCAGTAGACAGCTCTGTTCCATGAGGTCAGCAGAGTTTCAGATTCCTCTTTTCTTTGTTTGCCATTTGTCAGTGTTCACCAGCACTAGGGCTATGTTCCAGTCCATAGAAAAAGAGGAAGAGCAGTGGCACATAAGCAATTTCCTCTTTATACAACATGACCAAGAAGCCTCCACTCACATCCCTTTTGCTGAACTTAATAACGTCAAATTTCAAGGAAGTCTGGGAAATGTGGTTTCTAACTGGGCTGCCACAACCAGCTAAAATTCAAGGGATTTTATTATGGAAAAAGGGAGGGGAGCAGGTATAGCAATGGACAGTTCTTAGCATCTGCTGCAGTGTTTGAGGAATCCTGTGTAACTCCTGCCTGATGTATGGAGGAATTACAGGAAATGAAGTTTTCTTGGATATCTGATTGTTGGTATGGAAAATACAGTCTGTAATTCAAGCAAAGGGAACCAAATATGCACTATAGATAGAGTTGTACAACTTAAAAATGTGTACAACAATTTATTAGTATTATTGTTCCGTCAGTATTGTATAAACTTCTGATGCAATGGCTTCATGGCATCCAAGAAATCTTCATTCTGGGAACCAAACCAGTATTATATTTTAAATACAGTTGGCATAGAGAGATTATCAGTTCTTTGTTCTTGTATTATATTCTGTCAAAGTAATTGTCGATAAAAGAGACCAGATTAGAATGGTTCATGTGAATTCCTGTGAAGTAAACGAAAGCTCCATCTCAGTCAAAAATAAACAAAGGATTCATTATATGATGTGCTTCATGATGTGTAGTGGTTATTAATAGAAAGCAAAGTGTCTTGTTAATTATAATACACAAATTCTGTGTTCCAATTCAGTCATCACTTGGGTTCAGTTGGGTTGGAATAACCATGTTAGGAAGTTGTGGGAGAGAAATCCAAAAGGAGGAGGAGATAATGAGGAGGATGAGATATGAAACATACAAGATGTGTGCTATGTAAGGTAATTTTCTCTTTTCCTGCAGCAAACATAAATCTTATGCCATATACATTCAAGTTTAAGGTAATTATTTAAACCTGGAAAATCCAACTCTTCAAAAAGCCAAAATTATTGTCCATGACTTGGGAGGTCTCCAGATTTCTGTTGTTTGGTAAGGGTACGACTTCTGGAGTTTCTCTAGTAATTGGATGGCATATTCTTGTAAATGAGACAACAGCTAAGAAAATCAAATGGATGCCGATGGTGATCACTACACAGGTGTATCTCCACAGTCAGAGTAACAGCCCTTTTGGTGGCCAAAGACATTTTCTGGACATCACGATGCTCAGGAAAGATGCGTGAACTTTCCTACTCCTCTCCCTCATGTTAAATTAGGACCTACTGGAACATTAGTTAGCAGGTGACAATCGGGAAGAGCTGGTGACAGATTTTTAGCTTTATATCCACAGGACCAGCTGCTCCATGGTGACCTTGCTTTGGCAAGCTCCACTGGCAGCTGGTTAAATGTGTTGCTCTTGGCAAGTACCCACCAGCTGTTCCCACCTGTGGTCATATGCAGGATCTGTCACTTATGCTTATTAGATCTGTAAATCCAAGAGATAATCCGATCTGTTACAAAGAGCCTCATGCATGGTATATGAGCACCAAATTTAGTGAATCTCTTTTTAGTATGTGATTATTTTGCACACAGCTTTTCATTCTTTTTCTCTCATACCCACACAACCACCCGGCGCTTGATCAAGAAACTAATTAATTGGGAAGTCATTCTGCTGTAGGGTAACAAATATATAAGACATTAGAACTCGAACTACCACCAGGGGTGTGTCCCAGCTCAAACCCATTAATTCAAGAACCTATTACTTTCATTCCCTCACTTCTTACCTTCTCCCTTTGCATGGCATTTTAAACTACATAACTTGCCATCTGAAAGAGTTACATAAGGCACAGAGCATGAAATCCTCCAAGAAGTCACAGCATTAATTAGACTCTTACATCATAGGATCAGAAAAATTAGAAGAAGAGAGGCTCTGCAGCACGAAGTCATTTTTTTTTTTTTTGCTCCATTTTTCTCCTCTCTGCCTTCTTCCCAAATGGGATTATTTCCTGTTATATTTACTAGTTCTTTGTCCACTTAAGCAGGAAATAGATTAAATATGGCGCTTTCTCAGTGGTCCATCCAGTGTTATCAAAAAGATCCCAAAGTAATTGACACTACCTCCCTTGAACCTGTGTGATGAATCCTTACTCAGTGGCCTTTTTGCTATAAATATAGTACCTGTCCCGGCTGACATGCTTGTGTTATTGGACAGACTTTAATCTCAGCATTATACAGACCCACATTTTTCCTCCGCCAAACACTATTTGCAGTTCTGTCCCAGATGTAACAACCTAATCAAAACAGAATTTCATAGAGCACTACACAGAGGATTGGTTTCTAGGGGACTATGCAACAGGTATCTCTATGTTTACTGCCTTCTTTTATGAAACTTGATACAATGCAATTGGCAGATTGCACGTTGAATACTAGGACTCGACTCACGAGAAATGAATTGTAAATAATAAGGTTTAGCATCAGCCAAAAACATTTTCAAGTACTCATAATGCCAGCATTCTCAACTATAACACCATTGATGTCAAATTAACACAGCACATTTCTACCTTTTCTGCATTGTCTTTCTCAGGGACTCATATTATCAACTGAACTGCATCCTCGACAATGATGCTGCCATGTTTAGAGCAGAAGAGAGAAAACTTTCAATGACTGACAGAAACAAGAAAGCCTTTCAGAACATTCTGTCAAAAAATGGTCAAAGGACACAAGAATCAGTTAGAAATGACATAAATCAAAGAAGTTTTGAGTGAAGGAGTTTTTGGAAACCACCTACTTAGAAAACTTGCACTTGGAATCTGCTTTATATTTAGAAAAAATGTTTCCTAAAAGTTAAAAAAAATTGCTTAGATTTCAATCCTTGACTGTTACCCAATACTGGTATAAAGACAGATAAATATCCAGATGCTTTTTGGCCTCGTCATCCTCATTTGTCAAGATCTACCTTCAATCCATACTTTTTGGATGGTTTTTAAAATAATCAGATTAAATATTGTAACCAAAAGAAGTTTTTAAATAATAAAAAGCTAAATAAATATAGGGTATTATTAATGTTCTTACCAGTATCGGCATCTAATCCCAGTTCTTCAGTTAAAAAGATTTTTTTAAATGTTTATTTTTGAGAGAGAAAGACAGACAGAGTACAAGTAGGGGAGAGGCAGAGAGAGGGAGACACAGAATCCAAAGCAGGCTCCGGGCTCTGAACTATCAGCACAGAGCCCAACCCTGGGCCCGAACACACAAACCGTGAGATCATGACCTGAGCCAAAGTTGGATGCTTAACCTACTGAGACACCCAGGCTCCCCAAGTTCTTCATTTTATAAATGTGGAAACTGAGGCTCAAAGATACTAGAAAACTCACTCAAGACAACAGATGGTACACATTAAAGCTAAGCCAATAACCAAAGTCTATCATTGCCCACTGGCTACACTTCCTTTTACTTAACAAAGATTCAAAACAGATTCACAAAATTCACATTTTCTTGGGGTTATGTGTGAGGCAAAAGTGTGATATACTCTGCCAAGAAAAAAAAAAAAATCCAACCTTGCTCATGCACCCTGCTGCCTCCACCATTTTAGCACTTCTATAATATATTATACTTGCAAACTGGGATATAACAATTAGTTAATTGAATCTTTGTAGCAGATGGTGGAAGTTTATGAATTGAATCAATTAATGAATAAATAAAAATAAACTGTTGCTCTCATTAGTGTCCCTAAAAAATATGTAAATAGCATACATTTATTTTCATAGTTCACAGATGGAGATTTTGAGGCCCATAGAGGTTTCATTTGCTTCTGAGTAGGTGAGTAATAGACAGACATTCAGTCTGAAAAGAAATTTCAACAGGCTATCATTAGTCCTTTTTTCTTTCCTATCCAGAACACAGTTTAGTAGAGGCTATTTGCAGTCCTTTCTTCCTGTTTCCTTATCTACCATTTCGTAATCCAATCTGGTCTTGGCTAGGACACCTAGTTGCACAAGCTGTAAGCAGCCTGGATTTCAGTCAAGCCTTTGTCCTGCTTCTGAAAGGTCTCACATCCAGAGGGCCAGAGACAAAGGGAGACTACAAATCTTGGAACAAGGATCTGAGAGGGGGCGATGGAATCTTCCATCACATAAAGCACTAGTAGTAGTCTAGATGCTCCCGTTTCTGGTAGAGTTTCTATACGGAAAGAAAAAAAAAGAGAGAGAGAGAGAGATTGTTGAGCTGTTCATGGCTTAGCATTTCAAACAATCCTGTCATCTGGAGGATCTTTGCTTCTATCCAAGAGTAGTCCTACAAACACCCCCACAGCCACACCTGTCCCTTAGGCCACTTTGGTGGTACCAGTGATGAATCAGAACCTCCAAAACATTTTGTAAGGCAATCTTGTGCTATGCAGCATTTCATTGATGGTTAGCACCACATTAAAATGTCATTTCAGGCAATTAATATTTTATTTATAAACACTTATAAATATTTATTATAAATGACTATTTAAATAGCAGCTCATGAGAAAACAAATCTATTACGTTTGTATTAAAACATCTTCAGATGCTTAATTATAGGAATATTTAGACAAACCATTAAAAATTTATGCCAACTTTCTTGAGAAGTCTGGGACAAACCCAGTTACACTTTCCCATTTAGCTGAGAGGGCAAATTTGATAGGATGACACAAAAACAAGGGAGAAGAACCATTTCCAGTTCCCCTTACTAGTAGTTGGACAGATTCTGCCTTTATGCCAGGGAAGCCAAAAAGCATCTTTCTTTTAGGAAACATTCTTTCTTAAAATTTGTCAGAAAAGATGGACTCATTCCAGACAAATGTCCCAGGCATACTTGGAATCAAAATATGTTACGTGTTTAAATGTATCTGATTAAGCATCTTCAGCTTCTTCAGCTATTTTAATCAGTTCCCAAACATGCAATTGGCAGTCCTATTTTTCAACCAGAAAGAAAAATGGTTATTGCCTGCATTGATCTGTTGTAGAGTACATCACCTTCCCCTTCTCACTTGTGAAAATATAATTAAAACATTCTATTTTGATACTGGTGGCTTACTGAAGTATAAGAATCTAGGTTAACATTTTCCTTTTTTTATGGCTCTCAAGTTTAGGATGAAAACAAAGTAAATGAGACTGAATCCCCTTAACTGGCTGTAACTGATTTATTTCTGTTGAAATGCATTGTAATTTTCATACATCATGTATTTTCGCTTCAATTACTACACTGTTTGATTGGACGTTATTTAGCTGTATTCATGTATTTGCATTCTAGCTATTGCAAAAACACCCTATAAGACTTGCATACATTTGGAGCTTTAAAAGTACAACGCACGATTTGATAGGAAAGTTGCAGTTCCTCCATATATTTCCAAGAATTGCTCTTTGGAACATTCCGTTGTTGTCACAACATGTCTCTCAGTTGTGCTTAATGTAATTGCTCTTGGCTTTTGGTATGAAACCAGTTCACTCTAATACATTACCAAGTGGTTTGAAATAGCATCGTAATCCATAAGGGTCATCTTATGAATTTTAAGACCATCCAACCCCCTTAGCTGCTTTTAATGATCTGAAATTTATTTTTGAAAACAGGCATTATTATTTGTAGTGGAGAATATCACATAACATAAAAAATATGGACTAGATATTTTGCGTAATCAAATCAAAATAGAGATGGGAAAGCATTGTGGAATAGAAATGAGAAATCCTGAAAGACATGCTGGATGGCTATATCTGATGGGCACTGCTTTGAAATAAAATCCTAATAACCTGAGGAAATCATTTTGAAGACCTTCAGAAAAACTCAGACATACTAGAACAGCTAGTTCTTTGCCTGGCATTTTCTTTCCCCAAAGCCACAGTAAACAATCTTGAGTGCACTTAAAATGTTGACAACATTGTTTTGAAATATTGGCCATAAGGTCATATGCCATAGTGAATTGTCCTCTGGAAGTGAGCAATGCGATACTCTGAAAAAGCACAACTTTTACATGGCTAATTCCAATTAACCGCTTGTAATCTGGTTACAAACCCAAGTGCGAATGACTTGCTCAGTTTCCTTTCTTTCTTCTACAAGCAAAACCATGATCCAGTATCGTTGTGTTTTACTCCAGTAACATTCCCAAAGCAATGAGACCTATCAACCTATTCTAAAAACATCCAGCCACTATTCCATGAAGATTGTAGTGTTTTGTTTATTTGTTTGGGAGTCTGCTCTTTTCTTCCAGACGCAGTGGCTAGTTTTAGAATTCAACTTTTTATTCTTCCTTTAATCACACCCAGAATGCAATGCTTGTAAACGTACCAATGTGTCACCTATCCTCTATTTATTACATCTTATGCTTTAAATATCACCTCTGACAAACAAAAGAAAAGCAAATGTCCCTAAATTTCCTGAAGGGCTGAAACATCAAGCCCGGATTATTATTGTTTACGTCTCAGCTTTAGCAGCTCCAGTGTCTCCATGGTCTGCTGTGTGCCGTGCTGGCAATGATGGATGGCCATTACGGCAGCTTATTGGAAATGGCTTGATTTATAACCTGTTCTCCTGCCTCAGTCTAATGGCTTCATTTCTTTCCTCCAGTGCGTGATGCCACAGCCAAGGTCATTGCGCCAATGGCCTTTTGTTGTTAGTCTGCTGATGACCAGTGTGCCCAGGAGTCAGCATGGGGAGGGGTGATGGGGGGTGGGGGACGGGGGGGGGGGAGCAAAGGGGTGGGGAAGCTCCAACCTTTACATTTTAATTTTTTTTTCATCTCAGTCCCTGATAACTGCAGTAGAACAGTAGATTAAATGCTGTCTTCTATTTGCTTCCCGTGCTTGCCAGACAAGGAGCTGCTTTATGATCCTCAGTGGGGAAGTCTATTACTCACCTCTACTTTAAATGACCAACATCAAATATATACAGCTCCCATTAAAGCTGAGATCAATAAAAATGCCATTAAGATAGTAAAAGTTGCTGATATTAGTGAAGCCCCCAAACAAAATATTTGATTTTCTTTCAGGTTGTTAGTGAGATGGAATACGAACATATAAGTGAAAGGAGAACTGGCCATGCCTATGGTCAATAATTTATCTCAGAGATTCATTCAGCCTCTCACCCAATATTTCCCTCCTGTCTATTGATTCCTCATCATTATTTGTCATAAGCTGTCCTAACTCAAGGAGAAAATATGCCCTGCTGGTCCAAGGGGAGTCATACCTGGAGAAATAGAAAGGAATTTCATTAAAAGCAAGAAAGAACTGCTGTGGCTTTGAGAAACTCCGAAAGCAAGTTGCCAAGACTTTTGTTAGAGACTTAAAGCAAGTTGTAAGAAGCACAGTAGCATTGCACATGGACATCATGAAACCTGACTAAGGTGGTTCTGATTGTGGCTCAAGAAAAATCAAAGGCCTTTTAGGGTGAGACTGCAGCTTCCAAAAACTGTGTACATGCAGACAAACACATAGATGACTGTGTGTGTGTGTGTGTGCGCGCGCGCGCGCGCGCACACACACACACACATGTTTTTCTCTTCATCTTTTCCCTTTTGCATGGAATGTTCCATGTTCATTTTCCCAGCTGGGCTCCTATGGATGCTGGTGGGACGTCAACAGTTTTAGAGATACATTAGTAAAGAGTATACAGGGTTATGCCATTAGGTCCAACTGAAACCCCAAAGGTGAAAGCACGACTTTGGGTATAGGATTAATTTCTTAAAACAGGACAATTTGCTTAAGGGAAATTTTACATAAGTGGACTCTATTTTATTTTAATGGGATATATGTTTTGATGTGACATTCAGTAGTAATCTTTGAAATTGGTTTTGAACAGTGGCTTGAAAACTTGCTTTCTGCACCTCCAAAAGTCAACGATAGAGAATATGTCTAAGTTAAATCTGCTTGGAGTTGACTAATTCTCCCCAACAGGTGATCTTATTTAATTTTTCTCAAATCCTAAATCGGCTCAGTCTGGAACATAAGTTCATAGCATTTTAAAACCGAAAGGGAGGGGCGCCTGGGTGGCTCAGTAGGTTGAGCAGCCAACTTCGGCTCAGGTCATGATCTTATTATGGTCTGTGGGTTCGAGCCCCGCGTCGGGCTCTGTGCTCACAGCCCAGAGCCTGGAGCCTGCTTCAGATTCTGTGTCTCCCTCTCTCTCTGTCCTTCCCCTGCTCATGCACTGTCTCTCTGTCTGTCAAAAATAAATGAAACGTTAAAAAAATTTAAAAGAAAAAACTGAAAGGGAATACCTAGTCCCATTCCTTTATTTAGTAATAACAAGGATGCTACTGTTACTAATAAAAATTAATATTAATCCAAAACTTATGCTGTGCTAGGCACTGCACTAAGCAACTTACATCCTTATCACACCTTTATGAAGCAACCAGTATTTCCCTTTGATAGAAGTGTGGGGGGGTTACCTAACCCTCCAACCTAACCAAATCATATAGTTCATAGTGGTGTCTTCAGGATTCACCTTTAGTTAGCTCTGTCAGATTTCATAACTAATTGTAGGTCGAATATTTAAAATCAACTGGAAGAGCCTGATCAACTCTCCTAAACTCAAAAATAGGATGCTCCAAAGAGTATTTGGAGTTAATTTTGAGAATACTTTTATTGTGAGATTCAATAAAGAGGATTTTTCTTTGGATTATCCTTAAAAATTAAAAAATAGAGGATCACATGTTAGTAGTTCCAGAAATATCTTCCTTTCATTTCCTTGAAAATAAAAGAAAAAATATCAGTACCCATAACTCCAAATGTCAAAGCCACAGTATGCCTGCGTATGTGGAGTGCTATTAGGGAGATGAAAATTATAACTTACTTGGATATTTGCTAACATCTACATTGATTTTGTTATGTTAGTTAATAAATGAGAAATTATATGTAATACCTATTCCTTTTGACGATTTAATTTGCAGTCCATGAGATTATATCTTAAAATTTATGGCTTCAGAAATAGTTTGAATAAGCCTCTGGAATCTCCCTGTTAGTTCTTGAGCAAAGCTTACTTCTGAAGTAAAAGTAGACATGGACTCCTTTGAATGCATATCATCAGGAAATGGGTCCATCTCAGAGGAAGAGGAGGAAAGACTCAGGCAACATATATAGAACCAGTTTCACCACTCTCAGTAAACTAATGAGTTGTTAATTGTCCATTTACCAGTTAGTTAGACGGTATTTACCTCAATTTAGTCAGTAACAAACATTAGTGATTTCTCAATTTAGTCATATTGTCCGTGTGACTCTATTGGGTAGTAAACAAATAATTATCAAGCACCCACTCCAGGCCAGAGGAACTGACCATCCATGTAAAGAAAGCTTTATGTCTAGACCTCATTTAATATGCCATTTAATTCCTAGCACAAATCTGTGTCCATCATGATAGTGTACAGATAGGAAGACCAGTTAGAAGATGAATGCCGTTTTGTTTCTAAACAAAGATTGTAGGAGGAAGGGACGATAAAAGAGGGAGATAGGAAAGAAGGGATGAGGGAAAGAAGAAAGAAGGTAAGGACAAAAGAAAAAAGGAAGGAGGGAAGGGAAGAAGAATAGAAGGGAGGAAGAGAGGGAGGAAAGGAGGGAGGGAGGGAGAATAGTTCCCATACATGAAACTTCCAGTTGGCCTTATATTACTCCTGTGGTGCCTCTAACTCCTTTGTTATAAGAGAACCCCTTGTACCTATAATTCTCCTCCCTTTGCCTCATCTATAATCAGCAAACACTTGGTCTACACAGTGGCTGTTGTTTCTGCCATGATTGCTGGGTGGTGCACTAGAAAGAGTTATTTCCCCAGCTGTTGGGAAAGTTGTCCACTGACATCTCTCTACTGGTAACTCCTTTCTGGAACTACCTCTGCTGAAGATGAGAGTCAACTGATTAAAGCACATCTCTTCCAGGGGGCTTTCATTCAATGGATATGGAGGAGTAGGGTGGGCAGTACCACATGAAGGCAAGGTCCAGATCCCAAGTTTATTCTGATCCCTACTAAACTTCCTGTACAGTCTTCATAATCATAGTGTGTGCTTCCAGAGAACACAGCCCACAGAACTTCCTGAACAAAGCCCTGCACTCAAGCTACACATTCTCCATAGACATCAAGAAGGAGCCAGAGAGAAAGTCAAGAGTCTCTGCTCTAGGGTTTGGTCTGCTTCTATGACCTTATTGCTATAGCTAGAGATTTTGCTTTCCTGGAGAATATTAGGTGGCTTGACTCATTAAAACTCTTTTTTTTGTTTTGTTTTTTGATACTGATTTATAACCATCTTAACTATTTCTAAGTATATAGTTCAGTAGCAATAAGTATATTCACATTGTTGTGCAACAGGTCTCCAGAACTTTCTCATCTTGCAAATCTGAAACTGTATGCCCATTAAACAACTCCCCATTACCTCCTTCCCCCAGCCCCTGGTAACTACCATTCTACATTCTATCTCTATGAATTTGACTAAGTACTTTATATAAGAGGAACCGAACATAATTTTTTGTGTGTGTGATTGGCTTATTTCACTTAGCATAATGTCCACAAGGTTCATTCATGTTGTAGCATATGACAAAATTTCCTTCCTTTTTCAGGCTGAATAATGTTCTCTTTTATGTATATACCACATTTTGTTTATCAAATCATCCATCAATGGATAGTTGGTTGCTTCTACCTCTTGGCTCTTGTGAATAATGAAAAATATCTCAGACCCTGCTTCCAATTCTTTTGTGTATATATCCAGAAGTAGGATTGCTGGATCCTATGGTTGTTCTATTTTTATTTTTTTGCAAAAGAGTCATACTATTTTCCATTGTGTCTCTGCCAATTTAATTTCTACCAAAAGTACACAGGGTTCCAATTTCTCCATATCCCTACCAACTCTTATTTTCTGGGTTCTTTTTGGTTTTGATTTGAATAGTAGCCGTCCAAATGGGTGTGAGGTGATAGTATAGTGTAGTTTTGATTTGCATTTCTGAAATGATTAGTGATGTTGAACATCTTTGCATATACTTATTGGCCATTCATATATCTTCTTTGGAGAAAAGTGTATCCAAATCTAGTTTTAATCAGGTTATTTGCTACTTTGTTGTTAAGTGGTAGGAATTCTTCATATATTCTAGATATCAACCGCTGATTGGACATATGATTTGCAACTATTTTCACCCATTCCATAGGCTGTCTTTTCACTCTATTGATGGTGTCCTTTGATGAACAGAAATTTTAAAGTTTAACATAGTTCTCTTTGTTGACTTTTGCTTTTATTGCTTGTGCTTTTCAAATCATTGTTACATCAAATGCCATGAAGCTTTTCTCCTATGTTTTAAGAGTTTTATACTTTTGGATTTTATGTTTAGGTCTTTAATCCATTTAGGGCTAATATTTTGTATATGGAAAAAGATAATGGCCCAACTTCAGTCTTTTGCATGTGGATATCTAGTTTTCCCAATGTCATTTGTTTTTTAACAAATGTTTAACTCATGTTAACATGAATGTGATCAACCCTAACCCTAACCCTAACCCTAACCCTAACCAACCCTCTTCTACCACTTGGCTCTCTCCTTCCTAGAAAACAGCTCTCTCCCACTGAAGCCTGTCTCCTAAATTGCATTAGTCTGGATTGCCAGATTTCTCTGAAATTGGTTGACTCAACAAATAAATATCTTCAGTGATACCTTAAATTTGCTTTGTATAAAGAAAGAATAGGTAGGTGGCCAATTATTAGTGGATCAGTGAGATATTTGCAGTAAAACTCAAATGTGTAAGACATGTCACATTTCTTTTTCTTTCCTCTAAATTACTGACTAGTGATACTCTATCCTGCAGGATTACTGGCAAATTCAAACTCAGGATTATGTAAGATGGGGGGTTATGCTCCTGTTGAATCCTAGAAGCTAATATGGGGCCCAGAACATGGGAAAATGACTGCATTGTGTTCTGGCCAACATGGTAGCCACAGTATCCATCCTGTCTAAGCACAATAGGCCCTTGAAGGGAGGGGCCTCTGATGATTTTATGTCAAACTTGTCCATGGAGCCATCTATTGATTTTGAACATAAACAATAGTAGTTGCTACTTACAGAGGACTTACTATGAACCAGGCATTGTCTTAAGTATCTTTCATGAATTAATTCATTCTATCCTCACATGTACTGGATGAGATTATTTTATTATCATTATTATTATTGCTATTTTATAGATAAGAAAACTGAGACACAGAAAGCAAGGCCCAGTAGCTACATAGTGGTGGGTTGAGATTTTAACCAAGACATTAATGGCATCAGAGTCATGAATTTCCTTTGCTAAAGCACTTCATTTCCTCCCAAGGAGGAAAGTCTAGAGACTTTGCCACTTGAGGGTGGTACCACTAGAAAAATGAGGTGTTTAGATCCCGTTTCTCACAGAAAGTGTCTGCTTCTCAACCTGGGCCAAAATGCAGACAGGATCTTCTCCATTTTGCTCTCTTGATCTTCAGCTCCCTGTTTCCTTTGCACAAGCAGCTCAGGCTTGGTGGAAAACCAAAGTTGGGTAGGGAGTTTCCCTAAAGCAACTTCTGCTCTCTGCTGGCAACCCAAATGCTCCTGAGTCAGCTGAGCAGAGAGGCCTGACTACCTGCTTAAAATGAGAGCAAAGAAGTGTATACATGGACAAGACTCACTGTCAGCCTCGTGCATTTTCCTGCCAGCTCATTATAAATCCTTCCCACCGAGGGCCTTTGCCGATGTCCCGTCAGATCTGGGACCGACCCCTTATGTTTATTTATGCATTAAAGACAACATATAATTCTTCCCAGTCACAGACTTCTTGAAGCATTACACAGAGTGGGCAGCACTGGAGTTTTCCCACGATTTGTAGATCACTAATGGGAGAACGGTTCTGGCTGGGTCGGGTTAGAGTTGAAGGTTCCTCTCCCACAGTGAGGCTGGATCCTGCCTTGTGTCATCAGGACACTAGTCTTTAGAGTACAATGCCTCACCTGCCAAGCCTACCGCATGGTTTTGGCTGGCTCTTGTGAAAAACAAGTGTATGTGCACTGAAGGAAAGTAGCAGTGAGGCCCCAAACACCGTAGAGTCAAGGGATAAATGTGTGCAGTGTTGAGAAATAGGATTGTCAAGGCCAAAACAAGCTTGGTCTGTTTTCCCTGTTTCTTTTTCCACATCCCTCTTCATTAATCACCCACACATTCATCAAACTGATTAAAAATACCTCCAGAAAATTTGAACCAAATTCTTAAACTCTGAAGGGTTAACATAACATGTATTAAATAAGCCTAAATATGTTTCAAACAAATCACTGGTCAGTGTTTGCTTGACTAGGGGGATTTCAACTAAATTGGTCAACTTTGCAGTTGAAGTTGTCACTTTATACATAGGATAAGAAGGATTTTAAAGGCAAATGCAGGGCTTGGATCTGTGATCTGGAAGGTTTTTTTTAAGTGCCTACTTGCCAGTTTATCAATGACCATGACATAACCTGCCAGTTTATGATAAAGACAAACTTGATGAGGGAATGCACACTTTTCATTAATGAGCCTTTAATGAATAAAGCATTGGCAATGGCAGGCCGGTGGAAAACATGGGTTTGAAATAACAATCCAAACTGTTTATGGAGCTCGGATTATGAGAATTAGACATAGCGTATTTCTGGAGAACAAATTCAATACCACTGATGCAATTACCCAGGAAAATGAAACTTAACAAAAGTCTGTTTTGAGAGACACAGAATCGCCAAGAGCCAGTAATGTTTCTAATAAAATTCACAAAATCCTGAACCAAGAACAGGTGACTGCCATTGTTTTGGATTCAATGCCTGGGTGTACTTTTCCCCTTTAACTAGAGTTCTGCACAGTTGAGAGGTTAGGTGGTTTTTGGTAGCACCTTCCAAAGCCAAAACCCCATGCCTTTTTGTATACTGATCCTGACTGGTGAGTTTCAGCTACTACTTTTATGTTCTTTCTGGTCGGCAAATGAATGACATGCTCTGTAGGAGAATAGTGTGTTCAGATGCCAACTGCTTGATCCTTACAGCACTTGTTGCATAAAAAAACACGTAAAGACTTAGGAAGTGAGTCAGCAAGCATTAAACAGGGTAGGTAAACCTAGTTGGGTGACCTCAGTAAACATGGAGTGACAGCAAAGCCATCCCCCCTCACTCAGGTTGTTAAATATGTTCTGTGGGTGTGACATAGATAGGCTTCCCCTATTCCTGGGCGAATGCAGGGTTAGAGACGTTTCACAGTTCTAGGTACGGGTGTGCACAGCTGATGTTAAATCTTTCAATAGTCTTGACCCTGAAAATGTGAAATTTTCTACTTGTCCCTGAGCAGCAAGAGACTGTGAGGCTGCCAGAATTACCTTGAAACATTTAACAATTTACCTATAGATAAATCAATGAACTATAATACACACACACATATACATACATATACTTAAATCTATATATACATAAAAATATATATATATAATGTATATTATTTGCTAACAAACATAAGTAATTTGCACTCTAAATATATTCCCTGTTGTGTATACACTGTCATGATGCTGCTTGGAGGAGCAAAATGCCACCTGGTCCGTGATAGCCCTAACAAGGGCAGTTCTGGGATACTGACCAGCGTTCCGAGACTACATTCCACAGGAGAGCGACTTTAGAAAGGAATGCTGCAGGAAGCAGCAGCTGTGGCAGCAGGACTATAAGCTATCCATTCTGTCCTCTGGGTGCCTTGCAAGGAAGAGAGAGTACCTCTTTCTCTAGGCCTCGGCTTAACTGGCCTATTTCATGGCTGGACAAACATAGGCTCCTCGGCCTCTTTTATATCCTTGACTGAACTGTAAATGTCCAACAGTGTGACATAAAGTGGATTTAGAACACTGCTGCCGGTGCAGTGCTGAAAAAGGGGATTGCCTCTCAGACAGGGTGGCCTCAGCTCCCGAGGAGACAAGACAGAGAGGGGGCAGCAAGTCTCCCCGGGCCAGGAGAGTGCTGCTGCTGGCAGGGCATTTACAGGAATCCTCTGTCTCCCAGACCTCATTCCAGCCCTTGGTGAGGTTTAATATCAAGCCGTAAGGACAGTCTGGTCAGTGGGCATCGCTACCGAGAAGGGCATTTCTGTGGAGCCAATGTTCCCCAAATATCCCTTTCTATTTCTTGACAAAGCCCAGTATCGTGTGAATCTCCTCAGGTCCAGAGAATGCTACTATTTAAAACAATGTTTTTAATGTCTATTTATTTTTGAGAGGAGAGAGAGAGAGAGAGAGAGAGAGAGAGGTATAAGCAGAGGAGGGACAGAGAGAGAGGGAGACATAGAATCCAAAGCAGGCTCCAGGCTCTGAGCTGTCACCACAGAGCCCTATATGAGTCTTGAACCCACGAACTGTGAGATCGTGACCTGATCCAAAGTTGGACGCTTAATCAGCTGAGCACCAAGGCGCCCCCAGAGAATGCTACTATTAAGGGAAGAATGTGTGTGGAGCTGCTGCCTGCCAGCTCTTGTTGAGGCCAAAAGTCAAGCAACCAGTGTCTGCAGTTCTGCAAAGACTTAAGGTCTCCAAGCAGGGTGCTGCTATTGTGTGGTGCATTTCTGTGATGCCACTGTGTTCCACGTGTCCTGCTTCACCCTTGGTGAGAAACAAAGTCCAGTAAATCTCCTCAGGTCCAGAGATTGTTGCCATCATGGGCTGTGTTTCTATGGAGACACTACCTTTTATGGTCCTTGTCAGTCTTTCATGAGGTTTATAGTATAACAGTTTCAGGTTCAGAAAACTCTGATCCTGAAAGATAGATTTATATGAGTTCTGCTTCCAAATCATCCTTCCAAATCTTCGTTAAGCCTAAAGTCAAGCAGCATGTCTTTTCAGGCTGAGAGAACCTTGTTATTGAAGAGGTTTCTCAGAAGCTGCTCCCCATAAGGTGCCCTTCCAGTCCTTGGGGGATGGTGGGGCTGAAGACAAACAGGCATTTCTTCAGGGTCAGAGAGTATGTGTAAGGAGTGGAATGATTTCAAAGAGTAGCTGCTTCCCAGACACCTTTCCCAGATGTTGAGGGAGCCTGAACTCTAGTAAGATATCTCAGTGTCACAGGTCTCTCCTGAAGAGTAGAAAACATCTGAGGATGAGCTGCCTCCCAGGCCTGAAGAAACCCTGAAGATCAGCAACAGGTCTCTTCAGCTCCCATGAGTGCTATTGCTTAGGGAAGCACGTTTGAGAGCAGTGTTGGCAGCTGGTCTCCACCAAAAGGCTCAGCTTCTCTCGGCAAAGCCAAGAAAACCAGCCAAGGCCAAGGTTCCAAAGAAACCTTATATCTTTAGCAGATAAGTAAGAGTATCCCCATCCCAACCCTTGCTACCAAATCTGTGAAGTTTACCATTTCTCCTGCTTAGCAAAGATCCGTTTCTGAGGCCTCTAATTGTGCAGAGGTGCTTCACAGGAGAAATTGCCCGATAGCCATAGAGCCTAGCGTTGTTTGGTAGAGAAATTACAGAGACTGTCATAGAAAATGGTAGTCTGAATGACTCCAACCAAAGAAACCCAGAGGTAATTGAGAGTAGTGATAGAAATAACAGCTACTTAAGTGAACCAACCAACCTGCCTGATATTGAAAACTCTTTGGGAGTCTGAGAAGCATCCCTTCCAAGAAGAAGTACAAAAGGGAAAATCAAGATGATTTTCCCGCCCTTGTCCACAATATCATCATCTAAGTTAGGGAAGGGTGAGTCAGAAGAAGGGCTATCAGCGGCTCCTAGGCACCCCGAAGAGGCTCATCACAATATATCTAATTTGGCAGAGAAGTGACTGATCTAGACCCAATCTGCAACTGTGGCCAAGAAGCAACCTGCTTTGGGGAGAAAATAATGCCATCCTAGAGTAAGAGAATGATCATAAGACAATCCTAGTTGGAATTCCATCGTGCTGGCCGGGGTTCCCCCTAAGACCTCACATGCCACGCTCATGACTCTGGCCCTGCTTTCCCCTAAGTTGCAGCTGATAGGGAGTGACTGTCTCACTTCTTTCATCCTAACCAAATTTTATCAAGTATATCTCAAGTTCTTCTTCTTCAAAGGAGAGTTCCCAGATGTTTAAGTCACCCCCTTGGCATACTTCCTTTCTGGTCGCATTGGCCAGGAAAGGGTCACCTATCAGTGCCAGCATCAATCATATGCTAACACTTCATTACTTAGGCTCTGAAGGAGACCACTTCCCTACACATACATACAACTGGGCAGAGGCACCCCTGCAATGGGGGTCTTCCAGCAAGGAATAAATGAGGTAATGGGAATGGCAATTGGGTGACTAACACTGCCTACCATACTGTTCTTTAGATGTCCTGGGTCTAGAATATTGAACTTAAACATTGAATTTGGCATTTAAAGCAGGGTCTCAGAAACCCTTTCTTCAAAACTTAGCAGCACTGTCACTAAGGCGAGCAACTCACTTTTGGGCCTTTGTGTCCTTAATCTATAAAGTGGCAATAAATGCAAAAGCATCAATCTCAACAACACCAGAAACCCCAACAGCACTTAACGACACATAATGAGCTCACACTATGTGCCAGCAACTGTGGATTCTGTCCTTGGATCCTTACAGGGCTCTGAGATAGAAACTGTTGAAATCTTCATTGGAATCGACCTTTAGATAGATTTCAACACTTTCCCAAAGTTGCACGGCCAGTATATGGGGAATTCAGGCTAGAAACCTTCCTGCTCCAGAGGAAGTCTCTACAGTCATCTCTGGCTCTGGACAGGTTTGGAAACATGGAAAATAGAGGGCAATATGTTTTGCAAAAATCCGAAATGACAGGCTTAAGATGGAATCCAGGAATCATAGAATTAGGGAATAAACAGAAGAGGTAGATATTTGCAATAGGATTAGATTTGTCAGATAAAAATACAGGACACCCAGTGAAATTTGAATTTCAGATAAACAACAAATAATGGTTTAGTAAAACTGTGTCCTAAATGTTGCCTGGGACTTTCTTAATACTAAAAAATTTATTTGCGATTATCTAAAATTCAAATGTCCTGCATTTTCATTTGTTAAATCTGGCCATCCTAGATGGAATGAATAATGCCCAGGGGTGGATAGGTAGGTGGATGGAGGGGATGAATGGATAGTTAGAGGGACAGAACTCTTAGGGGTAATTCAACTATAAAGGAGTGTGCATATGTGTGGGTGAGTGGGTAGGTGTGGGTGTGTATATGGATGGTGCGATGTGCACGTGTTTTAGATTGGCAAGGGAAGGCAGGGCATATGGTAGGGGGTTAGAGTAGATAATCCAGCCTAGAGAACAAAATATTTGCTGCCAAGGAGATGAGAAAGTGAACATTTGCCTTGTGGTTACATCAGTAACTCACTGTGTAGTCTTTGATTAATCACATAACCTCTCTGTTATGCAGGGTTCCATGTTAATATAGACAAGATAACAATATTGGCTTTTTTCCCACCACATATGAAAACAAAGTCACTTGAGCATTGATAACAAATTCCAGGGTTGAAAGAGGGGCAAGGGAAGGCTGTTTTTGTTGAATTGTGTCAATGAGAAGGAAGAATATAGAAAGCTCAGGTAGGCTTGGGATTCTTTTCTAATTTCTTTGGGAAGCATTCGCTAAGTAATGATTCCAACCTAATATAGGGTGCACTGATTACAGCCTACACTTTGTTTCCAAGCCTTAATTCACATACCTGAATGTTTCCCTCGTTAGCTGTGTGCATCACCCTCTAACTGAATCAGCGGAAATTAGCAAATTCAGACATCAGCTGTTTCTTTCCTGTGTTTAACAGGAAGCCTATTGCAACCCGGTGATTCCTCAGGATTTATTTTTTCACAAGTGCCAAAGCAGCACAACACCAGCAGGCTCTGAGCTGGGAGCATGTGCCCATAAAAGCTGGTTTCTTTTTGTGGTCGCATTTGTATTGAATCGGCAAATGAATGGGGACTCTTATTATCTTGGAGGTAGAAGTCCATTACATTTCACTGAGCCTGTGTTATTTTGCTAATAAAACTAATACAGCCCAAGAAACAAGAACAGTGGAGGGCGGCAGGGTTAGTGCTTTCAGTGATATTCCCAGAGGCCTCTGAAGCAGCCTCCTACAAGTGATCAAATGTCACAGCAAAGGCGAAGCATGGTGCCAGTGTATGTGAAAACAGGAGAGAACCACAAAGGGCACAGATAGAGAAGACTCCAGCCAGGTGGCAAAAGAGGGTGGGGGAGGGTGTGAACCTAGTGACCCAGATGGGAGACAAGGCACCCCACGTCATCCTCTAACGCAACATACAATCAGTGAAGTGAAAATCATGAGATAATCATGACTTCCTGGTCACGAAAAAGACTTCCACACACATGAAGATGAAATGACTTACTCTAACGCACATGAGAGGCACTATTCAGAATCAGATCTACAGAGAGTGTAACCAGGACTTTTTTTCCCCAGACCCAGCAGAATTTTCCAAATGCTGTTAATTAATACCTGCCAAAATACAGCTTTCTCCCTCATACCTACAGCTGTTGAAATTCCCACCATTAGCATCCACTTTGGGGTTAAGCAGGGAAAGAAATGAACTATGCATTGTATAGCCCAGGCTATGTAGTGACAGGGAAAGGAAATAGGGACCAGTTTCTTTTTTTGGATATTTCATCCTGGTTGTCATTTTAGAGAACCGTATTGGAAAGCATATTTATTGACATCTGTTCATTCATTCATTCATTCATTCATTCACTAATCCATTCAGAAAATGTAAATTAAACTTCTATATGTCAGACAATGTGCTAGACACTGTGTAGTGGGTGGTGAATAAAAGACAAATGGTACTCGCCCTCTTGGGACTAATAACATGGTGGAGGAGACCAACATGGAACAAGGAAACAAAGGCCTCAGCACCAAATTCCTGGTTGTGAAAATGCTGTGGAGGATAACGATACGGTGTTTTGAGAATGAAACATAGGTGGCTTCTCCAGTTTAGAGCAGGCCACTCTAAGGTGGTGACCTAAAAAATGAGAAGAGACCTTGCAGGGGAAGAGTAAAGAGAAAGGCCCTGGTAATGAGAGAGTTCTGCCCTTGCCAGAAGCTGAAACAAGGCCCCTGGAGAGCCAGTGAGAGGAAGGCACAGCGAAAGGAAGGTGAGGGTGCCATGGTGGGCAGGAGTGCAAAAGACCAGCCTGGGCTTCTCTGTGCAATGAAAGCAGCTGCTGGTCCCGCCTCAGGGTGGAGAGGGCAAGCAGAAGGAGGGTGGACCCCACCACCAAGAGGACCGGGTAAGCTTAAATTTTGCCCAGTGCGCAAGTATATAATTCCGGGTGTACGTGGTAGGCCCGCTACTTTCATAGATAATTTCTCCCGTACTTTGAATTCTGTGTCTGCCCTTGACCCCACGCGTGGTAACTTATCCCATCTCCATATCTACGTTATGGCAAATGACCTTCAGTTCTACATGGGAACAGAGCAGAAATACTCCTCAGCTGCCACCTAGGTTTGTTAAACCTATTTTCCCAGGCTCCAAATGGACCCTGTGCCATAAACTGAAAGGTTTCTGACCACGTCACGGCCACCACCTGCTAAGGCTGTTTTCTGGTGCCAATCCACTTTCTCCAGTAGCCTTGTTTGCTGTTCGTGGCCAAGTAAACACCCAGTCTCAGTGCTGGGCAGCAGATCATTAGGAGTAACTGATTAACAGCTGCTGCCGTAGAAGTTCTAGAGTTTTGTTTTGTGCAACCTGAAAGGGTGCTTGCTTTATGATTTTTTAATTAGAGTGTAAATATTGCAGCCCCATAAACCTTGATTTATTGCTGACAGGTGTGAAAGTTTGCACTTGCTGTAAAAAGCCCCAAGTCTTCTGTTATCTCCAGCCTCTGTTTTCTCAGGCTCTCCTGGCAGCTGGCTGTTTGGGGTGCTTTCTCTGGCTGGGTTTACACACAAGGGCAGCACACAGCAGAATGGCCAAATGGAGAGCTTATTCTCTGATTTCCTCAATATCTCCTTTGGGGCCTCTTCCTTTGTGTCATTTCTCCCCTCTTCTTTCCAGAACCACTGTGTGATCTCAGTGGTTCCTCTGTTCCTGTGTTCTGATTTTTCTTCTGGTGGTATCACATGTTCTATGGCCCCTGTCCCTTTGACCGCCAAGAAACAAATTAATTTAAATACTTATTTATGGATTCATTCAGTCAACAAATATTATTGAGTAAAACTACAGTACACACATTATTCCAGGTGCCAGAGAGACAGCATCAAGCAGGCTGAACTCCTTGCCATCACAAAATATAAATTCTAGAGGGGTGAGATAGAAAACATGCACATGACCTAAAAATCATAAATATTATGGAGATGATAAAATTGGGGCACATGTAAGAGAGGAATTGGAAAGCTGCTTTGGCCAGAAGGGCAGGAGATTAGGTTATCGTCTCCATCTTTCCAGCATGTGGCCCCATACTTCTGTTTCTTTTGAAAGACCAGTTTTATCCTTCTCACTCTCACCCCATATTGACTTCTCCAACCACATGACCAAAAGTGACCATCACATCTCTCTTTACGTATTGATATAGTACAGGCAATCAACAAAGACCTGGGTCCTCACTCCTAAAAAGCAGAATCTGATTGATCCACCTTGGGTCAGTGTGCATCTTTGCGAAAATTAGCCTTGAGCAATCACCCGCATTATCTACGAGTTGGACTTGGTCCCCATTACCATGGGCAGATGGAGTATTAATTTTATAGAAGAAGGAGAGTATGGGCCAGGAATACATACAAATGGATTTTTGCCATCACAAGAATTAATTCTGGGAGAGAAGAAAAATAAATAGATAAATACAAGATGTGGTCCTTATCTTCAAGGTGCTTACAGTCTCAGAACTTAAGATATGCATACACGAAGATCCTGCTCAAATATAATGCAGTAATAAGTGGTGCTTCTAATTTACATCAAGGACATTAAGTAATGTAAAAGCTCAGAAAGGAGCCAGTAGTGTTTCATTGGATCAATGGGGTGATTTGAAAATGCTTCAGACGGAAGGTAGGTTTAAAAAACCCAGGAATGAAGGGAAAGACAAAAACTCAGAAACAGATTTGTTCCTGGTTTTATTTTGTTTATTTTTTTTTATTTTTAAAGAGCCAGATGAAATTGTACTAGTTATCAGAAAGGTAACCAACTATTAATCTTATTTACAGATAGCTGTTATTTTGTAGACCTCTCCCTTCCTACAGAGAGGCAGTAATCCAGGAAAGCATTGATGGCGTCTTAAAATGAAGAAGTAGAATAAGCACCATACAGAAACAGTGGGATTTTTAGAACCAACATGTTCTGATAAACTCAACTAAATAATATAATTACCTACTTGTGCTCAGAATTCAAAATCTGGCCATCTAGAGAAACTGTCGGGAATAAAACCCCACTAGCTATTCAATATACTCTCAAAATCCTCCAGGGAAGGAAGCCAAATTGCTTTTCTAAATATTTGGAATTTTAAGACTTCTCAGTTCCTATCATCATGAATTACTTCATGCCTATGGCAGTTGATCTGAGTTGGCTAACAAAATTTACCTGGACAGTGGTGTTTTACACACCCATGTTATGATTAGCAATAGTGCATTTTTCACTTGAACTAGTGTCCCAGTTTGGACAATAAATTGAAATTTTTCATACTCCTAGGGCAGATGGATTTTAAAAAGGGACATCTATTATTATTTCAAATATCAAGAAATAAGACAGAACAACTTAAAAAAAAAAACATCTGAGGTAAAAGCCTCTAGATGACTTGGACTTTGAGATATTAAGTCACTTGGAAGTTTCTAGGTGACTATAGCAACTTCTTACAGACTTCCAAGGCATTACAAAATTCTTCCTGCATTACTATGCTTTCTCTTATTCTAACACTGTCAGGCAAACGGCCTGATCTTAATTCTTAGGTTTATATTCCCAGAGTTAAAAAGCAAATGAGAATGCACCATAGCTTTTTGATAAAACGACAGCTATGACTATCTTTGGCCAGAAGAAACATATTTTTGACAGCAAACTAAAGATTGAGTGGGATTTTATCAGCTTTTCAAACACTAAAGTGAAAAAAATAAATGAGTAAAGGATTTGTGTGTCATTCAACAGAGTTTTAGTGTCAGCCATAATAGTTCTTAGTGGAAAAATGTTTAATACCTTCTACTTAATCAAAACTAAATTCCTCATAAATGACTATTTGATAAAAAGAAAGAAATGCTTAGTAGTAACTTATCCTACAATGTAGAATTGTCCCTCCAATCTCAAAAAATAAAGCAAAGCTGATTGAGAATATTCTAAGTACAGTATTAGGGTTTTGACAAACAATAAAATCTCAAATACCAAATTGCTCAGTCAGAAACACAATTGGATAACCTTGGACAAGTTGATCCCCACTGATTATTTTTCCCCAGAAGCTTAAAGTGTGAATAAAATGTCCTGGTATTTCACTCTCTCATCAGTTTTTATGTACTGGGGTTTTCAAGTTCCTTAGATCCTTCTATTCTATTATCCTCCGTTATCTCTCTTGGAGTCTGTTCCGGGAATTACTCATGCATAAAGATTATGTGAGGAGCCTTCGTCTCTAGTGCTTTTTCCTAATTGTCAAATTTACAGTAAAAGGGATAATAAGTATTGAATACTGATTGATCCAAGTTTTCATAAATGCTATGGCAATTTCTAGACACAGAGAGCAATCATAACATAGTTTGTAGTAGACTGTCTTAATTAACAACTAGATGATTTCAAATTTTTTTCTGAAAAAATAAAATTGGAACATAGCTAATCCCCTTAGTTTTGATAACAGAGGGCAGGAAAAATGAGCCTCATTGAAAATGCAAAGCTAGACTTCAACTGAGATGATTTCTTTAGTCCCTTCATTGATTTAAACTTTGTCTCCTTTTTTGTGTCACAGGCCAGTCCTGAGGCTAGAGGTGATAGTATAGACTAATGGTTAGGAATACATGAATTAAAGTCACACTGCCTAGGTTCCAAATCCCAGCTCTGCTACTTGCTAGCTGGATAAACTTGGATAGATTTCTTAATATCTGTTAGTACCAGTTTTCTTATTTATAAAATATCAATAGTGCCTATCCTGGTGAGTTAAACACACATTAAGTATCAACACAGAGCCAGGCATAGAAAATAATCTTAAAAAAATGTTACCCTATTACATGAAAAAAAAATAATAACTCTAAGATAAAAAGCTTAGATCACCAGCTCCTGAATAATCATAGACTATACATTTCTTCTCTAGCAGATCGTGGTTATCTGCTGACATCCTCTCTTTAATTCATGATGCATTCTCCAGCTATAAGCTAAAAGTTCTCTATCTTTTTGGCACAGACTGAGCACCATTCCCCAAGGAGGCTGTTAATTCATTCAGGCCAATGGTAGGCAATCATTATAAGCAATTCAAAGTTCCCTTTGGACTTCCTTTGGGATGAGGATACAACCGCTTCTTTATTATTTCTTAGAGAAAGGGTGACATCAACCTTTGTAATGTATTAGGGTTGACCCCAAAATAGGAGGAAGTATTTTCACTGAGTTACATTTCTGACCAACTGTCACATGTCAGGAAGATTTCAGACACAGTTCCTTCTGGTTTACGTTACCATGTATCTAACAGACAAAACTGGGTTCATATACAGTGTTTCTTCAACTTCCACATTTCAGAATTACCTTTGGAAGGTGTTCTTTTGATTTATTCAAGTGCTTTTGCTAACTCGGTTATACACAGGTAACTACTTTTTTAAGACAAGAATGTTTATAGCAGTTTCAATAATGGTTGCTAAATAATAAAACAAAAAAGCATATATCCATCAGCAGAAGGATGGGTAATAAAAATGTGATATATTTGTGTAAAGGAATATTCTTTAGCAATAAATAAGAATAAAATAAAATAAGGGGCACCTGGGCGGCTCAGTCAATTAAGCATCTGACTTTGGCTCAGGTCATGATCTCACGGTTCATGGGTTCAAGCACCGCCTCGGGCTCTGTGCTAACAGCTCCGAGCCTGGAGCCTGCTTTGGATTGTGTGTTCCCTCTCTTTTTCTGCCCCTCCCCAGCTGGTGCTCTGTTTCTCTCTCTCTCTCAAAAAATAAATAAAAATGTTAAAAAGTTTTTGCTGATTAAAAGGAGCCTGGTAGAAAAGGATTTATAATGTGCAATTCCATTTATATGATGTTACAAAACAGGCAAAATTAGCGCATAGTCTTTTGAATTTGTTGTTGTTTTAGTTTTTTCACTTGAATATAGTTGATACACAATGTTACATTAGTTTCTGGTGTACAATGTAGTGATTCAACTTCTCTACGTGTTATGCTATGCTCACCACAGTGTAGCTACCATCTGTCACCACATGCAGCACTTAAGACACAGGTAACCACTATTATTTCAATTAAGTATCAGGGCACACAAATCTTGACCTATTTACACTTATATTCAATCTAACAATTCTTTCTCAGCATGATATCAACAAAGTTCTGGTTTTTGTAAGCATTTCAAGGTTCAAATCAGTTTTATTCCTAGCATTCTAAAACTTTGCTCTAATTACCAAGAAAGTCAGTCACTTTTCAGAGCATATATTCTTTTCTAGATATAACAGCTACTGAAATCTAAGAGCAATTCATACTTAATTTAACTTATGGCATGCCGGAGTAATGCTTGGTATATAGCTTGGGTAATTTGGGCAAATAGCATATTCTACCTTATAAGAATACTACCTTATTGTAAGTGTTCTTCTCTACAATCCCCCTAAATGCCTCTCTGAAGAGCCAGATCTCCATGCTTCTCATAGGTAAGTCCAGTTTTATAGGTAATTCAGGAAAGGCCTTATTGGTAATTGCTCTCAACAAAACTCTGATGTGGTCAAAGTATCTATCTGTTGTTCCTGTTCACAAAGTCTACCAAACTCCCTTCAGCAGCATGGTTTTGACCATTTTGTCTAGTTTGCAACAGGTCACTTTCCTAAAGGATTTTCCAAAGGGACTCTGGCTAATACAAACATGAATACTATTTTTCTCCTACTCTTTTAATTCCCGCTTGACAGAATCAAGACTTTGGACTGAACCATGAATTAATATATTTTAAAAGAGTAGTTTTAAGATTTCCTCCATGAGTACTACTCACACATTGGGATCACTGAGATAGTATGTAGAAGACACTGTTTTCAACATGTCTTTATTTCATAAGGAAAGCAAAGAGCTGTGAAGTGACTAAGTATTTCTATTCCATTTTCATGAAATCATTGGTAAGAAGAGACAAAACGTTAGAGCCAGCCTCTTGGGACTGTCTTAAGTGAAAAGAAAGTTTTTTACTCTTATTTTTTAAATCTTGCTGCTGGATGCCAGAAAAGGCACTTGATAGGATACAATTGCTACCAGTGATAAAATTGTGCATGAGAAACCCTCTTTTTTGGCACTACAGTAAAGAAGAAAGTAGAGCGAGGGAGAAAAGTCACCTTTGTCAGACAGAAGGTTAAATGTATTAAAATAAACTCTTAATGGAACCAAAGTGAAGACCTGTATCATGTCCAAAATTTCTGGTGGGAAAGTTTCATCAGCAATGAACTATTTCCCAAGTGGGATAATTGATGAGCAATGCAGTATTTCACAACAGAAGCAATGCAGTATTTAGTAGACCCAGAAACACATGGAATCTTCTTCACACCAACTCAAAGTGGTCAAGGTTTGCATTTGTTTGTTTGCTTTAAATACTTAATCGAATCCATCAACCTGGTGGTTAAGGTTGCCTCAATACCCTAAATTGAATTTATCAGAATTCAGGTCTTTTTTTTTTTTTTAATTTAAGTACATATGATGAAAAATAGCCTAACTCAGTGAATTGTTTCCATGTATTTCATTGAAATAAACTAAAACTACTTCCTATTCCGACCTCTTTACTTCCCATTCATTGGACAAAACCTTTGAGTTTATTTTCAATCCCTAACACTGGTTTGAATTTCTCCTAGCAAGGTTATCAGCTTCATTTGTGTGGACAAAGAAAGTGGTAACCTTTCCGTTCTAATCCTGGCATCTAATCTCAGAGGCATACAACATATTTGATCATGTCTTCCTTCTGTCTTCTCTGACTCTACTTTCTTCTCGTTTCTGTTCAATTTATCAGATTGCTCTAATTCAAACTCCTTTTCTGGATCTTCCTCCTCCTCTACCTTCTTGTAATAGCTCATTGCCCCAAGATCAATATTGACCCACATTTCTTCTTTATCCTAAGTTCCTACGTAAATTCATCCAAGTCCATGATTTAATCCATGTGCTATTGACTGTCAACTTTAGTTTACAGACCTGACCACTCCCCTGAGTTCCAGCCTCATATATCCAACTGCCTCCTTGACATCTCCAACTTTGTGTCAGTAGGGATCTCATCTTTGAGATTTTTTAAACATATCTTGAATCCTCCCCTTCAACTCACCATTTAACACCTTCACACCCTACTTCTCCAAATGTTCCTGTCCTCAGTCTTCCCCATTTCAGTGAAGAGTGTATCATCCATTCAAGTGGCTCGAATCAAGGTCTTAAGAGTCATATTTAATTCTTAACCGTCTCCTCCTCAATGATTTGGCCCAATGATCCTAATGCAAACCACCATCACATCCTTTCTAATTTTTTAGTAGCCTGTTAAACCATCTCTTTGTTTTTAATTTTACTTTGTACACAGCATCCAAAATGATCTATTTTATTGTAACACAAATAACATAACTCCTCTGCTCAAAATTTTAGTTGCCCTCTGGTCACACTTAGAGTAAAATCCAAATAGTCCATTGTGGCCTAGGGAGCTTTGCATGATCTGGCCTGTGTCTAATTCTCCTCTCATCTCTTGCTGTGTCCTAAACCACTTAATCTGTTATAATCAGAGTTATTTTCCCTTTTCCTTGAACACACAGAACTGATTCCTGCCTCAGGGCTTTGCATTTACACTTTCCTTTGCCTCTTTCAATGGCTCCTTCTTGCTTCTTGAGGTCTCATTGTGAATGTTACTTCATAATGTAGTTGATTCCATTCTATTCCCTCTGTCACTATCAGAATAGTGGTTTCCCCTGAGAAGATGAGAGTACAGATTGCCTAGAAAGGTGAATGAGGGAGCTTTATGGATAATAAGCTTGAGTCACCAGATCTGTGCATTTGTCAACTCTAAGTGAAGATTTGTGCATTTCGTTGACTGTAAATTTAATTTCAAAAGGAAAAAAATAAATACATAACTCTAGTTACTGCTGTACATAACTAGACATAACATAACATACTGCTGTACTAAAGTATATAGGAAAAAATGTACTGATGTCTGCAATTTACTCAGAAACACTTCAAAATCTATGGTATATTGATAGATGGAAAAGGAATGTATAGAAGAAAAACATATGTGATAAAGCAGGTATAGTACAATGTTAATGGCAGAATATAGATGGTTGGTATATCAGTTTTAACTATAAAATTAATCTTTGCTGGGGTGCCTGGGTGGCTCAATCAGTTAAGTATCCACCTCTTGGTTTTGGCTCAGGTTGTGATCTCACGATTTGTGAGTTCTAGCACCGCACTGACCTCCACGCTAACAGTGTGGAGCCTGCTTTGGATTCTCTTTCTCCCTCTCTTTCTCCCTCTCTTTCTCCCTCTTTTTCTCCTTCTCTTTCTGCCCCTCCCCTGCTCACGTTCTTTCCCTCTCTCTTTCTCTCTCCCTCTCTCTCTCTCTCCAAATAAATTTTTTAAAAATTCATCTTTACTATATGTTTGAAAATGCTATAATAAAATCTTGGAAAATTATTTTTAAAATATCTAAAGGGAATCAAAGTTATTGGATCTGACCAGATAGTTCAAAAGGTGCTAGATATTACATAAATACACCAAGAGAGCTGTACCTATATCCCAGGAAACTAACTAGAAAAGGTAATGGAAAATTAAAACTCAATTCATAATAGCAACATAGTTATTATAGCAACAAAATTTGTAAGACTCGATTCATAATAGAAAAGCTATGATATACATAGAAATACATCTGCCGATATATGAGAACAATATGAAAAAAATTATAAGACTTTTCTGAACTGCATAAAACCTGACCTGACATCTTATATCTCAGTGTAGAATGAGTGATCATAAATATTATAGAATGTAAACATTAGCCAAACTACTATAAATTCAATGCAATTTCAATGAAAAAATCTAATGGAAACAGTAACATGAAAAATTGATTACAAAGTATATTTGAAAAAGCAAATAGGTAAGAATATTCAAGAAAATTTGGAATAAAAATTAAAATGAGAGGGAGAACTCTTTGGGATGTTAAAATAAATCATACCATTTTCACAATTAAAACACTGTTGAGGGATGCCAGGGTGGCTCAGTTGGTTAAGCATCTGACTTGGGCTCAGGTCATGATCTCATGCTTTGTGGGTTTGAGCCCCACATTGGGCTCTGTGATAACAGCCTGGAGCCTGCTTCAGATTCTGTGTCTCCCTCTCTCTCTGCTCCTCCCCAGCTCAAGTTCCAGTTCTCTTTCTCAAAAATAAATAAGCATGAAATTTTTTTTAAAAAACAATGTTGATTAACCAAATAGATCAATGGGACAAAATAGGGGGGCCAGAAAAGGACATTTATAAATACAGCAACTTAATATGTCATGAAGAGTCATTTTAAATCAGGAGGTATAGGATTTAATGAAGTGTTTGCATGGTTACATATATATCTATAATAATGTTCAATCTCTATAATGAATTCCAAGTATAATAAATTTCTAATAAACATAATACAAAAAACTAAATTTGCCATTAGAAAATAAAGATTTTATATCATTGTGGTAGGTTATATCTTCCCGAGTATAACATCATGAACCATAGAAGATACATTTGACGGATTAAACCATGTACAAAGTAAAAATCTCCATAAATAAATAAACATTATAAACAAAGATTTAAAACAAGCAGAGAGTGAGAGAATTATTTGTGACATAGATACGTAACATAGACAGAGTATAGATAAATGAAGCACAGGAATAAAGCTATTTATTACATATGTAGCCAGGTTTAATCTCTAATATTTTAAGAGTTTTTAAAAATAAGTAATGAATGGGAAAAGATGCTAAGTTTCATTAGAAAATCAGAAAAATACACATCAGGACAATAGACTATCTCCCTTTTGTTAGTTTCAGTCTGTAAATGATGAAAATAAAATTTAAATGGGATTTGATAACAAATACTGTTAGGAAAAGTGTGGGGGAAAACTTTTCACACAGTGGTGGTAGGAATATAAAAGTTCTGAAAGGATATTTTGTGGATCTATTAAATTTTAAAATAGTCTTTTAATCACACACTCCAAGTTTAGTCATACATCTTTATGTACACAAGTACATAAAGATTAATGTCCAAGTGTATTTATTGCAGTGTCTAATAATAGCATCTTATTGAAAAAAATCTATGTTTGCAACTGTCAGAAATGGTTATATAAATGGTACATTCACAGTATAATACTATGTACAAATTTAAAGTTTATATACTGACATAGAAAGAAATTCATTATTTATTATTGAGTAAAAAACAAATAAGTTCTAAAATAATATGTATCTGATTGTTTATATTTGTTTAAAAATCGACATACTTTTTAAATGTATAAATATGACCCCAAAATATAAAAACTAAAGTCTCAACCGGGATTTCCTATAGGAAGGATGTCTATTGAAGGAGTGTAAAGGGAGTGAATAATTTCAATTTTTATGTTCCCTCTTGGATTTTATATACCATCCCCTCCCACACTATATAGATTTTATAAAATAGTGTGAAATTTCTTAAGAAGAAATTCGAATGAAAAAAGAAAGAGAGGAAAAGGGATGGGAGGGAAAAAAAGAAAGATGGAGAGAGAGAAGGAATGTAGTGCACCGTGGAGAGAAAGAGAACTAATAGAAATGAGAAAGATTTGGAGAATGAAAGATAAGGCAGCAGAGACAGTGAGTAATGAGGTGTGAGGAGGGCCAAACCTTCCTAGCCAGTATGCTTGGACTCTGGAAAGAAGGCCCTGAACTCCACACTGAAGAGGGGACCATGTATTATAAACACACACATGTACAATATGTTCACAAACTCATGAGCATTCTGTCACTCCGGATCTGATGTCCAGTACTGGCCCAGCAGGACTGTAAACATCCACTGTAATAATAACCACTGTTGAAGCCCCAAGGGGAGCAGTGCGTCTCTCTATCTATCTTCTTATGTCTTTAAAACAAAAGGCAGCTTCATCTGAATGCTAAGAAGGTTTGTGGGTGGTGCTTTTGCTGACTTCAGAGACAGACACTGCATCAAGTGCAAGGACTATTTAAGCAACTAAAGCATTTAGTCAGAGAGAAGACAAATTAATTAACTTGTCAAATCCTTCCTGCAAGATAGCATGAAGGCAATAGATTCTTGCATAACGAAGTATTTCCAAGTATCTATTTTTTGCTTCTCTTTGTTTTCCAATTTCCAATTCCTCCAACTTATGGTTTGGGAAAAACAGTGCAGTATTTGAAAGAATTGTGTATATGGCTGCAGGAACATTTTTCAGCATGAAACAATTCATAATTTTCTTAAATGGGTGTGCACTTTGTGTGTCTGTGTGTGTGTATATGTAACTACATGTTACATGCATGAAATATAACACCAATTCCTTCTATTAGTGTATAAATCTAGATATTATTTTAAGAGGTGATGAAAATCACAGTGTAAGTGTTAATAATTTGTATGAGGAAGCTAACATAATTTATAATGATCTTTTTATAATGGTAATTTATCATAAGCAGTTCATTTAAATATTCAAACATGATGTATAAAATTCTTAGTGTTGACTCAAGAATTTCACTGACAATTCAAGATGCTACCTCTACAGTAGAGTAAAATTTCTAAAACTGAAATTAATAAAAGGCTCTAATAACTACAGTGAGACAAGAGTTTGTCAAATTTGGCATTATTGTCAGTAGTACATAAATTATGCAAAAATCTTGATGTAGTAACACAATCAGTGATTTTGCTGAAATGAAGGTAAGAAATATATTTTATGGAAAATACACAATAATTTATGAATTATTTATGTCTAGTGTTATTACTCATCCAACATCATTGGCCCATCATTATTTTAAGACAAGTGTAATACCACCACGCGTGCAATAATTGAATACAGTAGTCTTTTGTATTTTGCTTTCAGTGATATAAAAACATCAGCCTTATTCTTTCCTTTTTATTATTATAAATGAACATATGTCAAGCTTTGAGAGGTCTGAGAAGGAGATATAGCTTATTTAACAGTTTGCTAACTTGATTTAAATCTTTTAAATATTTAATCATAAAGTCTATAGCCCTCCATTTGTACCCTTGCCCAGGCCTGCAAATTTTAGGTAGCGACCTGTTGTTAGCTTCTTCACAGTTTAAGCCCTCTCTGCAGCCTTTTTCCTGTGCCCTGACACTCCACACTTGGGAAACACTGCACGCAGCCCACCAATCTATAAATCTTCTAGGACAAAACTTCTCTTTGCAAACTGGACCCTTGCTTTCTTTGTGGTTTTAGCCTCCCAACCTCTTCTAGGTATGAAAATCCCACATGGAGAACCTGGTCCTTTTTGACATCTCTAGATAACCAAGCCTCTAGTGAGGGCACTTGCCATTTTCCAAGCACACTACCTGCTGCCCTGATGGGAGTATAGTCACGTGGTCCACAGAGAGCAAGGGTGGGGGTTCGATGAGGAGAGTCTCTCTTGCTTACCTGTCTCTTTGAATACATGTAACTTTTTTTTGTGCTGGAATAAGCACTGAATTGGGCATCAGATCCCTATTCAGTAGATTCAAGCATTGGTGCTATTCTGTGTGCTCTTATCCCTAGAAAGCCATGTTGTCTTAGATTTTTCATTTATAAAGTGAAGGGGAAGGTGGAAAGGGAATTGGATGATTTCTCCTTAACCCAACTTATTGTGGAACAATATGTCAGTTCACTACCTCTGCCAGGAAGTAATGGGAGAGAGAGAAATTGAACCCCTATAACTATCACTGAGCAAGGGGTGAGGGAGTAGGCAGTTGGGAGACACTGGACTGGATGATTTACAATTCTAGCTCCTAAGGTTACCATATTAACTGCTGAAATGTACAGGCATGACAAGATAGTGACACTAAAGGCAGATGAAATTCTTTGAGAAAATAGCTGTAGCTTCTTTTCTAGGCCACAGATTTACTACAAAAGGAGTCGAGCTATTTTCCCCTTTAGCTCCCCAAAAAGATCAATAGGAATTTGTGATACGGATATCTGGAATTTTCCCTGAGAAAAAAATTAATAGGCTATTGTTTTTAAGGCCTACCATTACTTTTAACGCACTATTTTCCAAGGTGACCACATCTTCCAAGCTCTTCTGCAATGTGATTGCTTTAACTGTAGCATGTGGTGGCAGTGACACTGCCATTTCCATACATAGCCCTTCACTGGCCTGGTGACTGATTCACTAGTCAGTGTCCTGTCTCTTGGATTATTTGGTTTTAGAATCCTCTCTTTGGGAGCAAAGCTGCCATGCTTTAAGGCAAGACTGACTGTGATATTAAAAAATTAAAGAAAATGGGGCACCTGGGTAATTGTCTAACTTTGGCTTATGTCATAATCTCACAGTTTGTGAGTTCAGCCCCGCATTGGGCTCTGTGCTGACAGCTCAGAGCCTGGAGCCTGCTTTGGATTCTGTGTCTCCCTCTCTCTTGGCCCCTCCTCTTTTCACACTCTGTCTCTCTCTCTCTGTCTCTGTCTCTGTCTCTCTCAAAAATAAATAAATGTTAAAAAGCTTTTTTTAATAAATAAATTAAAGAGATGTGATATCATCTGTACCTTAATACTATAATGAATTTAAATATAGAAATAGACACATACGTTTATGTGTTTACTTATAATAGTTGTGTATGTAGTTTATATGCAGTTTTATCAGGATATGCTATTTAATAAATTAGTAGATGAAAAGTCCAACTGAACTGGGTAAAATCCATGTTCACATTTTTAGATTAAATGTTTTTTAAAAGGAATCATAATTTCCCACAACTTATTACTTAGAGTCAAAAAAGAATCTATTCAGGATGGGATGAATCCTTTCTTCCCCAAATGACTTCCCCTACTCCCATGCTGTTGCTGTTCCCAAGTGAATGTGAGCCTTCTAGTTCTCTTGCTTACCACCCAAATTAATTTTTAATGAAAATGGTGGTTCTTTTATCTCAAGTTCTACCTTTCAAACTTGCTCTGTTAAGCAAATTTTTTCTAGAAAAAAATTGACAGAATAAAACATATAGGCAAATACTATGTTGGTCTCAGGAAGGCAGCGAGCTATTTATCAGCACAATAATGGAAATAGAAAATTCAGGCTGGTGATTGCTGAAAATGGGTGAAGCTCAAGAAAGACCAGGAACCCTTCAATTGCAGAATGAGCCTTTGTTTTCACTTGCCGAAGGCAGAGCCTAGGATAGTTTGGTCTGGCTGCCTGCTTCCTGTCTGCCCCACAGTTTTGCCAAAGGCACAGCTTACTGGCAGAGAAACTGGCTGAAACCCACAACGGAGAAAAAGATGAAAAAGAATGAGAGTTCATCACATGGGAATGTACCTGAAGCTTGTCATTCAAAGATAATTAGACCTCGGTGAGGGATGAAAGGCAGTATCCTTATCAGACAGCTGTGGGGTTGTGGTGGTGGTTGTTCTTTTTCTTTTTCAGTAGACTTTGGTTTAGGGGGAAAATGTGACCCTTTAAAACTAATACCAACTACGCTAGCATCTCTTTCAAATACATAAATACCAAAACTAAGAGGAAGGACCCCAGGGTAGGAGAAATGCATGCCATGTCAGAGGGGATTATTTCCTTTTCATATTTAAGAGGTCAGACATGATTAATATCTGTCCTGACCTAAAAGGAAAAAAGGTAGGGCTTTCCTAATTCTCCTAGTCTTACCTGAGCTAAACAACTTTTCTGATGGACACTGATAACGCCACAATAACATTTCCCTGGAATGTGAACCATTTTTGCTCACAGCTAAAGAGCCTATGACATGCTGCATAAGTGGAAGAACAGTATATCCTTTAAGATGATGACAAGGTTAGGTTTACGTTAGGGTCTCATACTCTTGCCTGAGGGGAAGAAAGAGAAGGAGATGATATGGGAAATTTATCTGATTCCACTGAGGCCTTAACTAAAAATTCAGTTCTTCAGATTTTTTAATATGTGCTTACTTTTGTTCTCTGGATATTGGAATGTGCTCAACATCATGTGAACATTCTTTGATGTTTCGTGAAATCATGGTGACCTGGGACTGGTCCCAATCTCAATTCATTTGCAAGGCTAGCATTGCACTTTATTGTGAAAATATTCTCGACTTTTATTATTCTCGTGGATATATCTATTTATGGACTAGAGAATTTTATTCTATCTTCGCCTTTTCATGCGCACACATGGGATATCCAAAGAACTGCATATAAAAGCACAAAATCTCCTACAGTATGTGGATATGAACAGCAGTATGACGCAGTAATGAAAATAGTTTCAAAAACAAGTGTTACCTCTCTTTTCTCTTGTATTCGGGCAGACATTATATCATTCTTGGTTAATAATTAGTGCTGGAAGCTTTATCTAATTGACTTCTGCCATCTAGGCCGCTGTGGCTTAAAACTGATGTATTGAGCCAAGTGTTGCTACAAAGAAGTCTTAGTGCCAGACTGAGCAATTTCTAGATAAGTATTATTTATCTAAAAGTAATAAAAACTCTTTCAGTTATAAAAGAGTTATTTACTTACAAGCTATTTTATAATATACTATCCCACACTATATATAATCAGTTTAGAACCATACTGATGGTGTTTAAATCCCAGATGTTACTAGATCTATAATCTTGAGCAAGATATTTAACCTCTCTGTGTCTCAGTTTTCTCACCTGAAAACTGAGGATGATAACAGTACTAACCTCATATATATTAAATCATTAAATCATTAAAATGATTAATTTTGTTAAGCATTTAGAACTGTGTCTGGCATATACCAAGTGTCCTACAAATGTTTGTGAAAAAAAAAATCATACCTACCTAGTAGAATTAGATAAATACTGCATACTCTTGTAATGGCTTAGTGCCTGGCATATGGTAAGTACTACATGCACGCACCAGCATTGCACAAATTAGAAAATGCTTCTTCCACTAGCCACATGTCGCACTGGTATCAAGAGCGGGAGGAGACAAAAAGTGAGTAAGGACAGGAGACTGACCTTTATTTTGCAGTTACTATCTTCCAGGCACCTCATTACGCACCAAAGTGTATATTGTTTCTGCCAATTTTCTGCCAAATAGGTATACCTACAGCAATTTTATGTAAGGGGAGATAAGACTCAGGAAGGTGAGCTGTGTAAGGTGAACAGTAAGAGCATGGAGCAAACGAGGCCTGGAGAACTCACTTTTGTCAGACCCCAGAATTCAAACTTACTCCGCTGGATTTCACTGTCCACAGTTTAGGGCTTCGAGGAGCTACCAGTTAAGTGGGGTAGATAAATACACAGAAGTAATTGTGGGCATATGGGAAGATGACAGATGTCTGAACAAAAATATAAGGAGTATAGGTTCACAGCAAAGCAAGAGGTATCTGGTTGGAGAGAATGGAGGAAGAGCTTTAGAAAAAATACGGCATTTGTTCTCAACACCTAGAAAAAGAGAAAGAGTGTTCCTCCAACAACAGTGATCGCTGACTACAGGACATGCTCAGCTTTGAGCATTAGATCCCACAAAGAGCAAGGGGTAGTGGGAAATGTGGGAGGAGTAAATACTGAATCTAGGTGGGGGGACAGGGTGAAGGGAGAAGACGAGGAGAATATCATTTTGGAAAATATCACGAACAATATTTTTGCCTTAGAATCCTCACATATGAATATATTTTAAGCCTTGGAGAACTGTGCAGAACTCAGACTTATTGCCCACTTCGCCACGAAGGTGTTACTTGCCTCTTGGCCCACTGTAGTCTCCGTGACTTTGCTGGGCTCCCTGAACAGGCTATAGTCTCAGGTGAAGTCCCAAGATAGCATGGCCTTTCACTCCACATGCCAAGCCCCATCAGTGCTAAGACACCTCCCCACTTCTAAACTTGGATGAATGCCAAACTGAGAGGCTTGGGATCTGGCTGGTTGTGTCCTGAGTTGTAAAGAACAGAACCAGAAGTATGGGGAGGTAGCTCTCCAGGGTAAACTTTGACCAATGAATAAAAGAAAGTGGATGGGGTGAGGAGTGAGGCAAATAGGTTTCCTTCATTTTCTCCCCTCCAGGGTCTATTTCGAAGTTTAGTTTCTTCTGAGTGCCTAACTCAGACATGCTGAGACACCTGCAGTGTCTCTTTGCAGCTCACTGGGAAGCAGATGTCAACTCAGTTACTCATAGCATTGTGTTGCTCAGCATCTATCCTTGCTTTGTTTCTCTTTTTCCTTCTCCTTCACCACGGGCTTCTGCCTCTCATATGTAAGCAATAAGCACTTTAATCCTTGCCTCAAGCTCTGCTTTCTAAAGGACTAGGGCTCAGGCAAGAACACTGTGTTTGCTTATATGTCTGTACACTTAGCTATCCTGCTTTCTCCAGCACTTCTTACCAGACCCTCTGAAGATCTTGAAAAGTTTTATAAAGAGAGTTTATTAAAATTTAATCTTTAGACCAAGCCACAGTGTTCTCTGGAGCTTTCATACACCATTGGATTCAAAAATCTAGTGAAAGATATAGAGTTCACATTTGAGGATGCTAGTATCATTCTTGAGAAGAACTAGTTAACCCTCTGCTATTAGTGTTGTTACTGCTTCCAGTAGTTACTTGTTGGGTAATCCAAATAAATACATAGATGTATTCACTAATTCACTCAGCGGCTAAATTCTTAGTACTTTCTACAACTTTACTAAGTACTGAGATGTGTGTGTGTATGCGCGCGCGCACGTGAAAACATGTGCATATGCTTATTCATCTACCTACTCTAGAGAACGTAAAATCAGACAAATACTAAAAATGAAACATCACATTCAGAATCTACATACAGACCGTGTAAAAACAATGTGTTGATCACAACCTTAGCTTTTATATTTGCTTAAGTGGCGGTTAAAGCACATGACAGTTAAGTTATTGGTTTAATACCTAACCTTTGTATCAGCTGATGAGTTCGAACTTGTTCTTTTGTCTTGAGTCTTTTGTTAACATATGTATTTTTTCTCTGTTTCCCTTTTCCCCTTTTTGGACTGTAGCTCAATCCCCTTGTCTTGCCTCTCTTGATTGCTGCTGAGTCTTTTCTGGAATTGATAAAATCAGATTATTTGCTTTATTTTTTCTTGGTAGTGTTAGCTTCCTGGCTTTGTTTAGCCTTGGATACTCTGATAAAGCCATTGGTCAGGTTATTACATTTACAGTGATTTTGCCGGAGGAGGAAAATACCGATGATCCTATAAGAGCAAGAGAAATGGAAAAACCTAGCTCCGTGTCTTTTTGGGTGAGATGTGTGTTTCAAATCATCAGGAAAGCAAAGTCATAAAGCAGTCTCACCCCAAAAAATTATCTTGTCTATAGCATTTTCTTTCCCTGTGTGAGTCTTCCTCAGCCTTGACGGAAAGTACGGGCCTAACAAGAGGCAAAAGACAACAAACATGTCAATCATCCATGCAAAACAACAAAATGTGAAATGGAACTACTTGAGAACATATGCCACTGCCCGCTGCAGTGCTTCTCAGAGCATCTCTGTGAACTATTTCTTATCAGACGTGATTAGTAAGGAGCTTGTGTCAGAAAACAAATCAACTATGTCACCAAGCCCACTCTTCAGTTTAGCTGACCTCTTTTTCATGGTAAGACTTTCTGGAAGTGAGTAGTGTGCTGATTTACATTCTAACACAGGCATCTTATTTCATCACGTAAGATGGCTTAAATAACACTGACCTAGTGCCTTAGTTAAGATCGTTCTTTGTAACACTGAGGAAAAGGCAGCCCCCACATCTCAATGGCTTAACCCAACCCAACCACAATTTCTCAGTTATGCTACTCATCCCAAGCAGGTTGCTGGGGCTCAGCTCCAAGCAGACAAGTAAGATTTGGGTGTTGGAGACTCCATTATCTTGTAGCTGAACTTTCTGAAATGTTCACTTACCATGACAGAAGAAGAGAGACCACAGACAATCTGTAAGGTCCTGACTATAGAAGCGACACTTGGCACTTCCACTTACATTTCATTGGCAAGAACTACACTAGGCCCCCACTTAACAGTAAGGAGAATGGAAAGTGGAGAGAGCAAGTGGAATGGTTGGTGAGCGCTAGGATCTTTGCTATAGGCTCCCTGCCAAATTATACGACACTAAATTGTGTATTTATCAGTCATAACTTTAACTTCCTCATATATTTGAATATAGCACTCAACTTGATTAGAGGTGTCTATGTTTTAGCAATTTCTAAATCTAAATCTTTTCCTTTCCTCTTTTTAATCTCAAAAGGGTAGTGTTAATGTTCCACAATCCTGAAAAGCGTTGTTTTAAATAGAAACTATATTATTGTATTAAAATTTGAATCAACACTAACATAATCATGCCTTTTGGTGTAACTGAATTCCCAAAGGAGGACAAATGCTCCCAGATCTCTTCTCTTCCCCAAGACTTTTCTGGGCATCGGCTATATCAGGGAAACACCTCGAGTCTCAGAAGGATATCTCCATCGTCGGTGCGCTCATCCCTTCTAATACAGTTTTGATAGGCTTAGCATCACTGGGCAAGGCGCCCTCCACCTCTGCCTTGTGCAGAATTTGCATTATCTAAAGATCACTCTGTAAGCTATGGTCCATTCGCCTTGGCAAATACTGTTTAAATATAGCATCCATAAATAAATGTTAAATAATTCATGAACATAATTTTGTAAATTCTGCTAGGCCACACCTCTCTGGGGGCATATTTATGAACATGCGTCAGCCCGGAATCAATGTGTCTGCCAAGCTCCTTGCCTCTGAGGCAGAATTCTCACATCTAGCCCAAAATGCTGCAAACGGCTCCGATTCCCCTTCAGTAGTCATCCATCATACTGTCACTTTAATTCAGATGCTGCTACTTGTTTTAATAACATACATCTTACACAAAGAATATTGCTAACACAAGAATCTTGGGGTAGATTTTTACAACCTCATAAAATGGTATTAACCCTCTGATCCCTGATGTTCTTTCCATGCAGCACAAGCCTCTGGCTGCTTTCCCTGCCCCCTCCACTCCCCCCAATCTTCCTGATGCTTATCAATAACCTCCGTTCATGGGGACTATATAGCACCAGGACCTGTCATCAATCACCGCAGTAAAAATATTATTCCCCCAGCATTGCCCTGAAGAAGTATGGAAAGAATAAAAGTGTTATTGCAGGAATTATTTAGCAAACAATAGATGGATAAAATGTATTATGGTAAGTGTTAAATTATATCACCTCATTACAGAGAGCTGACTTCAGATAACAGGAAAGTGGCTCGCTGCCTTTTCTAAGTAGTTCCAAAGAACAATGGGAAAGATCACAAAAGATTTCAAAAGGAAACACTCGTCTATCAGAACTAGGATATACTCTACTGAAGAAAAATTTGTCTCAGGGAATGATTTGGAATACAAACTTGTCCCTAGCCTGTTTTGAATATTAAGCTGGAATTTACAGAAGAGCAATGAGGGTTTATATTTAGTTGTTGAATACAGAATGTTATTCTAGGCAAGTGATTCTTAAAAATAGAAAATAGATGTGTGGTCTAACCGCTCCCCTGCCTTGCACCCCTTCCTCATACCCCCTACACACTTTTTCAAGCAGGGATGGGGGAACCATTTTCATTGGTGAGGAATGTATACATCTTGCAACACTTAGGTTTCAGTCAGTTCTAGAAAAGTGAACCACGCCAATATTTGTAGCTTCAACCAGTGTTGGAAAACAATGTTTCTGAAATGTCAGATTAAGCCAATTATTAAAATCCGGCTCACATTTGAAATACTATTAAAAATACCTAAACAAGGTTGGAAACCATGTTATATATTTATATATTTTTTAACCAAGTAGTCTTTTATCAGTTAATGTAGATTTTTTTTTTTTTTTTTAGGCATAATGTTACACTGGGCTCCTGGGATTCATTTGATCAACATGATTAAATTATTTCCTTACTCAGCTAGAAGGAAATTACTAGTTACCAGACATTATGTGTCTGTTAATTATGTGCAATAAGGCTCTCTCCTATCACACCAGCTCCTGCATTCATGTTCTGTGCATTTTAAAGGCATTATCATTAAAAAAATTTAAATATTGAAAAGGGACAGCTATAATTTTGTTTCATCTATTTAATAAATAAGTAATCTGTGAAATCATTGGTACAAAGTATCTCTTTGCTCTTTGTATCAGCATAGACTTCTTAAGAACATACTGAAAGATCCTTTTGATTTCTATCTTCACAAAAGAATATTTCCCCATCAGCAGGGACCAGGTCCTTTATTACTGAATGGAGCGAATCTGAGCTTTGCCAAAAAAGAAATCTATGATTGTGTGGCTCTTTAGTGTAGAGTCCGTTCACCTGGGATGGGTGATGGTGACAAATTTATATTCTCTCTTGTAGCTCAAATCTACAATCTAAGGTTTCAAAAGGTCTCTCTCTCTCTCTTTTTTTTAATTTTTTTTTCAAAAGAAGAGACAACATATGGTAGCTAAGAGGCCTTATTTTGTCTCCTAATGAAATGATGTGCTTCTGTTTCATATTAAAGTGTTAATCGGTCTGAAATTAGGTCTCACAAAAAGAATAGTGCTTTTAAAATGCTTAATATGATTCATTTTCTGCAGTCAAAACCAGATGACTTTTATTTTTGTATCAAAAAGAGAAAGTGGAAAGAAAGCTCTTCCTCCCCGAACGCCCCCACACTTCCCCCATCTGCCCAGGCTTGGGACCCAGATCCAATAACCGGTTTATAGAACAGAAAGCTCTTTAGAGTCGGAGATTGCCCCAAAGCCTAGAAGGTTTTGTTTGAGTTTGAGATTCTTCATAGGTTTATGAAATCTCAACAAATATTTCAAAGAAGGAAGTTTCACATTTGAAGTAGGTGATCCTATTAGGCGCTGAGAGATGGCGCCTTTGTTGTGGGCCCCGGCATAATTTTATGTAAGATAGAGCCGTGTCCCACTAATATGCCAAGACATCACTTTCATGCCAGAAACAGATAGGGCTGAACTTGTTTCATGCACTTTGGCTTTCATTGTTAATAATGAATGACGAAAGTTCAGAGGAGAGGAGCTAAGTGGATACTCGGCTTTAAAAGAATGAATTTTAACTAGCAACATGCCAAACTAGTCAGAAACCACTGACATGGTCAGGAAAGAGAGCAGAGAGAAAGAGCTCATCCTGGAAGTCTGTCCACAGCCATCAGTCCCGGTAGAGCCCACAGTGGTGAGATTGGCGAGTCTCCTTCAGGAAGATTCTTGAGGCTGGGGCATTATGTGGCTGGTGCATCTCAGAGGTCTGAGAGTTTTGCGTCAGGAGGCACAGAATAGGAATCTCTTATTGCATTTTCAGAGAAGGAGACAGGGATAGAAACAGGGACAACAAAGTTGATTAATATAATTTTAGATAGCAATGGATACAAGTATTGATTAAATGAATTAGCCTCTTTTAAGTCTAATCAACACTTGAAGCCCAGAATTTTTTAATTTCTTCCTTCCTTTCTTCTTCCTTTTTACCTTGTCCTTCTTTCCTTATTCTTTGTTTGAATTCTTCTTCCTTTCTTCCTTTTTTTTTTTTGTTTGTTTCTTTCTCTTTTTCCTCCTTCCTGTCTCCTTTCTCTTCTTTCTTTCCTTCTTCTTTTCCCCATTATTTTACCTTATATCTGACTTTCTGGAGAAAGACCTCAATAACAAGAAAACACACTCTGAAGATCATGTATACAGTATTTATTTTTTCATTCAACCAACATTCATTGAGGGCTTCTTTCATGCCAGACATCTAGTAGGCACCTAGGATAGAAGAGTGAACAAAAGAAACCCAGCCTCTTCTCTTCTGGAGTGCAGAACCTAAGAATCTTAGAATCTAAACTACTGGGTTCAATGTGTTTTTCAGCTCAATTTCCCCCGTCATCTATAACCACAACTCAGGAGGATGAGAACCGAGTTCCTGTTCCATCAGTTTGGTCATCAAAGATTCTAGTACAATCATTAGATTTCACAGCTAAAGCAAGAAAATGGACACACTAAAAACTGCCAGTTTAGAAAGGATTTTCAGCGATAAAGAATAAAACCACATGATTTATTAGTTTAAGTGGAAATTTGAATTATCCAGAATGTCAGATTTTCTGAACAACACATTTGAGGTTTAGTTTCGTCAGGGTAGAAGAAACTGGTCTTGTCCTAGTAATCAGGATGTGGCAAGTATATCTCAACAGCACTGTGTGTTCTGAGAGACCCTGACCACTTGGCGTGTATGGTTGCCAATAGCCTGATCCATCATCTTGGGTGTTTTATCACCTGTTTTCTATATGTCATTGGATATAGAAATCAATAAAAATACTATACAAATAGAATTAAGTACGCTAGAATCTTTTGATAGTCAAGAGCCCTGCAAATTTAAGTTTGAGGCCTTCAAAGCTAACTTTTAGAAAAGAACTCTTTGATCTTTGATCCCATACAAATTAGCACATTCTCAATTTAGAAGAATGCCCTAATTTTGGTCACTTTCCTGAAATACTAAAGCTGTTATTCTAACATTCAAATCAAAGCATTCTTGACACCAAATTGCCTGGGAAGGAAGATTCCACTTTTGTTGCCACAGTACTCCTAGCCACATCCAAACCACCACAGACCAGCAGCCGAAGAGTCACACTCTCATGGCTCCTAAAACTGTGATATGATACCGAGTTAACTCTTTTACCACCTTAGGAAGTCAGGCTGGTACAGCTGGATTATTAACTTGCGTCTTAACTTGAGTATTAACTTGGGTTTGTCGCAGAGCTGTAGAATGTAGATAGAAGCTTCGTTTTTTCCTATTAACTGAATTGACCAGTTGCCTCAGTGCCACTTCTGTTGACTTGCCCTGCAGGCCTTGACAGTTGTGCTTTTTTACCCATAAAACCTACTCCTGTTTGCACAGTTTGATGATTGAAAATCTTCCCAAGTCTGAAGCTGGCTGTAGGGTGACAGTTTTTAGAAGGTAGCGCTGAACGCACACCTTCATGTTGCTTTGCACAGCGTTGTTCTTCTCTTTGGTACCATTTGCTTCCCAGCATTCCCTGCCTCACATATCTTTTTTTTCTTAATTATTATTTAATTTAGTTTTTAAATTTACATTCAAGTTAGTTATCATATAGTGCAACAGTGATTTTAGGAGCAGATTACTTAATGCCCTTTACCCATTAAGCCCATCCCCCCTCTCACAACCCCTCCAGCATCCCTCTCTTTGTTCTCCTTACTTAAGAGTCTCTTATGTTTTTGTCCCTTCCCTGTTTTGATATTATTTTTGCTTCCATTCACTTATGTTCATCTGTTTTGTATCTTAAAGTCCTCACATGAGTGAAGTCATATGATATTTGTCTTTCTCTGACTAATTTCACTTAGCATAATACCCTCTAGTTCCATCCACGTAGTTGCAAATGGCAAGATTTCGTTCTTTTTGATTGCTGAGTAATACTCCATTGTATATCTATACCACATCTTCTTGATCCATTCATCCATCGATGGACATTTGGGCTCTTTCCATACTTGGGCTTTTGTTGACAGTGCTGCTATAAACATTGGGGTGCTGTGTGTCCCTTCAAAAAACTGCACCTGTATCCCTTGGATAAATACCTAGTAATGCAATTGCTGGGTTGTAGGGTAGTTCTATTTATAATTTTTTGAGGAACCTCCATCCTCTTTTCCAGAGCCGCTGCCCCAGTTTGCATTCCCGCTAGAAGTCCCTGCCTCACATATCTTAACAGTCAGTCCTAGGAAGTCTTTTTCCCTGGCTCATGTATTTTCTTTTGTGTTTTGAATTTGGAATTCCATGGTCCTCCCTGTCCTCTGGAGATTTGTCTTGGACATCTCATCGGAAAGTCCCTTTATTTCCCTTGCTGGCACACAATCAGAGCTCTGTTTGCTTTAGACTGTTTCTCCCATTTTGAAACCTAACTATACCCTTCGGATTTTTGCTTTACAATCTGTTGAAAAATCAGCCCTTCCATGTTAACAAACACTGCTGGTAACCTTTTACTTTCCCTCTGCTTATTGGTACCTAGGAAATTCCCTCCAATTAACCCAGCCCTTAGCTGAGGATTTTTGTTTATTTATTTTTAAGAAACTAAAAAGCCCCAGGTGGTGGAGTGGAGGAGGGGAGAGATAGCCTCATGCACCCTGGTGGGGTGTATTACACAAACTTCTGTGTAGACAATCTTACAATATGCATTAAGCCTGAAAACCACCCTTTGCCCAAGTGATTTCATTTCTAGGATTATCCAAAGGAAATGTTTCCCCAAGTGTTCAGAGATGTAGAACCTATCCAAAACAATATTGTTTACAATATTCACAAAAATGTGAAACTTAACTGTTTATCAATAGGTGGATAAAATAAAGTTTTCTATATTAGTATGACAGAAAGCAGGCAGCATTAACAATATGCTAGAGAAGAGTATTGACTGATATTGGATATATCCATGATATATTAAGTAGAAGATTGCAAAACACCCTTCCATGTTCAATCTACTATCTATATATCTGCATGATTTCTACCTATCTTTCCATCTATTCAGTTAGAACAAATAATGGTTGCTTATGCGTGGTGGAAGTATGGGTGTATTTTGTTTTCTTCTTTATGCATAGATACACTTCCTGATTTTCTAAAATGAAAATGTATTGCTTTTGTAATTTGAAAAAAAGGCAAGAATAGTCAAAGGAAAATGAGAAGACTCCTGGACAGTACAGGTCTCACAAGCATATTGGGCAAGCAATCGCATCAAGGTTTTGTTTGTTGTTTGTTTGTTTAAAGTTTATTTAGTTTTGAGAGAGAGCATGAATAGGGGGAGAGGCAGACAGAGAGAGGGAGAGAAAGAATTCCAAACACGGTCTTCACTGTGAGCACAGAGCCCGATGTGGGGATTGAACCCACAGACTGTGAGATCATGACCTGAGCCAAAATCAACACTCAACTCACCGAGCCACCCAGGCACCCTTACAATCTCATCAAGTTTTGACCCCCTGGGCACTGAGAGAAGGTTCCATCCAGTTCCCACCATTATCTTCTCAGGCACTAGGTGCTCTGTATACAGTGTGTGCCTGCCTTTACCTTTTAGTCATCAGTGCAACATTATAATATGGAAGAGGTGCTCCACGAATGGTTATTGAGTTAAAATAAATGAAACTATTTCTGTAGCATACTTTGTACCTCTGCCACACAAATTCTAAAATAGAATTCCTCATTAAATGAATGTTATAACTGAGGTCATAGATATATATAGTAGATTGAATTATGGTTTCCAGTCTTTAACACTCCTTGCATCCACATTCTCTGCCATATGACTGCACTGTTCCTCTCCCAGAAACAGAGTGTACTTTTCCACCCATTGAGCTTGAACTTGACTATACGTGTTGCCTATGGGGTATTAGCAAATAACATCTACAAGCATCCCATATATTAGTAGAGGCTTGAAATACTCTCACACTGTTCCATTTTCTCTCTTGAGCTTCTGTCATCACCATGAGAAAATAATGCCTTGGCTAGTTTACTCGTCCAAGGAGGATGAGAAACACATGGTAAAGATTTGAACCCAATCTATAATTTGGAGCCATGCCCAGCTGAGGACAGACTGGTTCAGTCAATAAACCACCCCCACTCCCTGCCAGTCCAACAGTGGATGCATGAGTGGGAATAAATTGTTGCTATTTTAATCTACTAAGTTCTGGGATGGTTTGTTACACAACATCATTATGGAGTTAGCTGACCAACACAATGCATTGACTAGGTGTTAAATATTATTATATTAATAGTAGGTATGAGGTATTAATAAAACTTGTTAAAAATGCATAATTCCAAGTAGAGCAATGATCTCATCATAAGTTTGCATGGAAAATCAATAATAACTATATATTTCTGGAAACTTGACAAAGCAAGTCTATTGTTTAAGAGCTAAAAGGAACTGAGGAGCCTCCTGAAATTTAATTCCACCAAGGTTAAGTTTTAATCATTAGAGGTGAGGGTCAATTCTAAACAGGGTATAGTGTCTAAAAATGCTCACCATTTAGTCATGTTCGAGTCTTGGAGAGAGAAGAAGGCGGAAGCAGTGGCACTGCCTGGTGATAGACTGAGTGGAGCACAGGAGACGCACAAGTAGTGACCAGTAATAACTGACCGTGTTTATGTAGGCACAAATATGAGACCTGTTCTAAGGTTTCTCCAAATTTTGAGACAGGGATTGCAGATGTGTCTTCATAAAAATGGTGGCAAGACCCAGGTTTAAATGTGATTTATTACTATTTTACACGACCCTACTTAAGATGATTCCATTTGTTCTCATGGCCTAGTGAGGCATCAGGAAACTCAAGTTATATGGGTGTCATTTCACACCAACAAGTGGAGACAAGACTTTGCCGTGTTGCTGCCAAATGAGGTGTTCCACTTGAGTTTATAACTGGTTCAGAATACCCAAACAGGCATTCGGGAAGTTTGATCAAATGAAATTCTCTTTTAATGCTTCTTTTAACTTTGCAATGAAAATTGCTGTTCGTGAGACCGTAGTGACTCAAAAAATGAGGAGAAGCATAGGGTAGCCAGAGAGAGAAATCAAAGCATCACTAAAGGTGTTCCACATCTGAGAAAGATCAAGCTAAAAATGGAAGGAAATAGCTGTTACTTTATTCCATAAATTAAAAACAGAGCTGCTTTTCTCTTTATTTTGAAACACTTTTTATAAAATGGTGGCAGTAGACTGATTTAACATGCTCTAGTGATTTCTATTGAACTCTTACTTTCCAAAAAAACACAAAAAAACACAAAATCTGTTTGCTTTTGGTAAGATTTGAATGGGCCCTAAATATGTGGACACCAAAAATTAAAATGCCGCCTAAACTTTGACCAATTGTTTTAATATATATCAAACAATGTGCATTAATCCTTTTATAGTCTTTTTGACCTACCCTGTCTGCATCTTAATCATTTTCTTGTTGTGCCAATATTGTTTGCATAAGAGTAGGTTTATAATTTATGTTTTTTATTAAAAGGTGTCTGTGGAAAAGAGATTTACCATGACTCTTCAGAAAATTATATTTTTAATCAGCTGTAGAAATTCATAGTACTTTCTACATATGGGGCACCTTATTACAATGATCCAAACAGACCAAAGTCAACAAATAATCTTGTCTGTCTATTGTTAATTCTTAGAAAAACAAACATATGTTTTGAACATCGTTACTGCAAAATTAGCACAAGCAATCAGGCATTCCAGGAGAATAAAATAAAAATGCAGAGCACTATAGTATAATTACTATTTGCATTTAAATTGTGTGCTATTCTTTTCTAACACCACGGAGTAATAGTAAAGTCTAACACTTAGTGCGTTCTTTCCGTGTCAGTAAATAAGAAGATTATCTCCGTTAATCTTCACAACAACCCTATGAAATAGATACTATTATTACAGTATAATATTTTGTATATGAAGAAACTGAGGCTGGCAGAGACAAAATCTCAGGGCTAAAGTTGTGGAAGTATTCAGCAGAAGCAGAGCGTTGGGCCGGGCATTTTTGACTTTATCACTCATATTCTATGGTATGCTTGTATTATTAATCAGCTAACAGTAGGTTTAAATGTAAAATCTGACATAACAGGATTCAACTATATCACTAACAGAAACAAAATCCCATGATTTTGAAGGAGATAGCTTTTCAGTACATACTTCATGAATGGAATGTGAAGGGAGGAACAAAGGATTTATCTAAAACAAAACATGTCACTTATATTTTTCACCAGAATAATGATCATGGATATGCATAGTGGCACCCCAAAGCTTACTCTTCCTTATTAGTAGTTTAAAACTAAAACAATTCTAAGGGGCAAATACCATAATTTATTTGTGTTTAAATTTCCAGAATATGAAGAGCTTGATTGATATGAAAAATACATGGAATGAGGATACATGTATAAAATTTTTGTAATGTTTATTTGTTGTTGAAGGAGAGAAAGAGAGAGGTGGGGGAGAGGGAGGGGCAGAGAGAGAGGGAGACAGAATCTGAAGCATGCTCCAGGCTCTGAGCTGTCAGCACAGAGGCCGACAAAGGGCTCAAACTCACGAACCATGAGATCATGACCTAAGCCAAAGTCAGACGCTTAACCGACTGAGCCGCCTAGGCGCCCCCGAGGATATACATATAAATTGGAGACCACATGCTATGGTCACAAAGCTTGAAATGCATGCATGCATTCATTCATTCCATGGATATTTACCGAGCACCTACAACAATGTACATTGTTCTAGATGTGACGGTACAGCAATGAACAAGTCAAACAAATCCCTACCCTCATGGAGCTTACATTTGAAGTAAGACAAACAGAAAAACAAAGAAACGTTCAAGTTCTTATAGTAATAAGTTCTATGATGAAGAATAATGGAGGTGAAGAAATAGTGATAAAGGAAACAAGATTGCAGCTTTTCCAGGTGAAAAAGGCTGTGATGTCAGTTTCTAGTTAGGTTAAAATTGTAAAAAGCAGAGCAGTGTGACATCTATGTTGGTATTACCCATATGTAAGGTAAGGTAGGTGTCTTTACTGATGGATGAACCATATTAACTGATTTCTCCCTGTGAATGAGCATGTACCACTACTGATAGAATTCACAAATCTTGTTTACATGAAGCTTACTAATAATTAGAAGAAATAAGATACACACATGCTAACATAAAAGGGAGGAGGAAAGAGTATGTCTATTGCACGCATATTGCAAATGGAGTTCATTCACCAGGGCAGAAGAGAGGATCCCTGGAGGCTGGAATAAAGGTAGAGCAAGGCAGTCTTCCTGATGGAGGAGAAAATTGAGTTTGGACTTTAAAAATGGGTAGAATTTGATTAGGCAGAGATAGGTCGTCTCTTCTAGAAGACTGCAAACCTCCTGAGAAAGGGTCTACCTTTGCCCTCTTTCTGCCCTCTGTTCTTAGCTATATTCCAGCAATTATCTTCTCTTGCTGAACTGTTTGTAACCATTTCCAGGGCTTTTGTGGCCCATAGAGATATGAGAAATGTGAGGAGACAGAGTCTTAGACTAAGGGTAAAATATGGGGTTTAGGTTCCTTCCAGCCATGGGATCTTGGCCATGGCATCTAACTTCTATGAGCCTCAATTTTCTAATTTGAAGAAATGGCACTATAATCATCACTCTGTCTCCTTCTCAGGACTACCATGGGATTTAATTAGGAAAAGGTGAAGGTATGGGAATGTTGTGGGTGGCTGTAAAGTACTGTACCACCATGGGGGGCTGACAGGCACTCTTCCCTAAGAGTAGGCCACACAAAATAGACATGTCTTATGGGGGTTTTAGAAGTCACCTCATCCAATTACCAGATTTTTCAGATCAGGGAAACCGAGACTTAGGGAGGTTAAGAGGCATCTGTGAGATCACACTACTAGTTAGTAGAAAAACCTACTTCTTAGACTCCCCGTACTCGGCCTATCAAATTCTATTGTGCCATAGAGATGACACCTGCAGAAATGCCTACTGGTTTAGCTTCTGATGTGCAATTAGTTTTCTGGTCCCAGATGAAGCCCTGGATCCTGTGTGCTCTGGAGGTAGTATTTTAGTTAGCACCTGGGAGGTGTCACTACCTCCCACCCCAAGCACTTCCCATGTGGCAAGACAGTAAGACTTATAGCAGACTAAACTGAGAGAGTGTTACCTACTTAAACTGTTTTTCTGACTTAATAAGAATTTTTCATCTACAGCAAGCCATTTTAAAATATTGTCTATACACAAACAGTCACTCTGAATAATAGGTCTGCACACAGTAAATGTCACCTCTCTAAATCACACGAGACCTCGGCGGCACAGCAGAGGAGGCTCCATAACAGTTTAAACTTCAGCCTCCCATTTATTATGGATGTGTTTATAAATCTCAGAGGGCACTCTTCCGCCTCCTGGGAAATCCAAAAATGGTGCCGTTGTTTGTCAGGGTGACTTGTCCAGGATGTTGAGGTCCCGGCCATCCTTCTTACATCCAGATCCCATTTGGTTCCAAAGTGGGTCAGCCAAGGTTGTTGTCAAAGATGCCATTTTCTGATCATTAACGACAGGAAAATTCTGTTCCAGAAAAAGTAGACAGGGCTTTGAATACTGGAGTTTACACAATGAATGTTCGTTCTTTCTTTCTGTCTTTCTGTCTGTCTTTCTGTCTTTCTTTCTGTATTTCTTTCTTTTCTTTACCTTGAATAAATGATCTTCTCTATAAAAGTGCTCTGAGTTTTTCACATGAGTGAGGCAAAAGACAGCTTACACAGCAATGGCATTGAAAAACTCCTTAGCCGCTCCCATCTGTCTTGGTTAGTATGAATACTTTAGCATTAAGTGGAGAAAAGGAGAATCCATCAATAGTTAATAACTGACCTTAAGATGGGAATTCAAAGTTCACCACAATTACACCCAAGTGTCAGAGAACACACATGGGACATTATCAATATATTTGACTACAAGAGCCTGGGATGGCAAATTTAAATACCATCAAAGGAAGAACTAGACATTATTTTTAATGAGAAAATATTGTTACCATATCCAGCAGCCCACCTTAGATACTCAAAACCAAAATTCTCAGTTAGCAGTGATTGTGGAAAGGTAAGCATAATCTGAACAGCACATAAGAGTGAGGCCAAAATTCTATCATGAGGCCAGGTTGTAAACATAACGGCATAGGTTCAAAGGGAGAGTGTATTTAAAGGTGGAAATAAGATTAAGCAAAAGATGAGAAGAAAATGTGTGCAGAATTTCACAATATGGATTTTCATCAAAGAAATGCAGCTTAAAGCCATAATATATATTACTCCACTAGAATGGCTAAAATTTAAAAGACTGAAAACCCCAAATGTAGAACAACTGGAATTCTCTCATTCACTGCTGGCGCGAGTAGAAAATGGTACAACTGCTGTGAAGAGCCATTTGTCAATTTCATATAGAGTTAAACCTACACATACCTTATGACCCAGCTATTTCATTTCTGGGTATTTACTTTGAAAAAAAATGAAAAATACATGTTCGTAAAAAGATTTGTACAGGGATGGTCATAGTAGTTTTATTCACAGTGGCAAATTTTGGAAATAACCCAAATGTCCGTCAAAAGAGGAGTGATAAACATTATGTCATATACATAGAATGGAATAGTACTCAACAATACAAAGCAGTGAATCACAGGTTCTTGACAGAGATGAATCTCACAAACATTATGTTGAGCAAAATAAACTGGACACAAGAGAGTATGTATTAAATTGTTCCACTTACGTGAAGTGCAAGAACAGGCAAAACAAGTCTATGGGGATAGAAATCAGAATGGTGGTTCCCTCTTGGAGGGGAGGAGGACAAAGGAAGGACAGGAGGAAACTTTCTAGGGAGAGAGTGATGCTTGGTGTTGGTTGTTAGATACACAGGTGCAAATATACAAATTAAACTTTAGACTAATTTCTACTCGTTTTAATATATGTAATTATCTTTCAATTAAAATAATATATATGTAGAATAAGACAAGTGAGGCTAATTGTCTTCTTGGTATTCACTGTTATGAAGACTTACTACTCAAACTTGGGTGGTCCACAGGGCAGCACCATCACCAGGATGATACAGGAATGCAGAATCTCAGGCCCTAGCCCAGAACTTTCAAGTCAGAATATGCAAGTTAGTATGAAGTGCAGAATAATCCTATATACATTAAAGTCTAAGAGGTATCCTTATAGTGACTGTCCGTTGTCTGTTGTTTTTAAGAAAACAACAGATCCATTCATCCTATTTAGAGCAAAAACAGCATCCTTTAGGGAATGTAGACCTGAGGTTGCTGTTAATCAAAGTGCACTGCCCAGCTCTCCTTAGGCCGAGAAGAAGGCATCCCCCTCAGCTAGTCCCATCAGATTCTCTGTTCTGAAACAGAGGGAATCAAACACTGAAAACCACTGATGGTTGAGCCTTCAGTAATAACCACAAATGAAACTGTTCCATGGCTCCTGCTGCCCTTGTTTTTTCACTTGCCATAAATTTTTCTATTTGGGGACTTGGTTTTCTACTCCTGCTTTGAGCTCTATGAACTACCTGGTATCCTTCCAATAAATTCACTTTTGATTATATTATCTGGGTTTGGATTCTGTTATTTGCAGCAGAATCTGTCTGTCCTCCATAAAATAACTGTACTGGGTAAGACCATTCACGTTTACTGTTTCTTGTACTTTATTATACACCCAAAAATGACAAGTGGAGAAAATCAGTAGGCACCCTTAAAAACTCAACTGTCAAGAAGTAAAATTAATTTGGAATCAATAGACTGGCAAGCTGTTATCTGAGTGGCCTGCTCACTTCATTAAATAGTACTTCTGAGGAGAATATGATATGGGCTAGATTTGGGGGAACACAAGTTAGTCTTCTGGCAGAAGACCGACCAATGTGTATTGGAAACTGAAGTTGGCTTGATTCTTTCTTGCATGCATAGACAATAGGAATCTTTATGTGTAAAAAATAAAAAGCTCGTTAAGCAATTTTTTTCATTCAAATGAACATTGGCAGATAGTAAAATAACCCTTGTGTTATTTTATTTGTTTGTTTGTTTATATTTTGAAAGAGAGACAGCAAGCATGCATGAACAGGGGAGCAGGAGAGACACAGGGTAAGAGAGGATCCCAAGCAGGCTCCTACCTGTCAGCACAGAGCACTTTGCAGGGCTCAGTCACACGAATGTGAGATCATGCCCTGAGCTGAAACCAAGAGTTGGATGCTCAACCAACTGAGCCACTCAGGTGCCCCTGAAATAAATTATTTCTATATGTTGGAGGGGGTATTTTCTAGGACCAAGGAGCACAGCACAAAAATAGTTCAAATGGAAGACAAAGGGTTATATGGCAGATACTACCAACTGCCTATCCGAATCCATTCATCTTTTCTTTCTTACAAATGACAGAACTCATGTTTATTCTGGGCCACAAAGTATCAGCTAAAATACTGCATTTCTCAGTCTCTCTCACAACTCCTAATGCCAATGAGATATAAACATAAATGTAGAGATTCCTGGAAAACTCCATAAAAGTACTGACTATGTAGGTGGTTCACACTTTGTCTCCAATCCCAGTCTCACACCCTGTGCAGAACATAAATGTGATGGCTGGAGTACCAACTGCCATCTTGAACGATGAATAGTCTTTGAGGCTGGAAGCCCTTTGAGGACTGCTAATCTTGGACAGAGGTATGAATCTATTCTGTATGAGGCTCCTCTGTTAGGTGCAACTTAATCTAATTCTGAGTGATATAGGGTGAATAGAAGTTAGTGACGATTTAGATAGATTTACAAGTCTTTAACATTTCTTTATGTCACATCTCCTGGTTCGGTGGTTTGGCCCTTAGAATCATAAAATTTTAGAGCCGGAAGGAATCTTAGAGACTATCTCGGCAAAATCCCTCATATTATAACTAAGACAAGGCCCAGAGAGTTTCAGTGATTTGCCCTAGACTCTTTCAGGAGTTACTTATCAAGTATCCATTATTATCAGCATTTATCAAGTACACATAGTTATGCTTGTCAATGAGATACTTCCTAGTACCCAAGAGATCAGTCTTCTTTCCAGGATACCTCCTGTGCCTCTCAATTCATTGCTTCTCCTTCTTCAAATCTATAAAGAAGTGTAGATCTAATATATACTTTAATAACAAAAATACTAGGGAGAGAAGCTTGTCTTTTTAAGCTCCACCATACCTCCCATAATAAATATGGTCTGACAGAGAGTCAATGATCATTTTGATTCCATCGGGGTGTGTGTGTGTGTGTGTGTGTGTGTGCTTCAAGGGTAGCTAGTGATAGTGTGAAAGCCATTTTTAGAGAAAGCATCTCAAACTGCTGAAGGAGAATGATGCCTGACAAGCATTTCTTTTATTGAATAATCCAGTTTACAAATGCTTCCAGACAGACTGAAGAGACCTGACTAGGTTAAAAATATGACAACCACAGTCAAAGCCCAGATGGAAAGTGTGCTGTGAATTATAAAGGTAGAGATGAGAAGGTTTCTCCTCAGTGAACTCGGCTATTGTAGTAGATCCTCTGGTCTAAATATATAACCATTCTCCTTTATAGCAAAATCCCATTCAGGATAAAAGGAGAGGGTTAAATTGTTCTAAGTACTTTATAAGATCTGCTGCTCATGCGTGTTTGGAAGATTGTAAAGCACTGAAGCCTGGGTGCAGACAGACAGCTGAAAGTAAATCAAGGGAGCAGTTGGGGAAAAGTCACTTGAGTAGCCAACTTGCCTGTTTCATAGATCCTTATAGGGAATATAGGCATGCTGGGGCGTTTTTGTCTTAGCAATTACTACTGAGATTCACCATTGCAGTGATCCATAGGGATTTGCTGAAAAGGTTAATGGCATCTATCAGATTTACAGGGTACAACAAGGAAGTTGGCACATTCCCTTGGTGCGAGGTGTAATGTCACCTGTGTGGGCTGAACAGTCCACATTCATTACCATTCATTGGCCAAAGGGCCTGGGTTTTAACCAACCTTGGAATATAATCCGTCAACAGTTGAGCATTCATAGCAAGAAACGTAGCAAGGGAGATATGAAGGGAGAAGACAACAGAACTGGCATATTGTGCTATCAGCTGATGGGCCTTCCAAGAAAGTTAAGAGAGATCAGTTATCTGATCAGCAGTGAAAAGTTGTAAGTGTTAAGACCAAGGTGAAAATAAATACGTAGGCCCTGTAGTGCAACTCTTTTAAAAATAACTTCATTAACACACCCACAGGCATCCTAGGATAGCTCCGTGTAAAGCTGTTGTCTCTCATCCACTCATTCTTCCACAGAGTTTTCAAAAAGCTGCTCAGATTTGTGTAAATATGTGACTATAATTGGCTTTCCAATTTCACAGCTTATCAAAGGCAGAAAGGGGGGCTTACCAACATTTCAAAGACAATAAGCACATTTGATGCAATGGTCTATGATTCTCCCCAATGTTTTTAACCTGCGATTGGAGAAACAGATGGTTAGATTTTCTAGGAAGCTTAAAACAGAAGCTGAGCTAATACAAAACTGCTCAGCTATCAGACGGGGCAAATCCATTCTGTCGCCTTTTTTTTTCCCCCCAAATCACAACCCATCAGACGAAGGATTTAGCTTTACAAAAAGATATTTACCAGGAAGCTTTCTGCAGAAGAGAAGGGCATGCTTTGTTAAACCAGATGCATTTTATTTTTCCTGGAACCAAGATTTATGAAAGCAGTATGCTCATATTTCTCCATATACAGTAATTGGAACTCATTATGCTAATTGTATTTCCATTATCACTAATTAACAATCAGAGTGACCTGGCCCACAGTCTAATTTGTCTTTAATCTGTTTTTGTATAGGGAGTTTTACCCTGTAATTTCAAGGTGATAATTCTATTCAGTGCAACTTTATGAATTGCAGAAGGTAACGCTTTTGATGCTTGACGCTGTCCTCTTGCAACTGTTTGGGGGTAAAATGAGGAAGCAAATGAATATACTTGCATGTGCCTTCTCACTGAAGAAACAGGTGCTTGACCTGTGACATCATGAGAGTATATATTCTTCATAATTCTTACTCAGATTGAACACCCAGTCAAAGCAATGGAACAGGTGCCCATACTGCTCAAACTCCAGCTTTCAATCTGAAATATGCAGTACTTAGTCTAAGAAGCAGTTGACATTTGCTGTCATCAAGAAGGAAAATGGGTGTTTCAAGTACTTTCTAATGATTAGTTAACACCTTATAAATATTTCCATGTGACAAATCTCTTGTAAAGAAAGAAATGACAGGTTTGGATCATCAAGAAACTTGCTTCTCATAAAAATGAGGTATCGAAGTGAGAGATGAGATATATTCATGGTATTCATTCTCAGAGGATATGTTTATTATTTATCAGGCAAATTTATAGCAGTGGGATGTTATAAAGGGAAGGGAGCTGGATTTGGAGCCCAAGGTTCTGAGGTCAAGTCCAATTCCAAGGCTTAATTGAAATCATCCTCTCTCTAAGCTTTTGTATTCTCGTCTTAAACAATGAAATGATACATTTGAGATAAAATTATTGAGGCAGCATTGAGTAGTGGTTAATCCCGTGAAGACTTGAGAATCTGAGTGAATTCAGATTTGGTCTCCACCGCATATCAGTTGATGGCCTTAGGGAAAGACTTGGTTTCCTAAATATATTTTAAAGTGGACATAACAATAGTTCCCTCTTCATAGAGCTGTTTTGAGATTGAACTAAAATAGATTAATGCATATAAAATGCTTTGCCCTGTTACTGCCATGTGGTAAGCACATAACAAAGGCTAGCTCTATATAGAGGAATGGTCATTTGACGTGCTTGGTAAACAAGAAAATCTTCTTTCTTGTGTCAGGGTTGTGATGATCGCCAATCAGTAAGGTGTGTTGTTTCATTCTGGAGGTTAAAGTGAATCAAGAAGAAAATACTTCTGTTGAAAAGGACTAAAACTCATATTGGGAAGGAGAGGAATAAAAGAGAGAGAGAGCACTAAGAAAACTGAACATGATAAATTTACTTCAGAAAATATGCCTCTATTCAGCCTAAGAAACCTGGGAAGTTTCAGATCCACCTTTCCTTATGCCGATGTCTAATCTGAGTAAGCAGTGTTCAAATGACCTCTGAGTTTCATCAGATTCATCTTCTTAGCCTGATTGACTTGGTTTCCCTTTGCAAATCTTTTAGAGTGCCACTAAAGTTGGCAACTTTGAGGTCTTGAAAAAAAGGAGGCCCTTCTATGATATCCTACTCCCACTGCTACCCGGCCATTTGCCAACACTTGAGAACCAGTTGGATCACCATGCCTCTTCTCCACAAAAGGCAGCCTTTTCATGCTCTCAGAGAGCCCGGTTTCCAAGTTTGGCCTCTTCTTCTGCTTGACAGGGAGATTTTCTGAATCCCAGGGTCAGACATAGTTGTAGCTCTGGAGCATACCCTGGTTTCACACACTCACAAAAAAGTACTTGGTTTTCCTTGTTCATGGCATAAATCACAGGATATCACCTAATAAACGAAATAATCTTAATCAATGCTTCACCGTCTGGCTTTCCATAATAATTCCAACTCCCTGTTGATGTTTTCCATCTTCCCTTCTGTTAGACCAGATGGTGCATGTTCTAGCCTCTTTATTATCCTTTTCTGACCATAGTACTCTGTCCAAAGATCATTGTAGGAAACCCCACATGCTGACGGCAGCCCTGGCCCCGTCCTGTCTGTTAAACCTTGCCATGGTTCAGATAGCCTTTGCTAATGACTATCCTTTTCTAAACCTGAGCTTTCTTCCAAAGTCACTGACTGGCTAGTCCGTAATTACTGGATAACACAACCATTTCTGTCTTCACACATCCCGTATGAGCTTTCTTCTCCAGGTAGAAGCAGACTCCAACTGGAGTCTTTCCCATCTGGCATGACACTCTCTCACAAGGGGAGTCTGCAGTCATGACGCAAACACCAATAATGGCAAGGTCTTCTATCCGCTTGTGTTATAGAGGGGGAAGGATCATCAACCCTCTATCCTTGGGTGGAAGAAGCTGGACCATAATGTTCTCCCCACATGCAAAATCCTGTCTTAATTATATTCATGTTCATAGACAACTCTTTTCTACTTATCTTTCTGTAAGAGCCATAATGCACATTAAAAAAAAAAAAACAACTTCAAATAACTGAGATATCTGAACATCAGTGGCACTGTGACAGGAGAAAAAGACAATTGGGAGTCAATTAAAGCTGTGGATCATTTTAAACAGTGATCATCAAACCTATCCTTTCCCTGTTGTGTGTGTGAGCATGAGCGTGAGCGTGTGCATGTGCGTGTGTGTGTGTGTGTGTGTGTCTGTGTGTAAAACTATCAGCACCAAATTCATTCCAAGGTAACAATGTACTCTTTAGAGAAATCATTTAAAAAGTCATATCCTCAAATAAACTGGTTTTCTGGACTTCAGTCTAATCTCCCCAAAACACAAATTCACATAATACACTGAGTAGAAAATATAACAGATATACAGAGTTGAAAGAAAGCATTGGTATCTAAATTCCAAAGAATATGCATCAGCTCCCGAGTGAATAGATATGCTAACTTGGCACCATTTTTCTGTGGTATCTGACAGAACTGAAAATCACAGCGTGGAGAGATTTTTATCACAAAGGATTTTCAATTTGTTGTTTAGGAAGATAGATCTGCAAGTATCCTCTTTATCCCTAATGACTATAGAATGTAAATAATCTTGTTATAACCATATTTCATGTAAATTTTATCTCTGGATGAGGTAGATTTTCTTCTAGGCAATTTCTTTCTTCCTTCCTTCCCTCCTTCCCTCCTTCCTTCCCTCCTTCCTTCCCTCCCTCCCTCCCTCCCTTCCTTCCTTCCTTCCTTCCTTCCTTCCTTTCTTTCACCAGCAAGTACAATATGTGCTTGGTCCCCTGGTTAAAACAGAGCCCAATAAACTCAACGCTTTGCTTATTATAGGTCATCTTACCATACAGGGTCACATCAACTGTATGGTCTTACTAGAACGCTGTCTCTCACGTTTCCATCCTGACCACAGGTAAGGATTTCCTGGAACACACATAATCCATGTTTGAGTCTTAAAGCATCTTCCAATTCACAAACAAAAGATACAGTCAATAGGCTCTTCCTGGAGCTTACCATTTTCCACTTACCTGCCATGACCATTACTCAGTCACCTAAGGAAAAATAACAACCAGGGTCTTTTTTTCCTCTCCATAAATTTAGGCCAATACCGTAGAATGCAAATTTTACCCCAAGCACTCTATCAATAGAGGCTAATGTGGTTAACTTCTTCCCTGAGCTTTAGCGAAGACTTTACATAATTCTTACTTTACTGGTGAGGTTTCTAGGATTTGGGATACTTTTAGCTCCTCCTTTTCTATTCAAGAGGAGGAAGGGAAATGCCTTTTTTTTTCCCTGCAATTGCTGAGTGTATTACTGTTCTCCATTTGCATACTGTCTGATGATTTGTCTGTGGGGGCAGCCAAAAGGTCTTAGAACCATTTCTCTATAAAACCATTTCCTTGCTGATAAGGCTTCCCATAAGCATGGCTGAGGAAAATGGGTCAGACTGGATTTCTGAAACAGTTTAAGGAAACATCTTCCAGATTGAGCAATACCCTCCAGGCTTTAATAAAGCATCTAAAGAGCTCAAGTTTTCCTCAAGTCATGCACAAGAAAAACTCCAAATGTCTTCCTTTCCCCTATTAGTATCTGAACATGGCCTTCATCCCCATACACTCCGTGATCTTGCACCTAATTATAATTTACTCTCTATAACCATAAAAGTATTATTAGATATCATCTCTCTTTTTTCAAATTAAAAAAAATTAATTATTTCTTTCAATGCCATTCTTATTTCAAGTAGAACAAAAAACAGCTTATTAATTTAGCCAAGACTTCAAAAGGTCTTTTAGATATGGTCTCTATGTTATTTTATAATTTCAGATCTTTTACACTTCTTATGATTTCCTTCTTAACCAAAGTAGAAAGCAAAGCTGACTTAAGTAATTTATCTAGGACCTTTATTTTTGCAAACCCTACAGAGAGTCCTCATGTTCGATTTAATATATTCCTTTGAAATTTTGTTTCTTGGGAAGATTCCTCCCCACCCTACTCTCTGCATAGACATGCACACTGTCTCTGAAACCTGAGCCTCCCAATTGGAAAGCAGGATGGATGTTAGGATCCCCAGTGTGAATCTCCTAAGATGGTGTGTGTTGTGTTCTTAACAAGGATGGTTGATTTCAACTTCTTTCAAGATTAGTTGGTGCTAACCTGTTTGCACCTAGTGAATGTAGATGTTCATTTCTTCTCTCACTCATTAATCCATTCAGTAACTTGGTATTTATGGAGTAAGTCTCCATCCCTTTGTAGGCTCTTAGTGTAGGGGCTGATTAAAATACAGTTACTGACCCCATGGAACACATAGTTTAGATGAAGAAACCACTCCTAAATGACTAAATAGGAATTTATGAGAGCAGAGATTTTGTTAGTCTTAAACAGCTGCCATGGTGCCTGGAAGTGCCTGGCACATCAAAAGTGCTTGGTGTACATTTGTTGAATAAACCAATGACCAATAGGACGTAATGATGGCAGAGGCTTAGTCTGTCTTTTCACCATTCTATCCCCAGCACCTAGAACAGAGCTTCGTTCATAAAAGGAATTCAATAAATATTTAGCACCAGCAATGTGACCGGAGTATGACAATGGTGCCAATAATTATAACAATAATAAAGAAAATATACTGGCACTTACTATGTGCCAGTACATGTCTGAAAAAAAAATTAATCTGCATAGCAATCCTCTGAGGTAGAAACTGTTACTATCCCCATTTTCAGTGAGGAAAAGTTAAGTAAAATTCACATAGGGCACACAGCTAGCTAGTATTTATGGAGCTGAGATTTGAAAGCAGTGGTCTGTCTCAAAAACAAACCCTCTTAAATACTTGCCTATCCTGCCCAGTGTATGTTTGCTCAATTGATCTGAATTCAACTTTAGCCAGTCTTGAAAGTTTTGAATAATAGGCTAAATGGTTTCAGTGTTATTTTCCCCCTACTTTTATGGATCCTGATACTCATTTCTCTTAACATAGATCACTCTATAGAATCCTCACTTACTGAATGCTTCTAAGATATATTGTAGAAGGATGACTCCATCTATGGTTTGTAAGAGAAATCAAAGAAGGAAAGGACTAACAGCAAAAGAGCAAGTAATAGTCTGGAGAAATAGCTTAGTAATAGGGACTTCCCTGAACCAAGTGATAGGAGTGGAAATGTGCTCAATCACCAAGACTGCCTAGCTATGGAGTAAACGAGGGAAAGATCATGCCAGTGGTTTAAGAACTGCTGACTCAGGGACTGAAAGCACCACTGGTGAAGATTTAAAAATTGTCCCAGAATATACAGTTTAGGGATGCACAATATAAGTAGAGTGTTTGAAATGTTGACTCAAAAGCAGAAGTCAGCAAATGGCAACCCATGGGCCAGATCAGGCCCATCATTTATTTTGGTAAATAAAATTTTATTGGAGCACAGCCACATCCATTGGTTTGCATATTGCCTATGGCTGTGGCTTCTTTCCACCTACAACAGTGGCATTCCATAGTGGAAACAGAGACCATATGATGTCTTTAGTATTACCTTTGTTCAGAAGTAAGAATTGAATTCTAACAGACTGTTAGAAATATTGTATGGGAATCCTATATGCATGTCCTTGATCAGATTTTGAAAGTGTACAGGTATGTTTCTAAATGTTCAATTAATCAATATTGCTGAACTCTGACACCAAGATAAACACTTTCAAAACTAATCCCCTTGATACAAAAGTTATACATAAATCAACCTAACCTAGGCAGCATCCCAAGACACCACCTATAATCAAATATATTTAGTTCATTACAACTCAAAAAGATGTATATAACACTGTTTTTAGGGTTAAATGGGCAATGATGAATGTAGGCAAAAGTGGTAGTTGGAAGGAAAAAATAAAGTCAACTTCACTGAGATATCACAGTAGCCAGAGCAAGGAATACCAGCAAATAAAGCCCATTTTCCTTTGCCTGCCATAGTCTGAGGTTTCTTCTACTCTTTTCTCTTTGACCCAGCCCTAAGACCACTCGTAAGACCCTTTTCCTCTGCTAAGTAAGGCAAGATGAATAAAGCACTTCTGTGGGAAGCCAGAGAATCACATTCTGACCTCTCTTTTATCACATCCTGGGTGGTCATGCTTTTTGAATCATCTTGTTTTCCTGATATTGTTTTTTTCTAAGTGGTGATAATTTCCTGTAAGCTGGATGGCTGAAGAATGCCCACATTATCTCCAGAGACCATTTCCAGGTCTAAGACCTCTGTTTTTAAGGCTCTAGCCTTCCTTGGACATCTCACCACACTGACACATTTTGAAATGTCCTGTGTACATTGACACTTTATATAGTGGATATGAATGTGTCCCCCAAAAGATATGTGGGAGTTGTGATATTGCTTGGAAAAGAGTCTTTGCAGGTGTAATTCAACTAAAGACCTCAAGAGGAAATCACCCTAGATTAGTGTGGAGTCTAAATTCAATGACAGTGTCCAGAAAAGAGGCAGAGAAGACACCAACAGACCTAGGGAAGGAAAGGTCATGCAAAGACAGAAGCAGAAATTGGAATGATATATCTGTAAGCTAAGAAATAGTATCCAGAAGCTAGAAGCATGGAACAGATGCTCTTTTATAGCCTCTAAAAGGAACCAACATGGCCAACCCTTTGACTTTTTACTTCTGGCCTCTACAACTATGAAAGAATAAACTGTGGTTTTAAGCCATCAAAATTTTATGGTAATTTTTGACGGCAACCCTAGGAAATTAATGCACCTTACTAAATGATTTTGGTTTTATAATGCTCTATGCTACTAAAATGGAGCATTGCTATCTGCTTTAGTTTTTCTTGGGGTATAGATTGCTATAATATTTTGGTATTATTTGTTAAGTAATAAGTCACAGATCTCAAGGAAACACTATTTCCCTCAAGGATTAAAAAAAATGATTTCTAGCATTTGTTAGAAAATTCATTTCCTTAGCTAAAAATATCTTTTGGGCTCTCTCCAATGTTTGGCTATTGTTGATAATGCAGCTATAAACATTGGGTGCATGTACCCCAAATAAAAATATGCATTTTTATTTCCTTTGGGTAAATACCTAAGAGTATAATTAGAAAACACATCCCAAAGCTTCTGTTGGAAGCTTTTAGACTTATCTGCCAAAAGTTAGCTGTGGATGAAGATATAACTGTTTTGCAAAATCCCATTCTAGTGTATTAAACACACACTTACTTTTCAATATAGACAATTAATACCATCTGCTTTGTTTCTGGACTCTAAAACCAAATGATTCGTGTGTTTAGACAGTTTTCCTCCTTGGAATTAGGGTTTTACAATAAGGTATCTTCCTTTTCAAAAAAGAAAAAGGAAAGACGAGTCACTGACTTTATTTTGGAACTTAAAATGCCCAACATTTATGGATGTTAACTCACATTTATTAACAAGATTTCATCAATTATGTAATAGATTGCTAAATGTCATTCTTGTGCTTCATTCTCAAAGTAACTACATGCTATATGCTTAGGAAAATATCATATAATTATAAAGTAATTCTGTGTTCTAGTAGATTACTTAGTAATTATACTTAATACTGTAGTTCCAATAGTGATTACTATGAAAGCTCATTATAAAAGGCAGAAATAGTCACATATGTATTCTTAATTATATCTGCCACAATAGAAGTTAATGTTAATTGAAATGATTTATAGTTATTATAGTAACTCAATTAAAAGTATATACTAGTAGTGATAACCAACCTTCACAAGAACAAAGTGTCAAATTATTGTCAGAAAACTTAAGGGAAAGTCACTACCCACCTAATCCTGTTTGGTTTTCTTGACTCAGGAAATGCTTCCACCATTCTCTTCCTATGAGCTTTTTCCTCATTATCTCCCCAGTACCAGGAGAGTACTTGGCATCTGGAAGTACTCCATAAATGTGTACTAAATAAATGAATAAATAACTTGTAATATGTATTTTGACCCATCTAAAATAATTTGCAAGTAGATGGTAAGATTCTAAATCAGTGTTAATATTTGAGGGTCATTGGTCCCTTCGAGACTATGATGTAAAAGTTCCTGCCCTTCTTCAGTAAATCGTTTGTAAACATAGGTTTTACAAACATTTCCAGAATGTTCAAGAACCCCCTAAAGCCCATTCATGGAGTTCAACTTAAGAACAAAGACTCCTGAGAAGGGCAGCATTTTCAGAACCATATTATCTTATACCACCAGAGGTTTGAGCTAGACACATTCCCAAGGGAACTGATGGTAGATTGCTTTCCTAGTTTTTCCTTTTTCCACTATTAAAAAAATGTTGAAAATTAAATCATAATTTAATTTATAATTTACTTTGCTTCACATCCACCTTTAAATTGTCCAAGATAAGAAATTATACAAAATTTCTTCCTTTGATAGGAAAGGACCAACAGCACATTTCTAAACACAAATATACAGCCTGTTAAGAAGACAAGTATGAGAGGTAAAGTTTCTGGTTCACAGGAAATATTTGGCTGTGTTACCACAACCTTGTTCTTCACATGTTCCTAAGTGCAGATACCAGTAAAATGTCACTAGTGGTAAACCATAACCCAAAATAACAGGCTTAGTTGAGTGCACGTGGTCCACACAATCCCAGGTCCAAAATTGGGTGGACCCTCTAAGTGCCAGACAGAGGCCATGCCTTTATAAAGCTTTCTATCTCATTGAAGAAACAATGACAATGCTCAAGAAATACTACATAACAATACCAAAGTGCACAATTACAAATTCTACTGAATCCAGAGAAAGGCATGTTGAAGGCCAGAGTAACTGGTCAACATCAGAGTCAAAGTTGCAAAGAAATAGATTCTGCTTTATATTGGCCAACTTTGTATCAAAGTAGACATGAATATGAATATGGACAGAATGAAATAATTCTAACCAGCATCCAACTGAGACATCAATTACTAAAGCCCAAGAGAAAAGTCCAGGAGTATATGATAGGATTTAAGGAGGCCCGAAAGTCATATACAATTTGCAGTATCTCTGAGGATCCAAATACCTGCAACCTGAAACCATTTCTCATGACCTTTCCCCAACTTTGCCTATGATGGGACACGACCTAAATGTGAGTTCTGAGAGAGTTAACATAGAACAGAACACAACTGTCATGTTATTCATTATATCTACAGGAGATTTATTCTCAGTCCCCATTCCTTAGTGGTACAAAGCATCTTTCCTAATCTACATAATCACTTGTCAAGATGAGCAATTTCTATCTACTTGTCAATGTTGCCGTTTTTTTTAAACATTACCTGAGAAATTGGTTTAACATGTATTAATTGACGCACTTTTTTATGCAACTGGATACCATGGATAGATATGTTTGATACTCTTTTCTCCCTCCCCCAGCCCCCCAAATGTATTCAGTACTCATGAAATGAGCTGAATTTCCCTAGAGAAATAAATTCTCTACATTCTTGCCTCATAGATATGGGTTATACCTGGATACACAGATATCCCAAGTCAAACTCCATCATATCAAGAAATCTATTCTAAGCAGGAAAGAGAAGTCTGTTTCCACTGATGGGTGTACTGCTTAAGACATATCTTCATCCCAAAGTAGAATATTTTATAAAGTCCTTCAGTTACACAACACCAAAAAAAAAATCAGAGAAAATAGTCAAAATGAGCCAATTTTCTTAAATACATTTAAACCATCTCATGGCCCAGTAGTATATCATAAAGGCTCTGAGCTTAAAAGTCAGATCCAAAGGTACTTTCTTGACATTTGACAATGAGATTTATGAGTTACAGTTAGACTCTTATTAGAGCTGGAATCTCAGAACACTTCCAAATATATTTCTTTTCTTAAAAAAAAAAAAAAAGGAAAATATCTCCATGCAGGGGAGAAAAGTCACTTGAATCAAGCCTTCTTCACTTCCTCCTCTCCCAAGATACAGTCAACATCTTCCCCCAATTATCGCCTTTTCCTGCTCCTCATACAAGGCACATTGAAAGGAACCAGAAAACAAAACAAAATAAAACCATGCAAGTAGTTCCTCATATTCTGCTAGATGAAAGTCAGATTTGGGAGTTTGGGTGGGTTCTGGAGAGTCAGATAATATTTTCTAAAGCTGACCCAGAGAGTTACCTTTGACTCCTAGGTGAATAAAAAAAATTCTATGTTTTTAGGTTAAAAACTGTTGTCAAAATGGACATTTTATTTAAACAGATCTTTCTCATTCTTCCTTGACCCAATATTCACCACTAAAGCCATTTACATAGTGGTAGAATTTTCCTAAATTCAAGCATTCAGTAAATGCTTATTAGCACTTAGTTGGTGTCAAGATCAGTTCTAGGCACTGGAGATGGAGCAGGGAACATAATAGAGAAGGCTGAGTCTGGCAAAGGAAAGCCATCTGGACAATGAGACCAGCCCAGCAACGACCCAAAAAACCCCTGGTCTTGGTTTCAAAGGTCAAAGAAAACAGGGGCACTTTTGTCAAACCAGAAGTCTTAGATGAAATGACTTTGTTGTAAGTCCTGCTTTTTCTGAGACATTCTACATTAGTATACACATTGTAAGTGTCTTTTTTTCCTTCATCACTTAAATATTTTTAAATTTAAATAGGTAATATTTTCACATGATTTGATAGAGAGAGAGAGAGAGAGAGAGAGAGAGAGAGAGAGAGGTTTAACCAAATGCTTCCCTTCCACACTATTCAATGCTTTCCTCTTCAACTAAATTACATTACCCATCTTCCACTGTGCCACCACCATTATTGTATCTCTTTTAGAGTTTCATGATTCACATACAAATAAATAGTTGTAGTACATAGGTAGATTTTTTTCCTCTCCCTCTTTTTTTACAGAAAAAAATTAGCATTCATACATACTGTTCTGTTTTCACTTAACAATAAATCTTAAAATCTTTTTATGCTGGTACATAGAGAATTGCTTCATTGTTTCTTAAAGCAGCATATGTCACTTGGTTGGCTGTACCATAAATAATATTTGTCCAGCCCATATTGTTGGACTTTTAGTTTTTTTCTAGTCTTTTGCTATTAAAAACACCGCCAAAATGAATAAACTTGTGCATATGTCATTCTTACGTATGTAAGGATATCTGTAAGGTAGATTACCAAAGGTGAAATTTCTGGGTCAGTGGCTATATTCATTAGTAATTTTGTAGATATTGATAAATTATTCTCCACTGTGTTTTACCTGTTTACATACATACCATCATGGTTCTACACAGCCTTTCTAAAGAGTATGTTGTCAAACACTTTGGTTTTTGTCTTCTGGTGGGTAAAATGTTACAACAGGTTAGTTTTTAATGTGTATTTTTCTTTCTATAAGAGAAGTTAAATGTCTCTTCAGGTGTTTAAGACATATTTGTGTTTAGTTGTGAAGGAACTTACTGTTTCACTTTTTATCTATTTTCCTCTTGCTGTTTTCCTAAGGGATGTGTGAACATTCTCTTAATTTTTAGGAACTCTTAAAATTAGGACAATTAATCCTTTGTTAATCAAATGAATTGCAGATATTTTTTCTGAGTTTGTCATCTGTCTTTTAGTTTAGTTTTCCTTTTTTCTTTTTATTAAATTAACTCTTTAATTTAGGGGAGCTTGGATGGCTCAGTCAGTTAAATGTTGGACTCTTGATTTTGGGTCGGGTCATGATATCACTATTTGTGGGTTTAAGCCCACATTGGTTTCCACGCTAGCAGTGCAAAGATTGCTTGGGATTCTCACTGTCTCTCCCTCTCTCCCTCTCTCTCTACCCCTCTCATGCTTTCTCTCTCTCACTTGAACTAAGTAAAATAAACTTTAAAAATTAGCTCTTTAATTTAGATAGTTATACAGCTCCCATATACCTCACGCCCAGTTTCCCTTGTTATTAATGGTTTACATTGTTATGGCCCTTTTGTCATTAATGAACCAATATTGATACATTATTACTAACTCAAGTCCACATTTTATGCTAATTTTCTTTCTCACTGCTGGTGAAGTGAAATTAATGTAAAATAAGATTAACCATTTTAAAGCATACAACAAACAGTCTGTTGTGCCACCATTACCTATATTTAGTTCCAAGATTTTTATCAACCCAAAAGAAAACCCCATACTCATTATGCAGTCACTTCCTATTCCCCTGTCTTTCTAGCCCCTGGCAACCACCAATCTGCTTTCTGTCTCTACAGATTTATCTATTCTGGGCATTTCATATAAATGGAATGTGACTATTGTGTCTGGATTCTTTTAATTACCAGAAAGTTTTTGAGGTTCATCATATTGTACCATGTATTAGTACTTTATTCCTTTCTGTAGTAGAGTCATATTCTATTGTATGCATATATAAAATTTTGTTATCCATTAATTCATTGATGGACATCTGAGTTGGTCATATAGTAATTATATGTTTAAGTATTTGGAGAACTGTCAAGCTGTTTTCCACAGTGGCTGTACCATTTTACATTCCCACCAGCAATGTATGATGGTTTCAATTTCTCCAAATCCTTACCAACACTTGTTGTTTTCTGTTTGTTTTGTTTTTTTATAGCCATGCTAGGGGGTATGGAGTAGTATCTCATTGTGGTTTTGCTTTTCATTTCCTTAATGACTAATGATGTTGAGCATCTTTTCATGTGCTTTTTGGTTATTTGTATATCTTTTTCTGGAGAAATACCTATTCGAGTCCCTTAGCCATTTTTACTTGGGTTGTGTTTTTGTTATTGAGTTGGAAGAGTTCTTTATGTGGTCCAGATACTAGATCATATATATGTATGATTTGCAAATATTTTCTACAGTTCCGCAGGTTGCTTTCTCACTTTCTCAGTGGAGTCATTTGAAAACCAAAACATGAAGCACAAACGATTTTTCCCTATGTTTTCTCCTAGGAGTTTTATAGTTTTAGTTCTTATATTTTGGTCATTGATCTATTTTTAGTTAAATTTCATACATAATGTGAGGTAGGGGTCTAACTTCATTTGTTTGTGTGTACATTTCCACTTGATCCAGCACCATTTGCTGAAAAGACTGTTATTTCACTTTCTAATGATCTTGGCATTCTTGTAAAAAATCGTTTGACCATAGATGTATGGATTTATTTCCAGCCTCTCAATTCTCTTTCGTTGCTCTATATGTCAACCATATGCCAATACCACACTGTTTTGATTATAGTAGCTTTATAGTAAGTGTTGAAATTGAGAAGTTCTAGTCCTCCAGCTTTGATCTTATTTTTCAATATTGTTTTGGCTACAAGAACCACTGAAATGAATAAACTTATGCATGTGTCATTCTTAGGTATGTAAGGATATCTTGTAATTCCATATGAATTTGAAGATTACTTTTTCCATTTCTGCAAAAAAATCCTTTGGAATTTTAGTAGGGATTCTACTGAATCTAAGATCATTTTAAAGAGTGTTGCCAACTTAACAATATTAAATCTTCCAATCTATAAATACATGATATCTTCCCACTTATTTAGGTCTTCTTTAATTTATTTTTTACTACTATTTTCTGCATTTTAGTATATAAGTTTTCCACTTCTTTTAATAAATTTGTTCCTAAATATTCCTAAGTCAATTTCTTTGTATATTACATAACCCAAGCTTCAATATCCTTTAGGGTTTTGGATTTTGAGTCATAGTCATATATGTCCACTCTATTCTAAGATTATAAAGGAATTTTGTTATATGTCTTTCCAGAACTTCTATGGCTTCATATTACTCATTATTTAAATCTTCAATCCATTTGGAATTTCTTTGGATGTTGAAGTATGAGGTATAGGTATAGGTTGTTTTTCTCATTTGACTTTCCAATTGCTCTAACTTCATTTATTTTATAGTCCTTCTTTTCCTCACCGATTTAAGATGCTACCTTTAATCAGGTATTAAATTCTTTGTATGTTTGGACTTTTTACTGGACTTTCGATTCGGCTCATTGGTTCATCTGTCTAATTATACTCCATCACACTATGATGATTTTTGTGTCTGTTTAATACATTTTAACATCTGGAGAGCCCATGGTTCTTCTTTCTCATAGGTGTTACTCTTGTTGTTCTTTTTTCACATGAATTTTAGAGTCACCTTATTAGGCTGAAAGAAAACCTTGTTTCCTTTAGATTTAGAAATTAACTTAGAGAAAATTTACATGTTTATGCTGTTGAGTCTTTCTGTTCAGGAATATGCTATACCTTTTTATTTGTTCATGTCTTCTATTGAGGTTGTCAGTAATACTTAAGACATGTAAGATATTTAAGACTGGCTCCTTTATTGTTATATTTATTCCTTGATATTTTATCTTATACATTACTCTTATAAATGGGCATTTTCTTTCATTGTATCTTCTAACAGGTTTTTGTTTGAAATTGGTCTAATTCATGATAGCTGCAATAAATTTTATTTTCAAGAGACGATTAGTAAATAACTGCTAACTCTTCCAGCTTTACCCATAAGGTCATATCTTATAGTTTTTTAAAACCAATATAAAAGTTATTATAATCATAATTTATGCTCTAGATTTGAAATAAGAACAGTTTGAAAATTGAAGCAATAATGTTCTATATTATCTCAATATTGTCTATTATTTAACTTTAGCCTTAATATATATATTTAATTTATATATACATGAATATACATATGTGTATCTACATACATAACATTCTATATATAAAAGTCTACAGATGTATTTCTAGAATGAAATATCATTGATGTTGCCTTAGTTTTTGCTGATAGATATATGTCACTTCAAAATTACATTTTGGAGCAAAGACTATTTTGGAAATAACTTCGAAGCCCAAAACATGAGGACTTTCCTTAGATGTATATTTCATCACCAATTGTTTTTTTATTTCTGCATCAGCTCATGGTATAAAGTAGATAGTTTCTGACTTTCAAAGAAATGGCTGATTGTTGTCATTCATCCGTCCAGTCTCCATGACAAATTTTGTTTATTCTCTTTCTGATATTGTCAGCATCACTTTTTATTCTTTTTGAAAATAAGACTTTTCTAAACAATGAGGAAATAGGCAAAGTAATGTTAGCGCTTATATTTCAGAATAGATTTGCTTGTCATTGTTGGCCTCATCACACACAAAATTTGGAACTTAGAAATTCAACATAACTGTCTAACAAAGAAAGCTTTTAAATTAATTAATTAATTAGTTAATTAACTTACTTGCTTATTTATTTGTATTCATCAAACCAGTTCATAGGCTGTAAAATATAACTATATGAATATACATACATATGTATATTCCAGAAAAATATAAGCAGCTTAAAAAATTAAATGGAACCATGTGTCACACAAATAGGCGTGCAATAAATAAATGGTTGGTAGAAAAGTAAATAAATGAATTAATGACTCAGTAAAAAGATGGACTTTCACAATTAAGTCTTAATATTTTAACTTGGGCTTTCTCATCAAAGGGAAGAACTTTTCTCTGTGTCTGTTAATAAAATCTAGGAGGACAGGAGCTTCGCCATCAACCAGCATTAGCATTTTAGGGTTTCTGCATATCACCCTCTCCCCACTTCCGTTTGTCAACTATGATGAATGATACTCCCATTTGGTTATGCTCTCTTTTATGTGATGTATTTAAAGAGACGTTCTCAAATTCAAGAGGAGGTAGTAGCAGCAACTCCATGGAAGAGCATTTGGAACAGTGGGCTGGATCAGGAAAGTGGAGGTCAGTGAATAGTTACCAAACTCTTACTGACTGTAGGAAGGAATATGGTATGGACTTGGATTTCCAAGCACACAGTAATGTTCAAACCCACCACTCATGAAGCCATACTAGGGGATTATAAACCAGACCTTTTTGTCAAGAGAAATGTCAGAAATGCTCGCTTCGCATTTTATCCATGAGAAGGAGTCAAGGTATCAGGGCATTCATGACATTTGATCCAAAAGTTCAGATCTAATTAGGAAAACTGTGACTAATAGATACAGAGCAACACAAGAGCTATAGAAAAAATTATAATTTTTAGAAGTTGGTATTCTACTAACCCACAGTTATGCAGAGATAGAAAGAATATCACCAAGACACTGAAAAGTAGACACATACCAGGAACTCATTTTCATGGTATGGTTATAACTGAATGCCTAAGAGCCCTGACTTTCATGGTTTCTTATTGTCCTTGAAGAACAGCTAGTATCTCTTTAAAGTCTTGAGGTCAGAATATTTTCCAAATCTGTTGAGCATTTACTGTTCACAAGGCACTGCACCAAACATGCAATATACATCATCTCATTTAACCTCAAAACAACTATATGAAATACTTCCTCTCTTTGTCCCTATTTTATAAATGAAAAAACAGAGGCAAAGAAAGACCTAGAATCTTGGAAATAGTTGATAGGAGATTTGAATTGCAACCCTCTGCTTCAGGGTCCAAACTCTTTCATTACTATGCCTTTTTTTTTTTTTTTCTTTTCCTGGAATAAAGTTGAGAACTTCTAAACAAGATGAAAAAAGAGGCAGATAAAGGAACTTTCATTTGGGTACAAGTTTTTTTCTTCTTTTTTCTCACACTCTACTGACACTCTTAATGTCTTCCCCACCTCCTCTCCCATTCAAAAACTCCTAAGACAAAATTAAACAAAACTGTATTATTACCACAACCTGCAGACCTATAGGTTAATTTTTCTGCAGGTCTTCTCTAACCATGTACACAATTGTGGTCTGTGAAAGAGGGGATCAGCTTCCCCAGGGTAGCTATAAGGGCACTGCATGCCAGGGCCTGGAGGTCAAAAGAAAGGCTACCCCTGAAAAGCAGAGATGACGGATGGCCTGAATGCACAAGGGGCTCTGGAATGCTCTTTTATCTTAAGTCACAGTGCTCCCCCAGCCCTCCATTCCTCCCATACCTTGTTTCCCATCCCTCATGCTTATGGATTTACTCTTATCCCTGGCTTTGATTAGCCTGCCTCACAACCAACCTCCACCCTGCTTTCCTGTCCTCCCTAAGAGCCAAGAGCCCTCCAACATGAGGGAAACACTCCATCATCATGATGGGAAGTGTCAGGTGCACAAGATAAATGCAAATTTCATGGCACCACTGCCTCATTCAGCCAAGTTTTATGAGACTGAGAAAACTTGGAACCTATGCTGTGGGGCCATTTGGTTGGCAGGGAGCAAAACAGACTTTATCCAACACCGTCTGTTGGCAGCTCTGGTGCTAGATTTATAGAGAGAGGTGGAGATGGCTCTGGCTATCGAGCCTGCTGCTCAGCCAGCTGGGGGCCTCTCAAGTGATACAAGAGTAATGGCGTGAATCCTGGGAGAGAGCATTCTACCTAAGCTCTCCCAATGGTGTCTTCAGGATCCTACCTCAGGCCAGAGAGGCAGGCCCCAGTGAGACTGGCCTCATGCACAGAGGTAGAGCATCCCTGATATTTCTAGCTACTCTTCTTCCATGCCCACAATACTCATAAAACCTGGCTTCCATGGCAGGGCTGGAGCTGGAAAAAGATTTCTCTGATGAGCAACTAAGTCTGTTTTGTTACTTGTTCTCCTTTGAGTTTGTGGTTTTCTATTATAGAGGACATTGCTCCATCTGCCTCCAAATCTATTATCCTGAGGGGGGTGTCCGCCTGTGAGGAAACGTTTGACACAGGCTGCGATACAATGGCAAAAACCCAAGCTTCGGAGCCAGACTGCCTGAGTCTGAATCCAGCATCGCTCCCTTACCAGCTCTGTATAACCTTGGGCAACTTTTTAATTCTTTTCCATCTAAGTTCTCTTTCTGTAAAGAAAGCATAATCATGAAGCACTTACCACATAATGTAGTTGGTAAAATACTAAAATTTGAATTGCTTAGAATAGGGCCTGACCAATGGTAACTTCTCCATGAAGTTTGACTACTGTTACTTTGGCAAATGCACCCTCTGACTTCTTGCACAGTTTGGTTTTCCAGCCTATGGAAGTCAATCTGAAGACCTGTGATCACAATGAGAAGTTTCAAAAGGGTTCTTCAGCTCTACCTTGAGATTTGACTTGATTGTCAAAGAGCACACTGAGGAGGTTAGCTCCAGATTCTAAACTCTTTGATAAGAGGGCTGAAGACAGGAAAGAAATGTGCAAGAAAGAAAGAAACAGTAGCTGAGTCATAGACCAATTCTTTGTAAGTGGAGTGAAATTCTGTGTGTAGAAAGTTCTGGATCTTGAGGACTTCAGCAATTATTTGCAAAGGAGGAAATTGAGCACAAACATGTCCCCCGGTCTCCCAGCGAGACAAAAGAAGAGCAAAGAGTAGAACCCAAACTCTAGACTCCTGAGTCAATGTTCCTGTATTGTAGTGGCTCTCAAAGTAGTCTCTGCAGGACCTTTTGCCACCTTCCAGTGGGCTGGCTTTCCTGTGAATTGGTATCCCCTGCCCATCTCTTCAGGTCACTCTTCTCTAGGTATTATATCTGCAAAGTATTACGTCAGTAATTAGGAGAGAAATTTGGGGAGCTTATGAAAATCTGTGTGTCAGACACTGAGCTAGACATTTTGAGATGCTACAGAAGAGTACTGACCATCATCCCTGCTCTCAAACACCTTATAAGGTAATTGACCAGACACCGTGGAAGGGCGAGTGGAGCACGGTGAGGTGGGAAAGGGCAGTAGCAGAGGTCTTGCCAGAAGTGGGAGCAGGGAGACTGCTTGAGCAAATTGGAGCCATGTTTAGCCTCCCAGGTATTTTAACATAACCTAAGGAGTTACTACTTTAATCTCTTATATGCACTTATTTAAGATGAACTCTATTATGATTTTTCACCTTGTGTATTTTGAAAAGAATCCTCAGAAAGGCTCTTATCTTCCCCTGTACAAAGACCGTTTTTGCTCTGTGACTTAAATAATAATAGTAACAATAATAGTGACCCGGGTAGTTATCATTGTTTGCACATTGACTATGAGCCAGACCCATGGGTAAGAACTGTGAGTTAACAGATGATCCATTATGTTGCAAAAGTTCAGAGACAGCCCTGCCTTTCATGAGTTTTAGAGTTGCATGCAGGGAGGTCTCTTGTTTAGCCTTTTCTGAACTTCCAACTGAGGAGGGGGCTTGCCTCAGGAGTCCCAAATGAGTGATACAAAGCACAATTCATAAGCTTGTCCTACAACTTCCTGAGGAAAGAGCCTTCCAGAACTCACACACCAAATAAAATAGTTAGGGGGAAAATGAGAAAAAGGTTGTTTTTTTTTTTAAATCAATTATACTTTTAAATTATTTTCTTCACAGGATTTATTAGAACAAGAAGAAAACCCCCTAAAGTTCTGAAGAAATATTAACATAACATGCCTGTAACTCATGCTGTGTTTAATGAGAGGTGCTGTTTTTCCTGCCATGGGGGCCATAGCCCAATGAGTGATGGCTCTGAAAAGGGTCACATACATATTCATCAAATTCGACATGCACATGTAAACTGGTTTTAATAGGCCATGACAGCAGAAGTTGTGTCGGGCAAATAGCTGCACATGTGCTCCTTCCCTCAACTGGCATATTTAGCCATTAATGCTCTGGTATCCATGGATGAAATATTAGCTTGTTAACTTATGACCATCAGTTGTTGTTGATTCTCAGTGGCAACCAAGGGAAGAGATCCTCTCAGCTACTTTATTAGGGCTAAGCCTTGAACTTCAAGGTACTCATTTAACTTTACTGGTGCTGTGAATACCATTCTGCTCCCTGAACCTGGAGTCCAGAAGATGCACCAAAATGTTCTAACCAAAATTGGTGTTACACCCAGTCCAAAATGAAGATGACTCTTATGGATCCTACTCTGTCACTAGCACAGATGGTGCGAGGTTTAAAACTTTTTCTTAATATCATTTCAGCGTAAGATTCATTTTATTTAAGTGTCAACAAGTTTGAAGGTTGTCAAGGTATACATGGTTGGTTAGACAGACATGAGTTGCAAATATGAACTCTTCTAATACTCTCCCCTTGGTTATCTGATGAATACATTGTCAAACTCACAAGTAAATTAAATTACCATGAAGCAACTGAAATCACAATTGATCCTTGAAAAACATACAATCCAGTAATAAAGTGAGATGTTTATATATTGTAGACGCTACCATACAAGAACAAGACCCCAAAGCACATTATATTAAGACACTCGGGCCCTAAATTGGGGTTGGTAGATTGCTTTACTGTAACTGTATAGAGGCCTCCAGCTGCCTCAAATATCAACCTCTGGATAACTGTATTTGGTTAAACATGAGTATCTTTAATGAACCATGGACATTTGTCCTCACCCATCAGTCAAGTTTTTCCTTGGATTGAATTGGTGTTCTACTTTCTGTAAAAGAAAAACTATGCATTTGCATTGCCTAAAGATTAGGTGTAACAAGCAATTTGGGACATGGTTGTCTTTAAGCATAAGCATAAGGGTTTCATAGCCCGAAAACGAATCAGTCCTTCATAATCAATCACATTTTGTTATTGCTCTTGTTCCTCGTATTCCCATCCTTTCCCGTCTTTTCTCCAAATCAGTGATTGATCTTTGGAAAATAATTTTCTGTTCTTTATTACCAAAAAAATGTCCTAGATCTTCACCAACTTAAAATAGGACCCACTGTAGCTGCCAAGAGAGTAACCAACATAGTAAAATACTTTAGAGGGGGTGACGGGCATTAAAAAGGGCACATGTTGGGATGAACACTGGGTGTTATATGTAAACCAATTCGAAAATAAACTATTATAAAATTTAAAAAAATTAAATAAAATATGAAATAAATAAATAAATAAATAAATAAATAAATAAATTCACACACACACACACACACACAAAATAAAATAAAATACTTTATTCACTAATAAAATTATACTACCTGGGGAGAAAATATGTTCAGAGAGCAGTTAGTTGAATAAATTCACTGGCTGTTTAGCTCTTCCTCTTGAATATATTTTCCTGAGCACAAGGAAGTATATGCATAATATCCTTCTCTTGACTTTCCCATAATCAGTTGTGAATTTTCTCAAAAAAAAAAAAGTATCAGATATTGTACTTTCTAAGACATTTAAATCTCTTCTTGGCTTTTCAAAAGGGATGTATTTGTCTTCATTCTCAGACTTGGTGTCTTGGGATAAGGTAATTTAGGGGAGAATATGATTAACATGGGCCAGCTCTTCATTGCAATATATTGGAGGGCTCAAATTTATTTGCCTGCTGCATCACAATGACTTTTTTGTGCCCCGCACCCCATACACCTGATTTTGCATGTTTTTGTGGTAGTCTCAACTGAAAAGGTTATCTCCATGTGTAGAGGTGATGTGATGTGTATGTTCATTACTTTTCCAGTTATGGCTTAGGCTAATTGGTCCACCGTTGCCAAAGAACACAAGGACGCTTTGCTTGATTTCTGCTTTTTTAGGCGAAAAAAACAACCCAAAGACAAAAAACAAATGTCCATTTCTAACTATTCTAATTACATTTCAGTGCAATTAAGAAACTCCTCTCTAGAAAGCAGTCTTGCTTTCCATGACCATTGAGCTGAGGGAGGAAGTGGAGGGCCAGGTCTTCTTTGGCACTGCTGCCCATCACTAAGAGTCGGGAATGACTGGTTGCACTTGGCTGATTCAGAAAAATGCCATCTGGTATAGATTTCCTTTCAACTCATTGGGAGGAATTCAGGATCATGGGCAATAATTGAAAGCTGTTGTCTTTCGGGTGGTATTTTATTTAGCTCTCTTTTCTAGTTAGCTTCTGGAAACAGGCTGTCTGAGCTAACACACATCTACTTATTCTACCTGTATTCGCACTTCTGACAAATGCCCCGTAAGCTAAGAGTGCACACCCATAAATAATGTGTGGTTTGCATTTATTCTACTCCAAAGTGCTGTAAACATCAAGGCCTACTTACCAGAGGTGTATGCCTGGTAACAGAGGGTCATTGAGAACTAGAACCAAATGAATTGGAGTAAAGCAGAATGAATGGCGAGGCCGGGCATAACTGAATGCTAGGTCTGAATTGAGGCCACTCAAAGTAGATCACATATGACTTTAATCCACCGCTCTGCCCAGCTTTCTTGGGGGATAAATCTGTCTCCAGTTTTTATTTACATATTATCATTTTACCGTATGTCACTGTCATAGTTTCAGACTTGAGTAAATCCACATTTAAATAGTGATTTGTCTCCTTTTGATAGTAAATATTCTCCTAAGTGGTGGTTAGGATTAAAGGGAATTTGTCGACAATAGGTAAAGGGGGCTATTTAGGATTAAATGAAATTATACACTCAGCCAAGAGAGCCTTCACTGGGAAGCTCAGTCCGGCAGGTGCCGGTTGTCCCACAAATTCCCCCTTTGAGAGTACAGTGATAATTCCCTGAAAGGAGCAAAAGAAAGGGAGGGCGTGGAGAAACAACACATACAAATGTTCTCAGCTCTCTAGACGCCCCAGGAGGGGGCAAATCCTGCCTGAAACAGCCCTCAAGACGCCACCACTTAAAGGTTACCAAAGAGTTCTTTTGAGGTGACATTTAAACCTTTAATAGCTCCCAGCCAGTTTAGGCAGGAATAATTTCCCCTCACTGGAGGCCCGGAGCCGGGCACTGCTCAGTTACCTGTCTACAGAGGATGTGAGGGTGTGGATGAAACCCAAGCAGGGTGATTTGCAAACAGGGGGGTGGAGCCCGCCAGTGTCTGCCAGCCCTGCCCTCCTGCCCTAATTGCTCCAAAGGCCGAAAAGGCTTCAGGTTGCACATTAGGCCCTTGCTGAGATTAGTAATTATAATATCAGTTTCCCCCCAAACAGGACTGATAGAATGGCTGGGGGAGCAGAGGTGACTCAAAGTTTAGTAAGTCTTGGGGAAAGTTTACTGGCTCCTGCTGTTTTCTGGCTCACAAATTTGGCCTTTCCACTACCCAGCACTGGCCACAAACAGTAGGAATCCTTTTCAATCACTATTAGCAACACTTCATTTCTGTCATATTTGACCCCTGGCAAACTGCAACTCAGCGAAGAACATTCTTTCCAGAAAGGAACCAGACATCATTCAGCTAGAGACGATTTACTGTGAGACATGGGACTGATTTGCTTTTGCTGTCCCCCTGGAGCGACTCAGCCCATTAAAATGAATTGTCTCTGCACAGCAGTGCTTGGGTGGGGGGAGTCTTTCCTGAGAGACAGAGAAAGGGGTACAGGCCAGCCCTGGACCTTCCTGACTTGTCATCCCACCTCCTTGCCTGGAACCAGAGTCTTCGGAGAATCCTGTCAGTTCCAGTGTAATATTTTGTAGCTTTCCTTAAAAGCAAGGCACATGTGGGGCGCTTGAGTGGCTCAGTAGGTTAAGCGTCGACTTCGGCTCAGGTCATGATCTCACCTTTCCAGAGTTCGAGCCCCGAGTCGGGCTATGTGCTGACAGCTCAGAGCCTGGAGACTGTTTCGAATTCTGTGTCTCCCTCTCTGTCTGCCCTTCCCCTGCTCATGCTCTGTCTGTCTCTCTCACTCTCTCTCTCAAAAATAAATAAACATTAAAAAAAAAAAAGCAAGGCACATGTTATGTAGTTGAGAACAGTCACTTTCTCCTCTGTGTCAGGGCCACAGTGCTGGCTCCCTCTGGTCTTTGCTCACACTTAACTTGCCTAAACGTGAAGGACAAAAATTAAAAACTAACCCAAACACTAGAAGTTTGAAGGCTGCTTACTTGGGCAGAAGGCACATGCCCCCCACCCTTCCTTTACATACTGTAGGAGAAAGCACTTGGGACTTTTGGACTATTGTTTCCTTCCCATCCACTTGTCTATCACGGGAATTCCTAAGCAGTGCTAAGAAGACTGTAACTCAGTCATCCCATATACCCCTTGGGTATCTTTCATTGTTAATAATATTAATCTTATTTGGGGGTGGGGGGTTATTGTATAATGATAGAGTTTTGTGGGAGATGATGAAAAAGTTTTGGATGGTGATGGTAGTGATATTTCTACAACATTATGAATGTATTTAATGCCACTGTTTTGGACACTTACAGATAGCTATAATGATAAACAGTATGTTTTGCATAGTTACCACAATAAAATATTAATCTAATTTTCAAATAATATCAATTCAGAACACACATAGCTGAGATGTCTGATCTGCACTCTCTCTCTTAGCATCTTCTCCTAACATGCAGTGTCTCCACGTGGACCCACCATGGTGAGGAAAGGCACCAAGGCGCCAATCCTGCCCTGCGTCCAATAAAACTGGAAGCAGAGATGGGTTAGCAAGAGTTAGAGCACACGTGACTGGGCAGAAACGTGGATGACCCACTAAACACATCAGTTGGTGGGTGTGGGTTACTCAGATGGCTGAGTTGGACCCAATTTGTTGGGCTGCAAATTAGGAACAAGATGGGCCCAGGTAAAAATGATGGGAACTGTCTTCTCACAATTACCCACAGACATTTAAAGAGGCAGGAGATATGGATTTCCAGAAAACCACACATATTTGGGGGAAAATAGGGGTCATTCTCCAGAGGCTTTGATCGTTAGCTGGCATTTCACAGAAGGCAGCCAGACTGTGTTGATTCGGCAACAGCAGTGCAAGCTGGGACCAATTAATTTACACCACTTCTTGTGGGAACGATGGCAAGGCCTGATATTTCCATTGCTAGCCTTCACAAAAGGCTAGTGAAGTGTTAAAATAGTTTATAAATTTATAAAACCAACGACTGATTTGATCTTTTGTAACCACCAAAACCCATTGACTAAGTATTTGTGAGTTGTACTGGTTAGTCTTTGTGACCCTGCATTGTAGACACCAGAGAGAGTGTCACATTTGAAATTCAAGCCATAATATTTTTCCACATAAGAATCTAAGCTTTGGGCATAGATGCTCATTGATTCTAGAGTCAATCATTAATGTCTTGGTTTCATAGGTATGGTTGAGCACTAGCTTAGACCTTCTAGGAGAGTTGTTAGTTGTTTGAAACTCATCACCTGGAGCTATAAACATGATTTAAAAAGGTTGCCCCATCTGAGCAATGCCTTCCGTCACCATTTCAGCCCAGACTTCATTCTTTTTCTCTCTCCTAACATTTGTTGGGTTTTGGCCATTCATTGGCAATTAATCTACTGAATCCAGGGGGCATTCTGAGGTAACCACAAAACATATTGGAGAGAGAGTCTAGGTTTCCTAAGGCAGCAGTGAGCTTAAAGACCATGCCTAGAGGCCATAACCCCTCAAGCTCCATTGTTCCAAGAATTCAACAAATTGCCTCTTCCTACTCAAGATAGAGGAATGAACTAAATGTATGGTGGAATATGACTTTCAAGGGGTGCTATGTAAAAACACAGGACCAAATTAATAGCAGATATACTTTATTCAAGAAGAAGAACAATCTCTCTTTTACATCAGAAAACTTTAATCACTCATTTCACATAACCCAAAGGAGACTGAAAAGGAGGCTAGACTGGACTCTCTGGATCTGTGTCTTGATCTTCACTAAGATACATATTAGATATGATAGAAAAGGTTAGGTAGAAAAGTATGAGGAAGACCCCAACTCATGTGCAGACTTCTAAAGAGAATGACCCCAGAAACTGTTCCAGGACTCTGACCCTTTGGAGAGAAAAGGGAATACAGGCAAAAGAGAATTTTTGTGAAGAAAGGGGTAGGAGGATTTTTTTAAAGGAGTTTCCTATGCTTTCCTTTCTTCTTCTCTTTCCATGGATGAGGGGATTGGGGTTCTCCTTTTCATACAAACCAAATTTTAGGGAGGTGGCTAGGGGAGGGTATATAGGAAACTACTTAGAGTTTGGCCCATGTCCCCTGACTAATACCTAATTCTTTGGACAGTGAATTGGGGTCTGACTTCAGCCTCAGGAACTTAGAAGGCTAAGGAAGGCTGTCTGCCTGTTTTGATAGTGAAAGAAGAGAGAGTAGCCCATATACCCTGAGTTGGCAGGACACAATGTGAGGGTATTTCTCATGGATCATAAAAGGGATGTATGGGAGGGAGGGTGAGCACTATGGCAAGAAAGTGTCCAAAAGGGAATGAATCTGTGTAACCATTTTACAGGTCTGGGGGCATGATACTTGTTAGCTGAGTGGCATCTCTCCTATCCCTTGCGTCTCCTCATTCTCTGTCAGCCCCACCTTCAGCCCTTGGATGGAGAGAAAACTACAGTTGAAGAGTAGGGGAAGAAGGTGAGCTGTGGCAGAACAGACAGGAGAGAGACAGACTGCCCCCACATCACCTTTCCACTGCAGGCTTTCAGCCTTAGGCAGGTATGAGCTGGCGTTGAGAAGCAATTTAAAGCTAAATCAAGCTTTGGAGTTCAGATGGAATTCCATCTTTTAGTTATTTTGTGACTCGACTCTGTCGACTTAATGACCTTGAAGTGACCCAAGGAGTCTTGATTATTAGAGAGGGGTCAGAATTGTTGCAGGTGATCCAAATGTTTATCCAGGACAGAGAAAGTGAAATAAAATTTAATCCAAACTGCCATTTTTTTTCAACATGTCAGTTACTCTACCAATGGCCAGGCCATTAACAAATATATCCTTTCTAACGAGGATGGTAGGGTCTAAGAAGCTAAGTCAGGGACGACAGAAGAGGGGAAAGAATACATAAGAATAAGAACCAGAGCACTAACCAAGCCACAAATGGCTTTTGAGGAAATGTACAAGTCCTTCAGGAAGTAGACTTAATGTCCAGATCAGGATTCCTATACTAAGATACATAGGAGATGTTATAAATGTCGTTATTAGTAAGTCTATGGATAAGTCTACTTAAAATATGTTTGAGTCATTTTCAAATAATTTCTGCTTTTCTGAAGTGGCAATTAGGTAATTCCATTCAAGCATTGCCAAAATAGAAATAACCTAAATGACAGCAGTTTAGCAATTCTACCAGTGCCAGTTAGGCATGACCCAATAGTCAACCTACCTGATCAAGGTAACAATGAGCACTTAGAGGTGATGATGTCTTATATATGTATCTAGTTATGCTCAATCCATTATATGCTCTGTAAGATAATGGGTCATATTTTATCCTTTGATATTTAATAAATATTTGTTAAATGAATGAGTAAAATAGGTAACCGGTTATGCTTATCGTCTTGATTCCCTTCTTCCAACAAATAGAATCTTACTTTTCCCCAAATTGCCCAAATAATTGCGCATTTTACTACTTGTCTAGTAGAACACTGGCTATAGAAGTGCTGTTATTTGAAATTATTTGATTTATTTGCCAATTGTCAATTTTGGTATATTACTCCCTGTCATTATTAGTAAATCCTATAGAAATAAACCTAAGCCATAGAGCCATATGAAATGAAATATGAGTAAATCTGGTAGAAATATCTTAGCTAATCATTATTTGGAGAGGAAGAATGTTACTTGGCTGTAAAAACTATAGCTAAGCATTTGTTACTTTGGAATTTCTGTTCATCATCTAGAACTGGAGTGATAGGAAATGTAGAGAAATAATTCACATACACAAATGACAAAGTCGACTTCCTAGCCCTAGGAAACAAATAGGAGATCTTTTCTTTTTCTATTCTTTGGACTAACTAGCCTCCCAGTGGGCAGGGGAACCAGAGAGCCAGTTGCTCCCCATCCAAGAGAATGTTATCAGAAGATCTACTGGCTAATATTGCATTCTCAAAGGAGGAGTAATATTTATACCCTATTTTGCTTTCCCTGATGGGATCCTCCTTATATAGATAACCCAGCATCTATCTTTTTCCAGAATAGGCCTTTCCAGCAACAAAATATTAAAGTGAAGAATGAAAACCTGCCAAGTGTAATTCCTGGAAAATCCTTTTAATGTCAGAGAATTGCTTTTCTCTCTTGATCTTTCTCGGTTGTACCATTATGGTTTTGTCAAAAGCAACACTGGCTAGAAACTGTAAGCATCCTTTGGGTCGCCATTAGCAACACTTTCTTTCCACCAAGCTTGACCACAGCAGGCTGCAGCCCATGCTCAACATTCCTTTGAGAAAGCAACCCAACATTCAACTACTACAGATTTATGGTATGAAAAAATGGCATTTTAAGGACCTTTGAAAGTATTAAAAATGAACATGGCTTTGCTATTATTTTCCACAGCAGGAATTTAAATTTATAAATACTACCTTTTAATCAATTTGGGAACTGCCCACAGAGCTAGAGAAAAAAAAAAAAAGACTCCCATGAACATTCTTCAGTTATCATTATATATTACAACTGACTTTCCACATTTAATCCTTACTGCTATAAGTGTATATCTTTCCACAAACTTTTGTTTTAAATTCCCAAAAGATTCTGTTGCCATCCTATGGCTAAGAGCTAGCATTTGTGTCCAGAATAGAAGGCTTTTTATCTTCCTCAAAGCAATTTTTGTTGCTATGTTGTGTGAGTGTAGATGGCTTTTTGATTGGTTATTGAAAGCCAAGAAATATGTTTTAAAGCAATTTGTTTCTTAGAACATTTTGTCCATCTCATTACAGTGATGCCTATTAATGCTCTATTTGCAATACTTAGAAAGATAATTTATATTCTATTAGTACCTTTATCCGTTTCAACCCTCTATTACCAATGTAGGTCAAACATTTGGCACTTAAAATGTTTAGCACTTAAAATTCCAGATAGAATAGTGATAACATGACTTAAACACAGACATTTTTTTTTTGAATAGAAATAAAAGGAAAAGGGAAAACTTTAAAGTTTCAGCAGCACTTCATAGACATGAAATTGATCCCCAACCCAAACAAGTCTATGCTCCATTATCATAGAGTAAATTTCAGAGCTATTTAGGTAGAGCATAAAGTTCAGGGAGTCATGTGACCAAAACCTCCAAGAGCAAGTAAATGCATCAGGGGTCAAAGGGCACAGAGCTGAGAGAAACATCTGGATTCCATCTTTTGAACTTTTAATGGAAACACTGATCACTTGGTGCACATCTGGGGGTTTTGTCAGAAGGAAAGATTTTTTTTTTTTTAATGGGAGGTTAGCTCTAGTTTACTATGCTTCACTTGTGTTGGCTATGAATCTCTTCACATAATGTTAGTTTACTATTTGAGCTATCTTAGAATATTACTAAAATTATATTGCTTGATTATCGCTTTATGGAGGTAGAGTTTTTCTTTTTTTAGTTTCTTTCAAGTTTTGCTTTAAAAGGAGTAACCCCAGGAAAAAGTTAGGGGACCCACGTAGCTATGCAGACTACACTTTCCCTGGGGAAGCTGTTCTTAACACGCAGCAGGGAGATCCATTTTTAAAATCACCAAACAGTAACCAAGGAAAAGGCTTGTAGCATTTGACCATGCTGGCTCACTGCCTACACCCCAAATTAACTCCCTGAGACATCTGCATATGAAAAATGTCGCAGCAAAGCCTTGAAGGGCTTTATAGCAAATGACCTAGCTTTTACCACATTGTTCCTGGTTGAAAAATGTGTCTCAAGCACAAATAAAAATAATGCAAATCTCTTTGCTGGAGACTTGCCACAGTATAGCCTCAGATATAGTACTAATTGGGACACCATGCGTAAGTCACTTAAATTCTCGGACCCGTGTTTTCTCATCTGTAAAATGACAGTCCTAGACTATTTTTTAAGACTAGTTTGTTTTAAGCAATGATATTTTACATGTGTTGAACACTGCTTAGGATATGGCACTAAAAATAATTGTTAACATCTTGATTGTCTAAAATGTGCTTTTCAATTTCTGCAGTACACTCATGTCTTACTTCTCTTGATCTTGTGAGGTAGATATGGCAAATATTCTCCCCATTTTGAAATGAGGTTACCGAGGCTCAGAGAGGTCAAGTATTTTCTTAGTCACCATAGAAAGGCTGTGCATTTCCTGCCAGTGAAGCGGTCTTTCCTGGACACCGAGAGACTCTCATTCCCTGTGATTAATTCTGTGAAAATGAGGTTCCTCAACCAGCAAGGTCTGTGCCACAAGAACCTTGATCAATGGCGTATCTGGTAAAATAGGGATGTGTCCCAAGATTCAGAGCAAAGGGGGCAGTTTCTACTCCTGAAGAAGGGACTAGACACATGAACAAGAGTAATAATCAAGCTTTTCTAAGCTGGAAAAAGGCCAAGTTTTCAGATAAAAATAGGTGTACCTACATGTAACAAAGATCATGAACAAATAAACATCTAAGCATGATGTGGATTTTTTTTCTCTCATTTCAAAAGTAAAGAAAAATATCCTATATATTTATAAGTATCAAAATAAAAGAATATAAAAATAGGGGTTAAGAGCTCTGAGTCTGGTGTCAGAAACGTAGCTCTGTCACTTTCTCATGAGTTCTTCAACCTTGCTCAGTCTCATTTCCCCACTGATAAAATGAGAATAATAAACTTACAGATTTGTTGGCAGGATTAAATGATAGTATCTCTATATAGAAATATTTGTATATGAAGTTCTTAATGCATAGTAAAAATTATTGTTGTTACTACTATCACAAAGAAACAAAAAATCATATTGAACTCTGACCTCACAAGAACGCTGAATTCTAGAAGATAAAAGTCTGGGTGATTCATCGTACCTGTCATACACTTTCAGGTACGCAAGTGTCCAAAGTGCAGAACATTAACATGCCTTTCCTTAAAATAAAATGAACCATAAAGTATCCCCACCAACAGAAATATGGGTTGAAATAAAGAACTTAAAAATGGGTAAGGAGTATTGTACAAGGACTTGTGTGGAATACCAAATCTATTTAAACACACATTGTCTAATTTGTGTATGTGGTATATATGTTCTCAAAAGTTAATTTAATGTACTAAATTATTTTTGAAATGCAAGATAATATAGAAAAGTATTTAATATTAATAAGCTAGATTTGAGTCTGGGTATCTCAGCAAATACTGGAATATGAAAAGAGAAGGCATTGTAAGAATTAAGATTCTAGTATATTCCTTATCTTAATAAATGGAAGTCCATAGATTTTTTTCTTATTAAATAAATTTAAAGTTTCAAAAATAAATCAGAACTTAAAGATAAGTACTAGTGAAATAAAAAAAAGAAAGAAAGGCTTATAACATCATTAGAAAAAACTTAAAATCATAGGAAATACATGGGGCACCTGGGTGGCTCAGTTGGCTAAGCATTCGACTTTTAATATCGGCTCAGGTAGTGATCTCCCAATCGTGAGATCAAGCCCCATGTCAGACTCTGGCCGAGCATGGAGACTTCTTGGGATTCTCTCTCTCCCTCTCTCTCTGCCCCTTCCCTGTTCATGCATTCTCTCTCTCTCTCTCAAAAATAAGTTAACATTTAAAAAAATTAAAAATTAAAAAACATCAATAAAGGAAACATACACATAATAGATACAGATATAAATAAATGTATATATCCTTATCAAAATACTGTCAAATACTGTCAAAAAACTTTCAAATAGGACAAAGAAGAGGTATTTTATCTAAATAAATTATCTATTTTTATCTATTAAAAGATATGTAGAAATCTATTATAAATACGTAGAATTACAAAACTATCATCAATAATACAGCATCAATAAGTAAATAAAATATTAGGAAAATTTCAACAAATCTTTGTTGTGGACAGGAAGATAGCTAGCATTAATTAGAGACAAAATATTCAGTAATAGAATTTTAAAAGTATTAACAGACACATAATGAAGGTAGTACCCTATAAAACAGAGAATATAGTTTTAAAGGACTAACAAAACTGACAAAAATTAATCAGTTTTTGACTACAAGGAAACTAGTGCCGATTATAATGACACTTCAATAAATTATGAAAAGGCAGAAAACGTTTAGTTTACATTCTATTACTATAATGCAACAACTGGCAATTAATAGCAGAAGTACAAATAAACCTTTGGCTAACTGAATGTGTAAACACTTGTTAAAATAACTATTGGATAAAAGAGAAATCAAGGGGTGCCGAGGTGGCTCAGTCTGTTGAGCGTCCAGTTCTTGATTTGGGTTCAGATCAAGGTCTCACAGTTCATGAAGTTAAGCTCTGCATTGGGCTCTGTGCTGATAGCGTGGAGCCTGCTTGGGATTCTCTCTGTCTTCCTCTCTCTCTCTCTCTCTCTCTCTCTGCCCCTCCCCCGCTCGCATTCTCTCTCTTTCTCTCTCACTTTGTCTCTCTCCTCTCAACATAAATAAATAGACTTAAAAAAGAAAGAAATCAGAATTGCAGTTACAGAATATTACATTCAAAAACAATAATAATGAGAATATAACACAAAATTCAAGGACCGTGACCAAAACTTACTCAGACACAAATTTATTATCTTGAATGCTGTCATTATTAAGTAAACTCAAAGAATAAAATACATGAACAAATCATTAAATCCAATAAAATAAAAACTAAGTACTATAAAGTACTCCTGAAAAACACAAGAAAGAAATAATAGGAAGAATAAAAATCAATGAATTAGGAAAAAAGCAGTATTTGATAAGTAAATCAAAAATCTTATCTCACAATCAAGAAAAAGGCTGAAAAGACAAAACCCACACTTTAGAGATATGAACACTTTGCAGGGCAAAAGAGAATTTAGATTGTAAGGGAGTCATATACTCAATTATATGTTTAAAATATTTATATTTCTTTACATTAGAAAATACAAATGACCAAAATTTTCTTAAACTATAGAGAATCTGAAAACTGCAGTTAAGTATGGAAGAAGTGGCAAAAGTTATCAAATAATTACCCTCAGAATATGCCTATTTGGTATTATGGATAAATTCTTCCAAATGTCCAAAGAATAGATCATTCCTGTGTTCTTTTTCATGTATTTTTTTTTTGGTATTTTCCAGATTACATATAGGTAACATGTGATAAGACACAAATAGGTAAAATGATATTTTGCAAACCGTAAGAGAAAGATCCATATCAAAGAAATGACAAAGAGTATCAAGAAGCAATTTGTTAATGGTAACATTAATAACAACAAATACGTATGTAATATAGACTATTTGACAGATACTTCCTAAGGCACATAAATACCTCTTATGTATAATTGTGTAATATAATTAAATACATATATAATATACATGATATATATTTATATATTATATGATTAAATATATATTTATATATTATATGTAATTAAATCCCACAAAGAGCTGTATGGCTTAGGTACCATTATTATCTCTGATTTAAGTTGTATAAACTGAGGCACAGAGAAAGTAGGTATTGATTTAAGTGTCTCTTGTCTTCCATACTTCCTTAGGCGATCTTTCCCTTCTCTTAATATCCATAGCACTTGGTAGGAATCTCTAGCATAGTGTTTCTCATCAACTCCTGACCATTTGAGGACTATTCCACCGCTGGACCAAGATCAAGTTTATTACATTTGTGTGTTCTTTTTTTTTTTTTTTTTTTTTGAGAAAGAGAGAGAGTGAGGGAGGGGCAGAGAGAGAGGGAGAGGATCCCAAGCATAGAGCCCGACCTGGGGCTCCATCTCACAAATCATGAGATCATGACCTGAGCCAAAATCAAGAGTCTGACATTTAACTGACTGAGCCACCCAGGTGCCCCTCGTTTGTGTATTCTTAGTCGCCAGTTAAGGTCCCCTGATTCCCCTGGGTCAGCGGGAAAGCTTAGCAAGTTTCTTGGATAAAGTGTTTCTGTTTGTGAAGAGGCATGAATTGCTGTGTGGATGCTCTAAACTCAGGGTTCTGAGACAAGGTGAGTGGTGACTGTCACAGATATTATCTTGGAAAAAGAGAAGACTAATGCTCTTTAGTGAGCGTTGGGCTGCTCTTGTTTAGGATTCTGTAAGCATTGTTAAAGACTCAAATTCTTGCAAGAACATTTTAGTAAAAGAGAAGTCTTAAAATGCAATTATAAAAAATAAGAAAAATAAAAATTAAATGAGTTTTCTGACCCAGCAGAGCTTCAAAAGGAAATCAATGATTAGTCAGTACGCATTTATCCATTCATCAAATGTTTGCTGAGTACCTGCTGTCTGCCAGGCAATAGTAGTGTGGGTCACCCCCACCCCAGCACCATTACACTGCTAGGACATTAATGGGGACCATTGGTCTAAATTTCTCATCTTGAGACATATGACCCTAGGGGATACCTAAACAAACTTTTGTTTGCAATTTATGATGGAATTAACTGACCAAGTGACTTATTCAGATATCATGATTTGTGGAAGAATTAGAAATACATCTGTGCCCCCAAGTAGTCGTGTGTGTGTGCGTGTGTGTTTTCCAATTGACTCAAATTTTTACAGTTCCATGGAGCAGAGTTGTAAGACAAAAGCCACAGGGAGGGAAAAGAAAGGAACGTATAAAGTAAAATTAGATGCACAGTGGCAGCAACTTCCTTCTAAACATCTCGCCAACGTGCATTCAGCTCGCGTTTATTTTTACATACTACACCAGAAGATAGCAACTGCAACGCCTCATGCCTGATGGTAGCTTCGGGCAAAGAGGAGGCATAAAGTTAGGGAGCTGCACAATAAACAACCAAGCAATGAGCCCCTTCCATACGGTGCAGACTTCAGACCCCTCACACCAGTTCCCAGCCTCAACAGCCTGAAGGACTTGAAGCCTGCTCTGGGTGAAAGTTAATGCTTTTTCCTGACTATCAAGTATGAGTTAGGAAAAATTTATGGTCCGTTAACTAAGAAAATATAGTTTTGTCCCCAAACCTAAAAATATATTTTTCACATAATATTCATCAGGAAGTCTTCTGTGATGGAGAAAGCCTTTGTTTCCACCCCATTGATCTGGCTTAATCAATCACTGACTTTGCTTTATTGGATTATAAGGAATAACTGCCCCCCCACAAACACATAACAAATAACAAAACTGAAGCATATATCATGAATGGGTAGATTGCAGCTACCAGTCATCCTTCACAAATTTTCATTCTAGATTATTCCTTTAAATGGCCAAGACTTGTAAATGCTATTTGATTTCTCCTGGTACCTCAAAGGCATATCAAGGTCAAAATGTGAAAGGCTAATCTCATGATGCATACTTCCAACCAAAAGATACCAGAGACTGCTCCCAGTGCAAGGAGTGAGCCACCGGCCTTCCATCTCCAGAAAACCAGCGGGGATACTTTGTATCTCCACCAGCTCACTCCTTCATGCAGCCCACCATCAATTCTACTGATTTTCCTTCAAACAATCTCTTACATCTATCCATGTCTCCTCTCCTCTGCCATGATTACTGCCATAAATCCTAGTTGGTCATTGGTCTCACATTCTTATTCATATCCAATCCACTCTCCCTTCTGCAGTAAAACAATATTTCCAAAATGAAAATTGGATTGTATTGCTCCTATATTTAAACACTATACAACTTCGTTTTGTTTTTAATAGGAAATGGGCACTCTGAGGGAGTGCATCCAAATGATGATCAGAACTTTAACATGACTGTGGTCTGGGTTCTCCAACACAACGTGTACTCTATGGTCTTGCTACTCTTGCTTTTTTCCAACCCCTTGAATATAATATTCCCTCCTGCCACAGGGCTTTTGCACAAATGAGTTGGCTACTCAGCCTGGAAAGCTAACTCCACCATTAATTCTTTTGACCTCATTAAAACCTTCCTATCCTTTCACTCTGATTAATTATCCTTTACTTAGGGAAAATCTTTGACTTCCAAAGATATAATCAAATATCCCTATCATAGGCTTCGAAAACTTGATATAGCTGTCTTTCATAGTCATTGCTACAATCATAATAATATAAAATATGTTGTCTTATTTGAGTGATGTTGGTCTCCTTTACTACTTGAGGAAAGGACTCATATAAGCTTTGGTTTGTCCTCATATCACGAAGGTCTAGCCCTATTCCTGGTATTAGAGAGATTTCCATAATTATTGGTTGAACCAATGAATGAATGAGTAAATAATGTATTCAGGAGTAGTATATAGGCACTGTGACAAAGGCAATCCAAAATGATTCTAATAACTTTTCACATTATAATATGTGTGCAGATAGACACATCTGTGTTATAGAAGCAGAGTCTGTGAAGTCACAACATATGGCTTCCTGTTGGTCTTTCCTCTTGGTAACTCAGTGACCTTGTACAAGGCCCTTAAAGTTCCTGAGTATCAGTTTCTTCATCAATAAAACCAGGGGAAAACCCACTCCTTGGGGTAAGGTGAGAATTATACGATATAAGTTTGAAAAGGCTTTGAGGACTATAAACCTCAGTAAATCTAGCTTAAAAGCTGAAAGTACTATGGAGGCCTGTAGGACACTGCAGAAAAGAAGGTGAATATAGTCTTGCCTCCTCACAAAGGGCGAGTGAATGGTTCTCCAGAGTTTTCTGGCACACAGCCATACGCATTCTCTAACGTATGGTCTGTGGCTGCTTTCACACTACAGCAGAGTAAGTAGTTGTGACAGAGACCATGTGGCCCACACAATCTAAACTATTTACTGTCTGGCCCTTTTCAGAAAAAGTTTGCCAAACTCTGCTCTAGAGTATTGTTATTCTTACTGTCCCAGTGACTAGCAGTCCATGCAGTTACATAAGCCAGAAACAAGACTGTCAGCTTGACCCCTCCTCTACCTCACTCCCAATATCTGATCCATACTACCTGTTACCTGGGGCCTTTCCTTGTGGCTCTCAGATTTTGTTTTCTAACAAAAAATCCCACACAATTGTTTATTTTTTAACAGCTCATGCATGTAGTCACACACAATATTGTGTTTTGTTCCAACATCTTCAGGAAGTAGGAAGAAGAGAGATGATTATCTCTATCTTTCCACCATGCCCTCCACCAGGAAGATGTCTATGGGTTACTATTTTAATCCATGTAATTGATAAAGTTATAAAATAATTTTAAGTAAAATTCATGAAAATTAACTTTTTAAATAAATAAATTACAAAGGTTCTGTGTTCTAAAATACTTCTAAGAAGACAGGGCACCTAGGTGGCTCAGTTGGTTAAGTGTCCAACTCTTGATTTTGGCTCAGGTCATGAACTCACAGTTTGTGAGATCAAGCCCCGCATCAGGCTCTGCTGACAGCACAGAGCCCGCTTGGGATTCTGTCTCCCCCTCTCTCTGCGACTCCCCCACTCATGCTCTTTCTCTCTCTCTCTCTCTAAATAAATTTTAAAAAAAACATTGAAAAAAACTTTAAGAATAAAATACCTCCAAGAAAAAATAATATATATACTATAAATATATATATTATATAAATTTTATATATAAATTTAATAGTGTGTGTATATATATATATATACATACATATAAATATATTTAACCTACAACTTACTTTTAAAAAAGAGAATCTGAAGCACCCAATTTGTAAAAGAAACAGTATACAACACATATATGATGGGAGCAAAAATAATTGCAGTTAAAAAAACCTCTACAATAATAACTTTACACTAAAAACTTTAAAAAAAATCCTACATTCTTTGTGCTTATATAGCTATGGAGCTTGGCTACAAATTTGTCTTCAACTTTTAGAAAAATTTCTTTCAATAAACCCATCATCTAGCATCATTTTCACTTTCTTGCTCTAGTTCTCCAAAGAACTCTATAAATTGGACTTATTGTATACTCTGTGCTTTATAAGACATCTCATATCCTCTTTAATTGAGGTAGCAGATGAGTAAATTAATTAATTTTATCCTACAAATGCATGTGAGTGATTGAACCTAATGGTGTCTCTTGCTTTCTTTACCTATCTAAAGTCTACCCAATAGAGGTGCCTGGGTGGCTCAGTTGGTTAAGCATCCAACTCTTGATCTCAGCTCAGGTTTTGATCTCATGGTCATGAGTTCAAGCCCCACACTGGGCTCCATGCTGTGTGTGAAGCCTACTAAAAAAATAAAAAATAAAAAGTCTACCCAATGGATAGGGGTGATGATTACACAGCACCGTGAATGTATTTAATGCCACTGAATCATGCACTTAGAAATGGTTACATTGGTAAATTTTATGTTGTGTATATTTTACTGCAATAAGAAAAGATCTATGACTTTTCTAGCTTGATTAAATCATACATTGTCTATAAAACCCCACATCGATCCCCCAAGTCGAATTAATCTGTCCTTCCTGTACACTCAGGCACTTGTTTGTTCTTCTGTTATAGAGCTTATTTCACTCTCTCATATCATAGTTACGTTCCCCTATGTTTCGTCCACCTCTAGGTTACAAGTTTCTTGAAGGCTGGCACCAATCAATCATCTCTGTATCTTTCTCACAGTGCTGAGCACATACCAGCTGCTTTACAAATATTTGCTGAAGGCAGGCAGAAAGGGATGGAGGAGAGTAAAGGTGCTTGAGTGTCACTAAGAACACAGCGGAAGTAGTGTGGTTCCTTGATTTCCATTAGACAACACTGCTCCCCATTCAATTTAGCTTTCATCTGAAAAATGAGGTGTGCTAATATACAAGTGTCTCCTTCTCAACAAATAAATATAGCCAAGCTCTTAGATAGCAGGCTATATTCATCATGTTAGGAGTCAACACTCAAATGCTGACCAGCATTAGGGAGGCAGTGTTCACCAGGCAGAGCAGGCTGGAGGGTGACTATGGCACATTAGATGTCACGGGGTTTTGGAAGGGTGGTCTGTGGTCCACTCCAGCCACTGGCCATTCTGAATGTAGGCCCGACGTTGCCAGAACTTCTGATTTTCTTTAAGCTGGAAATTGGCTTAAAATTTTTAAAACAATATTGGATGCCAAATAAAACATATATTTGGGGAGCGCGTGACCTGATTCTAACCCTTCACATGCTATCACAAATACTTTAGAAAACAGCTATTGTACAAATTCCAAGAAACAGCCTTTTGCATGAAGGGAATAATGAGTACCTAATGCAAAAAGGTATTTTAAGATTAAATGAGATAACATATAAAAGTGCCTAGCCAAGCATATATTCCTGCATGGATGCTCAATAAATATTGATTTCTTCTCTTCTTCCCTCTTTCCTACCTTTTTAATTGAGAAAAAAAAGGATTATTGAATTTACTGGGAAAACATGTAGAAAGGAAAAGACGTATTATTTTGAATAAAAGATGCCATTTTCTTATATCAAACTCCACACCATGTCAATATATTCCACACACTGAGGCTCTTCACCTATATAGATCCCTGCAGACTTGCTTAACCCAGATGAGGCTGACTTGTAATTGGTAGTTGAATTTTTATGTGAAAACGATATTTCAAACAGGTTTAAGAATGTTTGAATACAGATTTTTCTCTTTAATGATTTAAAACATTCTTTCACATTTTATTTGTATCAAAAACTTATTTAGAAATAGTTTGTTGGACAACATAAAGCTTTGATCCAGTTTTTATCTTACTTATTGTGAATTTTTGCATCCATTTCTATATGTTGCTTGTCATCTCCTATATTCTCTAAAGCAACAACAATCCACATATTACCTAGATCAGTCCTCTCCAAGTCATTAACAATTCTTTTTTTTATTAAGTTTTTTAACATTTTTATTTATTTTTGAGAGACATAGAGACAGAGTGTGAGCAGGGGAAGGGCAGAGAGAGAGGGAGACACAGAATCTGAAGCAGGCTCCAGGCTCTGAGCCATCAGCACAGAGCATGAGCCATCAGCACAGAGCCTGATGCGGGGCTCAAACTCATAGATCGTGAGACCATGAGCTGAAGTCAGCTGCTTAACCAACTGAGCCACCCAGGTGCCCCGTCATTAACAATTCTATTGTAAGTCATCAGTCATGGTCTATGGGTCAGAACAACCAAAGAAAGTTCCACTGGACTTGGAGCGTATATCTCAAACTCAGGATTATTTCTCTTTAAGATCTGGTTAAATGTGAGGAAGTTCTTTCTCATCTGTAAAATGGGACAGGTAAGTACTACTCTCACAAGGTTATTATGAACGTCAAATGAGATAAAGTTTGCAAAATTGTCATATAAAGAATAAAGGGTTAAACCAGTACATATACCGCTTTGAGTGGAAGGGACAGAGAGTAATTGGGATGGGGACCCCAGTATGGCTTTGTTGGTGGCAGTTCTTGACATGAGGGTGAGACTCACTGTTTGATCCTCCCAATGTCATAGGTTCCCTTGCCCGATAACTTCATCCCTTACATCTGCACAGTATATATAATCAAAAGGGAAGGGAAAAATGATGAGTTAATATTGACAGCAACACAACAGTAATACCATGTATTGGGCATTTCCTATGTTCTACGCGTGAAGCTAAGCACTAAGTGCACATCAAATCAATCTGTTAATATTTAGAACATCCCTATGTGACAGATATTATATTCCCCAGTTTACAAATAAAGAAAGTGGAGGTGAGCAATTGACAGTATTTTGGCCAAGGTCATTACCTAATGCATGTTTGAGGCAGGACTCCAAACTTGGCAACACCAAAGCAGGACCACATCAACAGAGCAGCAGCATGAAATAGAGTTCCCAAGAAGACAGTTTTCCAGATAAGAGAGATGGATGCTTCCAGTGCCAAAGTGTATCACTTGCTCTGGTCTGAAAGTGTATGACTTTGACTAAATATCTATCTCATAATTTAAGCTGTGCTGCTTAGTAATCTCCAGTGAGCTAGGAAACCAGGTAACTCTCTAAGATTGGGTGTCAAATTCTGAGTGAGGACCTAAGAAGAATGGGTGAAGTGCATAAGATTCTGTGACTAGATGCGACCTCCATTTTGGCTTCGCTGATGGCTATCAGCTCTATCTTGGATAAACTGAATTTGTCAGAGAAATGAATACCATCGAAGTGAGGAGTTGAATACTTTTAGAGAAACACGTCCCAAAAAGAAGGCATAAGTCAGACTTCCAAATGAATCTATTCCCTCTTCTAGGTCCCCTGTAGAGATCCTTAGAGCTAGCCAACTCCACCTGCTTCCTTTACATTACTCTTCCTTGTCTTTTTTGTAAGCATAGTCAAATCATCCTTTACCCTTTCACTTCAGTTGTCATTTTCCAGCTGGAAAACAGCAAATTTGATCATTCGAACAGAAACAGCGTCTGTTGCTAACCCCTCAAGCTGGCGTGCTGGTTTCATTTCTTGCAGCCAAACATTCAGTAACATGTGTTTATATGTATATCTTTTCCTTTATATTAGTAATAAGTGGGTCATTAAGGGCTGTATAATGAGAGAATGCAGTTTTCTGGCCTGATAAGCCCCAGAGCTTCATTACCAAATACATCTTACATGTCAGCCATTAAATAGCATGGCATTTTCCTCTCTCATCCATGTGGTATCATTTAATTTCATCTAAATGGAGTTTTCTCTATGGCCATAATCATCATCATCTTCATCACCATGCCACCGAGAAGCATTTATTACCTGCTGCAATGCATATGGTGCTATATTTGGTATGGTTCTACATAGCTCCATCATTGTGGCTCTCACCCATGGGAGGCCGCAAAGTACAAGGGGATTATTGAAAATAGTGAGATTTGAGTTCAAGTCCAGACCTCACCGTTGCTAGCTGTATTAGTTGGAGCGCAGTATCTCCCTTTTCCGGGCCATGCCTCATCTGAAAGTAAGACAGATGCATTATACCACCTCTGCGATTATGTCACACTGTAATCTCAGGTCCTCTTCTGGATTCATTTGCAGCCATTGTAAGCAGGAGGAGAACCAGCAGAGGAGAGATATGGTCTGGAAGTTTAAACAGATGGCTACATCCAGAGAAGTAAAGAACCTCCAGGTCTCAGATCAGAGTTGTCTATGCTAAACATTGTTTCTTTCCCTGGCCTCAACATGGTTTCTCTGAACTCTCAATACCTTCTGCCTCCTTTATTCCACTCTCTGTTTCTGACCTTGGTTCTTCCCGTTTTCTTAAACTGCTGGCCTTCTTGTCCAGGTGACAGCCCACACCAGGCCCTCAACCTCTGTTCTTTTACTTCTTCCAGTCACACACAGAAGCATTAGCCTGGAATGGTTCTAAAAGCGAAATCCTGAGCCCCTGTTTTCCTAATATGAGTACTATGAGTACTATGTATGATATCCTAAAAAGAGGGCTGGGGCAGAGCCCCAGGAGCATCCTAAGAACTGAGGACTGAGGTTTATCATATAGGAAAATACCATGGGTGAAGAACTAAAATGACTAGAAAGAAGAGCCCAAAGTGATTTCAAAGAGAATAAAGGATGAAACTTAGAGAAACACAAACAAGTCCAGATGGTGATCACAGAGATAGAAATGAAAGCAAAAACCTAAAAATTATGCCTGGGCTAGGCTGGATACACATAGGCTGGATACACAAAGGACAGGTGGACAGTAGGATAATGGCGGCAAGGATTTAATGGGATCCAGAGAGGAATTTTGTGATTTATATCCTGAAATGTGCCCATGGGTCAGGAGAAGCATCACATCCCCTCCCAGCCTGTGTATTAATTAGACTGAGTCAGAGGCATAAAATCAGATAGGTAGGACTGATGCATAAGCTGTCACCAGATAACCCCTCTCTTAAAATAATAGTTATTTATATTGGCTGTTCATGACTTTGTGTTAAGTGTTTGATATGAATATTTTCCCATGGAACCTTCCAAACTACCGTTTTTGTTGCTAGTATAGTAAAATATATACATACCATAAAATTTACTCTTTTAATCATATTTAAGTATACAATTGAGTGGCATTAAGCACATTTACAGTGTTGTGCAACCATCACCACTATCCATCTCCAGACATTTTTTATCATCTCAAACAGGAACTCTGTACCCATTCAATAATAACTCCCCATCTCCTTCCAACCCCTAGTAACCACTCTTCTACTTTCTGTTACTATGACCCTACTACCTTTTAAGAGTAGCCATAAAAGTGGAGTTACAGCTTACCAGGGGGGGGGGGTGGTGTGTGAAGTTTGTAAATCAACATATAAGACAAAAAACACAGTCTACAATCTCACCGAAAATACCTAAGGAAGAAAGGTACTCTGTTAGTGATGGATACAACATCTCCCAATAAGATGACCCTGACAATTTTGCCTCATTCACTGTTCAGTTGAGGCCCAAATAAAGTAGTAACTTTTATATATTTAAGACCCTATTGTACAAAAATATGCACTTGAAACACACTAGGGATGTTGGTTTTTTAAACTTTTAAAAATTTTTATTCCAGTATAATTAACATTCAATGTTCTATTAGTTTCAGGTGTACAATATAGAGATTCCACAATTCTATACATTTCTCAGTACTCATCATGGTAAATATACTCTTAATCCCCTTCATCTATTTCACCCATCCCCTCCAACCACCTCCACTGTGGTAACCATCAGTGTGTTCTCTATAGTTAAGAGTCTTTCTCTTTTCTTTGTTCATTTGTTTGTTTCTTAAATTCCACATATGAGTGAAATCATGTTTTTTTTTTCCTCTGAGTGACTTAAGGCACTTAGCATTATACCCTCTAGCTCCATCACATTGCTGCAAATGGCAAGATTTCATTCTTTTTTTATGGCTTAGTAATAGTCCAGTGTGTGTGTGTGTGTGTGTGTGTGTGTGTGTGTGTGTGACCTCTTTATTCATTCATCTATTGATGGACACTTAGGCTGCTTCCATAGTTTGGCTATTGTAAATATTGTTGCAATAAATACAGAGGTGCATATATCTTTTTCAATTAGCATTTTCATATTCTTTGGATAAATACTCAGTAGTGGAATTACTGGATCATATCGTGATTCTATCTTTAATTTTTTGAGGAACGTCCAAACTATTTTCCACAGAGGCTGCACCATTTGAATTCCCACCAACAGTGCATGAGTTTTCCACATCCTTGCCAACACTTGTTTCTTGTGTTTTTGATTTTAGCCATTCCGACAGGTGCGATGTGATATCTCATTGTAGTTTTGATTTTCATTTCCCTGATGATCAGTAATGTTGAGCATCTTTTGATATGTCTATTGGCTATGCGTAGGTCTTCTTGGAATAAATGTCTTGTGTCCATTTTTTAATTGTTTTGCTTGCCTATTTATTTATTTATTTATTTATTTAGATGTTGAGTTGTATCAGTTATTTATATACTTTAGAGACTAACCCTTTATTGGATAGGTCATTTGCAAATATCTCCTCCCATTCAGTAGGTTGTCTGTTAGTTTTATTGGTTGTTTCCTTTGCTGTGTAGGCAGAAGCTTTTTATTTTGATGTAGTCCCAATAGTTTCTTTTTGCTTTTATTTCCCTTTCTCAGGAGACAAATCTAGAAAAATGTTGCTATGCCTGATGTCAGAAAAATTATGTCCTATGCTTTCTTCAAGGATTTTTATGGTTTCTGGTCTCACATTTAGATCTTTAGTCCATTTCAAGTTTATTTTTGTGTGTGGTGTAAGAAAGTGATCCAGTTTCATTCTTGTCCGTGTAGCTGTCCAATTTTTCCAACACCATTTGTTGAAAAGACTTTCCCATTGCATATTCTTGCCTCTGTTACATATTAATTGACCATATAATCACAGGTTTATTGCTGGGCTTTCTATCTCATTCCATTGATGTACGTGTCTAATTTTGTGCTAGTACTATAGTGTTTTGATTATTACAACTTTGTAGTATATGTTGAAATCTGGAATTGTGATACCTCCAGTTTTGTTCTTCCTTTTCAAGATTGTTTTGGCTATTCAGGGTCTTTTGTGGTTCTAAACAAATTTTAGGATTATTTGTTCTGGTTCTTTGAAAGATGCTATTGGTATTTTGATAGAGATTGCATAACATTAGGATTGTTGAGATGCTCACATGATACAAGGACCTCAGAAATTAAGACCAAATCAAGGAAGAACAGATTCATACTTCTACCTCATATTTACCTGGGGAAATATTCATCGAGTGGAATGGCAGATGGAATCATCTTTGCCATTTGAGTTATTTTTCCCTTCCTTTCCTCTTTGAAAAGATGCATAGTGTTGAATCCTGGTTTGCTGAATGTGTACAATAAAATTTCTTCCTATTATTATCCTCTTTATAAGGATGAGGGACACAGAAGTTAAGGAATTTGCTCAAATTCACAAAGCTTTATCAATAATTGGGAGTGCCTGGGCAGCTCAGTCATTTGGGCGGCCGACTTCGGCTCAGGTCATGATCTTACGGTCTGTGAGTTCGAGCCCCGCATCAGACTCTGTGCTGATGGCTCAGAGCCTGGAGTCTGCTTTGGATTCTGTCTGCCTCTCTATCTGTCCTTCCCCTGCTCACTCTTTGTCTCTCAAAAATGAATAAACATTAAAAGAAATTTAAAAAAAATAATTGAACTTGTGCCTTAAAGTACTACCTAATGACTGCCAGTCAAATGGTATTTCTTTCAAGCAAATTAGACTGTTTTCAATACTAATTTGTTTCTTAAAAAATATTTAATTGGAGGGATGAGGGAAGGACAAATTGTTGACCAGGAAAGCTCATAAGAGGCATTTTTGAGGGCTTTTCCAAAATTTTGCATCCATTTTCTCAAACTACACAATATGTAAATCTCTGGACTCCAGGGGCCAATTGTAAGTTGCTTTCAAATACCATGGAGCACATAAATCTTTTCTCCTTCCTTCTTTATCCCCCACACCCTATAATCTATTCACTCTTTGACCTCCCCACAAGAAGCATGACCGCCTTAAATTTAGAGTTTTCCTTTCCATTAAACAATGCACATTTTTAACCCTAATCATATTTCAGAGATGGAGTCAATCAGCCTTCTTAGTGACTTGCTTACTGCCTCAGGTGAGAAGCAGCCTACAAGGACATAAACTGCCAAGGAGACGCCATTGATTGGAAGTTGGGAGGTAGAACGCTCAGAAATGATTTAGGAATGCAGACCAGTTTTACTTATTTGAACTAGCAGAGGGGAAGGTCAGGCCAAAACCATGTAAAAAATCTAGATAAGGAAATATTTTTGAAGAAATATTGTTTTATGACTCCAATACCGACGATAATTTAAGTTTGTCACAGAGTTTAATCCATTCATCCTATTCCTGACTAAAAGCCCTTAAGGACTTACTCTGAGAAATAGATGAGACTAGTCTCTAATTAGCATAACTATTAAAAATAAATGTAAGTTATTCAAATACTTGAAAACAATTTTTTTCTAAGTAATCATGTTTACACCACTAATTTGTATTTCTTGTAAAAAGAGAGTATGCTGAGTAAAGGTAAATTTTAGCCAAAAGTAATACAGTTTGCTCTCTGCATCATAATTAACTTTAGCCTGTTACAGATTAGCCTTGATTCAAGTTTCAATTACTTTATGTCCAAAGTAATACAAATAAACATGATTAATTTAATAGTGAAATTCACTTTCATAAAATAATGACTTTTTTTCTGGAAGAAAATAAAAAGAAAGGTGGTTCATGGCTTGGTATGTATAAAACACACAGAACAAATGATTAACAAAAATAAATCTCTCCTCTCCAAAGGAAGAATCTTATCTTAAGCCAAACTGAGAACAATATAGAAAACTTTAAGCATATTCACTAATTTCCCATTTTGAGAAGTCCTCTCTTTCATATTCATTCTATTTTCAAATGCCATGCTACAAACAAAAGTGTGATTTTCACTGATGTTCTTTGACTATGTCAGTCGACCCAATCCCCCACCCCTTTCCTTCCTAAATTTAATTAAAACCAGCATTCAGCCATACTGGAGAGAGACCCTATTTACATAACACAAAGAAAAACAATGTTTAAAAGCCCACATTAATCATGAGCTTTAGAGAAAGTCACCATAAATAGGATGTATCTAGCAGAGCGACAAGCTCCAGCCACTTAAGAAAAATATATCTTTCTAGCCGCCAGGATACCAGTGTTACTGAAGAACATAGCTCTTTTGTTCCACAAATTCCTCATTTTCATATGGAGTTACCATGATATGCCTACCCTACTAGAGAATAATGCATATTCAAAGTCGTCTCATCTGCCCATTTAATCTAATGAAAGCTGAGTTTTATTTTATGGTATAGCCAGTAGAGGAAGGAAAATTGAGTACCTACTATGGGTTGAGCAAAATGCTCAGCACTCTAAGACACTCCTGTATTCAGTATTCCTGGCAGCTCCATGACGTTGTCCAAGTCTCCTGACCTAGAGCTTAAAATTTTATCACACAGAGGTCCGACTATTCCAGAGCTTCCTACTTTCTTACCCACACAGAGGCAAGGACATATTTAAGAATATCAGACATCCACTGTCTCCATCTGTACTATGCACATAACTTCTTTTGTGGTTGTTTCATCTCAACCATTTCATAAGAAGCATTTCGATCAAAAGGGATAGAAAAGTATAAAGATGGCCAATAGCAGAAACCTCAAATGAGTGACCTAAATGGAGAGAGGAGTACAGATTAATCAAGATTATCACAGAAGGTTGATTGATAAGTGGAGAGCAGACTTATTCATAATCAAAGAATTCATCTACTCTGTCTCGGTTTACCTGAAATGTAAAAAAATAAATAAATAAATAAATAAATAAATAAATAAATAAATAAATAAATAACTAGACTGGCCTATAGAATCTCTCCAAAATATGAGAAGAGTTATATAATTGTCATAAACAATTCTGCTTATTTATCAAAGATAAAAGAAAACCATAAATTATTAAATTTTTACTATAAGCCAGCCCCTTGTAGAAGATTTTGTGTGTATTTTCTCAATCTATACCACAAATGGGTGGGGTGAGTAGTGTTGTCCTCATTTTGCAGATAAAGAATTTAAAGCAGAGTGTTTAATTCTTTGGCTGACGTTACACAGTTAATGGATGGTAGAGCCAAGATTTTAATCCATATTTGTCTGATTTAATTTTTCTATCTATACCTACTCTACCTCTCTGTCCAGAGGTGGTCCTGAAAAGAATGATTATGGCCATAACACCATCAGATGTACCACGCAGAGTGGATGAACTGGTCTGGATATTATTGCTGACCCTCCCCTGTGATCCACATCTACTCTCTCTTCTGAAATGCTGTGGATATAATGTCGGCTTCCTTGACACCTCACAAGATGTAAACTCCAAAAAGCAGGGTTTGTTTCTTTGTTTAGCGATTCTTTTCTTTTTTTTCAACACCATTGTCATTTTTTTTTAATGTTTACTTATTTTCGAAAGAAAGAGACAGAGTGTAAGCAGGGGAGCAACAGAGTGAGAGGGAGACAGAATCTGAAGCAGGCTCCAGGCTCTGAGCTGTCAGCATGAGCTCCGTGCAGGGCTCAGTTCCACAAACCATGAGATCATGATCTGGGCTGAAGTGGGAGCTTTACAAACTGAGCCAGCTACATGCCCCTAGTGATCATTTTCTTTACTGATGCATCCCAAACACTGAGAGCAGTGTCCGGCATGTGGTACGTGCTCAGTAAGTTTTTGTTGAATGGACGTAGTGAATGAACTCCTGCTCTGGCCTGAGCCCATGACAGATGTGCTCTCTGATCACTCAGCTATACAAAGGCTGGCCTTGCCCTTCCTAGAAATAATGTGGGTTCAGCTGTATAGTTATGTCTTTATGGCCTTGGTGACCAGGTGAGTGGGAAATTACCTGTGATTACTATTGCCTGGAAAATATAGAGACACCAAAGGGTGAAAACAGGGAGGAGCTCCCACTAAATTACACAGAATCACTCTGGTTGAAGACTAGGCTGCTTGCCTTGACATGTCCTTCTGCCCAGACCTCATGGATTTATGGGATTTCCTCATGACCTTTCAGGGACACTGTGTAGGTGGATAGCGTAGGTATGTCAGCCAGACCACTCAGCTTGCTTTCCTAATTTATCCTGGCTAGTTCCAACCCCAAGTCCAGTACTGACTCTTTCTCACTTTATTTTCAGACATATATATCTAAGGCAGGTTGTTCTCTGCCAGAGAGTGTCTGTTTTGCATTTCCAAAGCCCATTCCTATAGGGGCAAAACTCCAGAGCTGCTCAAAAGGCAGCTTCTGAGTTGCTCTGTCACTTGTTTTTAGAAGATCATTTTAACCCTTTTAATTATTGAAAATCAACAGAAAGTTTCTGAATAGACCATCTTGCACAGTGACAAGTTCCAGAGTCACAGAATTACAGCTTACTGACTGTCGAGATTCAGACAGTCACCTGACGGACTGGGATGCCTGGTCTAGCTATATCCGACTGAAAAAAAGAGGAGAAGAAAATGATTTCTTGCCAGGGTTGTTTTTCCTTTTCTCCTCCGTTTTAGTCATTTGCCCTAGAGATATATCATTACTGAGAACCCCAGAATCAAAGCCTTTGATTGGCCTTGCACCTTTCTCTGAACAGTGCTATAAACCAGACTCAATTGTTGCTGCTATTTCCAATACCTATGGTAAAATAATTGAAAGATCTCTATTTGATACGGGTGTAAATCATACTGGTAACTTAGCCATTACCTCTGTAATGACTTGGATTCTTGATTTCTCAATCAGATAAGCTATTCCTCTTAGCTTCCTACTTCCCCTCTTTCTCTCCTTCCCTAATAATTCCATCAACTTTGTTCTGAATGTTTAAGATTGTTGAGATTCCAAATTCAAGACTATGCTTGTTAATAATATTCATCAGAAGCCTTTAGGGACAAAGTTTATAATGGGACACAAGCTTCCCAAAGTTACATATATATCAAAGATTTACATATACAAGTTAAGGAGTCCAGATATTGCTTTGGGTAATGTCACACACATTCTGCCTCATATAAGCATTACATAACTCATTTGGGGTCCTGGGATACCTTAAACTTAAATTCCTTCTTTTAACCTTGACAATGATAAATTATACCATCTCCGGAGAGCAGCTAAATAACCTGAACACTGAATCTCCCTGAGCCTTCTTCTAAAACTTAGCCCATTGTTTCTGATTCCAGCCAGCCCCTTATTAATCCCTAATCCTTCTTCTCCCAGCCATCAGCCAGCCAGCCACAAAGTGCCAAACCTGCCAGGCATGAAATTTTTCCTACCCATCCTATGAGAGCATCCCTTGTCACTTTTTTCAGTCATACACTTTGTATTTGAATGTCCCATATTTATCAGTTCTCTAAACATTCATGTGTTGGCAATGAATATAGGAGGTAAAAAGATCAAAGCTACTCAAGTTCAAGAGAAGCTGATCTGACACAGATAAACTATTGCTTAGAGTCTTTCCCAACAAAGGGCCATGTAGACTTAACACTTTCAGTTTGGAATGCACAATTTCTAAACAAAAGCATGTGAATAGCTAGTGGTTAGTTAGCATTGAGCTTGGCATGCAATAACTGCTCAATGAATGATCAATTCATGAGTTTAGAATGTCAAAACGTTTGACCAGTTTTGCAGCCCACTGTATTTATCCAAAAAAGTGGTCTCCAGAGTTTTTGTTTGGACCCTTAACTCATTCATTGTTTGAGCATGCAGCTCTGTATATGATTGTACATAATGTATCATGTTCTTTATAAAGCATATGCAGAATAATAAAAAATAGAATGGGATTTTTAAATATATAAATAGAAGTTCCGTATTAAAGACAATACATTAATTATTTTAAATAGATGGGAATGTCACACCAATAATACAGCCTCAAAATTGGAAATTTCTGAAATTTCCAAATCAGTAAAAGAGAAACATCAGAAATCTAAAATATCAAATTGACTAAACATATCATAATTTGTTTTGGACTGTTCTAAAGCTGGCATTTATATTGTGGGGATTATGGAATTCTAGAAATTTTCCTCAAACCAAATAATAAAATAATATTGTGAAATCTTAATTTAGGAAGGACTGGGAAACTGACCATTTTCTCTATTTCTATTTGGTTCACCTCTTTAAGCCATTAATTTCTTTTAAGAAACAAAAAAGTAGAAAATGTAAAGCTTCTTTTTTATAATTAAGTATTTTCCTAGTGTAAGTCAAACTGGTTTTTAATTTTCTTTGAAGTATGGTGGAATTCACGGACAACAGGAATAGAGGAAGCGAGATGTCAAAACAGGAGGAAATTGACACACCGTCATAAGTCAGAGAACTGCTGACTGTCACTCCGTACAAAAGTCATACCTCTCAGGGATCCGTTGACCCAAATAATCAGAACTCTATAGATTGTTAGAACCAGAAGCACCTTCAAAGTCATCTGGTACAACACCCACTTTCTACAGAGAGAGGGACCAAATTCCCAAGCAGTTAATGGAAACACCTTGTGGTAGAAGTAGGACTAGAATTCACATGGCTGATTCTCAATCTAATTCACTATGCCATGCTGCCTAAGCAGTGACTTGCTAAAAAAAAAAAAAAAAAATCTGTAATTACACATTTTTTTGAGTGCTAGTCACTTTTCCAATAAGTTTGAGTTTAATTATTCTAACTACTCTATTTGGTTATATTATTTTACTTTTTTCCTTTGCAGTATGTTTTTCTTTATTATTTTCTACTTTGTTGAGGTATAATTGACAAATAAGATTGTATGATATTTAAAATGTACATGATAATTTGATTTTTGTGTACATTGTGAAAGGATTCCCATCATTGCATTAATTAACATATCCATCAAATCAGATTATATTATTATGCCCTCTTGTAATGATAACAAAACTTAGCAATGGAAAGGTTAAGTAACTTGTCTAACCATGAAAAAGCCTAGATATCTACTACTTATCTTATCCCTTCACTCTCAGAAAAATAAAAGAAAAAATTCCAAATTATGACCAAGTCAAAATAATATAAAACTGGGTTATCAGAATAGCTGTTTTCATTGGCTAAGATATTACAGAGTTACTGCTATTTCTTTATGACAAAGTTCTTTTTTTTTTTTTTTTTTTAAATTGTTTAACCTTTATTTTATTTATTTTTGAGAGACATAGAGACAGAGCATGAGCAGGGGGAGGGCAGAGAGAGAGGGAGACGCAGAATCTGAAACAGGCTCCAGGCTCTGAGCCATCAGCACAGAGCCCGACGCGGGGCTCGAACTCACAGACTGTAAGGTCATGACCTGAGCTGAAGTCGGCCGCTTAACCGACTGAGCCACCCAGGCGCCCCATCTTTATGACAAAGTTCTGATGATATCTGAATAATTTCATTCTTCACTTATTCAGCAAGCATTTTTGGAGGCCTTTCTGTTCCAGTGACTATGTCAGAAGGGGGGGACTCAGAGTGGAGGGCTCAGTCAAACTCTGCTCTGAAAGAGTCCTGCTTTGGTGGCAGAGGCTGAGAAGGACATCATCACAAGGGTGATAAGGCACACAAGCTTGTGATAAGAATCACAAGCACAGTGTGATAGAGTGTTGTATGTGCCGACCTGGCTCTGTTACATTGAACTAGGAGTCCAGAGCAAGTTGACACCATCAGACAGAAGTAAGACTCTTTCCCTCTTCACCATTGCCAGGAGAAGTTATATTAGACTGGAGCTGGCACAAGTAAAATGTAAGTATCACCATAGGTATTCAGACAGACATCAATTTACCACCATCCTGGTCTACTCTAGAAAAAAACAGGAGCAGAGTTTCCTCTGATGGGAGCAAAATTAGCTCTGATCTTCTGTCTGATAGCAAGGTTTTGAGATTGTCTTATATCCAAAGAAATCTTCTATTCACATATCAGTGCCAGAAATTTTATCCTTAGTTTTTACCTATTAACCTTAAGTCTTAGTATAAATATTTGAGGTGAGGTGAGGGTTCCCTTTGCAACTATTCATTTTTTCCTTCATTTGAATTTAAGAGGTGTGAAACCATTTCACAGAAGGATGTGAGCTTTCTTTTGTTCCCCAGGAATCCAGAGTGAAAAGAAAGTGGGGACATAAGTATGTGGAACAAAGAAAACAAGGCACCAAAGACTGTCATGGCTCATGAAAAATTTGGCCTGGGACTGTTTAGGGTATTAATGCAAAGGAAGCCATCTGTATTTCAGAAAGGCAGAAAGCTTATGTGACAGAGCTGTCTCGAGCAGCAGAGCAGCACAGTAGAGTACCTATCAAAATATGGTATTTCCAGTAGTTGGCTGTTTCTGAAGCTGTTGGTTATGCGTGATCGTTGTTCTTGATTTTTCCCAAAACAACTACCAAGGGGACCAAATAATTTGAGTTTTGATTAAGGCCTTAATGGTTACTCCAAATAATCATCTTATAGGTGAGATAAAGGAGAACTAATGGTGATTGGGGTGACCCATCTTCAGGCTCTGAATTCAATGTTCTTCCATGGCATCGTGCTGCCTTCCATAAAATCAGCCATATAACCTGCATTTTGGCTTTCAGTGAAATGCATATAGGAGAGTAAGAAAGGAACTTCCATTCACTGGTTTTTCTCAGGACCTATGGAAAGGAATTAGAAGTTTCCTTCCACTGTTGAGAATCTTGAGGTTAGAGAGATTTAATGTCTGTTCAAGTTCACAATGCAACCAATAACTAGTAGAGCTAAGAAGATTTTGAACTTGAAAAGTTATTGCTAACTCACTAATAGCTGATGCCCAGTATACTCTGCCATACTGCTTCTAATGGTGTCCCTTTGGTTTTCCCATAAGAAATTAATTTGGAGCATATTTTCCTTTCTCAATCACCTCTTTAAATAAAACTAAGTGGGATTTACGTCTTTATATTATTTTATCATGATTATCCAAGAGAGTTAGCCCCTATTTTGGAGCAGGCTTGTATAAAGCAATTATATGTGTTTCTTTTTTTTAAATAATTTATTGTCATATTGGTTTACATAAAACACCCACTGCTCATCCCAACAAGTACCCTCCTCTGTGCCTGTCACCCACTCTCCCCACTCCCGCACCCCAATCATCCCTCAGTTTGTTCTTAGTCTTTAATAACAGCCTCTTATGTTTTGTCTCCCTCCCTCTCTGTGCCTTTTTCTCTTTCCTCTTTTCCCGTCCCCCATGGTTTTCTGCTAAGTCTTTCAAAATCCACCTATGTGTGGAAATATATGCTATCTGTCTTTCTATGACTGACTTATTTCACTTAGCATAATACCCCCCAGCTCCATCCATGTTGCCTCACATGGCCAGATTCCATTCTTCCTCATTGCTGCATAGTATTCCATTGTATATATATACCACATCTTCTTTATCCATTCATCCGTTGATGGACATTTAGTCTCTTTCCATGATTTGGCTATTGTGAAAAGTGCTGCTATGAACACTGTGGTACACGTGCCCCTATTCATTAGCACTCCTGTGTCTCCTGGGTAGATTCCTAGCAGTGCTAATGCTGGATCATAGGGTAGTTCTATTTGCATTTTTTTGAGGAACCTCCACACAGTTTTCCAGAGTACCTGCACTAGTTTGCATTCCCACCAACAGTGTAGGAGGGTACCTGCTTCTCCACATCCTCGCCAGCATCTATAGTTTCCTGATTTATTCATTTTAGCCACACTAACCAGCATGAGGTGGTATCTCAGTGTGATTTTGATTTGTATTTCCCTGATGATGAGTGAGTGACATTGAGCATCATTTCATGTGTCTATTGGCCATCTGGATGTCATCTTTAGAAAAGTGTCTGTTCATATCTTCCACCCATTTCTCCACTGGATTATTCGTTTTTCGGGTGTGGAGTTTGGTAAGTTCTTTATAGATTTTAGATACTAGTCCTTTATCTGACATATCATTTGCAATTATCCTTTCCCATTCTGTCGGTTGTCTATTAGTTTTGCTGGTTGTTTCCTGTGCCATGCAGAAGCTTTTTATCTTGATGAGGTCCCAATAGTTCATTTTTGCTTTTAATTCTCTTGCCTGTGGAGATGTGCCATGTAGGAAACTGCTGTGGCTCAGGTCAAAAAGGTTTTTCCCTGCTTTCTCCTCTAGGATTTTGATGGTTTCTTGTCTCACGTTCAGGTCCTTCATCCATTTTGAGTTTATTTTTGTGACTGGTGTAAAAAAGTGGTCTAGTTTTCATTCTTCTGCATGTTGCTGTCCAGTTTTCCTAGCACCATTTGTTAAAGAGGCTGTCTTTTTTCCATTGGATACTCTTTCCTGCTTTGTCAAAGATTAGCTGGCCATATGCTTGTGAGTCCATTTCTGGGTTCTTTATTCCGTTGGTCTATGTGTCTGTTTTTGTGCCAATACCATACTGTCTTGATTATTGCCACTTTGTAGTAGAGGTTAAGTCTAGGATTGTGATGCCTCCCACTCTGGTTTTCTTCTTCACTATTACTTTGGCTATTCAGGGTCTTTGTGGTTCCATACAAATTTTAGGATTGCTTGCTCTAGCTTTGAGAAGAATGCTGGTGCAATTTTGATTGGGATTACATTGAATGTGTAGATTGCTTTGGGTAGTGTTGACATTTTAATAATATTTATTCTTCCAATCCATGAGCATGGGATATTTTTCTATTTCCTTGTGTCTTCCTCTATTTCCTTCATAAGTTTTTTATAGTTTTCAGTGTAGAGATCTTTTACATCTTTGGTTAGGTTTATTCCTACATATTTTATGGTTTTTGGTGCAAGTGTGAATGGGATTCGCTTTTTTCTCTTTCTATTGCTTCATTGTTGGTGTATAGGGATGGAACCGATTTCTATACATTGATTTTGTATCCTGCAACTTCGCCGAATCCACGGATCAGTTCTAGTAGGCTTTTGGTGGATTCCGTTGGGTTTTCCATGTAAAGTATCATGTCATCTGCAAAAAAGTGAAAGTTTGGCTTCATCCTTGCCTGTTGTGATGCCTTTTATTTTGTTTTGTTGTCTGATTGCTGATGCTAGGACTTCTAACACTGTGTTAAATAGCAGTGGTGAAAGTGAACACACATCCTTGTCATGTTCCTGATCTCAGGGGAAAGGCTCTCAGTTTTTCCCCATTGAGGATGATATTCACTGTGAACTTTTCATTAATGGCTTTTATGATGTTTAAGTATGTTCCTTCTATCCCGACTTTCTCGAGAGTTTTTATTAGGAAAGGATGCTGTATTTTGTCAAATGCTTTCTCTGCATCTATTGACAGGATCATATTGTTCTTATCTTTTCTTTTGTTAATGTGATGTATCACATCGATTAATTTGTGAATATTGAACCAGCCCTGCAACCCAGGAATGAATCCTACTTGATCATAGTGAATAATTCTTTTTATATGCTGTTGAATTCAATTTGCTAATATGTTGTTAAGGATTTTTGCATCCATGTCCATCAAGAATATTGGCCCCTAGTTCTCTTTTTTTGCTGGGTCTCTGTCTGGCTTGGGAATCAAAGTGATGCTAGCTTCATAGAATGAGTCCAAGAGTTTTCCCTCTGTCTCAATTTTTTGGAACAGCTTGAGGAGGATGGGTATTAACTCTGTTTAAAATATCTGGTAACATTCCCCAGGGAAGCCATCTGGTCCTGGACTTTTATTTGTTGGGAGATTTTTGATAACTGATTCAAATTCTTTGCTAGTTATGGGTCTGTTCAAGTTTTCTATTTCTTCCCGTTTGAGTTTTAGTAGTGTGTGGCTGTTTAGGAATTTGTCTATTTCTTCCAGGTTGTCCAATTTGATGGCATATACTGTTTCATAGTATTCTCTGATGATTGCTTGTATTTCTTAGGGATTGGTTGTAATCACTCCCTTTTCATTCATGATTTTATCTATTTGGGTTCTCTCTCTTTTCTTTTTGAGAAGCCTGGCTAAGGTTTATCAGTTTTGTTTATTTTTTCAAAGAACCAGCTCTTGGTTTCATTGATCTGTTCCACTACTTCTTCTGTTTCCATATGATTAATTTGTGCCCTGATCTTTGTTATTTCTCTCTTTCTGCTGGGTTTGGGTTGTCTTAGCTCTTCTGCTTCCAGTTCCTTTAGGTGTGCTGTTAGAATTTGTGTTAGTGATTTTTCTTTTTTCTTGAGATAAGCCTGGATTGCAGTGTATTTTCCTCTCAGGACTGCCTTTGCCACATCCCAAAGCATTTGGATTGTTGTATTTTCATTTTCATTTGTTTCCATGTAATTTTAAATTTCTTCTCTGATTGTATGGTTGACCCATTCGTCTTTTAGTAGGTTGTTCTTTAGCCTCCACGTTTTTGGGGGATTTTCCAGACTTTGTTCTGTGATTGATTTCAAGTTTCAAAGCATTGTGGCCTGAAAGTGTGCCTGGTATGATCTCAATTTTTTATATTTATTCAGCACTTCCTTGTGCCCAAAAATATCGTCTATTGGAAAATGTACCTTGTGCATTTGCTTCTGGATGAAGGGCCCTGAAGATGTCAGTCAGGCCCATCTGTTCCAATGTGTCATTCAGGGCCATTGTTTCTTTAGTGATTCTCTGTTTAGTGGATCTATCCAGTGCTGTGAGTGGAGTGTTAAGGTCCCCTGCAATTAGCACATTTTTATCGATAAGTTTGCTTACGTTTGTAACTAGTTGCTTTACAAATTTGGGTGCCTCAGATTCGGCACATAGACATTTATAATTGTTAGCTCTTCCAGTGGATAGTCTCTGTGATTATTATATGATGCCCTTCTTCATCTCTTGTTACATCTTTTACTTTAAAGTCTAGATTGTCTGATATAAGTGTGGTTACACCAGCTTTCTTTCGACTTCCAGTAGCATGGTAGATAGTTCTCCATCCCCTCACTTTCAATCTGAAAGTGTCCTCAGGTCTAAAATGGGTCTCTTGAAGACAGATATAGATGAGTCTTGTTTTTTAATCCATTCTGTTACCCTGTGTCTTTAATTGGAGCATTTAGTCCATTTACATTCAATGTTAATATTGAAAAATATGGGTTTAGAGAAACTGTATCTGTAGGTTTATCTGTAGGTTTCATGCTTGTAAGGATGTCTCTGATACTCTGTGTTCCTTGCGACCTTTCCTTCATAGAGTCCCCCTTAGGATCTCTTGTAAGATTGGTTTATTTGTGATGTATTCCTTCAGTTTTTGTTTGTTTGGGAAGACCTTTATCTCTCCTTCCATTCTGAATGACAGGCTGGCCAGATACAGGATTCTTGACTGCGTATCCTTCCTGTTCATCACATTGAAGATTTCCTGCCATTCCTTTCTGGCTTGCCAAGTTTCTGTAGATAAGTCTGCTACTACCCTAATGTGTCTGCCTTTGTATGTCAAGGCCCATTTATCCCTAGATGCTTTCAGAATTCTCTCTTTGTCTTTGTATTTTCCAAGCTTTACTATGATGTGTCGTGCTGAGGTTCTATTCAGGTTACGTCTGAGGGGAGTTCTCTGTGCCTCTTGGATTTCAATGCCCGTTTCTTTCTTTATGTTGGGGAAGTTCTCAGCAATGATTTGTTCAAGTACCCCTTCAACTCCTTTCTCTCTCTCTCCTTCCTCTGGAATTCCTGTAATATGGATATTATTCCATTTGATTGTATTGCTCAGCTCTCGAATTCTCCTTTCCTGTTCCTTAATCAGTTTCTCTCTCTTTTTCTCTGCTTCCTCTTTTTCCATAATTTTATCTTCTAATTCACCTATTCTGTCTTCTTACTCTTCAATCCGTGCTGTGGCCACCTCCGATTTGTTTTGCACCTCATTTAAAGCATTTTTTAATTCCTCCTGACCAATTTTTAGGACCTCGATCTCTGCCTCGAGGGCCCCGCTGCTTTCTTCTATGCTTTTTTTCAAGCCCAGCGAGTATTATTATGTTTATCATTCTATATTCTTGTTCTGTTAAGTTGTTTATGTCTGCTTTCATCATTTCTTGCACTGTTACTATTTCCTGTCCATTATTTTGAGGGGAGTTCTGCTGTTTCATTATTTTGGCTAGGTGTGTATTGGTTTATTTCCTAGGTCTCCTCTATCTCCCAGGATTTTCTGGATTTTGCGTTCTCTTCCCCGTAGCATCCAACTCCTCTTCCTGCAGATATCTGGGATTGAGAGTTCCTCCGTTTCAGTCTATCTTAGTTTGAAAGACACGGGAGAGCACCAAGTCCCTTACTCCTCTGCCATGTTGGCCCCTCCCTCACTTATATATGTTTTATGTGTCCTCTTCAACATACCAAGAAGTTTAAATTTTTAAAAAATGTTTTAAAATGCCATTGTTACTTTCATGCCTAATGATACCCCTACTGGTGATAGTCATTTACTGTGTATGGCTCCAGCATTGACTGGAACTGCCAGCAGTGAGGAAGACATTCTTCTGAAGAATCCTGGCATGTACAATGCTAAGAAAATGACTCCAGGCTCTAGGACGCTATCCATCATCAACACTTTTGAAACCAAAGTTGCAAAATCTAAGGATGACACTATCATTGAAATTCCACCACTTCCCCTCCCACTGTCACGCCTGCCTGTGTGACACTATCAGCCAAGACTTGGATGTCACAACCTGGCTCTGAGAAATAGCATAGTATAAACATGATCTTTGCTATCTAATAGATTCATAGAGATTAAAGAGCAGCATCAAGGTAACTACACCATACCCCATTTCCTTCTGCAAATCATTCAGCATATTAAAAGAAGGCTAACTCATCATTTATTTCAAGTAAATTTCATAATCAGCCACACCAAGGATACTGAAAAACAAGGCCCCAATCTGTGATGAGCATTTGTCCAAACATCTTATTATGTCATTATGCGATAAGCCTTTTCTCAGAGTTTAATGCAAAAAAAAAAAAAAACCACCAAAAACCAAAAACCAAAAACAAAAAACATGAAATGTAAAATCAATTCCCCTTTCCATCAACTAGAAAAGTAGTTTGAGACTATTTTAGGTTCCCAACACTGATGGCAGTTCTCAGGAATTACTGGGAGGAAGCTGAAGTAAGGATATGGTCCTCCTAGTACTCCAAAGAGAGCAAATTCATCTGTATTTATATATGATGTTCTACATAATGTTTCCTTTGAAAAATGAATATGAGCAAAGGAGGAATGACTAGGCAGAGCACAGAGGTTTTTAAGGGCAGTGAAATTATTCTGCATGATATTATAATAGTGGATACATGTCATTATTCATTTGTCCAAACCCACAAAATGTATGACACCAAGAGGGAACTCTAATGTCAACTATAAACTTTGGGTAATAAGGATATGTCAACATAGGTAACGATGTAGGTTCATCAGTTATAACACTGCTGGGGGAAGTTGAAACCAGGAGAGGCTAAAAGTGTGTAGGGACAGGAGGTACATGTGAAATCTCGTATTTCTCCTCAATTTTGTTATGGACCTGAAACTGCTCTGAAAAATAAAATCTTTGGATTAAAAAAACATGAACATGAAAACTCCTAACAGTGTTTTGGAGTCTTCACCCCCCCTAAGCAGTTATGTTGCACTTTTGTGCCTGAGTCTCATCTTTAATGCACTTAGCACTGTCCTATATTCATGCCCCTTATGAGGAAGCAGATGTTGGGCTGGCATATGGTATCCACTCATAAATTTCTCTAACCTTTCCCTGGTGTATAAGTCGCAGGCAATGATGGGTTCCAGTGACCGGCCTTCTTAGCTCTCCCCGAGGAGCTCTGGAGCACTGGTCCCATTTGTTCACCTCGGGTGGGTGAGCCAGTACCGTGGGCATCCATCCACTGACAGCAGGCCCAGATGGAGATAGCAAGAGTCCAGCAGGCTGGATCAGGCTCCGAGAGTTGCACCCAGTGTACCACCTGGGAAAGCCAGGGCTGCAGGAGCTTTTGGTCCTCTGCAGCCTGCAGGTGACGATTGGAGAGGCTGAGCCAAAAGTTTCAGCTGCATGGAGTAGTCAGAGTTGAGTTGCGCTGGAAAAGGGGCCTGAATGGCTAAAATGGGAGGTACTGATTAGTAGATCCAAATACAAGCTTTCACAGACGGGATTACAGAGAACTCAGAGGTGTTTGTGAAGGTTGAAGGAAGGGAGGCCTGTCCTGAAATAAAAATAAGTGTATACTCATGCATCCTTTTCCTTCTGAAGGCTGCAAGGGCACAAATAGTCTGATTCCATATGATTCTGTACACGCACGTATTTTGTTTTAGTTGATTTGCTTTAGTCTTGTCACCTGATCCATATTGCAAACAATTTGGGAATACAAACCATGTCTCCTAAAACTTCTCCTCCTTTCTAAAGTATCTAGCACAAACCTGGACACATATTATGCACTCTTAATCATTTATGGATTAAATGACAGATTTAAGGCCACCACCGTTGACTTTTTTCCCATCAGCAGCAACTAATACTGATGTTACACTCTGTTGTCCTTATATAGTCATGGTAGATAATGTGCTTTCATGTATATTGCCTAGTTTGATATATTATTATGCCTGTTTTGCAGAAAATAACACTAAGCCATTGTTTAAATGATTTGTCTAAAGCCATAAGGATTTTAAATATAGAAGAAAGATAGAATTCACATTTCCTGGTTCATACTTCAGTTGTAGCAGGAGTTAGCTTGAACTTCAATTCTAGATAAGATCATTAACCTGAATTTTAATTCTAGAATAAGATAGTTGTTTTTCCTTTAAAAGGGAATTTCAGGCATGCAATAAGGTATATTTATGCATTTTAAAAGTAGGGTAGTATTATAAGTATTCTTGAAATTATGTTCATCTCTGAGTGTGGAGCCCTATCTATGTCTCTGTGTCTCCACTCATCCAACCTGTTATGTGCCTCTTCTGTGCTGGAAGCTGACTCTGTGCATTCCCATGAGAAGCTTGTTTAATGGTGGACAGCTGGGAGGTATATGCATAAATATAATGTAATAGATCTGTCTGTACAATGAGAGATCGTGAAGGAGGATGCCTTCATCCTTCTCTGACTAACCAATGGGGAAAAGGCTTCACAGGCAAATAACATAAGCCAAATTTTGCAGAAAGGAGAAGGAGCATGAAATAGAATTGCAGGTAAGAGAACAACATTAGCAAGAGGGAGGGCATAAAAGAACATGGCAGTGTTGATGAACTGTAACTTTATTTCCATCTTTCACTTTGATATTTTCTCTCTTTACCTGTCAGTTTTTCCTAACATTCAATCAATCAACAAATATTTATGGGGCATTACTTTGTGCCTGATACAGCCATTCTTTTTTTCCTGTCCCAATTTCTCATTACCTCATACCCAAATACTTGCAACTGCTTTTTTGCAGTAGACCACAGCCTCTGGTCATTCAGCACCTATTCAGTGAGCACGTGCTAATATGTACTTATATGAAAGGTACAATAGTGGATGCTACTCAAGGTACAAAACTGCATAAAGCAATAATCTTGTCTTCAAGGTGTTTGAATTCTTATAGGGGAGACAAGACAGGTATGCAAAGAACTATAATTCGTGGAATAATGTGAGTGGTACAGAAGAGGTGTAAAATGAGTTATAGGCACTTGCATTGTGTAGCAGAAGTCCATTAGGACATGGTTCATTAGTTACATTTGGGTATACTGTAAATGAGCTCTCAACACAAACAGAAATGATGAGTGAATCAATTAGGGGGAAAACTTTTTTCCCCCCTCTCTCTTGAATTGAAGCATAGATGGAAGAACTAAGACCCAGGTTTCAAGTTCAGAATCATTTTTAATGGCTTCATAGCTCTCCTCAAGATCTAAGACAATGGGATTGTGGCAGCTGACCCTGAAGAGGGACCTGATGTAGTAAGGTCAAAATCTAGCAAGTCATTATCAAGGGCAGGGTCAAAGTAGTATATGGAATTTTCCTGTAATGTAACCCATGGAAAGTGGGAGGGAAAACTGTAGAACCAGACTACCAGTTAGGACTAGGGAAAGTGAGAGAATGCTATACTGCAGAGGACCTAGGACTCTGTCAGTCAAAGTCATTCTAACACCCCCTCACAGTTCCCTGTGCATGCTCATGGCTTCAGTTACCTTCTTTACGTAACCTACCTTGACTTCCTTTCTAGGATACAGTTTTATAGATCTTCCTCTTCAACCCATCCCCCTGGGTATATATTTCAATATTCCAAGACTAGAGCCATCCTCCATCCCTCTAAACTTGGTCTCTATGTTCTCTACTTGTTCCATCATCCACTACTAAAACCCAACAGGCATTCTTGTCACTGCCTTCTTCCTCTTCCCCCATGGCCAAACTGTCACCAAATTATGTAAATTTACCTCGAAGTGATCTTTGATTCCATCCCCTTTTTCCATCTTGTGGTCACCCCTCTGGTCTGGTAAGATTGAACTAACTGGCCCCCCACAGCCATTCTGACTGTTCTTCCACAGTCTAGTTCCCACACTGCTCTCAGAGCGACCTTTGCAAGTTGGATATATAGTTATGTTCCTCCCCCGGTTATAACATTTCTGCTGTTTGCCATTGCTCTGAGAATAAAACCAAAATTATCAGCATGACCTTGAGAGTCTTGCTCTATCTAACTTAACCTGCCTCACTAATCTCTTCACTCATTTTTTGTCCCCAGTTTCCTGTAATCCAGCCACAATGGCCTTCACTGCTATCCTGTACGTCATACTCCCTCTTCCTGCAGGGTACTGGCTCATGCTTTCATCTCAGCCTGGCATGGTCACCTCCTCCCTCCTGTGTCCACTTTCCGTGTCTTCACCCAGACCCATCTTTGACATTTTAGCTCAAGTCTCCCTTCCCTAGAAATGCTTCCCCAACCTCTGTCTTCACCCCTCACCTTCCATCACGGGTGGATTCTTTGAATTCATGTTCTCCCAGGACCGTATTTCTTCTTTAGCACACTAATCTCAGTTCGTAATTAAACATTTATCATTATGATTATTTAGTTACCATCTGTCTTTCTCTGCAGACTGTAATCTCTATGAGAACAAGAGTCACATCTGCTTTTTCTTCCCATTTTATCTCCAGTGACAATCGCAGTACTTTGGCATGTCGTAGGTGCTCAATACATAAACATAAAATGAATAATTGAAGTGCAAGTAAATGCAAGCCCAAGAAAGAAAACAGAAGTCAGGTCAGGCGGGCTGGAAAATAATTATACACGTGTCCAGGAAAGGATGTGCAACTACAGGCTTCTTTTAAAAGAGGTCCTGGCTTTCTTCTTTTACTGTCATCATCTTCTATGATAAGCAGAGTTCCAGAAAGGTTATTTTGAGAGTGGACTCCTCACAGCTACATTTTATCAGACATTTCAATATATGTAATTATGACCCATGGGTATGATTGTGTCTAAGGTTTGCTAAACCCAGGTAATGTGGAATCATAGGTTCTGGTGTTTAACAGGAAGAATAGAAAGAGCGGAGGCATAGGCTGCTAGCATTCCACTTAGCTATCTCTTCACCTGAACTGGAACATGAAAAGATACTTCATATGAAAAGATAGTAAGCTTTGAAACAGCTTACTATTTTTTATAAAAATGATACATGTTGACTATATATAATTCAAACAATACACACAATAATAAACAGGGAAAAAAATCACACATGCTCAGGGATACCACTAGTAATGTTTTGGTTAAACATCCTCCCTTAGGGCATATGTGTGTTTTATTACATATTTTAATTTTAATACAGATTAAATATTTTAATCATAGTTTTCATCAAATCATCATGCTCACACATGGAACCAATTGGTTTTACCAAAAGATATAATGAAAATGGTTATTGGCGTTGTTCTGACATCATACACACAAACACGGTTGAGGCAACATTCTTAGCCAAACAAGGAAGCCATAGATTTTTTGATGATACTGATTCAAACCCACCAAATAGTGCAACTTCTAAAGAGACCCAAACTCTTAAATATGGAAACCCACTGAAGTGGTAAAGAAATCACAGAAAGGTAGGGAGATCCTGGATGTCACCAGTCACCGGCTTCCTGTTAACTCCTAGACTGGAAAACCAAGGCTTGCTGAAGAAGGGGAGTGGGTGGTAAGGAAGGCACTGACCAGAACAAAGTTCTGTGTGTGTATTCAGTTGGGAAGTTCCCCATAAACACTGCAAAATTTCAAGGCCAGAAACTCAAAGGAAAATTAGCAATTCATTAGTGGCCAAGTTTGAAAAGTCACTATAGTCCCTGTCTAATGAAGCTTTACAGTCTAAATCTCCAAGAAAGAAACAAAACATCTCCATTAACTGGTGACAAACACCCCTGTGCTGTTCTGGAACCGAGGTTTTGTTGATTGCTGACACTTGAGAGAGGGTAGTGATTCATATTATGAAAAGATCTAGATTTTTTTTTAAGAGATGCAACTTGGTAACTAATTTTTGTCTCTCCCCGCCAGTGTAACCGTTTGAATGTTAATTTAATTTTACAGAATATCATTTATGTAAATGTAATTAGAAGGGAAACATGATCTGGAGATGCACAGCACCAAAGAAAATTTATTACTCCAAGGGGTATTGCTCTAATCATTCAACTGCAATATTGAGTTTCCCCAGATTTAATCTAAAAGCAATAAATTACAAAAGGCTAATGCCCTGCCCAACAACAAGCTGTCATGAACCCAAGTTTCAGGGAGGGAAACCAGAAAGAAGGAGAGGGGAAAAAAACCCTGAACTTTATTTCAGCAACAGGCTATCCTCAGCTTCCTATTTCCTGACATAAACTCAGTAGAGACAACATAGTTAGGGAAAAATAAAAAGCTTCATTTTCTAAACATGAATAAAATGGTGACTTTGAGCTTCCTACTGCTTTTCCCTTTAGAAATCTGACCAGGGCTCTTTACTTTCATTATTATAAATGTTTGAAACTCAAGACTCAGTGCTCCCCAACAACAGAGAGAGAGAGAGAGAGAGAGAGGGAGGGAGGAATCCACAAGATAAAACAGCCCTGTCTCTTCACTGTATGGCTAGGCTGTTCTTTTGCAGAGAAGAGGAAAATACTCAGCCTGATTAATGTCAAGGTCCATATTGCATTCCATTGTGTGCCTGCCACAAAGCCAGTTCTCACAGGGAAACATGCCAAAACAGAGAACCCACGCCTGTTAACAGGGAATGCCCTCCAGTCTCCACCTCTTCTCTCCATGCTGAAGGAGAGGTTGTGACTAGAAGAACTTGGGGTTGTAAGTGGTCTCTTTGGTGCATAAGCCTCATACCTGAACCTGAGCATGGCTACCTAGTTCTTTAATTGTCATAATGGGGGGAAAAAGTCAACATCCTGGCTCCATAAAATAAACCCTCAAGGAGATGTGTGAAAATGCCATTGCCTGGGTTTAAATTAAGATTAAATCAGAATTTCTGTGGGTAGGACTCAAGCATGGGCATATTTTAAAATCTCCCCATATCCTAGTGATTTTAATCTGCAGCCCACAGTAAGAAACGGCCATTCTGGATAAAGGGTGATGACATGCAATGGAATACCCATGTTCAATAGGTGACCATGTCATGGAATCATTCTAGTGGATCGGGATTTCTTGGACAGGACAAAGGTGAAGGAGAAACGTAACTATTCATAGTGAATAGAGAGAAAATTGCAGCTAGCCAGGTAGGTCATATTGTTTCAATGTGAGTTTAAAACCCAAATAATAAAAATCCGTATGTTGTTACTACTTTCTTTATTGAATAAACAACATGATGAATAGTACAGCCTCCCTCATCTTTCTCAAGTCAAGGGGTTTGAGCATTATATTCAGAATGTGTTTCTAGGGAAAGGGGGTAAAGTCAACTCCCTAAATAAACTCTACATTTATTTCATTATCCAGAAACACCTTAGTTCTGTTTGTTTAGCTTAGGGATTTTTGTTTTTGTTTTGGTTGTTAGTTTATTGGTCGGTCCTGGAGTTTGGTGCATTTGGAGGCTGTTTAATTCAGAGAAGGGTGTACTAGCCAAAGCAAATGAATATTTTCATTTTTCATTTCAAAGATAGAACTTTGTCAGTACTTTCTAATTTATGTGTGCAATTAGTGGTATATGAAAGAGTTTTTTTAATTTTGGTTGTGTTGTATTTATTCTGATGTTTAGTAGAGGAAATTTAAGTAGCATTTTGAACCTGTGCTTTGATGGAAATTATTTTGTAGAATGGAACAAGGTAAAATTGACTTAAACCAATTTCATAAAACATAGTAGAGGGGTTCTTTAGTGTGGATTACAAAATTCATGAAAATAGCCCATGAATGAAATTTTTCTTATATGACCTAAGTAAATAACAGGAGAAAAAATTAATTATAAGTCCAACAATTGAGCTTTCAGTATGTTCATTATATTTCTCTACCACCCCCACACTCCCCACTACAGACCCATAAGCATGCAGTTCATTATTTGAATGGATTTGACTTTATCTTCCTCTACTCCCAAAATTAGTTTAGTGATACACTTTACTAGTATTCTTTAAAAGATAAAGTATTTGTCAAGAACTTTCTGAAGTATTTAAACAATGGAAAAGGGTAGTACCCATATGACCATTGGGTCCAGGACCTTCTTCACAGAAGAATCAACTCCTGACCTCCATGATGGACACAGATTGTCTGAGAATCAATGGCTTTTGGCCACAGGAAAGGGCACACGTGAGAGAGAGGGGGAAAATGTTCATTTCCAACTACGCTTCTGCTGATTCTGTTACCCTTTAATTGTACCTGCTAAATGAAACATGCTGATAGGCCACACAGAATTAAATTACCCAAACCTATCAGGTAGAAGAATATCCTTTTTTTTTTTAACCTGATCTGTGGAGGTTGTGCTTCAGATTTCTTCTCCACTAGCAAGTACCCTTTCTCTGTCTTAAAACCATTCATTATATCTCATTTCTCACGAAACTTTTTCTTCCAAAGCAAACATCTCAGGAGTATTAAATTAGTGATTCATTATCACAGCCTCCCTGTCTTATATTACAAATTTAATCAGCTAATTATTTTTTTTCACATTGCAGATATTTAATTATTAGCTAGTTCCTCTCTTAGGAGTCAACCAGACTACATAGAGACAGGGTGTAGTACAACCCATCTTTTCCTTCTTGTTTCAAAAGGTACTAAATAATTTCATTGAAAATTATCAAAAACAAAACAAAGTAAACAATAAATATGGTTTCAGAGGTCATATCATGAGGCAATGGAAAAAGTTTTCAGCAGCCTGTTTGCGTTGCAACAACTCATAGAGAAGAACTTACAGTTATCCATATTTATTTGGTTCACGTCTCAGGTCATGGTTAACTAGTGTTCTGAACATCACCAACAATGACACCAACCAATGTCACCAACCCATGACCAGCAAATCTGTTTCTATTAAAAAACAATCCAGAAATCATTCATTCCTAGCAATAGTTACACATCAGATTCTAAAATGAACTTGCTCAGCTATTCCTAATTCTTATAATTTCCTAGGTAATTAAACAGCTGAGATAAAATTATATGCTGAGGAATTATTTAGAAAATAAAGTAACACAGATGTTCCAGTCTGGGAAATATGAGCCATATTTTCACACCCTCCCCCTTTTATTTTCAGTTATAGTTATTTGTCTAGATCATCTAAACTTTGGTCTTGAATCCTCAATTCATTTAGCCTTTGCTTAATAATATGTAAATTCTCACTATCAACTTAAGAAGGAGAGAAACAAATGGTTGTGGCCTAATAATCAAAGGTGATGAAAAACAAAGAGAAACAATAACAAAAATCACATAAGGAGTTAGGTTGGTCCTAGAATCAAATTAGGACGACTGAGAGCTGAAAGAATAAATATCATGGCCCTACAAGTGGAAAAAAACACCTGAATAATATAAACAGACATGGTGACCTTAAATCATTTTTGTAATAATTAAAGATCAACATGAATACATCCAGCCATACTTATGCAGAGAGATTCAGTAAGTTGCACAAGTTTACACAGCGAATAAGACATGAATCTGGAATTTGAAACCAAAGAAATGCACCCACCCCAATACCAAAAATAATTGAAGAGTTTGATAATCACAGACGGTGACATTTGGTCAGATCCTTACATGAAAGGCCAGCCATATGAAGATCTGGGGATAGAACATTTTAAGCAAGGGAAGCTTCAAATGGAAAGACCTGAGGTGGGAAGAGGTTGGAAGTGAAGGTAAAGAGAGAAGCCAGCTGGGCTGGAGCAAGCCCCATTTATCAATGTCACTGTTGTCCACTTGCATTATAGCACCAGAGATTGGTAATGGCCACATCCTCCAGAAAGCACAGGTGACCACTTTTCATTCCAAAGGAAAGGCCTTTTGATTCTTTTGGCATTTCAATCGTTAGTGTGTAAGGTAATTACTAGCTGGCTAACATTTGAGCAGGATTGATAGATTCCATTTAGGTCAATGTGTGGCTTATGCTTTCCCACCCCAGGAAATTTGCCAAGGTCAGTAGGTTATAGGGCAAATAAATGCCACGATATGTCAGAATTTTTTATTCTTCTGGCATTCCTCCGGCCTCTTGTTTCAGTACTGGAGCCAGCCTGGAAAGCTGATGGTGTAAGCCCTAGCCCTAGCCTAGTGCTGCACGTATAAACCCCTTTTAATTCTCAGTGACTAGGTCAAGATAATAGCAGGTATCTGAGATATCAAAAGATTCTTCCAAACACTTTATTTACTACCACAAATGGAAAATAAAATGAACATTGAATTGTGTTTATTTTTAAACTCTATGATCCTTTTTGTTCTTTTTTTTACTGAATTATTTTTGACACATGGAAAAGCTGTAACACATTTGATGTATATATACATCTTGATAAGTTCAAAGATAAGTATACACCTATGAAACTGTCACCAAGTACAATGCCATAAACTTAACCATCACCTCTAAAAGTTTCCTCCCTTTTACCTTTTGATAAGCATAAGTGAGTGTATTGTCTTTTTAAAAGGTAGAATTAATAAAACAACATGTATTTGGGGAGATGGGTTTGGGCAGGATTTCTAAGCAGCCAAATAGCCATTTTGGTAGGTTTTTCCCTTCTATTAAGAATACACATTTTGATGCCCTATAGATAGATATAGCCCTAAATCTCAAAATATGGGGAAAAAAACTAGAAAATATTTTACCTCATAGTTGATATAAACAATATGTTCAATTCAGGTCCATTAGCAAATTTATTCAAAACTATCTACAACCTAAAACCTAAAAATCCTGCCTTGATTCCTAAGTTCATTTTCCCTAAGCTCGAGAAGCCCACATCTAATAAAAAGCAAAATACTTCTTAAATTCAAACATAATTGCTAGAGTTTGATCAATCTTGGTGATGTAATGAAGATAGCTAAGGGGAATGCATTTGATCCAGATCTAACAGTTATTTACCAAAATTTGCGCCAAACACTGCAATATACATTATCCACGGCCTTTCCTATAGCAGAACTATTCATTACAATTTCTTAATTATTCATTCCAGCAAGGTTTATAATTATAAGCCCACTGCTAATGACAAGGCTATATGTGATTGCTTAGGAATCTCATTTTTTTACCTGATGTTAATTAATGCCCACTTATAAGTTGTGACTTAACCATAAAACTCCACTTGGTCCTTGGGTTTAACCTTTTAAATTCATTGAAAAACTAGAAGAAATCTGCCCCAAGGCACCCACGTAAGTCCAGTGTGCTGGTGTTATTAATATTTGAGCATACAACAGTTATTTCTTAGTATAAGCTCAATTAATTCATTCCATGAGTAGTATTTGGGACATGGCATCAGCATAGAGTTGGAAGGGGGAGGGGGATAAGTAACATTCTTTTCTTCACTCTAAGAGGCAGCTCTCTGTCAAGATTTCAACATGTTTAAATGTTGACAAGCATGTACACTCTAAGACACATTTTTTTTGCCTGGCTCATTATGTAAATTATATTCATGTAATGCATCACTTGGGTATTCAGGTGCAAGCCCATGGTGTCTAATACATGTCCTCCTTGTCAGGAGCGACAGCACTGTACATTTTCAGTAAAGATAACCGATCAGGGGAAAGAAAAAATAACTGCTATTTTCAATCAGAACTATAGAAAGTACCCTTAGTCCAGAAAAGATGTGATGCCAAGCTAAGGCTGTAAAATACATCTCTGACCTTATTATCCAGGCTCCTGTGTTAAATATAGTGGCTATAATAGAATTTGTATGCCCTAGTTTCTGACAGGTTGAATGTTGCTTAGTGATCCAGGAGTGGAAAATGGCTGTCTGCATTCAAAGGAGATCATAGATTACAGACATTTCCTGGGTATTGCAACCAGAGGATGCTGTTACAATGGCTCACAAAAAGAGAGACAGCCTCCTAATGCCTATAATTGGAAGGGCACTGTATTTATTATCTATTACTGTGTTATGAATTACTCCAAACTATTTCTTTAGCTCAAAACTAGTTATTTATCTCTGGGTCGGTTTATCTCTAGCTGGTTCCTCTGCTTCAGGGTCTCTCACAGGCTTCAGTCAAGGGGTCAGCCAGGAGTCTGGGATCATCTCAAGGCTCAGCAAGGGAATGACCTCTTCATTTGCATTAGAAACAAGTCATTAGGCTTACTTCACCAAGGGGACTAGAATATACAAGGGTGTGAATATCTGAGCCATTTTAGAAGTCTTCCTACCAAAAGAACTGGGATTTCGCAGTGTCCCATATATCCCTCTCCTGTGATGACATACTCATCATGGCACCTAGTGAAACTTACAAGCCAACACAGTGAAATGGTAACACCTTGGATCTCTTTCTATGCCATGTTGACTGGCAGGAAATTTAATGGTATTATTCACAGGAAGTACTTAACATAGTGCAAAAAGGGAACTTATTTTTTTTTAATTCCAAATAGAAGTAGAAAATCTGGGAAAAAATAGGTTTGAATGTCCTTTCCCTTCATGTCTCCAATATATACAAACCCTCGTCCAAAATCCAGAAGAGAACCTTAATCTTAATCTTGCAATGTAGAAGGCAGGCACAGCAGGGTAGCTGAGGGAACCAGGGAGGTGCAGCAACCTGGAGCCAGCCACAGCCAGTATTGCATAGAGCATAAGGGTCAGAAGTAAAGCCTTCAGTGAAAATCCCTTGACAGACACTGTTAGCTGATGACTCTACTCTTGCCAAGGACCTAAGCAAGGCTAACATTTAACAATAAAGCCACTGAAACCAGGAGCAGACTTTGCCCAAGCAAGAGGCATAAATGGTGTGTGTCAGGAGCCATGTTTGGCAAGCAAAGGAGAACACAGAATAGTTCAGGAACATTCCCTTGGCTCCACTGGCTAAAGGTTATCATTAATTGCAAATGGTGAGGAACTAAGGCTTGCCACTAATGTCCACTGTGTATTTGTTGTATTTTCGTAAAGAGATGGGTAGGATTTTCATATGAGTGAACTCAGATCTCTCTCTGGCTTGTCAGACAGTGACCCAACTGTGACCGATGGCTTCCTTCTTCAAGGGAAGGTATGAGGCTGCAACTTGCCCTGGGTACACGAGGAACTACATCCAAATCATTTCCCAAGCAACCAAAAACTCTAAGATATCCAGATATTAAGCATCTGTGTTTCCTCAGAATAGCCTTCTTTTGGTTCTAAGCTAAGATTTTTAGAACAAAGCAAGCCCAAAATACTTATCCCCATATAAGTCTGCTCTCACAATTGCCTTATAAAAAGGGGATACCAGCAGGGACTGATGTTCCTTCAAGGGAAGAATAACCTGCCCACCTGCCATAGCACACTGTCCTGCAGGCCGAGCAGAGAACTGAAGACCCCATGACTTCTGACTGTCCTGCCCCTGGGTTCCATCTGCACCAAGTGATATTGCTGGTACCCACCCTGAGAAGTCTGCCCTAAATAAGTAGATGTATATCAAAATTTACAAAAAACGCTGTATTATTTTCATTGTAGAGTCAGTCTTATTTATTTTGTTATTGTTGTTGTCTTCATTTTCTAGAGCCCAAATTCAAAGAACCACTAAGCATCATAACAAAGAAATATGTGGAAACTAACTATAAGGATGAATGTTCCAGTGCCCAGAATGGACAACATCTGGTAAGTCACACATTTCATAAAATGCCTTCTTTATCAGGTTTATTTCAGCCTGGGTGTCTTGTGTATAATAACTCTCAAATTTCATCATCAGTAATTTATTGATTTAGTTCTTTTTTGAGTCATTGAAGCTTAAAGGTTTTCTTAGCCTGGATGCCACAAAAAGCAAAATCTAAGAAAATGGCTATGTGTGAGTAGTTTATTTAGGAACATTTTCCCAGGGAACCAGAGTGGAATGGGAAGGAGAGAGAGCCCCATGCAAGGACATCTCTATAGGTGACTGGTTATTCAGTCCCTTGGGAACATGTTCTAGAGTAGGAAAAGGGCAAAGGAAGAAGCATTTGCCCATGGACTTTCAATTCCCATTGGCAAACATTTCTTCCAACCTAGAATTAGTTCCTCCTACTTCAGGTTTTCACATTTTTCTGGTACCAGTTAAGTTCTTAAAATACCCAATGTAGTAATGCCAAAAACGAAGCTTCAGTTTTTGCCAGAGGCAAGTGATATATAGCACTGGCCTGAAGCAAAGCTGTACTTACTGGAGACTAGCTGAAGCCTACACAGAACTATTGTTTGCACCAGTGGCTGACATAGGATGTAGGCGTGGCTTAGAAGATCAGAAATGGTGCTTAAAAGTTCTCTAATAAAAAGGCTTTCAGACAGAAAACCTGTGGAGAAGCCATGAAGCCTCAAAGGGTTAACAACTCAAGTGCTTAGTGACTTAGTCCTTAGTGGGAACTGAAGTTTTGAGACACCAGAAATCATCTTCTGAAGGATGATTGTGGCTTGTTGATTTCACTGGGTGCCATGAAAAGTGTGTCATTGTAGCAGAAGGATATTCTGGGCCCCTGAGGTATCTTCTATGTTCCTTTGGTAGGATACCTTTAAAAAATGGCTCCCCTAAACTCCTACCTCTTGGAATTCATATCCTTGTATAATCTCTCCTCATTTGTGGGCTGGACCCAGTGACCTGCTTCTAATGTGAAAGATAAATCATAGACTGCAGGGGCACCTGGGTGGCTTGTCGGTTAAGCATCTGACTTCGGCTCAGGTCATGATCTCAGGGTTCATGAGTTCAAGCCCCGCATCAGGCTCTGTGCTGACAACTCAGAGCCTGGAGCCTGCTTCAGATTCTGTGTCTCCCTCTCTCTCTGTCCCCCCCCCCCGCCCCCCACTGCTCATCTCTGTCTTTGTCTCTGTCTCGAAAAAAAACATTAAAAAATATCATAGACTATGGAGGCCCAAAGTGATTTCATCTACAATTTTTTTTTTTTTTAAGATTTGAGGTTGGTGAGAAGGAGCCCAACAAGAATATAATCTCCAGGAGGGCATAGTTTGGCCCTAGGTCAGTGTTTGGCACATAATAGAGGCTCAGTCAGCACTTGTTGACTGAGCATCTATTATGTGCTCAGGGAAGGAGGGAGTGAATAAGTAAGGATCAGTATTTAAATCAAGAAAAGATCAAACCTAATCGATCTTGAGTGATCAGGTAGCAACACTAATCAGGATTTCTCCCAATGACCAGAGGGAGAAGTTAAAACTTCCCACATTGCACTGGAAAGATCACAGGACAAGTATTCGGAAAACAACTAGCTGTTCTGCTAAACTACTTTGGGGCTCATTCTCTTTTTCTGCCAGAGTAGATGCTAATAATCACGATCTTACAAAGTTTCTTGAAGAAACCATATGTTTCTACACAAGAGTGCGTTACAAATCCACAAAGCACTGAACAACGTTTGTTACTATTCTTCCTGCTTGCTGCAGCACTCACCTGTGACCTGCCGTCCCTCTCCTTTGAGTTAGAGCCATAGGGGAAATACCAAAGTCCCAGAAATCAGTTCTGTTTTTAACTCACTTTCCAAATGAAATAGTTTGGTTTTGCTCCTAAACCAAGGTGAAAACAAGGTAGAAATTGAGAAGAGAACAAAGGGGAAGAAACTTGGATGGAGCAAATGTAATAACTTGCCGTGAAGACTTAGGAAGATTTAAACTATTGCCAAAAACAAGAATGTGATATTTTTTCACATGGGGCATATTTACTGATTAATTTCTTTTTTGGTGTGGTTTGATGGAGCCTGAGAGGGAATATGAGAACCTTTAACCCAAGCTCTAGAATGTCTGATATTGCTTAGGACTTCACATTCCTCTGTGATTCCCACTGACTCAGCTCCAGGTTGGATGGTTTTCCCCTAGTTTTCACCAAAATCACACCTGTGAGAAGGAAAACAGGCCTGGAAAATTACAGCGCTTGAAGAGCTGTCAGCTCAGTGTCTTGGAGGGAGTCCCTGAACAGCAGTAGGAAGAAGGCAGCTCATTTTGGAGAAGTGGGAAGAGAGCTGAGAACGGGAGGTAAGGGAGGAAGGGGAAAGGCCAGCAAGCCATGCGTCAATGTCCTTCCTAGACGCTCAGCTGTGTAAAGGTAGGATGGTAGCTGCTGTTCAATTACTGAAATACAGCTGTACCACCTGCTAAGTATGTGCTACCCTCTGAGGGGCATGAGACTGTGGGCCCTCTCCCAGAAATCTACACCACTGCACAGCCCACAGTCCAGCAGTTAGAAGGATAATGCCAGGCTCAGCATGGTACTTCCTGGGCTTTGCTCTAGCGATATGCCCTGCTTTTGACTTTATACCAGTTGCCCAGACTGCACTACATCTGTGTTAAAGCTGCCTAATATTGTTCCTGTCTTAGTGCTATTCTGTGCTTTCTTGCTGCGCTAGCTCCCACCCTCTGAACATAAGGGCATACCTAGGTCCATGTGCACACACACACACACACACACACGGCGTATGCCTGCATGTACACACAAAAGTCCACATACGCACGCATGCACAGGTGCGCACATTCACACACAAACACCCGTGGATACATGCACACATGCACAGATGCACACACCCGCCATACACACATGCACACACATTTACAGTAACTTTACCCCAGCTTCACCACCTCCCCTCCACTTTCATTCTGTTAGTGTCCAGCCCTCACCCTGGCTCAGGAGGCTCGCCTTGGGTGTACTGATGGCAGAGGCTGCAAAGGATGACTTACTCTATGGGCGCGTTTCCCATGTAGATGTCAAGTTACTCCACTCGTCCTGGAAATACTTAACATTTACAAATTGCTTATTTTATGCCAAAATATTTGTAAACCTCACTTTTCTCACATGCAAAATGATATCAATCATATCTAGTTCACACATTTGTTATGAAGCATACGCAAGGCATTGCATATAAAGTATTAGCACAGTGCCTGGCTGTACCAATTAAAATAATTGGTAGCTGTTGCTATCATGGTATGTCTCATTAAGATTTTTATCATTAAGTTTGTTGTTTATCATGAGCTTTTTGAGTTTTAAATTCCCATATCCTTCTGGTTAACCTATCACAGTTTCAAAATGATGTTTATAGTAAAGGACAAAGAATATAAGAAAATGCTTCTTCTTTTGTTACTTCATTTTACTTTAATTTAAAAAGAAAAGGAGAGAGGCAAGCATGCTTAGAAGTTTGAGGTTAAATTTAAATTAATTCTGCAGCTGATATTCATAGAAAACCAAAATAAGCTAAGAGTCTTTAAAATATTATCCCTTCACAATGTCAAATTTCAGTTAAATTTCGACTAATGGTTAACATAATTTCAAGAGTTTCAGTTAAGAAGGAGGAAGACTCAAGGGACAACCCCCTTTCTGGAAGGTCACTACAGATTTTTCTTGTACCTCTTTGTGCAACACAAGGAGCATATAATACACCTATTATACTTCCAGGGATGACATTAGGAAAGTCTAAACTACATCCAAAGTGTACTTTACTCCTAATAATTACAACTAGATGAACAGCTAGAAAAAAAAATGAACTTGCACAAACTACATCGGCTCAGTTCTAACTGATCTAACGCAGTTTTCCAGAGAATAATTGATATTATATAATCGTAACTGCCAGTTTATGTCACAAAAGTGACATTTGACACTTTCCTGCTAACCAGCCTAACACCATCAATTAAAACATTGCTTGTGTAATGACATTTCACCAGTCAGTTTAACATCGTAAATTATGACATCACCTCTTTTATGAAAGCAGAAGATTGAAGAAAGGCGAACGGGAAGACAGTCTACTGAAAACTAGCATTCCTCTTTGATTTGTGCTCTTAGAATATTTTATGATCTAGTCATGTTGCCAAGGTGATTATTAGTTAGTAAATTAATACATAAATAATTAAACATTAGGAAATTGTAGCTGAAGCCTTAAGAACAAATTGTACATTTTCTAGTTCCCCTTAGTCATGATTCAACATCCCTGGGTGGCGATAACAGGATTTTATTTCACAACTGAGCTGAGAAAGGGCTATTCTTGGAAGTCCGTGGAAAATGGGAAACAGGAAAGAAAACCTTTGAGTTTGGGCTTCAATTTGGAATAGTATATTTGTGTCTCACCAAACCCATTTAAAAACAACTTAAATGTCAGGAAGTTTGCATACTACCCGTAGGATTTCCAAAAGCTAACTGCTTGTTTTTTACCAGAGGCTCATAGTATGTGCTATAGAAAATGTGACAGGAAGTAGATCTTGTAAGATGGAAAGGCCCTGATCCCATAGAAGGAACACTCATTTTTTTCAATCTAAAATGCTGGTTTTTAAGGCAGAAAAGAATTGTTTCCCTAACTGTTTATTGAGTACCTGCTAGGCCAGTTGCTACAGAAGTAAGGAAACTGAGTCCGAGAGGACAGGAAAAAATTGGTCTCTCCTTCATTTCTGTGATCTTGGCATGAATAAACATGAAAATGCCAGGCATGGTGCCTCCTATGTGATAGCTTCTACTAAACAAGTGTGTGGGGGCGCCTAGGTGGCTCAGGTCATGATCTCTCAGTTCATGGGTTCGAGCCCCACATTGGGCTTTGTGCGGACAGCTCAGAGCACGTAGCCTGTTTCGGATTCTGTCTCCCTTTCTCTCTGCCCCTCCACCACATCTCTCTCTCTCTTTCTCTCTCTCTCTCTTTCTCTCTCTCTCTCTTTCTCTCTCTCTCTCTCTCTCTCTCTCTCTCACACACACACACACACACACACACACAAAATGAATAAACATTAAAAAAAATTAATAAATAAGCAAGTGTGTGTGGCCTTCCCCACTCCCTCCTCTTTGTTTTATAATTTGGTAGCAGAAGGATAAAGGTGACTTGTCCGTTTCTTCATCCACAATTTTCAAGAAAGTAATCAAACTCCTTCAAAGTCATTTATATAATTATGTATATGAATATCATAAGAATTTGGAACAAGATATTTTTCTTTTTATACTATGCAGCTGAGCAGGGAAAACTGGAAGGAAGAAGGTAGACATTCTTGACTTCTACTGGCATTTGATTTGGGACATACTAGTCACATACCTTCTTCCAGGGTAACCCCTATGTAAAGTAAAAAGGAAGTGCCACCAAAAAAGTGCTGCCAAAGAGGTCATATTAGTATTCTCATGGTTCTTGTTGGTAGTTGGATTTTTAGTTCTTAAGCCCAGTCTTTGAATTCACTGGATTAATAGAGTTTCCTATATTAGCCAAACAAGTGAATAAAAATAAAGAAGTTACTTATATTTGAATATTGTAATTAATTTGGACAGAATTACCAAATTCTGCTTTATCCTGAATTTTTCTAACTGTGAAGTTCAGGCCTTGACTGGCTCTGGGCAAAGTCCCACGTTAAGCCACACGGCATGGCTACTTGCATTGTTTAATGGTTAATGCCAAAAAGTACCAAAAGTTTAGGTTTATCTTGGGGTGGTTCTTGATGGATGCTTCATCCTGATAAGGAAGGGAAGTTTTTAGTAGTTTTCTCAAGGATTAAGAAGATAAAGTACATGACTTTGTGTCCTAAAACGTCTTCCTTTTATCCATTAGTTCTAAAATTTAGTCACATCATGAGATTTCCATTTGTTGATTTTTGAAGGAATGTTAACCTTGAGAACATCTTTGGGCTGAGCATGATAAGAATGAAGTCTGATATTTGTGATAAAGAGAAAAGTTTCTGTTACTACTACTGATTGATTGCCATTTATAATAATATATACTAACGATCCTCATATACGAACACATATTTTGGATGGGGGGCAGAGTTTTTGTCTTTGTAGAATTCGGAATTTATAGAATGCTTTGGAATTGATGTTTGAGAATTGCTTAGCCAGTTTTGATAGTGAATTAATTCAATAGCAGACTTCAAAGTATAGTACAAATTCCAGATTTCCAAGTAATTTTATGTAAGTTGAGGCATGTTTGGCTACATTGGAACATGGATAAGTCTTTGAATTTTTTTGAAAGACTAGAGTTTTGGAGACGGAAAGAGCAAGAAGCAAGAAGAGAGCACAAAGAGAGAGCACAAGGAGCAAGAAGAGTTAGAAAGGCTCCAAGTGCGCCTGCTTTCTTCTTCGATGAGCAAAACATGAACGAGGTAGCCAGATACTGGCCTAGGGATATGTTAATTGCCATGAAAAGAGTTTTTAAATAATCGAGTGTGATTTCATGCACATACATGTAAACTCTCAGAGCATGTTTTGGTCATCTCTATAAGGGGGCTGGGATTGCCTTCGTCTCATTTCCTGACTTTTTCCCCCCAAAAGTTTTTGCTGTGAATATTTATGCCTCGACTTCATTTACTGACTGAATTTCCACTCTGTGGGAATTATGCATCCCCATAGTGCTCCCAGGAAAGGTGAGCAGTTAGAGGTGAGGAAAGAGCTTTCCTGACCTTTCAGAAATAGCAGGCTACACTGGATTACAGACAGCCCGAGTGAGGTTACTTGTGGATTGGTGGCGTGTAATTACCTCAAAATTATCTCAGTGAAACAATTAGTGTGTAATAGATTCGGTGCCAGATCTGTCATTGTTCTGAACTTCTGTTAAAGCATCTCCCTCCATCCCCAAATGGGCCAATTTATAATTCTTACAGGAGGTGCTAGTGGGGGACTCCACAGATTCCTACTTCTGAATGCAGACTTATTTACAGCTGTGCTTGTCAAGTGAGTTGTAAATGCGAAGGTGCTAGACTTGCTGTGATGGAAACGTTTCCTTGGTGATGGAGCATTCATAGGCAAGCTTCCCGAGGCATCAGATATGTAGCCAACAGCGAAGCCCGCTCTCATCACACTCTTCAAGTGTCCAGGCTGAAAGTACTCGACTTGTGACTCAATCCTACAGCCGGTTCTTTCTAAAACTAAACTTTAGGCAAAAGGACCTCAAGTTTGAACACAGTGCAAAAATGTACATTTTTGGAATCATTTCAGTTTCCTCTTGGCACTTTTATTATACTGCCTCGAGTGGAAGGGGCAGGTTTATTTCATCTTAGTTATGTTTCTGATGAAACTTAGGAGGTATTTCTTATGCTAAGCTACCTCTAAACCACAAAGATGCATTAGTCACAGGTGGGATGGCTATTATGGCTATTGTTTATTTTTATTTAATGTTTGTCTATTCATTTTTAAGAGAGAGGGTGTGAGCATGAGTGGGGGAGGGGCAGAGAGAGAGACACACAGAGAATCTGAAGCAGGCTCTGCACTGACAGCAGAGAGCCCAATGTGGGACTCAAACTTACAAACCGTGAGGTCACGACCTGAGCCCAAGTCCAGTGCTTAACCATCTGAGACCCCAGGGACCCCTGTTATGGTATTGTTTGGAGGAAACATTCAATTTCTCCTTTAAAGAAGCTGTTTTTCCTAAATTGATTATTTGCTAGATAGCCCAAAGGTGGTGTTTGTGTAGTTAGTGTAGTGAAGGTACCAAATGAAGTTATATTTATACTTTATAAGAGCAACGATTTCTTCTACTCTGTACAAGGAAATAGTATTTGCCTAGAGCAGTAAATAGATACATTCTGATAAATAAACAGGAGCTGCTTATTCTGCAACTTGAATGGAAATCAAGTAATCCCAAAAACACAAGCACCCAAAAAGGTGTTTGTAAATGTTTAGAGTTCGTGAATAAAAAGGAACATGATATTATGAAATACATTTTTATTTGCTTTTACTATCTGTAACAATACAGTGAAGAAAATAACCTGGATATACTACAAAGTAAACAAGCCTAGGAGAGAAAAATGGCTAAAATGAGTAGTCTTGTACTGAGAAAGCCATTTATTGATATTTACTAAGTACCAAGTACTGTGTTAAGATTTCGTAGATCTTCACTAAGTCATTTATTTTACACAATCATCTTTTCAAGTGCATAATACCATCCTAACTCTGGATGTCCCAGCCTCAGAAAAATTAAAGTGGGAAATGTCATACAGCCAACCAGTAATAGGGCTAAAGTATGAACTTAAGTCCAATTTCAAAGTTACAACTACTTTTCACTGTTTAATGTGGTGAGCAGCTTTCTAATACTAAGGGATACTGACAGAGAGAGACTGATAGGAATACTGTTAACATGCATTACGGGGGTGCTGTAAATTTGAGCCTGTACCAAATAAGAAGTGAAATAACTTGATATAATTTAAGGGTTACTCATGAGAAGGGGATGATCATGTGCTTTCAGGGGGAAATGGTCACATTTATATGCTCAATTAATCTTAATGTTTAATTTATTAATTATGAAGACTGTCTGAACACGATTCAAGCATTAGGTGTTGTTTTGTTTTATAAGCTTAGCCTGCTTTGGAAGGCCTTTTTTTTTGTTTATCTGTTTATTTTGAGAGCAAGTGAGCAGGGGAGAGGCAGAGAGAGAGAGAGAGAGAGAGAGAGAATCCCAAGCAGGCTCTGTGCTGTCAGCAGTCAGTACAAGCCCCACATGGGGTTTGATCTCATGAACCATAAGATCATGACCTGAGCTGAAATCCAGTTGGATGCTTAACTGACTGAACCACCCAGGCACCCTTCAAGCATTAGTCTTATGGAAGACTTCAATTTCTCTGGTTTTACACAAGACTGATGTAAGTGGAGGGTGCAGCTTTATTTATCTTATTTTTGTTTCAGACAAAACTAAAATAGGATTTCTCAGACTAAACTACTATCCCGTGAAACTCAAAGATCAATGACATACTGATATACACTTGCAATCTCTATACATTTTTCTCTTGTTGTTAGAAGAAGACTTTGTTTTGTGTTTAAAAGTTACGATTTTTGTCACAAATTTCCCTGGTGTGAGCGTGTGTGTGGTAAGGCATCAATGCAGTAGAAGGTATGTTGAACTTGAAGTAAAAAGTGTTTATTGGCCTTGGTTCATACCCTTTCAGGGATGCTGTTTCAGTTGGGTTCAGTTGGGTTCCTTTGATGGATTCAGGCCTCCCTTCCCTCATCTGTCAGCAGGATGATCTAGGAAACTTCATTCAGCCCTAAGCTCTACCTCCACTAGAAAATTGCACTTCTGGAAAATTTATTTGTGTGACTATATATAGTTCAAAACATATTCTTAAAGTATAACTGAAAGCTTAACCAAATAAGGTTAGACTCTTTTTTATTATGCAGAGCCCATGTCTATAATCTTTTTCTTTAATGAGCTTTAATGGGATGTACTACTTAAATTCGGCCCCAGTTATTCGAATGTGTTTTTCAGAATGATTCTTATTGAGACAAACCTAATTAGGAGTATCTACTCAGTGCTATTTTCTTCTGTAACAAGCATTTTAAATATAATTTATTGTCAAATTGGTTTCCATACAACACCCAGTGCCCATCCCAACAAGTGCCCTCCTCAATGGCCATCACCCACTCTCCCCTCTCCCCCATCCCCATCAACCCTCAGATTGTTCTCAGTATTCAAGGGTCTCTTATGGTTTGCCTCCCTCCCTCTCTGGAACTTTTTGTTTTTTTCCTTTCCTCTCCCCCATGGTCTTCTATTCAGTTTCTCAAGATCCACATATGAGTGAAAACATATGATATCTGTCTTTCTCTGACTAACTTATTTCACTTAGGATAATAACCTTCAGTTCCATCCACACTGATACAAATGCCCGGATTTCATTCTTTCTCATTGCCACATAGTATTCCATTGTATATATATACCACATCTTCTTTATCCACTTGTCAGTTGATGGACATTTAGGCTCTTTCCATGATTTAGCTATTGTTGAAAGTGCTGCTGTAAACATTGGGATACATGTGCCCCCATGCATCAGCTCTCCTATATCTCTTGGATAAATTCCTAGCAGTGCTATTTCTGGGTCATAGGGTAGTTCTATTTGCATTTTTTTGAGGAATCTCCACGCCATTTTCCAGAGTGGTTGCACTAGTTTGCATTCCCACCAACAGTGTAAGAGGGTACCTGTTTCTCCACATCCTCGCCAGCATCTAGTCTCCTGATTTGTTCATTTTAGCCACTCTGACTAGCATGAGGTGGTATCCAGTGTGGTTTTGATTTGTATTTCCCTGAGAATGAGAACGTTAAGCATCATTTCATCTGTCTGTTGACCTTCTGGATGTCATCTTCGGAGAAGTGTCTATTCATATCTTCTGACCATTTCTTTGCTGGATAATTTGCTTTTTGGGTGTGGAATTTGGTGAGTTCTTTATAGATTTTGGATATTAGTCCTTTATCTGATATGTCATTTGCAATTATCCTTTCCCATTGTGTCGATTGTCTATTAGTTTTGTTGGTTGTTTCCTGTGCCATGCAGAAGCTTTTTATCTTGATGAGGTCCCAATAGTTCATTTTTGCTTTTAATTCCCTTGCCTTTGGAGATGTGTCAAGTAAGAAATTGCTGCAACTAAGGTGAAAAAGGTTTTTCCCTGCTTTCTCCTCTAGGGTTTCGATGGTTTCCTGTCTCACATTCAGGTCCTTCATCCATTTTGAGTTTATTTTTGTGTATGGTATAAGAAAGTGGTCTAGTTTCATTCTTCTGCATATTGCTATCCAGTTCTCCCAGCACCATTTGTTAAAGAGGCTGTCTTTTTTCCAATCCACACACATTCCTGCTTTGTCCAGGATTACCTGGCCATACATTCGTGGGTCCAGTTCTGGGTTCTCTATTCCATTGGTCTATGTGTCTGTTTTTGTGCCAATACCATACAGTCTTGATGAGTACAGCTTTGTAGTAGAGGCTAAAGTCTGGGATTGTGATGCCTCCCATTTTGGTTTTCCTCTTCAAAATTACTTTGGCTATTTGTGGTCTTTTGTGGTTCCATACAAATTTTAGGATTGTTTGCTCTAGCTTTGAGAAGGATGCTGGTGCAATTTTGATTGGGATTGCATTGAATGTGTAGATTGCTTTGGGTAGTATTGACCTTTGAACAGTATTCATTCTTCCAATCCATGACCATGGGATGTTTTTCCATTTCTTTGTGTCTTCCTCTATTTCTTTCATAAGTTTTTTATAGTTTTTAGTGTAAAGGCCTTTGGTTAGGTTTATTCCTGGGTATTTTATAGATTTTGGTGCAATTGTGAATGGGATTAGCTTTTTTATTTCTCTTCTGTACGTTGATTTTGTACCCTGCAACTTTGCTGAATTCATGGATCAGTTCTAGCAGGCTTTTGGTGGATTCTGTCAGGTTTTCCATGTAGAGTATCATGTCGTCTGCGAAAAGTGAAAGTTTGACCTCATCCTTGCCAATCCTGATGCCTTTTATTTCATTTTGTTGTCTGATTGCTGGTGCTAGGACCTCTAACACTGTGTTAAATAGCAGTGGTGAGAGTGGACATCCCTGTCGTGTTCCTGATCTCAGGGGAAAGGCTCTCAGTTTTTCCCCATTGAGGATGATATTCACTGTGGGCTTTTTATTAATGGCTTTTATGATGCCTAAATATGTTCCTTCTATCCTGACTTTCTCGAGGGTTTTTATTAAGAAAAGTGCTGTATTTTGTCAAGTGCTTTCTCTGCATCTATTGACAGGATCACATGGTTCTTTTCTTTTGTTAATGTGATGTATCGCATTGATTGATTTGCAAATATTGAACCAGCCGGACGGACAATGCAGGAATGAATCCTACTTGATCATGGTGAATAATTCTTTTTATATGCTGTTGAATTTGATTTGCTAGTATCTTGTTGAGAATTTTTGCATCTGTATTCATCAGGGATATTGGCCTGTAGTTCTCTTTTTTTGCTGTGTCTCTGTCTGGGTTTGGGAATCAAAGTGATGCTGGCTTCATAGAATGAGTCTGGGAGTTTTCCTTCCATCTCAATTTTTTGTAACAGCTTGACAAAGATAGGTATTAACTCTGTTTTAAATGTCTGCTAAAATCCCCCAGGGAAGCCATCTGGTCCAGGACTCCTATTTGTTGGGAGATTTTTGACAAGTAATTCAAAATCTTTGTTAGTTATGGGTGTGTTCAAGTTTTCTATTTCTTCCCATTTGAGTTTTGGTAGTGTGTGGGTGTTTACGAATTTGTCCATTTCTTCCAAGTTGTCCAGTTTGATGGCATATAATTTTTCATAGTATTCCCTGATAATTGCTTGTATTTCTGAGGGATTGGTTGTAATCAATCCCTTTTCATTCATGATTTTATCTATTTGGATTCTCTCTCTTTTCTTTTTTAGTAACCTGGCTAGAGGTTTATCAATTTTGTTTATTTTTTCAAAACACCAGCGCTTGGTTTCATTGATCTGTTCTACTACTTTTTCAGGTTCTATATTATTAATTTCTGCCCTGATTTTTGTTATTTCTCTCTTTATTCTGGGTGTGGGGGTCTTTGCTGTTCTGCTTCTTGTTCCTTTAGGTGTGCTGTTAGGTTTTCTGTTAGTGGTTTTTCTTGTTTCTTGAGGTAGGCCTGGATTGCAATGTAGTTACCTCTCAGGACTGCCTTTGCCGCATCCCAAAGCGTTTGGATTATTGTATTTTCATTTTCCATATATTTTTAAATTTCTTCTGTAATTGCCTGGTTGATCCATTTGTAAATTAGTAGGTTGTTTTTTAGCCCCCATGTTTTTGGGGGTTTTCTAGACTTTTTCCTGTGGTTGATTTCAGGTTTCATAGTATTGTCATCTGAAAGTGTGCATGGTATGATCTCAATTCATTTATATTATTTGAGGGCTTCTTTGTGCCCCAGTATGTACTCAATCTTGGAGAATGCACCATGTGCATTTGAGAAGAATGTAAATTTCATTGCTTCTGGGTGTAGGGTTCTGAAAATGTCAGGCCTATCTGTTCCAATGTGTCATTCAGGGCCATTGTTTCTTTAGTGATTCTCTGTCTAGTTGATCTATCCATTGCTGTAAGTGGAGTATTAAAGTCTCCTGCAATTAGCACATTTTTATCAATAAGATTGCTTACATTTGTAGTTAATTGTTTTACAAATTTGGGTGCCCCCGAATTCGGCACATAGACATTTATAATTGTTAGCTCTTCCAGTGGATAGTCCCTGTGATTATTATATAATGTCCTTCTTCATCTCTTATTACATGGTTCATTTTAAGGTCTAGTTTGTCTGATATAAGTGTGGCTGCTCCAGCTTTCCTCTGACTTCCAGTAGCATGGTAGATAGTTCTCCATCCCCTCACTTTCAATCTGAAGGTGTCCTCAGGTCTAAAATGGGTCTCTTGAAGACAGATATAGATGGGTCTTGTTTTTTAACCCATTCTGTTACCCTGTGTCTTTTAATTGGAGCATGTAGTTCGTTTATATTCTATGTTAATATTGAAAAATGTGGGTTTAGAGTCCTGTTATCTGTAGGTTTCATGCTTATATGGCTGTCTCTGGTACTTTGTGTTCCTTGCAACATTTCCTTCATAGAGTCTCCCTTAGGATCTCTTGTAGGGCTGGTTTATTTGTGATGAATTCCTTCAGTTTTTGTTTGTTTGGGAAAACCTTTATCTCTCCTTCCATTCTGAATGACAGGCTGACGGATAAAGGATTCTTGGCTGCATATCCTTCCTGTTCATCACATTGAAGATTTCCTGCCATGCCTTTCTGGCCTACCAAGTTTCAGTAGATAGGTCTGCTACTACCCTTATGTGTCTACTTTTGTAGGTTAAGGCCTGTTTAGCTGCTTTCAGAATTCTCTCTTTATCCTTTTTTTTTTGCCAGTTTCACTATGATATGTCATGCAGAAAATTGATTCAAGTTACGTCTGAGGGGAGTTCTCTGTGCCTTTTGGATTTCAATGTCTGTTTGCTTCCCCAGGTTGGGGAAGTTCTCAGCAATGATCTGTTCAAGTACCCCTTCAGCTCCTTTCTCTCTCTTCTTCTGGAATCCTCTGATACGGATGTTGTTTCATCTGATTGCATCGCTCAGCTCTCAAATTCTCCTTTTATGCTCCTGGATCTGATTCTCTCTCTTTTTCCATAATTTTATCTTCTAATTCACCTGTTCTGTCTTCTGCCTTTTCAATCCGTGTTGTGACCACCTCCATTTTATTTTGCACCTCATTTATAGTGTTTTTTAATTCATAATGACTATTTTTAAGGTCCTTGATCTCTGCAGCAACGGAGTCTCTGTTGTCTTCTATGCCTTTTTTAAGCCCAGCAATTAATTTTATAACTATTATTCTAAATTCTAGTTCAGTTATGTTACTTATATCTGTTTTGGTCAATTCTTTAGCTGTCACTTCTCCCTGGAATTTCTTTGAATGAGAATTTTCTGTTCCATCATTTTGGCTGTTTTATGTCCCTTATAAGTTTTGAAAGCTTGGTACATGCTCTGCCCTGTGAATACTGCTATATTAAATGCGGCTCATACATTGTCCAGGGTCTGGCCTTTCAGGTGGTGTTTTTTGGAGAGTGTTACTTGCTCTCTGTTGTGACTTTGGTTATCTTCCACCAGGTGTGCCTTGGTTTGTTCCTTGAGGTAGCCCTGGAAAGGAAAACAGACAAATGAAAATAAGGAAGGAGGTGAGGAGAAATAAATGAAGATAAAGTTACCCACAGGAACTATGTGGCCTGATTATTCTAGAGAGTAAGGAAAGGAAAGAAGGAGGTGTAGAACATGCATCAAGAGTATGGATTCAATATTTCTGCTTAAGAAAACCAATATCCAGAGTAACCAGCCTAGAGGAGGGAAGAGATAAGGAGAAAAAGGAGAATATATCTAAAAAACAAGAATTGACCTAGAGTTAATCTAGGCGATGCCACAGTGCTTGTTTCACAGAGTCTATCCAGCTCCAGTAGATAAGTGGCTATCTAGGGTGGGGGGTGTGGTTTGGTGTAGGTGGGTCCTGCCTCCACAGTGGGCCTGAGGACCAATTCCTGAGGCCCCACCTTGGTGGTTGTGGGGAGAAAAATGGCGTCCCCTCAGTCCCTTCTTCATGGATCAGGTATCCCAAATCACCCCTTTGTCTCTGTCCTCACTCTGCCGCGGTTGCAGACGCAGCAGGCTTTCTCGCTCTGCAGTCCTGTGTCCCACGCTTATCTGAGTTTTAAACTTGCAACAACAGCTACGACCAGTTTCTTCTGGTGTAGACTGCACCCCTGACATAGCACCAAACCAGTAGGTGACTCCCTTCTTCCCCAGATATGCGAACCGGGCCACTGGCCCAGTCCAAAGAAAGCCCTACAGTTAGAGACTGGATGATAGGCTCCCTCTCCGTCCGGCCTGGTTTGAGATTTTTCTCTTGTCCAGATACAGTCCTAGACCTCCCCGCTGCTCTTTCTCTTCACTTTGTCTCTCCAAAGAAGGGGCTCCCACCCCTCCGTATCTCTGTGGCCCATTTTATCTCCCCCAGTTCGCACTCACACACTTATGGGGCCGTCTGGTTTTCCCGTTTCTTCCTTGTGGACTCTGTCTCCTTTCCTCTCAGACATTTGGGGTTGAGAGTCGTTTGGCTTCGGTCCTTCTTTGAGAGACTTGGGAAGAATGGATCCCCCTCCTTCTCCGCCATGCTGGTCCCCTAAAACTGTAAAAAGCATTTTAAAGAAATAATAATAAATCCAAGGCTTTTGTAAGGTTGGCAGGCTCATTATACTGACAGTATATGTTCTACCTACATGAGGATCTAGAACACATATTCCCAATATAAAATGTTGTAATTTCTTCCACAATTATGAACTTCTAAGTGACTTCAGAGTTAGGGATCCTGGGTGGCTCAGTTGGCTAAGCATCCAACTCTTGATTTCAACTCAAGTTGTGATCTTAGGGTTTGAGAGTTGGAGCCCCACAAGAGGCTCCCTACTGACAATGCAGAGCCTGCTTAAGATTCTCTCTGTCTTCCTTTCTCTCTGCCCCTCCCCTGCTCAGTCTCTTTCTCTCTCTCTCTCTTAAATAAATAAACTTCTTAAAAATTTTGAAAAAAAAAATGACTTCAGATTTCATTTACACTCACTTTCTGGTGATCTCAGTCTTTTTTTTTTTAATGCTTATTTATTTCAAGAGAGAGAGCACGAGGCAGGGGGAGGGGCAAAGAGAGAGGGAGGTGCAGAATCTGAAACAGGTTCCAGGCTCTGAGCTGTTAGCACAGAGCCTGACACGGGGCTTGAACTCACAAACTGCGAGATCATGACCTGAGCTGAAGTCGGATGCTCAACTGTCCTGTGACTCAACTGAGGGAGAATAAAAGCTCCAAAGCAGGGATGTGCATATGCGGATTAATGGCAACTACATCTCTGTGCCTCTTGGCCCGTAGTAATGGTAAGAAACCATCAATTATAAGCTGCATCCTAATTTCAGAAGCATTAAAATGTTTAAAAACACCCTAGAACCAAAAATGGATAAATTCTCTACCACTACCCACTTGATCCAAGCCACCATCATCTCTTATGTGTCTGTTTGTTGCACCCTAATTAGTTTCCCTATTTTTCTACTTGCTCCTCTTTAATCTCTTCTCCACATAGCAGGCTGATTCTTTCATATTGTGAATTCAATTTCCTGGAGCACATCAAGCATAACTGTAATTCAGGGCCTTTGCACTTGTTGGTTCCTTGTCCTGAAATGCTCTTGTCCCAGCTATCCATGTGTCTCACCTCCTCATCTCTTTAAACCACTGCTCAGATGTCGCCTTCTCTGAAAGTACTTTCCTGGCCATCTGCTCAAAAACTGCTCCACCCACATACTCTGTTTCCTTGCTTTAGTTTTCTCCATAACACTTATGAATAGATATTAAAGTAAATGTTTATATACACATATACAAATATAATTATTTGTATGGTTATATAATATGTATTGTGTTGTATTGCACTGCTTTCTACTCCACAAATATCTAGATAGATAGATAAACACTGGTTTCTGTATTCTCCTCCCAGTACAGAACAAGCTCCAAGAGGACAGGAATGCTGTTTTGTTCCCCAGACCCTAAACAACGACTTGCACATAAATGGTACATAGTAAACATCTGTTGAATGTAAAAATGTGATAAAAATGGGTTAAATGTAGTAAAATAAATAACAAAATTTCCATAAACATGAAGAATAGGGTAAAAAAAAAACCTAGGTATCTTTCCCTGGATATAAACTCTGTTCAAGCTGTGACCATGCTATAGACCCAAGGTCAGAGGAATAAATAGGTTAACCATAAAAACAAACCCATCACCACCCACTCTTCCCAGCTACTGATTGTTATTAAGACTCCCAAGAGAAGAACATAGGGTATAAACAGAAAGTAATGCCACTATTTCCGGATGCACTGAACTTCCATGGTATTCAGAATGAACACGTGATGAGGTGCCAGCATTCAGAGACCTCCCAGCACGTGGAATCCTATCAGCCCTCCACAACATGCAAAATGTCATCTTTTCCTTGCTCACATTTCATGCTTACATTCTTCCTTTTTTTTTTCTGAATCCAATGGTTTACAGAATAATGCCCACTTGATTCTATTATTTCTCTACATGTAACTCTTTTTCTCCATCAGCATTGTACATTTCGGATAAGCAACCGCCTCCTCTGCCATCTATACAGTATCTTTTTACAGCCCCTAGCACAGGGATATATACTTTTGGAAATGGATAAAATTTCATAGAAAAGTGGAACATGTCAACATTTCATATAGGTGCCAGGGAAAGAGTCTTCACAGACTCCCTTAGATAAGCCTTAGATAAGGTGTTTGGAAAGTTTACTTGCCAAGAATTGCACTGGATTGGCGGTCACAGGCACTACAGAGAAAGTGGATGTCAGACAAATTGCTTGGTGGAGAATTTAGTCTGTCTACATTTGTCTCTCATTTTAGGGTACTGAGCAAGAGTGAACTAAGTATCCTTGGTGTACTTACACTCAGAGGTACTTTTGTAGTTAGTAGTTATGGGATGAAGCTGGCAAGTATACAATGAAATTCTACTTTTTGTTTATAGCTGATTGTCCATGATAGGTAGAGTTGGCTTCCTCTGGACAACAATATCAACCTTAATTGTAGCTCTAGTGAACTGCTCTTTTGCCTTCAGACCATACACTTCGAAAAATTTCCTAAAATCCTTCCTGGAAGAAACATCTTTTGGCAGATGCTTACCTTGAAGGCAATTTGAGTCATTAACATGATGAATCTTAAGCGACTTATGCTATTTAATTTTTCACCTTTTAGTTCTTCCTTTTTAATCTTGCTATTCTGCATTTTATTCAGAATAAAAATAAAATACAAATAACATTGAAATTTTAGAAACCATAAACAAAAATGAAACAAAGGAGTTTTGAGACTCTTTTCTGGCTGGAACCTTACTACACAATTTCGTCTTTTATTATGCAACCATATATTTACCTGATGTTCAGTGGTTGTACTGAATAGAGATCATCAATTTAAATAATTCATACACTTATAAAGGGATTGGATGATTTGTGATATGAAAAGACAACGTTGTTTCAGTGGTTCAGCTGCGCTGTGACTGAATGCAGAATTAATATGATCTTTGGAAAGGTAGAGTGGCCCATATAGCTATTGTTTAATTCCATTGAAAAACTTTGATTTTTTTTAACGTTTATTTATTTTTCAGGGAACAAGAGGGTAAGAGAGACAGAGCATGAGTGGGGGAGGGGCAGAGAGAGAGGGAGGCACAGAATCCAAAGCAGGTTCTAGGCTCTGAGCTGTCAGCACGGAGCCCAACATGGGGCTGGCACTCATGAACAGCAAGAGGCAAAGTCAGCCACTTAACCAACTGAGCCACCCAGGTACCACATCCATTTATTGTGTATGAATGGAATTTTTGGAACAAATGCCTCCTGACATTTAAATAAACCACAATTTTGGGTGGTGCCTCCTAAAGTCCTGAAGCTCTGAAGAATCAAGGTTTGAAGAATTAATTGGAGGGGGAAATCTTCAGGCCTCCTGCTTAATTCCATGGATAGTTCTCACTGATGCTACCCATAAATCAATGATTGTTGCTTGCAATTTTAAAATAAGCTAAAGATAAACACAAATAATAAAATCATTAGATTCAAGATTGAATGGACATGATAAACTCTCTTAAATGAAACCTTAAAAAGAATTTAAGTAAATAATGAAAAACTAAGTGGCATTAAATAAAAAGTGAAAGCAAAAGGTCCACTTAAGGAAACGATAAAGTGAATAATGATTAGTGAAAAGAAGATCAAGTAACAAGTAGCAAAAGTATAAAATGATGAATGAATGAATATATAAATAAAATAGAACTCATAGCCAACTCATGGTTCCAGGAAACTCCTAGATATGGGATTCAAGGCTAGAAGAAGTAGCCCTTGCCCAGAAAGTCCTTGCAAGTCTGGTTTCCTTTTCCTGTCCCATCCATCCTTTCTCCTCCTCAGCAAATCAGGAGAGGTCAGGATGGTTGAAGAAGCAGTGAGCACATCCACAAAATCTATTTTATATGTACATAAATTCTTCAGATGACCATGGAATTCAAAAGCTAGAATTGAAAAAGAAAGAAGTATCTGATAAAGCTATACCTATAGAAATGCACCTATAGGAATTGCAACTAAAAATAGAAGGGAACGTCCTCAGCCCGATAAAGGGAATCTATCAAAAATCTGTAACAAACAGCATATTGAATGCTGAAACACTAGGGGCTTTTCCCCTTAAGATCAGGGACAAGACAAGAATGTTTACTCTCACCACTAATACTTAACATAATATTAGAGGTTCTAGTCAGTTGAATAAAGGCAAAAAAAAGAAACAAAAGGGACCCATATTGGAAAGGAAGAGATAAAATTCTCTTTAGCAACTGACATACTGATCTGTGTACAAAATCTCCCAAAAAGCTGCTAGAATTAATAAATAAGTTTAGCAAGTCTGCAGTTTATAAAACAAAAATCAATTATATTTCTACAGACTGATCGTTAACAATCATAAACTGAATTTTAAAAATCAGTATTATTTGCTTTGAAATATCTAGGGATAAATCTGACAAACGATGTGCAAAACCTATACACTAAAATTTACAAGACATTGCCGAGAGAAATGAAAGAAGACTCAAGTAAATGAAGAGATATACCGTGTTCATGTATTGAAAGACTCTATACCCTCAAAGTGTCAATTCTCCCCAAAACTTATCTGTAGATTCAATACAATGCAAATCATGTCCTAGCAAGATTTTGTAGAAATTGGCCAACTGACTCTCAAATTTATGAAGAAATTCAAAGAACCCAAATAGCCCAGATAACTTTGAAAAAGTAAACAAAGCTGAAGAACTTATAGTATCTAGCTTCAAAATTTATTCAAAAACTACAGTGATTGGAACAGAATTGAGAGACCAGGAACAGATGTATATATATGGTCAATTTATTTTTAACAAAGTATAAAGGCAATTTATCTATCTATTTATTTATATTCTTTTAAAGTTTATTTAGTTCTTTTGAGAGAAAGAGAGCATGTGAGCACAGGGAGAGAGGGAGACAGAGAAGCCCAAGCAGGCTCCACACTCAGCCCGAAGGTGGGGCTCAATCTTACCACCATGAGATCATGACCAGAGCCAAAATCAAGAATCAGTCATCTAATCAATTGAGACACCCAGGTGCCCCAGTACGAAGGCAATTTAATAAAGGATAATCCTTTCGAAAAATGGTGTCAGAATGACCTTGATCAATATCATTCATGTATACAAATATTAACTCAAAGTCAATCATAAACCTAAATGTAAAACCTAAAATTTTGGGGGGAAAAAAATAGGAGAAAATCTTTGTGAACTTGTGTGAGGCTGTTTGTGTTAGATTTCTTAGATACAACACCAAAACATAATCCACTAAGTGAAATTGGACTTTATCAAAATTAAGAAATTCTGCTCTTGGGAAGGCACTGTGAATGAAAAGACACAAAGTAGGATAAAATAATTGCAGATCAGATATCTGATAAAGAACTTGTATCTACAATATGAAAAGGACTCTAATTCAATAATAAAAAACCAAACAATTCAATAAAAAGTGGTTAATAAATTTGAACAGATACTTTAGGAAGATATATGGATAACAAAAACACATGACAATACTCAACATAATTCATCTTTAGAGAAATGCAAATTGAAACCACAGTAAGATACTACTATACTTTTTAGGATGGCTAATATTAGAAGGATAGGTCATATCAAGTGTTGGAAAGAATGTGGAACAATAGGAATTCCCATACACCGTTGATGAAAATATAAATGATACAATCACTTTAGCAGTTTGCCAGTGTCCCAAAAAATTAAGCATATACCTACCACATGATCTAGCCATGAGATTCCCCAAAAGAAATGAAAGCATATGTCTAGACAAAGACTTATACATGAATGTTCATAGCAACTTTATTTGATTGTCTAAAAACTGGCAACTTAAGTGTCTGTCATCAGGTGAATGAATCAACAAATTGTATATTCATACAATGGGATAGTACTGAGTAATAAAAAGTAATGATGCATGCAACAATATGGATGAATCTCAAAATAATTATACTGAGTGAGAGAAGCTAGAAGGGGGAAAAAGTATACACTGTATGAGTTCATTTGTAAAAAAAAAAAAATTATAGTAAATACAAACTAATCTAGAGTGACAGAAAGCATATCAGTGATTTTCTGGTAATTGGTGGGAGAAAGGCTGGGGAAGGGTGGAAATGAGAACTTGGTGGGGAACACGTAGAAAACTTCTAGGATGGATACATTCGTTGTCTTGATATGGTAATGGTTTCACAGGTGAATATATGTCAAAAATTATTACAGTATACACTTTTAATGTGTACAGTTTATCATTTATACTTCACTAAAGTTGTTAAAACTATATAAAAAGTGTTTAATTAGAGAAACCATATGTTCATTTCATTTGGTAAATAGTGATTGGATTCTAGCTACGATCAAGTTTTTAAAAGTGACATTAGAAATACTATTTCTACTGGTTATATGCCAGATGAATTGGAAGCTGAAGATACCAGCACGACAGTAACTCAGGGAGAAGGCATAGGCTCTGGAATTAGAAGACCATGCTCTTCCATTTGACATCTGCATGATCTTTGGAAAGTTAACTAACCTCCTTGAACTTCAATCACTTTATCTGCAGGAGGAGAAAGCACCTATCCTACTATCATGCAGTGTTTAGAAATCATGCACATAAAGTATTTTGCAAAAGTGGTCAGTCCTTATAGAAGAGTAAATAGAAGCCAAGAGAAGGAGTTCCTTTCTTTCTCCTACTTTCTGACCTTCCCCTTAGTGCCTCTATGACAGAGCCTGACAGCAAGCCAGCTGGCAAGCAAGCCCAGGAAAATAAGTTTGCTAACCCCCAGCCCTGACAGAACAGAACAGAATGTAAAAGCACAGGACTAGGACAAGTAAATAAATAGCACAGTATCTACAGGAGTAACTGCAGAGAGAGAACAGAGAAGGTGGAAACGGAGAACAGAGAAAGAGAAGTGATTGGAAAGAAATAAATCAGAAAAACTGTGCCCCAGAAGTCCAATGAAGAAGAGAATTCAAAAAAGTGATGCTTTCAGAGGTGTCCAATGCTAGGGAGAGGGCATGGTCTAAAAGAGGGTCATTGGGTTTGTCAATTAGCAGTCCTAATCACCTTGAAAATCTAGCATTAGCTGGATTTCAGAAGCACTTATCTCAGGATATAAGATGGTGGTCATAAGCTACTCATTGCTGAAGTTTAACATAAAATGGAGAAATCAACAGGCTTTTACATCTTTCTCAGGCACTGGACCTTCCTAGGGTGACCAATTCATTCCCATTTCCCAGGACTTTTCTGGTTATACCTTGGAAAACCCCTGTTCCTGGAACCCCTCAGTTCCAGGCTGGTCACTGTGACCCTGGTTGTCTTAGAGAAGATTCACAAATAAGCCCTATTCAGGCTTCAACAAAGGATACAAAAGATTTTGTTACTTGAAAGTACTAAGGTATTTCCAGTATAACCCTTGGTTGCTTCCCAGCTCACTAATAGTGCAGTTATTCCACTTGACTTTAAATGTGATTCTTCTCCATCCAGGTTTCACCCTCTTTAGTCCATCTGTTGGCTACGGCAACATCCCAAGAGAAGTATTCTCCTACTCGGCTTTTCAAGCTCAACCTTTTCACGTCACCCCAGTTAATTAATATCTGCCCTGGGTCAGCCTTGAGGAAAACGCATTGAGCTTAGAGATTTCCATTTTAACATTGAACCCCAGGAAGGAGCAAGGCAAATTTATACCAGTGGGTCTAATTGCTAGAAAGGTAATTCCACAAAGATGGAAATCAGCTGAAAGATTAACACTGCTATACCAGCTTGAGTGCCCTGGCTAACAGAGAGAAAATAATGTTTCAATTAAATGAAAGGATACTGAATTAGGTAGATTACTCAGGAGACTGGTAATGGAATACAGAGCCTTTCACCTCCAGGTCACCATTACTAATATGGTCCAGGGCAGTTCTAGACCATAGTTTTGAGGGGCTGATGGCTCACCCCAGCCCTTGCTGTCTGCAGTACTTGATGAACTGGTCTCCCAAAGCACCTGCATCAGCCTCAAAGGTCACTGTGGTTCACTGAAGATGTAAGAGGAAGTAAACCCCCTCTTTGGAAAGGAGGGGCTGACTGTGGGGATGGCTGAGGGCTAAAGCGGACAACAGAAAGTGCTACAAGGAAATTGGGATGGGGGGAAATGATTCAAAATGGGGAGCCATGCAGAAGAGAGAAATCACATTTCAACTCACGTACAAGGGAGTTAACTGAGTTAACCTGAATTTAGAGTGGGCTGGGAGTGAAAGTGGTGATTAAGGGTTTATTCTCTGTGTGTACTAGGAGGGGATGGTTAAGGAGCTCTGCATTAAAAGTCAAAAGTTGGAGGTCAGAACTGGATGAGCAAAACTGAGTCATGAAATTACTTGTTATCACCCACGTTTGAATACGTCCCTGGGCCTATCTTACTCCACAAAATATTACCACAGGCGGATAAAGTCTGATATAAGAAGATTAGCTTAATTCCCCTTGCCAGTGTAACAAAAATCCTCCCCCATAATGGAACCCATATGTCAGCTGGGTCTCCCTGCCCAGATAAGATTGTCTCAGACTTTACATTCCACACCTTGTGGGAGTCTGAGAGAGACCCCAATATTCCAGCAAATTCTCAGAGGTTCTCATGGTTACCTCTGGATCTACATTCCCACTTCTCCTGAGTAAGTTCAGTGTGTGGGTGATCTTGCCATTCTGGGCCTGCTGTGTCCAAGAGGCTCTAAATGAGAAACTCAGCTGCTTCCTCCATCTCCACAATCACTTATTATTCCAAGATACTTCTGCTCACAGAGATTTCATTCAGAATGGGATGTGAGGCATGGAAGGGAGGAGAATGTTTCTATCACAACACAGGCCAAAATGGGGGCAGCCCCCAAGATTAAAAGTCTGAGAACACTCCACTACTGGAGACATTTGTTTGACTCCCTCAATTTGTTCTGTACACCTGCCTGTTGCTCTCCAACTACCTGTCTCTTTTCCCTTGACCTTCAAGATTTCCTCAGAAACCCCTCATTCTTCATATTTCTTTTGTGGTTCTCACTTCCAAAGATCTCTGAAACAACTCACTGAGGCTCCCGGCATGGAAAAAATACCCCCAAGCCAGGAGTCCACCTATTAGAGGAGGGGGGACAGTCTGGATTTTAAGCATTTTTTTTTTCTCCTCACTACCATTGTATACCAAAGAACCATTTAACAATAGCCCAAGACTTCCTGGCTGAGTTAATTTCTTAGAATATAAAACAGAAATATGGGCATGTAGGAGTTAATGTTCAAATACATATTTGCAGACTGAGTTCCCCCAAGTAGAAGGCATAACTAGAATTTTGGCACCTTGATGAAGAATCATAGCAGGGAATAATGACAGAACAGGGATGGGCTATAGCCATGCTAACAGACATGAACAACCCCATAGTCATTCTAAATTGATGAAACAAACCTTTAATAAAGACAGTTTGGGGAAATTGGCCTTGAAAGGGATTACTTAGGGTCTGAGTTCCTTGAAATGTGTTTCTGGTGGTAGGGGAAGACAGATTTGTTATCTCAGTATAGACGGCAGGTTTAGCATCACCAGCTGCTGGGAAAATCTATAGGCTTCAAAGTTGTTTTCTTGAAATGTAATTGTATAAGTATAGTTTTTCACTTTTTAACTATGTATTATAGAAACTTGCCCTTTAAACATAAGATACCACTTACAATACCTTAGTTCTCATCTAACTCAAACCTTCATTTTATGGGGAGGCAAACTAAGGTCCTAAGAGGCCGATGGCCCTGGAGCAGGAAAAGGGAGCTGTTCTCCTCATCTGCCCTTGTTACCATCCCCTGGGTCTCATGCATTAATGCCTTGTAGATTTATAAGAGCAAAAATGATTTATGAATTCTGGAGAATGACAACAAGGAGAATTTTAAAAACACATGTTTAAGTATTCTCTGCCCTTGATTTGATGGGAGATGTACGAGAGCAGGGGAAAGATGACCTATAGATCATCGGGATAATCCAGCTGGGCAAATAAGACAGCTTTTCATTAGCTGGGTACTTTGGAGTAGCTGGGATATTTTTATTCTGGTAATGGAGAGATAGATATGGCCTCTGGGAACAGTTCTTGGAAATTGTACTTTCTCCAGATGCTCAATTTGGGTGTGGGACAGATTGGTTTCAAGGCCAAGAGCAACAAACATTACTACAAGCCCACTGGTCAGAAAGATGGGGATCTTCAAAGGTCTGGAGGCTTGCCACGAGACTCTTGGGCTTTTGTCATCAGTCTCTACAGCAACCTTACAAATTTCTAGACAGCAATAGTCATCACAGTTGATGTTCAAAAGAGCCAGCTCAGGTAGGAATAAGCCATGGCTGGTGAGCTCTGGTAGTTAGTGTCCCTCTCTGGACAATTACCTTATCAGGAGGTTGCAAGACAGGCATTTAGTGAGACATCAGTCATTTCCCTAGTGGTTTCCTAGCACTCAGTGGGAGGTAAAAAAATCTCCTTCTGTCCCAGGGTTCCAACACTTACTGGCAGAAACTGGCTGAATAGACAATGTCAGGGAATATTTTTAAGTTCACAATCTGGTCCTGATAACTGATTATCTCTATAAAGCCATTGAATATGAATTTTTATTGAATAGTTTCAAAAGCATATTTGGAAATCTCAAGTTTGGAGGCGGAGAGGGTAAGTTAAGACATTAGAAATATATTATTGGCAAATATATCAGCAATGGACCGGCACACATTGGATTTTACACACTGGAAATATAGACATAGTATGCAGAGTGTAGACAGTTCCTGCCCATGTCTGTATGACAGCAAGTCTACAGGGAAACAGACTACACACAATTTCATAAGAAACACACTATGTGCAGCAAAATGTGCACTCACGAAATGTCATTCGAGTGTCAGGAAACACTAACAGATAAGTGGCCTCTTTCCTGCCCGACTTGGATGTGCACCAAACTCTCACTGATGACATGTAGCACTTGCCTTAATTTAGAAAATCTGAATTCCACAATTTGTTGGAAAAGGATTGCTGTTTTAAAAATGTACTTACCTGTGTATTTCAGTAAACTCACTTATAATCTGAATTTAAAAAGTGACTCATCCTTGAATATGGATTCATTTGATTGACTCTGTTATACAAAGCATTGTATAATCTAATTTATAAATTAATCTAATTTACTTTTCAGCAATGTAAAATTAGGTCTCCCCCGCATCTCTTAAACAAAGAGATATCAGTTCTACTGAGTTTTCTATTCCCCTTCAGTACTTGCCTTATGCTTCTAACTGGTTTTTAATCTTTCCACTTATTTTTTTTCTTCTCTCCTTTATTTGTTTTGCTTTTCGAGAAACATCTTAAAACTGAATTGAAGTGAGTAAAGAATGTCAGAGCCAGTTATGGATTGACCGGAAATGACAACTGGAAGTATGACAGAAAAGATGTAATAAGAATTTGCCCTCACAAAAAGTAGGTGTTTTTCCCAATTGTTCCCATTAGGAAGATAGCACAAGTTTTATATAATTCGCTTATTTTATAGGCAGGACTAGAAGCTAAATCAGTGGACTACCTGCCCTCATCACTGTCAAGTCGCCACAAATGCTCCACTGCTCAATTGGTTTGAAGGAAAGACTGATTTAAGATTAGCACTTGGTCTAGTCCGATGGCCGAATACAGTAAATGCTGGAACCCAGTCTGTTGCAGCGCTGAATTTCTAACAAATGAAATGGTTGCATTAATAGTCTTAGGCTGCTCACTGAATCCCATCACTTACCATAAGCCTAAAGAGAAAAGACCACTGACAGGTAAAGACTGCGAAAGCACAGGTGCATGCGCGCACACGTGACCAAAACGTTTTGGCCAATGGGCTTACCGAGAACGGAGCTTCTGTTTCGTGTACATAGAATACATTTCGTTCATCTCAAGGTTCAGAGGTATTGGAAAAAGTGTGGAGCTGAGACTCAGAAGATCTGTGTCCAGTCTGGCCTGCCAAGAGCTGGTTTTGTGGCCCTCAGTTTGGTAGACAATACGTTTCCAGGAGTTATCTCCATCAGAAAACTACTAGGAGAGGGAAGGCCTTGGTTCTTGGGAGGGAGAAGCTTTTGACTTCTCTTTCTGGGTCTTGGTTTGTGAAAAAGAGATGTTCATCATCCCGAACCCTCCCTGAGCCTGTTTCTTTCTCAGCTTTGCTACCCTCAAATCCTTTCTTTGCTATCTATAAACACAGATTTCTAAAGTGATAGGCTTTCAGGATATATTGCACTAATACATCATCAGCATTGTCATTATGATGTATTAACACAATGCATCATCATAGACCTGTCAGAGCCATGATTTATGACTCGAAAATGTGTTGTAGTATAGCGAGGCATCGGGGACCCCATTGACTGAATGCTTGTTTATTTTTACACTTAAGAGCTTTGAAAGTAAGCTTCAGACTACTTTTCCTCAAAGAAGAACTAGGGGAAGACTTTGAAAGGAGGACTCCATTTCAAAACACTGGAGAGGCCAGTGGGTCACTTAAGACATAAAGGTTTATGTTTTCCCAGACCACTTTAAGTTCAGAATCAAACTTCCACACTCCAAGTCATTTGGCTCCCGCTGGAAGAATTTGGCCTTTTCCATGTCTTTCCACCCTCTATTTAGAACTCCCTTAATAGTTAAGTGTGCGAGGTGTGGTAGGAAAGGTATACATTAGAGGCTTTCTTTTACTGCCAAAAGTAATAAGGATAGTGTTATATTTTATGAGAGTAATAAATGTGATTATGCAAGGAAAATTTGCTTGCAAGGTAACTGGGTACAGGCATTACACATTTTCTCTTTCTGAGCATTAAGTTCTTTCATAATGTCCTCAACAAAGTATTAAGCACATATTGCATGAATAGCATTGAGTGCAGTGCCAAGAGAAAGGCACAAGATATGGAGCCATTGTAGAGAATTAAAGCAGACTAAAATGCAACATTGTATCATTCAAATAATATCCCATGGAAATGACTGAGATGGAAGAAGATTCATCAGGAAAGGCTTCTGGAAAAGATGAGTCATGAAGCAAAGTGGGGAGGATGGATGTTAGGAAAAAGATGAGAGCGACATCTGACTGTTCCCCAAGTCCCGGATAATAGTCCTTTCCAGAATACACTTTCTCTCACGTGTTCACCACAGCCTCGTTTCTTAAGAACTAAGCCAATATTAAATTTGGAGTGTACAAACTTGTACTGACTCAGGTTCTTGCAGTCTTCTCTGGATAGCCTGACCTCCACCTTTCAATTTGTCAGCTTGCTCACTTACCTAAATAACAAAAATCTGTAATGATCAGAAAGGTAGAAAGTGCCTTTGGCCAAGTGTTCTCTTATTATCAGAGCCAAGGACCTGGAGCACAGTCCCAAACTTGGCAGGTCAGAGCAAATGTCACCTTAAGGATATCTGTACACTGTGACACACTTTTTCTCACTGCAAAAAATGCTTAATGTAATTACAGCCAAGGCTGATTCTCCCAGGCTTAATTCATCCCCGTGTCTGGGGAACCAGAGATGTAACTAGCAAAGAATTCACTAACAGGAGAGGCAGGGAATTTGCCAAGGGTTTGTTAATCTGAAGGTTTATTTTTTTTATCCAGATATAAAGCGAGTTTGCAAACTGGTTCAGATTAACCAGGTCAGGTTGTATATTTTATTAACTTGAAAAAATTAAAAAAATCTTTTTCACTTTAAAGAAAAGCACATAGAGTTAGACAGGGGTGGTAAGGGTGAAGGGAGGTTGTCTGCTTAATAAAAGCTATAAAGAGAGATGTGTTAGCTGCTTAATTTCCACTTTCTGGTTTCAGCCAGAAACAGCTGCAAAATGTCTACTCTAACTCAAGTCTTTTTACGAGTTCTACTAACTTTTTATTCAAAAATGGACTTTTATTGATTTTCTAAAAAAAACTCACCACAGAGGTCTCCATGGAGAGAAGAAAGAACATATTTGAACATTTTATGGCTCATTCACCATCATAGATGAGTCAAAATCTTCAAGATAATTTTGTTATTGGCTTTGTGCATTTCTGTTATCCGACTACATTTTCTAGAAAAGCAAAATTACTTTGTTTCCCCATATATAACACAATATAATCATTGAAATCACTGCCATGATTAAAATCCACCAATGAAGTTCAATTGTCCCCCAGATAACATCTAAGTTCCCTGGCATATATTCAAATATTTTCATGAACTAGCCTTTATTTACCTCTCCACCGATATCCCCCTCTATTTCTGTGCCTTAAATTCTAAATTCTTGCCATAATCGACTACTGACAGTCTTATGCCTGGCCATCCTCTGTCTTGTCTCCAAATTTTGCATCTACTATACACCCTCTGCCCCTCTCGCCTCAGCTTCCCCAAAGTTTGCCAGGACCATACCCCATCCTCTCGGGCTCAACTCTAGCGCATCACCAAAGATATGTCTTCATTATCTCAAGACAGGGGCTAGCTGCACCATCTGCATGCTGTCATGCCAAAACTTGCCCGGATGACTGAATTTTTTCACGATACTGATCACACTGTGGCAGAATAATCATATCCGTACACATGTCCCTGATCAGACAACTGGCCCTTGAGGTTCAGACCATATCTGAATTTCAGTAATATCTTCCAGTATTTAGCATGGTGCCTGGAATATTCATCCCTCATATAAATGTTTCTTGAATAATTGAGCACAAATAAATGAATATTATAATATACCTATCAATACCATATCCTGCTGCAAAACTCACATTAGTTTACATTGTTCTGTAAATGTATTAAGTTATTTTAAGCCCTTTACATATTAGCAAGATCCCTTATCTTAACCCCAGCACAAAGCCTTAGATGCAATAAGCGCTCAATAAAGTACTAGATGATTGATTAATAGAAGGTCTGTGGGCACAATGGAGTAACTGACATATTTGTAATGCAGAATGAGAGATCATGCCTAGGCTAGTTCCCGTGTTGTTGCCATTTGCATCATGCTGGAACTCTTTATTACTGAAGTTTCGTTTTGTTTGTTTTTTCCAGTGAAGGCAACTTAGACTCCTTGGTCATTTACTGTCTTGATCAAAAATTGCTTCATCATAAGGAAGAATTTGGTCTAGTGCAGGGTATATTTTAAGAGACGCCCCCAAAAGGCCTAGTTGTCCCTTTATCACCCCTCTTAAACTCACTGGCCTAAAATGTCTTACCAGCGTTATACCATTTGAGCTTAGGACTCCGGGGTCCATAAAAATGTTGCTAGTATAGGCACAGAAGTGCTTAGTCTGCTTAGTCACCAAGACCCTGTTATTGGCAATAGCACCCCAACTTCTCTTGAAAATTCTTGGGTGGATTTTCCTCTTAAGACACTCAGTCCCCTGAAAGACTAGTCAACTAATCCAGTAGCAGGTAGCTATGTCTGTAGAGCCATGGCCATACACCACCACTTAGCAGAGAGCAGAATCTAAGGAAACGGAATTTGGGGTGGGTAAGATTTGACAGGGGGAGAATTCTTGGAGAATGCTGGGATGATTGACCTGACTGACTATGGTGCTCTAGAAACCCATGAGTGTGCAGTGAGCATTCTGGGCACACAGATGCCTGGAATGGAGATGGACCTTCAAGGGGGCAGAAAATGAAGAAAGGAAAGAGAGAGAAAAAACAAACACAAGCTACACACACTTTACAGTTTTTTCTTCCAACTATGCCTTGGCCAGAGGTGGCATTTGGGAAATACAGCAATGTGAACCCACCATCAGCTAACCTCAGGGCATCTTAGTAGCTCAGCAGAAAAAGTGAAGACATTGGAATCAGAAGGATTCAGACTCCCTTTAGTAGTTACATGATTTTTGGACGGGTCATCTGAAAGACTCAGTTTCTTCATCTATAAAATGGGAATTGCAATTCCTTACGTTGAAAGCCATTTTGAGGATTAGAAGTAATGAATGACTAGCATACAGGGAGTGCTTGGTAAGCTTCTCATCCCCTTCAACAGGATGGCAGTGCCTTTTAAGTTTGGCATTTAGTTCCCAATTATCACCACCACTGACCAAGGGAATGCTAGCAGAGCCTTTTTATGTATCAGGAGAGAGAAAATAAGACACATCCATAAATGAGTCCTTTTAGGTTTAGAGATGCCTGTTGTCAACCCCAAAAAGTCAGTTCTCTCTTTCTTATGTCAAACCATTGGAAGAAAAATGTGAAAATTCAGCCAACTAGTTGTACATTCTATCTCCAAATATCCACATATTCAGCCATACACTGAAAGAAACAGTATATGACCTAATGACTTTCCATTTGTCATCCACATGGCGTGGCCTTTTAGAGGTAGAGTCATCAACATGGACACCAATGTCATTTTGAGTCTTTAGGTTTTCTGTCCTCACCAGTCTAGATCATGAGCCAAACTACTGACTCACTCTGCTCCCTAAGGAGGTCCAAGTGTATCCTTTTATTCATATCCTAATGAGTCTTTTTGCTCTATTTCAAAATGAGCAGTTTTTTAGAAGGAAGGTTTTTATTTTTTTAAGGTTTATTTTTATTTGAGAGAGAGAGAGAGAGCACAAGCAGGGGAGGGGCAGAAAGAGAGGGGGACAGAGGATCCAAAGTGAGCCCTACACTGACAGGCTGACAGCAGTGGGCCCTACACTGACAGGCTGACAGCAGCAAGCCCAATGTGGGGCTCGAACTCATGAACCACAAGAGCATGACCTGAGCTGAAGTCAGTTGCTCAATCAACTGAGCCACCCAGATGCCCCTGGAAAATAAGGTTTTAAATAAATTTAGATTTTGTTAAGCAGCAATTAATATTTTTTGTTAACTTCATTTGGACTATTTTAAAATTTTCTGAGTGATGAAATTTTTCATTAATATCACTGTTTTAAAATCAATCTTACACTTGAGATGTCTCCTGCTAGATCACATACAGAACTGACAGCAGCCAAACACATTTTTTTAAAGAGGTGAGTCAGAGAGAAGTGAATCAAAGATTTTCAGAGCTCAAGGGACCTCAGATTATCTGGCTCAATCCTCAATTTTACAGATGAAGTGGAGACCAAGAGGGATGAAATGATTTGTGCAAGGTAACACAAATAGGATATGGCAAAACTGGGCTAGAAAACCCAGTCTTTCCACATTCAGTTTCCTTCCTCCTAAAATAAAAACAGAACTCTGAAAGAAACAATAGCTAGCACAGTCATGATGGGCTACTGAAGAGAACTGAGACGTGAGGTGCATGGAGGAACTGTTTACAGTAATTTCAAAGAATACAGGTGAATCCTTCATTAATAAGTAATGGTAAGCTAGAAAAAGGAGCACATCTGATATTCTAGAATTCTTATGATATCTTACACTAATGCCATGGTTATTAGGCTTACACTATTGTGTATTATCTTACACTATACAATAACTCTGTTATTATCTTACACTAATTGCCATGCTATTAGGGGTGATTTTGTTCTCCACGGGATATTTGCCGATGTCTTGAGAAAGGATGCTACTAGTATCTAGTGAGTGGAGGGAAAGGATGCTCTAAAGATCTAATAGTGCATAGGACTGATCCCCCACGACAAATAATAATCTGGCCCATAGTGTCCATATTGACAAGATTGAGAATCTCTTGGCTAATAGTTCTCAACTTTATCAGAACCAACATCTACTTGTTATAACCCCCTTTACTATCATGAAAAGAAATTTCTAGGAATTACTCTGCATCCATAATGAAATATAAAGGAAAAATAAAATAGTTTATAAGAAAATCATCTGTAGCTCAGTACGGAAAATTCAGAGACAAGCACATGAGAAGACATCTGTACCTATTCACCAAATCATCACCAAGAATGCCACACAGAGGGGCTGGTGGCACAGATACCACAAAGGATTCTGCTGCCCGTGACATGACTTCCTGAAATGGTGAACAAATCTGGATAAAGCTTTGAACAAAAGAAAAGAAAAGAAAATCTCTCACTAATTCTAGTGTCAGCATATGTTAAAACCATGCAAAAGATACTTTGTGCTTATTCGTAAAAGAGAATGGATGTCTAGTGGGACACCCAGAAGTCCTGCAGGTCACGCAGCACATTGTAGGACAGGTAACACACAGGCCCTCTCTACAAATTACCATCAGTACCCCCAAATATTTTAAGAATCTAACCCCACATGCACATATCTAAAATGTCTTCCCCTTTTGAGCACCACCAATTTAGACAATACTGTAAATGTCTGTTTAATATAAGTTAATAATTGCCTTGAATATAAAGTAGCATCTTCAAGACTTTCATGCAGCAAAATGGAAATTGCTATGCATTCCCTTCAATTATAATCAGAATCCCTTTAGTTGGCCATTCATTGGATTAAAAAAAAAAAAAAAGCCAAATTGACTCCTAAAACTTCCCTCTTAAAAACAAACAAACAAACAAAACAAAAAAACTCCACATACAGCACCTATTTCACAACCATAAAAATGGTGTTTCTCCGGTGATCTTATTTACAAATATTTTCTTCTCTGAAACTGCCTTAATTTTTATTTTTTTTAATGTTTTAATTTTAAAATTAAAGAACTTTATGTTTTACTTTTGATTAAGTCCACAGTGCTTAGCTATGGATGTGATAAGCAAAACAAAGCAAATTGCAAAAACAAAACCATGCACTTTCTGAAAAACGATTCCTTAACTTAGTGATCAACACAGTAATTTCTCTCCCATTAGAATGGATATGTGCATGGATTGTGATAGTGTACAGAAGAGCTGTATTTCCATGCTGTAATAAGATTTTACAACAGCATAACCTCGCCAGTTGATTAGCTTCTGTTTTTCAAGCCAAGATACCATTTAAAAACACCAAATTGTTACTGACTCTCAAATTCTTAACTGATGTATAAATTGGAAGATTTAAGTGGTCCTCTCATAGTATCTAAAGATATGTGGAGGAAAATATTTTCTTTTACTCATTCTTGACCAGATAGATTTAAATCTTACTAAAAATAAGTAATTGACAACATCTTAAACCATGACCCAACATGTGTGTGTGGTCTGAAGGAGAGAGTGAGGATGGGAGAGTAGATGAGCTCATGGGGTTTGTAGGTTATTCCTACTCATAATTCTTCACCTAGAGTCACATCAATTTTATCTGCTTTATTTGTATGCTTCCACAAGATTTTGTTCCAACAAAGGATTTCCCCATCTAAAAAAATTTGAACACCAGAGCCCTAAGGGAAATTAGGCAGCAGACATAAAGAAATATAATGTAGGTCAAATTTCATCACAACAAATATTATTGTGACAAAAATCTCTATATAGCAAAAGATTTCTGAGCCCTAGGCAATAACCCATTTGTCTTCACAAATATGCAATATAACAAAATAAAAGAATCTGGACAATCTTTTTATTATAATGGCCTTTGACCTGTATTCCTTGCTTGGTGGAAGAATGAATCTTTAAGTTGGAATTCAGAGTTGCTAGTTTCCTCTAGGTACAGCCATTTCCTTTTCAATCTTCTTGAAGTCTGCCAAATGTTTATAGTGAAATAAAAGACCTGAGTGGTTCAAGGCTGCACCTAGAAATGTGCTCCATAAACCCTAAGTGATTACTATTCAACTTTGATTCCAAGAACAGGAGGAACAATAATCACAAAAGCAATATTAAGTCCCCATATGGTAGATTCAGCTGGTCGTTGCCCAATGTCCAGTCTCTCCTTCTTTCTTGTTATTTGAAATCTGACTTTTAACCATACACGTTGACATCTGACATATAATCTACATTCCCCAGTCTCCCTTGATTTAAATGTGGCTAATGAAATGTAAAAATTTTGTGTGGGTCTTCAGAGAAAGTCACTTACAGTGAAGAGTATTAGCAGAGAGGAACTGCCATCTTCCTGTTTCTGAAAGTCAGTAATCATGGCTAGAACTTCTGCTATGTGGGAAAATTAGTTGTTCTTAAGGATGGAAGCCATGTGGTGTGAAGCCGAAAAAAATAGAATAATCTTAAGTTGATAATGCTTTTGGAGAGTCACCAAAAAGCCCTGGATCACCTGTTTCTGAACTACTGTTGCGTAGAAGAATAAATACTTGAGTGACTTACCCACTGTGGTTGGGATTCTGTTACTATCAGCCAAATAATTGATATATCATCCTATCCTAACCAGTGTATCCTTCTTTGCTATATACTTTGAGATTATATTGCCTCCATTTGTCTATTCACTTATTATACTCTATACATTTACTATGTATGAGAGCCTGTCCTAGGACTTATGGTTTCAGCAGTTGAGATCAATAAGATTGAAATCTCCTTAGTTCCAGTCATTGTAATAGGCAACATGATATCCTTAATGGTGCTTCTAGGGCCACACTAGAATATACATCCTAATACAGTTTTTCATGTGCTACATTTATTTTTTTAATAATTTTAATCTTTTTCAGCTTTATTGAATTTATTTATTGATATAATAAACTACACATTTTAAAGGCATAATCTGGTAAATTTCAAATATATATATGCACTCATGAAACCATCACCACAATCAAGATAGTAAATATAGCCATCATTGCTAAATGTTTCCTATTTCCTTGCAAATCCTTTTCATCTACCCTTCCCACCTCTGACACTATCCTCAGGCAACCATTCATCTGCATTATTTCACTATATATTAGCTTTCATTTCATTTTTTAGGGTTTCTTATGAATACACTAGTTTCTTTACCAACAGTTCTGATGGAAAAGCACCTGACTGTATACTCTCATATTTTACTCAGTCTAGAGACCTAATCTGTTTCCCAGATTTCTAAAATGGCAAGCTATTCTGTTATTTTTTGTTTTTCTGTAATTTATGGGACTTTATCTGGGGTTAGCTACATAACAGATAAGAAAGGAGTCACTGATGTTCACCCTTTCAATTATATGCATGATCAATGATAAGCATTTTTATTTGTAAGTATGGATAGATATCAAGATGGGACTTAAACATATCACATGATTGCTGGAACAAAGATGTTACTAACAAGGACTCCCACTGAATTCAGGATTCTTGCTGACTTCTACACTCTATATGCATCTTAGGGCATAAAGAGTGCAAACGCACATACACACAACACAAACATTAGCTTTTTTAAAGAATTTCAAATGTTGGGGCATTTGGGTGGCTCAGTCAGTTAAGTGCCCAACTCTTGATTTCAGCTCAGGTCATGTTCTCAATGTTTGTAAGATAGAGCCCAGCATCTGGCTCTATGCTGGCGGGTTGGAGCCTGCTTGGGACTCTCTCTCTCTCTGCCCGTCCCTCACTCGCTATCGCTCTCAAAATAAATAAATAAACATTTTCTAAAAAAAGAATGTGAACTATTTTAAGTATATGGAGTTTTTATGGCATCACATATTTTTGCTTACTGGTCTCAACCAGTATCTTTGACATACGAATTAATTCTTGTTTCAACTGATAAGAAGCCAAACATCTCAGTAATTGTGGGATATAATTTCCCAAGACATCTTTGAGAAAGGATCCTTTTTTGAGGGAAGTCCATGCCTAAGCAATCCCGTATACCACATAATAAAGCTCTGGAAATGGAAAGACATCTAATTCATACGGGTTTCTACCACTGGAGAACTTGAACGAGTGCCAAACTTAAAAACCCTATCTGACGGCCAACAAACACATGAAATGGTGCTCAGTGTCACTTGTCATCATGGAAATATAAATCAAAACCACACTGAGATACCACCTCACGCTGGTCAGAGGGGCTAAAATGAACAAATCAGGAGACTACAGATGCTGGCGAGAATGTGGAGAAATGGGAACCCTCCTGCACTGTTGGTGGGAATGCAAACTGGTGCAGCCGCTCTGGAAAACAGTGTGGAGGTTCCTCAAAAAATAAGAAATAGAACTAACCCATGACCCAGGAATAGCACTGCTAGGAATCTACCCAAGGGATACAGGAGTGCTGATGCATAGGGACACATGTACCCCAAAGTTTATAGCAGCACTTTCAACAATAGCCAAATTATGGAAAGAGCCTAAATGCCCATCAACTGATGAGTGAATAAAGAAGATGTGGTTTATATATACAATGGAATACTACTTGACAACGAGAAAGAATGAAATCTGGCCTTTTGTAGCAATGTGGATGGAAATTAAGGGCATTATGCTAAGTGAAATAAGGGAGAGAAAGACATATGCCATATGTTTTCACTCATGTGTGCATCTTGAGAAACTTAACAGAAGACCATGAGGGAGGGGAAGGGGGGAAAAGTTATAGAGAGGGAGGGAGGCAAACCATGAGACTCTTAAATACTGAGAACAAACTGAGGGTGGATGGGGGAGAGGGGGTGATAGGCATTGAGGAGGCCACTTGGGATGAACACTGGGTGTTGTATGGAAACCAATTATATTTAAAAATCATAAAATAAAAACTCTATCTGAATGGATTTGACCCAAACTTATAAAAGATCTCATCCCATGTAATTAAGAAAGCCTCCTTATTAGCTGGTATAGACCATCTGTGGGTGACCCCTACCTCCATCCCCACTTCCTTCTTCCAGATCATTAGCCACTGATGACTGCTACTGATGACTAGACCATGCCAAAGACAGTAGATGAGGGAAAGTAAACTTTAGGAGTCCCTGTGCTCAAATATATTTCTCTTTCTACTCTTGGACCCCATTCTGAATTCCTCCAAGCAATATTGTTTATATGTTTGGATTAGAGTCCCATTTTGCCAACAGTGCATCTGTTTTCTCCTTCCACTAAAGGACTCAAGTGTAGGTTGGAAATGGTTCATTGACTGTAAAAAGATAGGTTCCTGCAAACCAGGGCAGAGCCAAAACCATTAAGCCATTAGGTTTTGTGTTCTCATGTTTTATAGCACTCTTTTTCACCAACCACGGTGGGAGGATTTCTGACATGCTTCTGACCTCTCCGGGATAAGTAACTGGCACCTCAGCCCCATGCGACCAGCACACAAGGCTCTTTGTTCATTCCATAGGCAGTGCTGCCTAACCTTGTGGTCTGGGCTCATGTAGGAAACGACTTAGATGGTGTGATTTGAGGGGTACTGGGAAATTCTCTCCCTCCTCCCTCTTTTCCCACCACCCAGCAACTACCTCACCAAATACTTCAAATATATCCCAGATGGCTGCTACCTGATTACCAAGTCATTTTAAACTATCTACACTCCAAATGTTGACCATTAAATTAATATGATACCACCTGATTAAATGAAAATTTACAGGTTAGAGAATGCCATCTCTTTAAGTTGTTGGTAGTCTCTAGAGGATCATCCATCCCCAATTCTTTGATTCTTTCACAGTGCCTGTGTTTAGAAGATGCTCAATAATTATCTATTTACTTCCCAAAAAGAGATGTAAAAAGAATGCATGAAAAGCTGACTGGTGAACTTTCACCCAGTCGGCTAGACACATAGGTACCTCAATATGTTCTGACTGAATGAGTTACCACTTGTGATATTTGACCAAATTTGCCTTGAATTCTCTTCTAGCAATTCTAACCTTCACTCTCTTCGTATTCTGAGTATCTTTCATGCTCCTCTTAGAGTTCTAAACAAATATCTCTGAATGTCTCTGGACCCACATGAGCAAAATAATCTGATTCCTATTTGAAAGAAAGAGTAAGTTCCGGCTCACTGGAGGAGAGACAATAGTGAAGTAGTGGGAGTGCAGAGGAGAGGGAATGGGGTTTTGGAGGCCTGTCTGGGCCCTGCTGTTACTGACGCCATTCCTGATGGCAGCCAAGTCACTGGCCAGACAGGAGACTCTGGAGTATGAGACAAAGGTGCTAATAAAAATTAAGCTAGAACAACAACCAACTGGGGCACAAACTCAGCCTACAAATCTAGGCCAACTGATTTCTTCTGGGAACTTCAGTTTCATCATCTATAAAATTGAGAGTAAGACAAACCAACCTGTGTGGTCTCTTCTGCTCCCAAGCATTTAGTTGAGAGCCAATCCTTATTTCTTATTCCTAAATTCTCATCTACATTTAAAATAGGAATGCCTCCTTTCTCTGTTTTTTCACTTCTCTTACATCTCTATTCAATGGAAATTTCAGGTCATGCAAAATCCCCTTGGAGATCCATTTCAGGGGAGTCGGTCTCTCTGATGGTCTGTTTCTTGATGTGCAGCAGCTTTCAGAACTTTGGCAGAAACACAGTGATCCAGAAGGAAGTGTGGACCACTATTTCCAGGCATTCTTACATGAATGTGATCTTCTTTTTAATTAGAGCCGGCAAAGAGTGATAGGAATAGTCATGGGAAGACTGATGCAGGATATTTATTTTTCATAGCCGTAGCCTTTCCCTTGGACTCCAATTTTCTAGAGCTGCCGTGTTTCCATTCATCAGCTATTCTTTAGCCACAAGGCTTGCACAACTTTATTCTGAAATAGCCAATAGTTTACATATGACCCTTCTTCCCAGTCAACAAGAGTAACAATCTACTACTTCTACATGTATTATTTCAGTTGATCCTCACCTCCACTCTGTGTGAGAATTACATTAGATGACTCAGAGAGAACAAGTGACTTGTCTGAAAAGACAGCTAGCAAGCATCAGAGATTTTATTATGCCATACTGTGTCTCAGGAAATCCTATGATTAATGAGGTGAAAAGACTAATAACACTTAGTAACTTCTGTTTTATAAAATATTAAACTATTTTTTAGATACCAGAAATATTATAGTAGAAATGGCACGGGCACCCGCGCGCGCGCGCGCGCACACACACACACACACACAGTACAGTCAGTTATAGGTCCAGTAGGAAATTCTTCTTACTCAACATTTAATGATTCCTTCAACATAACCATCCTTTATCCCCAGCTAAGGGGATGTCGTAGATAACTCTTTCTGGAAAAGATTTTGGAGGATATTGGAGCCAATACTTGTATATCATTCAACGGTTTTGTATACTGATTTTTAAAAACCACCTTTTTCATTTAATCACATGTAAATGGATAGAATGGTAGAGGATATTCATTGTTGTCATTGCAGATTTAAAAGGAACATCCACAATAAGACTTTCGATCTGTGAATTTTTAAAGGGCATATTAGATACCTCATTTTAAAAATGGTGACTCTCTCAGGGGCTTTTGCATGCTCATTAGGAGAAAGAAGGTTAATGAGTCTGAAGACTCACTGGAAGAAACCACTGGACTATTTGGAAGTATCCTCTTGCTCCCTGTTACAACTGCCAAGGAAACTAAGTTAACTACCTCTCCAGAAAGACTTGGGATTGGATTTCAAAATTTAGGTGCTCTAAATAATCACTAAGTATGCTCAAATCCATGTTAAATGCTGAAGTATTTATAAATATTTCTTTTAAATACACAAATTTTTAAGTTCATCCAGACAGGTGCAGGGATATATCATGTGCCAACAAACTGTCAAAGCTTTTGACAAAGAATCAACAAATTGTGGCAATGTTTTTAGAAGAGCACAGGTCTTTGTGTGACATAAAATCCAATGCCAAGGAAAATCACCAGCTCCATCTGCAGTAACTCATTAAAAAAAAAAAAAGATTAAAAAAGAATTCCCATTTTTCTGCAGACGTCATTTGCTTTGCCAAGAAATTTAGTCCTGTAAACTATTACTATTCCTGACTTAGCCTTAAAAGCCTCTGGACCTAATAAGTGATCAAGATGTGGTAACACAATCTAAATTCTGGTTCTCAAAGCCGAGTTAAGGGACTCTGACAAATTCAACCAATCTCTGCCAAAGAACAGTGAAGCCACAAGAGTCAGAAGAGGGAACATGCCAATGCTTTCTTGAAGACTAACAACTTACAACAGGAAACTAAGATAATTGTTTAAAGTGTTGCTGGAACATTAATTCATTACACACTGGGAAGTAATCGCCTCGTAAGGTGGTTTATGAACTGATTTTGACATTGTTTTGTACTTTTCTCAGCTGTGAGTGCTAGGTTACCAGGATCAGAAATAGATATGCCTGAAGATCATGGATGAGTTTCATGTTTGTCAGTCAGCTACTATTTACTATAGACTCAATAAAAGCAAGGTTGTCTACTAGGCATCAGAGGATTTTTAGTCACATGACACAAGAGCAACAGCAACAAAAGTTGTGTGACTTCTGCCTTCAGTGTCTATCCTCTAGTTGGGGGAGACATCAACACCTACCAAGATAACCCACAAATATAAGGTAATAAAAGTCAGCACCCAATGGAACAGATACATGGTAACTACTGGAGGAGTTCAGATAAGGAATAGGTCACTTCAGGAAGAAATGATGAAGAAAAACTTTATAGAAGAGGAAGGATCAAAAGTGGGCTCTGAAAACTGGTTAAGCATTCAAATCAAGAGGCAAGGGGTAGAATTTTTGGGAAGAGAAACAGCTAGGGTAAATGAGCAGATGTGAGTTACCTGTGGGGAGAGTGGTAGATGAGTTTGGAAAGAAGATTAGAGTTTTCAGTGCAGATTAAGAAGTTTGGACTTATCTATAGGCATTAAAATTAGTGGGGATTTTTGAGCAGGAATATATATATGCATATAAATTAGCATATTATATATGTATATAAATTAGTGTATTATATATGTATATAAATTAGTGTATTATATATACGTATAAAAATTAGTAAGGATTTTTGAGCAGGAATATATATATACACATATATATGTGTGTATATATATACACACACATTTTGTATGTATGTATTATATCTAATTGGAACCTCATATCCTAATTAAATATATATGTGTATATATATATGTATATATATGTATATATATGTGTATATATATGTATATATATGTATATATATGTGTATATATATGTATATATATGTATATATATGTATATATATGTATATATATGTATATATATATGTATATATATGTATATATATATATATATATATATATATATATATAAACCCCATGTCAGACTCTGTGCTGATTCTCTCCCTCTCTCTGCCCCTCTCCCGCTCATGCTTACTTTCTTTCTCTCTCTCTCTCTCTCAAAATAAGTAAATAAACATTAAAAAAAAGAATATGCAACTTAAGAGTTGAGGGTACCAGGTAGGAGTTTATTCTGAGTCCTAGTTTGAAGTTATAATTAAAAACTCAAAATTATCCAACCCCATAGAATGTCTGAAGCGCCATTGTAGATGCTACAGGACACAAATGATTAAATAACAAATCATTTGCTTTTGAGAATTAGAAAAAAAAATTTGCCTCGGAATATCAAAAGAAAGAAAATATCTGGTTATTTTAGTAAATTGTTATGTTCAAGCACAATAACATGTAAAAATAAAATAGACTAAAATTAAAAGATAGCACAGTAGAAAGAAACTATAAGAATGATATCAAGGAAATTAAAATATTATCGCAAAATAAAAGAAAAAAACACTTTGGAGGTTAAAAAGACCAGAATTATCAAGAACAAAGGTGAAATCCTTGAAAGGGAGGACAAAGTTAAGAACTTAAGTTAATTTAAGAGAACATGTACAAAAGAGAGAGTAAAACTCCAGTAATAACCTTGATTGGAAATTCCAGATTTTACTGAAAGAATCCAAAATTGAAAAACTGCGGAGACTTGGGAAGAAATAAAAGCCTGATAAATGTTCCCTCCTATATATAATAAAACATGTTTTTGTATCTAAAATTAAAACAAAATAGATTAAAGAATGCTTTTGAAAAATTGAAAGGTTTCCACCAATCGTTAAATTGAAACAAAACACACAGTTCTTAATACATTATAAAGGAATCCAGCAAAGAAAGCATTGGCTTATATTCTGAATTTCGGAAAACAATTAATAATAAGAAAGCATGACAAACAGAATTACAGAAAGTAACAAGTCAGGCCAGATGTATCAGTTTTTAAAAAGAGTATAAAAGTTAAACATTCCTTTCTTAAAAAACTCTTAGGTTGAAGCAAATTTTTAAACATACAACTACATCATTTAATAAGAACATATCTGGAAAAAAAAGCAATACAAACAACAGTAAAAAGCTGCAAACAGATAAATTATATAAGTAAAAAGAAATCAAAGGGCTGGAACAGTAATGTCAGATAAAAAAGGCAAAAACATGGAATGTATGAGGATTAATTCAGGCCAATATAAGATATAATTCACTAATAATGTATATTTCTTTGCTGTCTATAGAGGCAATATTATATTGAAATGTAATATAACATATAAAATATAAAATAAGCATATAAAATATTAAGAATAAGTTTTTAAAAGCTGATAGAAGATAATTAAGACAACCTTCTTTGATGAATCAAGTAGCCAAAAACATAGAGAGAAGTAAAAAATGATATCATAAATATAGATATATAGTTCAAACTATTATCAGGCTTTACATCCTCCAGTGAAAGAATGCAAATACACCTTGCTTTCGTTGTTGTTTATATATGGTTTGGTTTTACTTTTGCAAGACCCCTGTAATAATGACAAATTTGATCATTTAATTGATTACACTGACTCAGACATTATACCAAAAACCCAGTCTCAATAATTATTGTAGATATAGCTCCCTCCCAGAAAACCATATTCTCAGAAGGAGGTTATTATTTAGGGGAGTTCAACATCTATGGAATGGGAAGAAGGAAGTCAGGATTGGACAGAGGGAGCAGCAGAGCTATGAGTCGGGGAATATAGATCTGTCATTAAATTTGTCCCCCCCAGGGAAGGGAGTGTCTCATTGAGTGGGGCAGCACTTCCCAAGGATTATGACTGCTGAGAGCTATCTACCTGCAGTAGTCCCAGCAGAATTAAATATGTCTTTCTTTCCCAAAAAAAAATCTGAGCTGTGTATCACAATGTCATGGGTAGTTTAAAAACTTAGAAGTAATAAAGGTTACATTTTCCAATAGATAAGAAATAAAAAGGAAAAGGAAATTAATTCCTAAAACTTGAGAACTAAAATATCTTGTTCCTATATGTTTATTCAAAGAGAAAACCAAAAGTGCAATTACTATCTGTTAATTAATAATGAAGAGTAATCTACACATCAATATATAAAAGATGTGACTAAATATATATATAATAAGATATATATTCTTAAATACTCCACTAAAATTTAATTATTATACTAGAATATTAAGAGAATGAATGAACAAAATGAAGCCACGGAAGAAATATTTGCGAAACGTATATCTGACAAAGGATTTTTATCCACAATATTAAAGAACTCATACAACTCAATAGTAAAAAGACAACCCAACTTAAAAATCGGCAAGAGAAATTTGAACAAACCCTTCACAAAAGAAGATACATTAATGGCAAAAGAGCACCTGAAAAGATGCTTAATATCATTAGACATCAAGAAAAGGAAAATCAAAATCACAATGACATACTGTCACACACTTACTGGACTGGTAAAATTAAAAAGATTGACAACATCAAATGTTAGTGAGGATGTAGACCAGTAAAAATTCACATACATTGCTGGTAGGGGTGTAAAAGTTACAACCTCTGGAAAAGTGGCAGTTTCTGGCAGTCAAACTATTGCCTACCATATGACTCCAAAGTTCCATTATTAGGTATTTACCCAAGAAGAATAAAAACAGCTAGCCATGGGAAAACTTATATAAAAATGTTCAAAGCAATTTTACCTACAAGGGCCTTTAAACTAGAAAGCACTAAAAGTTTATCAACAGAGAAATAGATAAAGTGGGATATATCCACACAATGGACTATGACTTGGCAATATGAAGAAATGAACCATGGATATACGTAACAACATGGATGTCAAATGTATGATTTAGTTCAAGCACAGGCAGGTGATGAAAACCAAAGCACAGCCCTCTGGAATGTGAGGGGACGCTGTCTGGAAAGTACCACGATGCAACTTCCTGGATGGTGGAAGAGTTCTATATCCGGATTTGGGTGTGAGTTACATGAGGGTATGCATTTGAGCAAACTAACTGGACTATACAAAAAAGATCAAAAGGTAAGTGCATCTTACACTTTGCAGATAATACCTCAATAGAAAGAGCAACAAGAAAGTGTTTTCAAAACTTCGAGAATATTATTTCTATATTATTTAAGTAATATCAGAACATCAAAAACATAAAAAATCTCTAATTCATTTTCTGAAGCTCTCTTATCCTGATGATAAACCTAGTGTTGAGAAGACATGATAGGAATGAATAGAATATAAATACTGAGTTTGAAACACACACACACAGACCGTACCAAATTGAATCTAACATTATGCTAGAAGAGTAATAAATTATGAGCTAATCGCCTTTATTTCCAGAAAATGACTATAGTGTATCACAGCAAAATCAAAGTATTGAAAAACACTGTCATTTGATATATGTTGTAGACGATTTTGATATTAAGCATTTATTCCTGATATTAAAAAACAGAGGAATAATAAGGTAATTCCTTAAATGTTAAAATGTATATCACAGAACATCCATACTTAATATCATAATTAATGTGAAATACTGGAATCACTTCCATTAAATTCAGAAACAAGATAAGTCTAATATTTTAATAATTATTTATTTCTATTCTGGAGGTTCTGATGTAATAATACAAGAAAGAAAAAGAAAGTAAAACATTTTAATGTAAAAATGTGAACCAACTAATAACTTTCTCATAAATGTAAAATAGATCAATTACATAATAAATTGGTATCATTTCCTAATATTTAGAAAAGATAAATTCCATAGCATACCCCAAATAAATTAGAAATAAATTACATTAAAATTTTTTTAATGTTCATTTTTTTTTTTGAGAGAGAGACAGAGCTCCAGCAGGAGAGGGGCAGAGAAAGGGAAACACAGAATTCATGGCAGGCTTCAGGCTCTAAGCTGTCAGCACAGAGCCCACCCAGGGCTCGAACCCACAAACCATGAGATCACAACCTGAGCCGAAGTCAGAAGCTCAACCTACTGAGCCACTCAGGCACCCCAGAAATTAGTTATATTTTAAATGAAAGGCAAACGACCATAAAGCCAGAATACGGATAATTTAAAATAAATATGCATAATTTATGGTGGTGGATAACACTACAAATTAAACCTATGACAGGGCACCTGGGTGGCTCAGTCGGTTGAGCGTCCGACTTCGGCTCAGGTCATGATCTCGCGGTCTGTGAGTTCGAGCCCCGCGTCGGGCTCTGTGCTCACAGCTCAGAACCTGGAGCCTGCTTCACGTTAAGTGTCTCCCTCTCTCTCTGCCCCTCCCCAACTCATGCTCTGTCTCTCTGTCTCAAAAGTGAATAAACATTAAAAAAAAAAGTTTTAAAAAAAATTAAACCTATGGCAAAAACTTTTAAAAAGAAAATCAACACAATTTGGGGAAATTTTCTTTTTAAAAAATTTAATACAAATTTTGCATCCCTGACATAGAGAGTATTTTTCTGTAATTGCTGCAAATTACAAATAAGATACAAACATACCAATATGAAAAATGGGCAAATGTCACAAGCAGGAATGTTACAAAATGAAAAAACAAAAGTAGCTAAGATTTTTGCTGGTAAATTTAATTAATGATTTACTGCTTTTACCATGCAAATCAAATTGATTACCTTAAAAATAAAATTGACAGGATCTCTAACCAGCAAGACACTGAAAATAACACAAATTAATACAAATAAGTAATTGGCTAATTATGTGACTGTACAACGAAATACTATGCCTTGATTATAATCCTATGTTGTGGAAGCAAACATCATGAAAAAATATAGACAATACTGTTTAGCAAATAAGATAAGTTGCCTAATATCTTTGCAATAAATATTCATTTTTAAAAGACTAGAGTATGCACACCAAAATATTAAAAACATTGTTTTCTCTATGTAATAGAAATAGGAATGAATAATACCTTTGTCTTTGTTTTTTGCTATACAGTCCAATTTTGTCTCCATTAAAAATAAATACAAAGATTTTTTGCAGTCAGAAGAAAACATATAAATGAATGATAAAGATATGTGCCCTAAAATTTTAAAGCTAACCATAACCCTGATTAATAGAAGTAAATTTTCTTAGTTATTTTTCAGCAGGAAAAAAGACAGAGATGCACGTGCTAACCCTGATGTACTGTTTAAAAGAAGAAAAAGAATGAAAAAGTGAAAGAAGAAGGAATATTCGGCAAAGCTCTGATAGTAAGATAAGTGAATTTTTTAATTCCAGATGTTTATAGATTGCTAATACCAAAGATCAGAATAATAATTGTTCAGACTTAATTAGTGCTATTGCGAGCCTTAGAAAAAAAATGAAAAAAAAAATAGGAAGATATCTACCCAGTGATAGATCCTGTGGAAGTATATATTTCCCTGGAATACAAGCGACTGGAGCCAGAGGATGCAGGCTCCACTTTTTTTCAGCTGAGCATCATCGGCTGGTGTGAAAACAGGAAGAGTTAACTGAAACACAGTCATGTAACATGACCACTAATGTTTTGAAAACATTTAACTCTGGATCCAACATGAGCTATAAGTATAGATACCCAGATTCAATTTTCTGTTGGCACTAGGAGGTAGAAAAATAGTCTCTGAAGTATTGGCAGTGTTTGCAAGGTAGTAGGCACGGAAAATAGGAAATAATTTAATATGGTTCTAAATGGTACTTGTGAAATGTCTTTAAAAATAAATCCTTTCTGACTCTTCATTATGTCGCACAAATGAGAGGCCCAAAAATTATGGCTCAACACACATTTTACATTCAAGGTCAGATAGGCAACAATCAGGCGATGATATTTTATTCTCCTGCACATAGGAAATTCTGTTTGAACTCATCAAAGTGAATTTATAGATGTGCTAAAGCATCCAATGAGAAGATTGCATGTAAGTAGGACAAGTTCCCTACTCGGTTTCTTAATGCAAGTAAATTACTAGCCAGGCATGATTTTACTTGGTATAGAGGAGAAAAGTTAATAATTTTTGTCCCAACCTTGACCAAAATACAGGCTTGGATTTTTAAGGACAACAAATTTAAATATCTTGGCACTGATCATTCAGGGATACTTCTGAATAAGAGACATTCACACGAAGCCTTTTTCCCTTTGCCAGCATCTCTATAACTACTAGGAACTTGGGGGGAATGCAAACAAAATATCTGAGCGTAAACTGAACTGGAGTTGAATATTTATCCGCTGCAATTTAATCTGAAGAGATGTTCTCCTAGCATTTAGGGTTTGGTTGAATCCCACAAAACCCCAGCAGTATTTAGAACGAAAATTGGATGTCCTGTCCTTAGCTCACCTCCCCATATCAGACTTCTGTGGGTGTAAGTAAATCCCATGATGTTCAATTGTATTGTGACATCTATTCCATTCCAATTCATGTCAAAATGGAATTTAACATCTTCTTTGTGGTTGAAATTATGTTGTAGTTTTCATTAGAGGTTTTCTTCTTGATATTTTAGAGGTGTAAATTTACATATTCCAAAAATAGTCCTCTCTAGGCGCGGAGAGGAGGCTCTAAGAAGGGGAAGGATGCAGTTTCACAAATGAATGGCAGAAAATGTTTCGTTAATCCTTAATAGCAAAACAATAGAGGAAAGATTTGAGGAAACCCCATATAATTAATAGAGTAGAACTAAGCATACCACACATGCTTCCGAGAAGATCACAGAATGCACCTCGGAAATAAACAATACGATGGTTAATCACTTCAGAGAAATCATGCAGAAAGTACTACAGGTACCACATCCAAGATAATTACCAAACTTCTTCAAAATCATCCCATCTGGTAAATCTTTTCCAAAGCTCAAATTGCACCCGGCCATCCTTAACGATCCTCCACCCATCAGGCATATAAAGCTAGCTTTCGCCCCACTGCTTCAGCAAATAACAGCAAAATCCTCCTGCCCATCTAAAAGACTCAAGAATGGAAGGGATGAGAAGGACAAACGATCAACTTGGATATTCAAGGGAGATATGGGGTGAGGCAATGGTGTTTGGGATCATACTAAGAACACAGATAAATTGACCTCATGCACAAGGAAGAGGATTCAAACTCAAATAAAAACCATCTCATTCAGAACAGTCTCAAGAGCGACACATGATCTTTTGGAATAATTGTACTAAGAGCAAATGAGTCCTAATCATGTTAAATATTTCTGTGTTTAAGAAACAGATCTTTCCATCTCCATAATTGGTAAACCAACCATTTAACTCTGAAAGATTTTTAGATCTCTTTCATAATCCCTGAAATCTGTGTTGATATCCACTGCTGTCCAAATGTACTGGATTGAGCTGTTATGATTTTAATTAAACTTGTGCAAAGTGGCATATTAAAAGCAAATCTAACCAAAATCCAGTGAAGCAAGGGGGCGAGGCTTAAAACAATATTAACAGCTAGTGTTTTGTGGTTTCTCTTCAAATACCAAAGGAGATGAACCAGGGTGAGGGAATATTGGCTAATAAATTTCCGAAGGAAAAAGAAATCACCTCTATTTTCAATCGTTAAGCACAAGGGGAGGGAAGGACCTTAGTTAAGTATTGTTTATAATGTTTCTCTCTAAGTTCAATTCAGTGGAATGAATTTGGTGACACCCCAGGGAATTCTGTAGCAAGGTTAAATTTTGCACCCAGAATATTTTATGTACTGAGCATATACTTAGAGCTGAATTGTCTAAAAATATGCATTGAAAAATTCGGAACAGAATACCCACGGAGTCTTAACTCTTGGAGGGCTAGAGGGACATCACCATCAACTTCAAAATACAGTGTATATAAAACACTGTTAAACAGAAGGTTAATGTGCCAGTTTTACTTCCGTCTTCCTGCAGCTCTGATTTAAACAAGTTGCACACATAAGCGATGCTATACGCATAAAGTTTTGCATTAAGTTTGCAATGTCAGGTTTGTTTATAAAAATCATATTTTTAACCGCTGGCCCCTGGGGCTCTGTTCTGGGCAGTTACAAGTTCCAGCCAGTACAATTCTGATTTTTAAAGAGACAGTTCTCATTTCCATGAACTTTCAATGGAGACATTTTAGCCTTGGAACAGAACTCTTAGTTTATGTTTTCTGCGGCCTTACAAACTTACAATTAAGTTTATTTACTTAGCACAGAAAGTGCACTCCTGTTTGCCATGCCTGGCGGGTGGCCACCACCAGCCCTTGAGAGGCTCACAGAGTTTCCATTCCTTCTCTTTCCCTCTTTCTGTGCCTGACCACCACTACTGTGAAAAACTTTTCTCAGTGCTTTTGAGAACCCGTACCACACTATTTGGAACTTTTAACTCCATTCATAAACCTAGTGGCAGCCGGGTAGTTAGTAAGGGGTAGAAATCTTTATAGTCTTTCGCACAGTGGCTGAAATCCTGGCTTCTGTAATTTACACCCCACCATAACAATGCGCATAAGCAGTTGCGGAACAGAAGACCTCCCATTCCTGGATCTGTTGCCACTTCAGGGAAAATGCAGAGACTTTACAGAATATTTATGAGAACTAATTGTATGTATTTTGCTTTGCAGTTCATCCAAACACGTTAACATTGGAGTAGTTTTTGCTTTGGTTTTACCACAGAATTTTAACTTGACATTTTTCTCCATCCATTTTTTTTAACCCCCTATTTAGCTTAAGAGTACTAAAACATAAAGGAAACGTGATCATTATGAGGTTCTAGAAATATATTGTAGCTGGGCTTCCCAGATAAGATGTTCATTAAGGGACCAGCCTTTTATGTTATGAAAACTATGTGGATTACTACACTGTGTCTTGAAACGTCAATGTGGGTTGGGGGCCAAATGGTCATGACTCTCACAGCTAATTACTCATGCTCCATCCAGGAAGTACTGTTGTTTGCAATGTGGCTTAGACTTGTATAAACTCAATTCTTTGATATCAAAAAAAATTATCTAGGGCAAAATTGTGTGTTCAGTACAACTCACGCGGGTGAACTTTCAGCTTGGGTTGACCCAGGGAAATGGGCAGAATGGAGACCTTCGTCTGGACTGCTTTCCATAAATACTTCTCTTCCACCTTTCCTCTCCGTGCGCCTCTCCTAGATCCCATTCAGAGAACTCTAGAATATTCCCTGAGATGCTACTATTTACATAGCAGTCCCTGAGCAAGAGAAATGTCATTTTTACATGGCAAATGGGACTGAGGTAGGAGTCACATGGGAGATGACACCCTTGCATTAGGCACCATCTGTGATTATTTATTTTGTAACACTACAGTGTCAGACTTTAGAGCTGCATCATAGAATCGTAGCAGTGGGAACAGTAACAAAGGTTTTTCCAAGTCTGTTAGTATGTACAGACAGTTGTCTGTCATCTTAAAAAAGATTTCCATCAACATCATCACCATTTTCAGCCTCAGCGTCCAAGACTATTCATCTAGTGCCTATTTATCAATAGTGCCAGGGTATCTCTCTAATTTAGAATATAAATAAATAAAATGTATGAAACATCACTCTTGTCCATTAGAAGGATCCAGTCTAAGACACTGTAGTAGATATTGTGTTTTTTTAACCTCATGTCTTTTCTCTCTTCTTGATAGCTCTTGGGTTTTCTTTGGGGGAATTCTCTATTTTCTATTGTGAGTAGTTTTTGTGGGGTAGTAAGACATCATTACACTAGAGAGGTGAAGAGGTCTCTAGATATTCTTTCCTTCTTCATTCTCCCAGATTTTGATAATGATCACATCACACAGCAATCACCTTGAGTATTCCCTAGAAATTTTGGAGCCATTTTCATTTCCCAACATCTCAATTCTCATAGCCAAAAGGTTATCAGGTTCTGTTAATTGCAGTCCTTAAATATTTCTTTAATCTCTTTTTCATTCCCTCCTCTCCCCATTGTTATAGTTAGGACCTTTGGCATGTGTCCCCTGTACTAATGCAATGGTGTCCTCACCAATTCGCCTGCCTCCCACCTCTCTCCACCCCAACTCTGCAATAATAAAAGCAACTCGAAGTAATTGATCCCTTATGATGGTCTAGACATTAAGCTAAACACTTTTTAAAATCTAATCTTCAGGGGCACCTGGGGGCCTCAGTTGGTTAAGTGTCCAACTTGGGCTCAGGTCATGATCTCGTGGTTTGTGGGTTTGATCCCTGCATCGGGCTCTGTGCTGACAGCTCAGCGCCTGGAGCCTGCTTTGGATTATGTGTCTCTCTCTTTCTCTGCTACTCTCCCACTCATACTCAGTCTTTCTCCCCAAAAAATGTTTTTAAGTTAAAAAATCTAATCTTCATAACTGTCCTGAAGTAGATGTTATTTTTCTCACTTTAAATACCAAGAAAACAAGGCTCAAAGATCATTAACTGTGATCACCCAGTTAATATCCGCCCTAGCCAAGATTTGAATTCAGTTCTGTATGACTCCACATCCTATGCTCTAAAGGAGGTAGAAATAGTTACATCCCCTCCCCTCACACTAGTGGCAGAATACTCTTTCCAAACGTTATTCATTTTACTGCTAACAACTCTGATGGTTCTATATCCATTGTTTGTACAATAAAGTCACAAACAAGTGAGGCTTTCCGAGTCTGCATGACTAAGCTTTTCTACACATCTTTCTTGCTAATCACTATGCTCGCCAGAGATCCAAACATTCAACCATCCCTGACTCCTTAGTGTCATCAAACAAGTAACATTCTGCCTCTTTATTTTTTTTGCATATACTGCTCCTTCAGTTAGTAAGACTGGTTTTGTCTCCTTCCATCTGGAAACTCCCCACTTAGTCTTTCATATGCATCTGAGATGTGATTTCTCTCTGGGACCATCCATGGATCCCTTGGTCAATGTCATTTTCCATTTCTCCAAGATACTCGTTTGCACTTTGACCTCTTCTATTTGAGTCTTCATCACACTGCACTCTGAGCACTTGTTGGCATATGTATTTCCTCCCTAGACTGTGGTTTCTTCAAAGTCTGTGCTTTATTGGCTTTCTATCCTAGCTTCCACCCTCCCCTACTTTCTCCTCCACCTAGTAATCTCACCTCTACCTTCCCTATCCCCCCTTTTATGGATTCAGCCACAGGGCCTCCCAACTATTTCTTTTTTTTTTTTTAATTTTTTTTAATGTTTATTTTTGAGCAGAGACAGAGCATGAGCGGGGGAGGGGCAGAGAGAGAGGGAGACACTTAATGTGAAGCAGGCTCCAGGCTCTGAGCTGTCAGCACAGAGCCGGACGCGGGGCTCAAACTCACAGACCGCGAGATCATGACCTGAGCCGAAGTCGGATGCTCAACCGACTGAGCCACCCAGGCGCCCCTCCCAGCTATTTCTTAATAGGCCAAAGACACACCTGCTCAGAACCCTCACACTGACCATTCTTTCTGCCTGGAAGGGTCTTCATCCAGAGGTCTGCCTGAATGTTCCTCTCACTTCATTCAAATCTCTGTCAAATGTCAGCTCCTTCGAGAAAAGCTCTCTGCCATTCACATGAGATATAAACATAAAATCACAACTGCCATCACACCCCTCACCCTCCTTCCCATTCTTAACACTGACCATGGTCTGTCACTGTATTACCCACCTGGGTGTGTACTTACCTATGTCTTCCAAGCCCACTGAAAATGAAGCCTTATCAGGGCAGACCTGTGACTACTTTCTCAGTGCTATACCCCCCGGGATTTTACCAGCAGTTACTCAGGAGGCATAAATGAACATGTGAATCTCCTCCCCCATTTCCCAATATTTACAACATTGCCAGTAGCACTTTAGGGGCTCAAAGCATGTTTGGTATAAGTTGAGTAACTTGTGGGGTGAATTATAAGGAATTGCCATGGAATTCCCCTTACAAACCTAACAGGTCATCAATGCTTCTTACACCCAAAGAGATACTTCAGAAGTTAATTAAATGAGAAGAAGATCCTAATTTGACAGACAGTAAGGCAGAAAAAAAGAGGAGAGAGAGTTCCAAAATGTAACTCACAAAATTTTTAGAGATGTTGCACTTCAGGATCTCGCAACCCATGCCGTCACAAATGTCCTCCTATATAAGACCTTCCCGATGTCATCTCCAGACAGAAACCAGCTTCTCCTTGTTGGCCCACAGCCCTTTCATAGACAGGAATGCTCTAAATCAGGAATCCCTAATCCTTTCCTTTCTAAGTGAAACAAAGCTGGAATTCTCATCTGGGACCATGTCCCAGAAATGTATTTAAGTCAATTTTTAGCATAACTTTTGAGCCATCATTAAGTCTTCTTGACCTGAAAGGAGCCAGGTGTCATGGGAAAATACCCCTTCTACTCTCTGCTCTGGAAGTAGAAGACAACCCTACGATTCCTTCCCGATGTTATTTTCTCTCTTTCTAAATATCCTGAGGTGCCTTGATATAAAATACTGACCTTCATTGTAAACAACTCCAGTTTCCTCTTTAGCAACAATGCCACCTAATATTTCTTTCTTTTTTTTTTAAAGTCTATTTATTTATTTTGAGAGAGAGAAAATGCACAGCAGAGTGGGGGAGGGACAGAGAGCGAGAAGAGAGAGAATCCCTAACAGGCTCCATGCTGTCAGCGCAAAGCCCAATGCAGGGCTTAATCTCACAAACTATGAGATCATGACCTGAGCCAAAATCAAGAGTCAGACACTTAACTGACTAAGCCACCCAGGTGCCCCTCAATATTTATTTCTTATAAATAGAAAAGATATCCTATATATTTCACTTCTGTAAAGTCTCTCCCTCTCCCTACCTCTATCTCTCCTTTCCCTCTCTCCCTCCTTCTGAGATCACTGAGGTTTTAAGTCTGGGTGACTGAGTCCAGGGATGCTATTAATTAGAAATTCTAAAAAGACTGGGAAGGAAATTAAGTTTTGAGGAAAAGAGGATGAATTCTGCTTTGAAAATTTTGAGTTCAAGATGATATTGGACAGCCAAATTCAGCTTCTCCAGAGTCAAATGAATATAGGTGTCTAGTGCTCTGGTCAGATTCTGCATGATCTTTCAGTTCTCTCCAAGCAACACTTGCTTCAACATACTTTGGTAGTCTTTCAGGAAGGACGGACGGAAGGAAGGGAGGGAGGGAGGGAGAAAGAGAAAGAAAGAGAAAGAGAAGAAAGAGAAAGAGGTTCCTCACAATTCCAAAAATAATTCAATTAATCCCAAACATGCATTGAGGAGCTATTATGTTCTAGGCATTGCCCTTGGCTTTTTATATACAGGACCTGACATAGTCCTAAGCACTTAGTAACCACTTTATAGACACTACAAAAGCCTGGGTCTTTAATTCGAATCCTGGGTGTTTTATCATGGTGAGGGTACAAAAGCCTAGCACTTGGTGTTCAACCAGTAGCAACAACTCTCACATGTTAACAATCCCTTCCAACTCTTGAGTTTCTGTCCCCACAGACTCATGCTACACCCAGTTTGCCCAATGTACTCAAGCTACCTCAGCCTGACCTAGGGTGCTCTCTGGGCTCTCCTCCTTCTGTTCTGTCCCCTCCTCCCATAGCTCTGCCAAGGGACATCTCTGAGCAGTCCACTCTCTCTGATCTCAGAGGGCTCTAAAGTCTGACCAAAACTTCAGTACTTGAGTATAAGTCCCCATCCAAAAGTCCCTTTTGCTGTTTCATGTGAGGTAGTCATCCCTTTCCCACTAAAGCACAAGTCCTTCCAGAACAGCAAACCAGCCTCTGACTTATTTAGCAGCTTTAACCCAGTCTGAGTTCATGATAGCTCAATGAGTACTGGTTCCTGAAATGAGCCACCAGTGTCCCTAGTACAAGCACTTGTATCTGGAAGGACAAAGGATTTATGTTAACAGAATTGACCCAAATAAGCACCTGTTCAAAATGAGCTGCCGTAAGTGAGAATTCGAGACTAGAACATAGGGTATAGGTTGGGTGGCTTTGCTAGAGAATTTCCCTCATGCATGAATAGCTGGAGGACAAGGCCCTCCTCCCCATTCCTGCCTGGACCCAGAGGTGACTGGGAGATAGGACATAAGGCAGGTATCCGCCAATACCACTAGCAGGGTGGTTCTTTGCTACTCCATTTTCATCTGGGCCTCAGGCAATTGCCGAGCAGACTGACTTACAGAAGGGAGGGGCTCTCACGCACTGTATATCCTCACAGTCTACTTCAGGATTTTGCTGCTTGCCCCTTCCTCTGGTCAGGCTTACCCTGTGTCCAATCTGTCTAGATGCTTCTTCATTCCTCTCAACTCGATCCAGGAGGAAAGCCTCCAGACCATGTTGATATCTGAGAGAGTCTCTCTCCTTCATTTCCATCTATCCTTCCTGAATAGAATGCTTTCTCCTCCTCTCCCCTTTCTCTCTTCCTCTTCTCTTTTCCCTTCCTGAATCTTTCCTATCTACTTAATTCCAAAGACCACTTCCAAGATATCTGGATCCACGCTCAACATTCTCTCTAGCTCACCTTCAGTATGACATTTTCTTCATGATGGCATTGACAGAACTTCTCTATGTCTTTCCCACCTGCTCATCTAGTTTCCCATATTGGGCTGAACTTGCCTTCTGTTTTCTTTTGCAACATTACAAAAAACATGCAGGGAGAGATGAATGACTTGGCAACAGCTCTCATAACTCAAGAAGGAAATTAGCTAAGGACCAGCTCCAACCAGCTGCTCCTGAAGTGACCCCGTTCACCTTGAAACCAGGGCATTGGAAGAAGAAAGAAGAAAGGAAAATCAAATGCATAGCTGCAATGCTCCATTCTTCTGGGAGGGAATGTGTCTATGCATAGTGAGGGTGATGGAAGATTTTTGTGCACAGAGGAGAAATCTATGCAGTGGGACAAGAGGCAGATCTGCCTCAGTGGTTATGACAAAAATCAGGGGAAAATATTCTACTCAAAGGAGTTATCCGGTACCTACTGGTGAATGGCTAATTCTATCCCACTGCGTAAGTTGCCTCATTTTTTCTGGGTTGTAACTTTAGGTATGTGGGCATGCAATTAAGATTTTTCTGGAATCACCTCACTTAACCCAATGACAATGGGGAGCAGGATTTCCCCATCTTAATAGCTAGTTCAGAGCCCAAGTGGCAGTCCACTAGCAGCCGACATGAGGAGAGGCTGAGTGGCAGTTCTAATTGACCATTTCTATCCATGTTCCTCTTAGGAACATACAATATGAGCTGTCACAGCTTCCTGCCAATCACAAGAAATCTGACCCAGAGAAAGCACCATCTCAGAGAGAGGACTGTTTATACATCCAATGAATTCAGTTTCCATTGCATTATCTTATTTTTAGGCCATGGCAGAGAAAAGCCTGCCAAATCCTATCATAAAATCATGAATTTAGTAGATTATAGATGATGACTTCAAATCTAAATATGTCCTTTGGCTGCCCAAACAAGAGGCCATTTAGCATTTGACATCATCTAGTGTTAGACTCCAAGTTTGTTCTTTGGGAATACTCAGGAGCTTTGTAGAGTCACAGCTTCCCAAACATTTGGGAGGTGTGCTGTTTTAGGATGCAGAGGAGAAAGAAAACAATGAATTTGTGTTCTGATGTGCAATGAAAAGAACTTCTAGATGAGCTATTTTCCTGTCACACAAGGGGTTAAGGCAACATAGGAGATTTATGCAGAGAAGTTATATGCCACATTTGCCTGTTTCCCCCCCTTTTACGGTCAATGAGAGATTTTCACTCTGACACAATTTCAACAACACACATGTCATAAGCAATGGGGACTGGAAAGGAAGAGAAGCCCACAAAGGCAAACTAACTAGACAGACAGCAGCTCATCAGTGCCACCTGCTCATGCTCAGCTCCAGTGGAACCGTCTTGCCATAATAAGGCCAGACACATGGATTTCTAAATATCTCTACAGGTGGTTAGTTAGCAAGGTAGCCACACACCCACAGATGCACCAACAGGGAAACTACATGAGAGAACATGGTGTTTCAGTTTGTGCCTGCCACCTCCACTCCATCAGGGGACACAGTTGGTACCTTCTCTCCCAGACTTAACAGGGGGCTGTGGGAAAGGTGACAGAGCTTCAGATTCCCCACCCAACTCAGCATGAGGGAAAGGAAGGTCGTCAGACAAAGAAATGACCTTCCGAATTCCCTATCCATGAATGGACACACACAGGTGTGCTTCCATTTTTCAGGCTTACCTCATTCAGCTTGTCTCTGACCAGTGATTAACTATGCAGGAAAAAAACTATGGCAGTTTATATTATAAAGGTCACAAATATTCACGGTGCCCTCTCTGGAGGAAAATTATATTTCACTCCCTTATTGACTGGGCTGGGTCGTGTGACCTACTATATGGCCCCGTGAACTATGGGGAAAGTGATGTGTGTCACGGACGTGCAGAAGTTTTAAGAGCCAGTGTGTGTCTTCAGGCTCTTTCCCCCCTACTTTATGATCAGCAATGCCCCAACGAGAAACTACATTATCAGTCTGAGTTCTGGAGTGAACAGAGAGTAAACAGGGTAAACAGATGGATATGACCATAATAACCCTTATTGTTGTAAACCACTAAAGTTTGGGACTCATTTGTTACTGCATCATAACCTAGCCTATTCTGACTGACAGAGTCACTTTAAGAAAGCTAATGGACCATCTATAATAAATCTAAGAATGGGGGCATCCTTGATGAAGTTCAAGCATTTTCTTCCTCTGGTCAGGATCTCTTTCTTACCCATTCTTATCTATTGGATTAGTTCTATCCTTGGTTTATTAGTCGAATCATCCTCAAGTGTGGTGTCAGGCAGAGAAAATCTCTAGACCTCAGAAGTGAATACATATTAGGCAGATAATGGTGGTTAATTTGATTGGATGAAGTACAATTATAAAACATATTTTTGAAAAACAGTTTATTATCTTTGCAGTGGACACATTTAGCCAGTTTTATAAGAAAACATGTTGATGCTATCTCTTCATATTAGAAAAGGTATGGTCAGAAAGCTATTTGGCAAGAAATATCTGTGATAACATGATACAACGTTGTTAGAAATTATATGTAGAAAAAAAAGTATCTCACACTTAAAACAGTTGGGAATCATGATAATGTTCCAAGAATCAGACTACATGTTGGATTCTAAACATAAAATCCACTATGTAGCAGGGAAGTTTTATCTCATTTAATACAGTTACCATACATTGATTACCTTCCATACTCACAGCATTGTGTTTTTTGCAGGAAGCAGTTTCAAAGCATATGCATGTTTTTATTTAATAATGAAATATAATATCCATTTATGCTTCATCTAGAACTCGTAAGTTTTTATCTTATTCTTCTTCAGATTTTAAAAGCTAATCACTTCAGCAAGCGGACTACCTAGATCTGAGTGGATGAGAATGTTTCAGAATTACCAATTATATCACTAATTATACAAGACAAACAGTGACACAGAAAGTTTGTGGTTTGACATCACAATTAGGAAACAACATTCCAGAACCATGGAATGTTGGATTTGAATGAAAGCATCTGGGATCTTGAGGTCTAGAGAGATTTAACAACTCACAAACAGTGGTAGAGCAGAGTCCAGGGTTTTAATGCCACCCCCACACACCCAGGATGTTGGCCCTCTCCTTATAACTGTGTGCTGAGGATGGACAAAACTCAGTTAAGGGATCTCATTTAATATGACAGAGGGGCACCTGGGTGGCTCAGTTGGTTAAGTGTCTGACTTTGGCTTAGGTAATGATCTTGCAGTTCATGAGTTCAAGCCCCACATTGGGCTCTGTGCTGATAGCTTGGACCCTGGAGCCTGCTTTGGATTCGGTGTCTCCCTCTCTCTCTGCCCCTCAACCACTCACGCTCTGTCTCTCTCCCAAAAAATAAATAAACATTAAAAAATTTTTAATAAAAAATAAAATGACAGAAATTTGTTTCAAAAATAGAGAATATGGGACCCCCAACAGTCCCTCAGCCTTGGCTTGGATGCTTCCAGTGACCAGGGGCTCACTGCTCTTTGAGGTGTCTATTCCGTGATGAGGCCTTGCTAGCTAGTCTTCAAAGACTAACAAAGTCTTCCTTGGGATGAACAAACACTTTCCTCATGGCATTTCCATAAGCTGGTGATAGTTCTACTTTGTTCTATAAGATTTATCTACTGCAGTGGTTTTCAAACAAAGGTATGATTTTGCTTCCCAGAAGATGTGTTTTATTGTCACAACCACCAAAACTCCTACCGACATCTAGCACATAGAAACCAGGAATGCTGTTAAACATTGTATAATGCACCTAACACCCCCACAACAAAAATTATCTAACTCAAAATGTCAATCATGTCAAGATAGAGAAAATCTGATCTAGTCCAATGCTGTTTGATACTTTAGCCCTCCACATATTTGGTAGGGGCCCTGTTATTCCTTCTAAGTCTTCTTTGTGCTAAATACCTTCAGATTTCTTATTATTCTGCATATGAGTTAATTTCACCATCCTGCAATGATTCTGTTGGAAATATTCCAGTGTGTCCTTGTCTCTCACTAATTGCATCAAAACAAACAGCACACTATCCTCTAAATCATACATAGATCCAGGAGACTGTTAACTCCCAGACCATAGCACCAGATGTACTTGCTGCACTGAGAAGTACCAATAAACCATCGCTAGAAGCCTGAAAAGAGTCTGATGTCTTAAGTGAGGGTGTGGATTCAGCAAGACTCCATGGTATTTAGATGATGGTAAGAATAGTGGCAATTGCAAAAATAACACCTACTATCATTTATTGAGTGCTGATGATATGTCAGACACCCTGCTAAGGCTTTATATGCATTCTCTCATTTAATCATCCCGGCAATCCCATGTGGTAGGTTGTGTTATCATTTTACCAATGAAGAAGTCTACTCTTAGGTTAAAAAGTTTCCTAAGGTCATGAAGCCAGTGATCCGATTGGCCAGGACTCAAATCTAGATCTGCCTAACTTCAAAACCCATGTTCTTAATCCCCACAATGTGTGCTCTAACCCATCACCCTCAACACATGGCACATTTTACAAAAGAGCAACAAACTACCACTACCATGAAGTAGCTAATGCATCCATCTTAACATGCATGTACAAATCTTGCCAGGAGGTCTTACTCCTTTGCAACCTAAGACCAGAACACACTTTGCAAGAAAACAAAAGTACTAGGACAAATAGGTCTCATATTTTAAGAGCCAAACGCTTTGTGTGTTTTTAATAGTCTCTCAGGTAAAAACAATTCAACAGCATCATGAAGAAAGGAAATGTTTCCAACATTTTCGTGGCCCTCTGTTCAAGATAGTTGTCCCACTCAAACCCAAAAATTCTGGTGTGGACCATCCCAGATTCATGAATATCCTGGGACCTTACATGAATGAGCGATAGCCACAAATCTTTGTGCCTTTGACATACCAGGTTTGTTTTCATTTCAACGGAGTTTGGATAGTTTCTGCTCAGTGCTTTTACATTTGCAGCCTAACTACAGGAGCTTTTAGGACTATGACTCATAGAGATCTTTACTTAGAAGAAGGTGAACTATATTTTTTCTTTTGGCAGCTCTTAAATTATTAGTCAAGTTACCATGTAATCTTTGAGTTTCACCAAGTGGCTTTGAGGATTAGATACTGAGAGCTGGGGGAAAGTGCTGGGATTACAAACTTTCACCGTGCTGCAATTTAAAGCCCATCTTTTCTTTCTTGTGCATCCATGAACATATTTCTGCCATATTTATATAGCACTTTCCTGAAGACAAGAAAAACTCTGCTAGCAGTGGTGAGGGAGGAGTCCCCTGGCATTTAGAAGGCAAAGCTCTTTCGGCAGGAGGGGTCCCACCAAAACTCATCACAATTCAACTTTCATTTTAAAACTTGAGTGTTTAATATTGGTCTCTTTTAGTCAGCATGAATGTCTCCTCTTTCCCCATTCCTGGGATGACCTCCGTTCTCCTGTATGGCGAGGGTATCTCTGACGCATAATTTTCTTTGAATGCGTTTGAAAAAGAATGCTTCTCACTCTCATCATTTATCCACCCTCAGACTCAAAGATGTCCAGTGAAGTTGGATTTTCCAAGTGCCTTTCCACCTGCCCCTAGTTCTCATCCCTCCCAAAATAAGGCCTTAGTCAACCATATGAAAGGTAGAACTGATGAAGCCCAGAGCCATTAAAGACAGACCAGAAAATCCTTACCTGTTCTATCTGACCTCATCCTTTTAAATTGCCCAGTGGGATTGAAAGGTCAATAGTGGGTGTTAAAAATAAACAAACAAACAAACAAACAAAAACTTTCCTTATAAATATATACTAACCATGAGATTGAATGTATATTGCTCTTGGGTCCTGTGGTCTCTTCTGCCTTATGGGTTTTGTGAGAACTAACTGAGATAGGGATATGAAATCTCTTTAATCATGGTGAGGCAGCTCAAAATTCAAAAGATTAACATTATTACCAAGGATGAGACTCTGGTCAGAACAAAATCTCTGTGCTGGTAGATTTGAAGAAAAAAGACACACACAAGTAAACATCCATCAGATCAAATATTATCACTTCTTGGGAACATTTCCTTAGTCCCTCAGATGTTATTGAATCACCATCATCTGTATTTTCCCAATGAGCTCACACAGCACTCATTGTGTGTATCTTTTATAGCTCTGACTGGCGATTTTCTCATTTGTTCTCCTGTTAGACTGAGAACTCCTTTCAGTGGGCAGGAAGCTCATTTGTCTCTATCCCTGGTGCCTGGTACAGTGCCTACCATATAACAGGCACTCAACAAATACTCACTGATTTAATTAAGTAATTAGCTAATTAATAACCACTCAAATCAACATATGCTGAGTGCCAACTAGGTAGAGACAGTGATTTAGGATTCAAAGTAGGACTAGATAAATGTAAAATGTGTTAGTAAAGAAATTGTCGGGACTGGAAGAAACACAGGGATTAAATCCTTCCCTCCTTCCTTCCTTCCTTCTATCCATCCATCCATCCATCCTTCCATCCTACCATCCATCTATCCATCTATCCATCCAATAAGCATTGCATCTTGCCACAGGCCAAGGAAATGCAGAAACCTGGAGGTTCAATTTCAGGTATGGATACACCTTAGAGAATCATCCTAAATATGAATATAATTATAAAGTAATGAGTAGAGTGGTTAGTCTAGTTTGGAGTAGTAAGAAATTCAGTTTTAGAAGCAGGCTAGTGTCAGATGGTGCTGGGCCTTGAATGCTTGGGCAAGGAATTTGTACTTTATTTCACAGGCAATAAAGAGCTAGTTTGTAGAGGGGCAAGGCAGATGTGTTGCAGAGAGCAAGGGTTAGAGGCAGAGAGACTGTGAGGAGGCTGTTATAGAAAATCATATAAGAGAGGATGGCAGGATCCTAGGCTCCTAGAGAATTATCCCCTAAAGTCTCTCTCCTGTCCTAATTTAAGTTGTAGATACTCCTGTGAAGATAGTCAGGCCTATGTTGCTTCCTAAGTTAGGACCTAGACAAGAGAAAGAGGAACCTATGGGCATTAGAGTGAAGCATCGTTTAATTCAAAGCTTCACACTATTTTATCTTGAGGGTAGCATCACTCAAGTAGTTAAGAAGACTGGTAAATCTTGGGGGAGCTTTGGGCTCTCCCCTCCTCCAGGCTTCCTCTATACCAACCATGTACATCTTAGTTTGAAAAGACTTGTATGAGAAAACAACTGTGCTAAACAATTTACAATTACATCTTTATTTCTGATTGGAATTAGAAATATTCGCAAATATAATCCATATATTCGCTTATTTGTTCATTGTCTCCTGGGATGGTGAAGATGAATAAAACATAGACCTACTATATTCTTAAGTTTTCCTTGGAAGCTTTAAAAAAATAGAATTGATCCTCCCAGGATGCAACTTTGTACCCAATTCAAAATTCCTCTAGGACATTGGGAGTCATTCAAGAAGCTTTTCAATATATTTTAAGAAAATCAAAATATCCCTTACATTAGCAATTAGGTCAAGTGACAGAAATACCCCAAATCAAATGACAACCTTATCTTCCCAAACATTTTCCAAAAGGCTCTCGCATTTTGGGCCCAACAGCTAGCTGTCTGTGACTAGTTCTATATCATTCCTCCATTCCTATTTTTACTTTAAATGCAAACTGTTTTTGCTGTTTCCCACAATAGTTTTAGCCTTTCTTGGTAATCTAATGCCCTAGCCAATTTCCTGAGGTAAAGACGTGTTTATATAAAAATTGCTATCAGAAAAGCAGTTCAAAAGCAATGAGAGAAGTCAGTGTACATTTTAACTGACAACTACATAAATAGATGGAGATGGAGTCACATTTCAGAGTCTTGAATTATTATATACATTGCCTTTTCCCTCTCTTGGATCCAGGCATTGATTACGTGCACACACAAATTTATTCTAGAAGTGTATATTAAGTGCCTACTATGTGGTGGGCTCCATGCTAAGTAGTGAGGCTACATAAAGGAGCAAAACTGCATATTACTATGACATCTGCTGCTTGGTAACTTATACTTCACCTATCGATATATGGATACTTTCTGAACTGGATGACAAGCTCTGAGAGGGTAGAGGCCATGTTTCATTCATGACCTGTCCATATCTGCTTTTCCTAAACTGGCCCTTGACTAGACAATGAAAATCAGAAATTTTCCTTTTATGGTTATATCTCTTGCTTTCAATTCCTCTAATATGACCATGCGCACAGGAGTTGTCTAATCTAGGCTTTGCCACGTTGGTTCAAGTTGGTTATTTATACATACTGAACTTCAGTTTTCTCATCTCCGAAATGAGAAATGGGCATAATTATATCTGCTCTCGTATTTGGTTATTTTGGAGCTTAAGTGAGACAATGGCATACTAAAGCCCTTTGTAAAGTCTTGATATCAACATAAAGGTTAGAAATTATTATATTTACTCTGAAGGTGACTTTGAATTGTTCCTTAGTTGTTTCAGAAATGGTTTTAGCTTCTTAAATAAAGCACAAATCTCTTGAAAGACCGGGCTATATGTTGCCTAGGGCAATGCCGGGCCCAGGGCCTGTAACACAAGGAAGGCAAGAATGAGTGGATAAATGCAGAGCCTTGGTTTCCTAACACACAGTTACATCTAGAGGGAAAATACATGCACATGGTGCTACCAACAAGGACATGAGTATATTAGGAGAATACACCAAAGAGGCAGTGAAAGCAATCATTTGCATTGTCCAATAGGAGCACCATTAAATATGTGGGATGACTGAATGCTTGGAATGTGGCTACTACAACTTGAGGAATTGGATTTTTAACTATTTCTTTTTTTTTTACATTTATTTATTTTGAGAGAGACACAGAGAGCATGAGCAGGGGAGGGGCTCAAACTCATGAAACTGCGAGATCATGACCTGAGCTGAAATCAAGTCGGACACCTAACCGACTGAGCCACCCAGGCACCCCTTTAGCTATTTACTTTTAATTAATTAAAATTTAAATAGCAACATGTGACTAGTGACCACTTTGTCAGACAGCACAATTCCAATCTCATTTTGTCATTGGTTATGCCATTAGCTGTCTGACTCCAGGAAAATCTGTTACCTTCTCTTAGACTCAAGTTCTATCAGAGGAAAATATCTTCTAGGTACTTTTTTCAGGTAAGATGTCATGTGAATCAAAATACGAGAAAAGCCATTAAGACACAGGAGCTAACCCTAACTCTGAACAGATTTAATACTAACACATGCCATAGGTAAATATGTAAATGCGAGGTCTTAGCCTATGTGTGCCTCAGTTCCTTCTCTTATAAAGGGGAGATGATAAGAGAAACTACATTTCAGGGGTTATCGGGATTAGATAATCGAATAAATAAAAGGCAATAATAGCATAGTTCCTGATGCACTTCAGTGATGAAATGTTACCCATTTTTAAGACCAGCACTAACTAGCTGCAAGAAACGTGTGCCTCTGACTCTTAGGGCTCCACTTTCTTTTTTTGATGTGTGCCATCCCGGCTGCATAGGATTTTATGAGACTAAAATGAGACGACACATACAACCCATTTGAAATACTAAAGGAATGGACAAATATTAATTTTATCTTATTTTTTAAATGCATGAATTTAGTAGAGCCTTAGGTTAAATCCACTCTCTTATCACTCATTCAACCTTTATAGAGTGTCTACTATGTGCCAAGGACTAGTTTTCAGGCTGCAGTTTATAGCAGAGAACAATGCCCTTGCCCTTTCGGGAGTTTACTTGCGCGTATGTGTCCCTGCGCACGCCCACGCACACACATTCTTTCTGTAGTCTCCAGAATCAGGCTGCCTCAGTTTGAATTCCAAATCTGCCGCTTACTATAAATTTAAACAGGTTATACAACTTTTTAAAGCCTCTGTTAGCTTATCTGTAAAAGGGAATAATAATGGGAATCTTTAAAATCCACAGAGAGGAAGGAAGACATAACATAAGAGACTCTTAAAGACTAAGAACAAACTGAGGGGTGACAGGGGTGTGGGAGGGGGGAGACGGGGTGACGGGCACAGAGGAGGGCACTTGTTGGGATGGGTGTCCTATGGAAACCAATTTGACAATAAATTATTCAAAAAATAATAATAATGGGAATCTTTGAAAATTAAGTGAAATAACGTGTATAAAGTGCTTAGCACAGCACCTGGCCCTTAGTAAGTGGTACATAAATGATAGTTATTATTGTTTCTATTATTAGAGCATATAAAATCTGCTTTTCTCCCAAGGCACAATTCTTTGCTGAGTTGTGGTAACACATGTGAAGCAACAGCTAAGAGGCCAAAAGGAATCCTGTTTCCTGTTTTTCGTGCTTCTCTGAGACTTCCAAACTCCTGTCCATCTCGAAATCCCTCAGCTAGAGTACTCAAATGTTTCAGGTCCTGAGTGTTTTGCAGTGTTTCAAAGAAGAGTCCTGATCTATTCTCCCGCTGAAAATGGGTGTAACCTTAAGGGATGGAGGGGACCTGGGAGAAACAGTTTGCACACTGGAAGGTGGGTGGGTGGGAGGGAGCAGTGGTGCGTGGGAGGGTATGGGGTGAAAATGGAGAAGTATTATCATCTTCATGGGTTTGTGTTCAAAGCTGACTGATCCCTGCATTTCCCCGGTGTTTTCTTGGGCTGCTTTTTGCTAACATCAGTCAATGCCCAAAAGATCTACAGGGGAGGTGGAGGTAGCTCTGCCAGCTAGTTACTAAAATAATGGCCCTTGCCTCACTATACAGGCAGCTGATAACACAACGGCAGTACCAACCATGATACTTCTCTCTTCCATACTTGGCATAAAGAATCTCCTTTTGTGATGTTTTCCTCCTAAGACTCCATTTAAGGTTCATTTTAGCCTTCTTTTTCAATGCATGAAAAGAATTGGGGGCTGGAGGAGGAAAGATAACTTCTCTGCCTGAAAGATAACTCTGGACCCCTATTACTGTTCTTGGGAGGGTTTGTGAGTATCCAGCTGTCACAATCCATGATGAATAAAGAAAGATGTTTCCTGGGAACAACCCAGGCTGACTATGTGGTTAGGTGGCTCCCCATAAGCCATGTTTCCAGAACTAAAAGGATCGTAGGCTGCTCAAACCCCTGGTTTGCGCCAGTGTCTAAATTGTCACCATTGCTTCTTCCTGGAATGGAATATCTCTGATAGACAGGAATTCTGCCTGGGAATTGAGCTATGAAACCCTATTAGGTACTAATACGTCAAAGTCCCACAGACAGGGCGATATAGATATGGGGAGAGACCCAGAATATGGGGAGGGTCCAAGGAAGCAATGGAAGGCTGCCCAAGTCAGGCACTCTATAGTGAGTACGGGTCAGGGAGGTCTTCTTGAGGGCTATGGGGACTTTATGGGGTGATAAGTGCTGTGGGTCAAATAAGGATAGATATGAAAAGAGGAAAGGAAGGGTCTGGAAAGGAGAGAGAAATTCATCTCCAATACTATCACCTCCACTATTTTGCTAAGGGAGCAACTAACTGACTTATTACATAAAGAACTGGTCAGGGTAACCCCATAATTCATGGAGTTTATTTTCCCTTTCTGGAACTTGCAATTGTGAACTTCGGAGATTTGGCAACAGTAGGTATGGATGCTGCCAGAGGGAGGAAAGATCTACTACAACCCCGCGTGGGCCATCATCTGCTCAGCCCTCACAGCAACCTCGCCTTGTATGGCATTGGAACAATGGAATTCCTTTTATCGGATGGAGTCCTCCCTTAATCCCTTGTCAGCATCAAAAGCCATGCACTCCATGAATGACTACCATGGCTGCTCCACAAATTACTTGGACAGCAGTGCAGGAGTGACTCAAAGCTTGTGACAGCACAGGACTCACTCACTCTACCCACTGAAAGACTTTGGCTTTCTGCTTGCTGGCTTAACACTTCTGGAAGTTCAGGGTCCTCTCTGAATGTCACAGGGCCTTCCCCTCCCCTCCTGCTGGGATAATTTAGTAAATCAGCAACTGAGCAAACATGGCTCCCTTTACACGTCTCCTCTTTCCCTTCCATAAAGCAGTTTGAGAGACCTGTAATTTCTCAGCGGACACTTGTAGTTAAACAAAGCATTTCACATACCTGTAGAACAAAAAGGGAGGGGCAAATATTCTTTTTATTTTTCCTAATTCAAGAAGAGGCTTTAACCTACAGCCTTACGTTCTGAGGGGAATGCTCAGTTTCAACATGGCAGAGCTCACACTGCGTGGAAGCTGAAGATGTCACCCACAATAAACATGAACCGCAGTGACAATGGGAAGCACAAGGTGAAGAATCGCCTCTTGGAGCAGGGGGGGTTTGCTGAATGCGTGAGAAAGGGAAAGATGCATTTGATTGTGTTTACAAGATTCATTCACAGCACAGCAGGCAGTATTCACACTATAATATTCACCCTAACACAGATAATTTGATTTTCAACCTGGTTATCATGCATTCAGACATAGCAATACACGAAAATATATGCTTTAGCAGTGCATTTTAAACAAGGTTGCACACTTTAAGTCGGAATATATTAGAGGTGAGTGTTGAAGTTCGCAATTGGAGAAGTCCTAGAAATCTCCATTCAGCACGTGGCATATGCTTTGAAATTACTCAGAAAAAATTTTTACATTATATTCTAGACGCTGACTACATATTTATATATCTATATACATACAGCATGCAGTGAAAATGATAAACTTGCTTGCTTTCTATATTTGTCATGGTTTCAAGAGTCTTGCACTTTCCTTAGAATCCCAAAGTAAAATGGAAACCTAACTCCACCACGCACCTTAAAATTATAAACATTAGTACTATCACTGAGCAGGAGATGACAGATGATCTGGCTCAAACCCTTCATGCAGTGAGGGAGGAAACGCCAAGAGCGTTTAGGTGACTTCTTCAAGGTCACACAATTAATAAGTGAAGAATTGAGGTTAGACTCCATGTCTTCTGAATTTGTTTTTTCTGCCTCTCATTAGAGCTGAATTAGATGAAATCCAGGGAATAGTCTATCTTTACCATTTAGTTAAAAGTGGGTTGTTGTTTTTTTTTTTTTCTATCACACATTGGACACATAGATGTACTTGCCGTGGCCTTGCCCACTGGGGCCTCCATTCCACAGGCCTGAGAGTTAGCCAGCAAGTGTTAAAGATGAATTAACTGCAAAGATTGGCTCCCCTATTGCCTTCATTCCTCTTCCACCTATGATATTTGTCCATAAGGGATGTTTCTTGGCTATGGGGGAGCCACAGTGGAAAGCACTGGTCTTGGAAGACCATGTTCTTTTAATGCTACAGAGAGACCTTCTGAGACTTGGTATGATTCCCAGAACAACACAGATTTAAGGTTCAGTAGACTGACTTGTCTTTTCATCAATGATAAATCTGTGAAGTGTGGTTACTAAAGTAAGTAACCGATTTGAGTCCTGGGTCAAATACTCACACTTAACAAGCTAACAACAATTATTCCCTGATGGTAAGGGAGCGAACGGTTACTTGGGACACATCAGGAGAGCAGGTGACTCCAGGTGGAAGAAGGTCACTAGAGGAAGGGAAAAGACAGGTTGGGGGCCCTCTCCCCTCTCCCTGCACCCCCTGCATTTGGTAGCTGTAAATGTGTCTTTGCTTTTCCATACTCTGCCATGCCCACATTCCCCTCACATCACAAGTCACCGAGTTATTTTGTTCACAGAGTTCTGATAGGACTGGCAATCACCCAAGAGGCTAGGGTAGCCATGAAGCTTGTGATCCAAGCCCTGAGTAAGACATAGGGGGAGAAAGCACTGAGGTCACCTGGGAAAGAGTTACCCCAAAACTGTGTTTGAATATTAGAAAAAGGCACTTTAGAATTGCCTTGTGGTAAAAATATTTAAAAATTAATTGGTTTCTAAATTGTCTAGGAGGTAAATGAACATAATTCATAATTGTTTTCAAGCCCAATATAGCCTTTGGGTTGCAGCAGCCTGGAACCCTCTTGGTCCCGCCTCCAGCACTTGCTAATAACGCAGTCCTTAGGAAGCTATTTAACCTCCTGTGCATCGGATTCCTCGTCTGTAAAACTGTACTATCTCCCTTCTAGGGTGGCAAAGATTTAAATTAGTTAATTAGAAAGAGTACTTACAACAGTGCCTGGCACATATTAAGGACTTGATAGAATGTTTGGGCCCGTTTATTATTCTACCTTGAAAGCAGATGTTAGGCCTGAAGAAGGGAGGCAATGATTCCTTTTTTAACCACTCAATTATTCAGAAATTGCTTTAAGAACCAGGTTGTGGTATTTCTTCTGGCACTACCCTCCAAAATCACCTGAGATTCCCCCAAATCATAATCCAGCTTCTGAGAATACAGGGCACTCACGTGCTGGGATGGTATGCCGCTTGCCTTGTGCCACACAATTAATTGTGCTTAGTGACCATTTTTATAAGGAGGAGAGTGGTGACAGTAAAACTAAAGGAGCACAGACTCAACATCACCTTACCAAAAAGGAAAATGCAAATGCCACACACACATACACATGCAGAGGCTAAAAGAAAAATCTTTCCTCTTTCCTCTTTTCTTGAGCTTTCTCAATAAGCTGAGCTCTACCCAGACAAAGGAGAGAGCTGCTGTATGTAAAATGATGGTCTCCACGGCTGCTTCCAACAGAATGCCCTCCTCTCTCTGGAATTGGAACACCAGCCCAGCCAAGCCACCGTCCGCTCCTGAAGGAGGTCTGCCTCAGCCCCAGGGCTCAGGCCAGCAGTGGGTGCGGGCTCACTTGGGCTTGTACTATGCTCTCACAGCCCACCTCCCTCCCCCCAGTCCGGACAAACTTGGGCAGGCCCCAGGTTCCAAGCTTGCATATCGCCACCGATGTGGAAGGCATCGACTCTGCGGTGGTTTAAGTGCGTTGTTGATGCTGTCGGCAAAGCCCGTGCCCCCACCTCGTGCTCAGTAAAGCAGCTGGTGAATGTTGTGTCGAGCGCTACAGATGGATCAGTGGAGGCCGGCCCAGAGCTCAGCATATCTACTGAAACAGGTGTTTGACTCTGCGTTTTCCAGGTGGCCAGAAGGAACCTGATCGTTTGGTGAAAGAGGAAGCCATGTGGGAGAGGAACAGCTCCCCAGCCCTGGCAAGGGCACACAGCCAGTCTCTTGGCTTTCATCCATCTGTTCACCAGACATGGTCTTGAAGCCAGAACATTTCCTCTTGGGGCTCGTACTTACTTTGAATTTTAATGGAGAGTTTGCACTCTTTTATTGAGAATGGTCTTCTGGTCTGGGGAGTTAACTAGATCACCAGAACCAGCGGTGGCTGAAGTCTGCAGTCCGGGCATCTCTGCTTCATCAGCCCATGCTGACGGCATGAGAGGATGAAGGAGCTGCCTCGTGACGTGTTTCTCACCAGTGCTGTGGCTACCCTCATGCACAGAGAACGGGACAAGGGTGCCTTCTGGTCACTGGAATGACAGACACCATCAACAGTCAGCCAGGAAATCACAAACAGAGACAAACAAAACAGCTGCTCCATAGAAGGCAGGAATCAAAGAAGTGCCAAGGCAGTTTTTGGCAGCAAGATATACAAATGAGCTTTCAATACAATTGGGAGCAAAGGGGACTAAAAAACCCCTGTCTACCAGAAGTGTCAGTGAAGTGAGCCCCAGTGCCCATGCGGGGTATAGTGCTCCTTCCAAGGTGGACCTGAGAAGCCCAAAAGACTTTAACTGTAAAACCTTAAGGGAAAATAGCACAGTGGTGAGGGAGAAAGCACACAAATGTAGGAACTAAGGCAAGAAGTACCACACAAAGACTTCTGAAAAGGCAAGCTGGTACAACTCTCTTGCAGCCTGCAGCCTGCAAATCCCCGAGGAACCCCTGTGAATAAATGTGGCACTCCAAAACTGTCTGTAGGTAGGGTGGAGGAACCATCTCCCGCAAGGCCCCTCTGAGGGGCAGAGTGAATTGAGTACATTCCTCATAACATAAATGAGACAAAAGGAGTTGGAAGAGGGTAGTCAGGGGCCTTATCATGGGCCACCTGCCCCAGAACTGGCACTGTGACTTCTTGCTCCTCCTTGGGTCCTGTGACCCAGCAGACCATGGGGAGCAGGAAGGCAGCTGTCAACTTTCACATGGCACTCAATTCTGGCAAGGGAGCAGGTCCAGTGGAAGCCAAAGCCTTGTCACGATCCCGTCAGCCCCACAATAGCGGAGCCTCTGCTGACTGGTCGCGGGTCACAGGAGTGTGGGAGCTCATCTGCCTCCCACATATGACTGCACAAATCCTGCTGCTCCCCCTCTGGAAAGCCTGAGGAAGCCTAGTTATGCAGTTTCTTGTGCAGAGTCCCTCTATAAAATAAGCGAGAGGTATCCCCAAGGACTAAAGCTGGTGTTTTCCTATTTCTATCTATAATTCATATTCCAAATCACTTCAAAAATGATCAAAGAATAATAAAATCATATACACGCATGTATACACAGGTTAGTCTGGTTAAATCAGAATTTGTCAGTCACTGCACTGTTAAAATTTAGGGTCGGATAACTCTGTTACGATGGGGGTGGGGGTTATCCTGGGCCTTGTAGATGTTCGGCAGCACCCTTGGTCTCTACCAGTTAGATGCCCCCATTGACAATTGCTTAAAGATAGGTAGACAGACAGATGATAGATGATTATATTGTTATAGAGAGAAATAAGGAGCCTAATGTTCTTAACAACCAAGCACTAACTTTAGCATGCACAAGCTCTCAAGGTGGGGAGCCAGGGTGGGAGCTGGACTATAGCAGTCTTGGTGTTGTTGACATTTACTGAGTGCTTCTGGGAACCCAGCACAGAGCCCAGGTTCAGTACAGTTTTATGCATGAAATCATTTGTTATTATTATCTCTATTTGACCAGCAAGAAAAATGAAGCTTAGAGTGGTAACTAACTTTTCAAAGGATGACCTGCTAAAAAGCAAGACAGCCAGAATGTGACCAGTTTGGTTGACCCTTAACTGCAACAATGGCACCCTACATCAGGAGAGCTGACCACGAGCCACACACAGTCACTGAACACTTGGAACACTGTGACAAGGCTAAAATGAGGCGTGCTGTGTGAACTACACTCCAGATTGCAGAGAAACGTTGAAATGGTGCACTAGATATGTTGGGATAAATAAAATATATTATTAAAATAAATTTTATCTGTTGTTTTTTTTTTTCATTTCTAAAAAATGTGGCTACTAGAAATTTTTGACCTGCCTGTATGGCTTGCATTAAATTTCTATTGGAAAGCGCCACGGTAAACAATACTCTGTCCCCTAGCATCAGTTTTAAGAAAGGCTGATGAGGAAAATAATGTGCTTTGGGCCAGGAGAAAGGTACCAGTAGCAAGGAAACCAACACAATCGTCTTTTGTTATCAGACCAAAAAATAAATACAAGTAAAATCAGAGAAATCTTTTTTGAAATAAAGTTAGTAAAGTTGGTAAAGGGCCAAACGAAAAACAAGGAAGTTTCAAAGTATTTATATTCAAATTCATATGTCAGCCATTTATTCTCTTTATTGATATCAAATGCTGATTATTTGGTCCCAGACTCAGCCTCCAGTGGACATGCTGCTGTGTCGGCTTACACATGCCCTCATTTTCTCCTTCCTGATCATTCCGCTAGCTGTGGTGACCACCCATGCCTGATTTCTGTGCATTTTACCTCGTGCAAGGTAAAGGATACATTTGAATCATCTTACAGTTCTAGTCACTGGCCTTTCCTGAAAACTCCACTTATATATATTTTTTTAATCTTCCACAGATTTGCCATCCAGAATGAGTCTCTGGGTGCAGTTCAACCTGTGTGGTCCCTGGTACCCTTGTCTGGAGACACCTTCCTCTTTCACAATCCAAACTCTTCTCTAAGCCAGGGCACATGATCAGTAGGGAAGCTGACAGACGGAGGGACCTGAATCTGCTTCCATATGATCACAGACTGAATACACAAAGTGGGCTTGATAATAGTACCAGCCTCATGGGAGATTTTGTGAGGATTAACAAATTAACCCACGTACACTCGTGGAGTACTCCCTGCAGCATGGCATGCTAAGTACTTCACGAACCTTAGTCACTGGTATTTTCAGTTGTCTTTGGATTAAAATGGGGCCAAATGTACATGAAGACATTCCTGTCGCCCATCTACCCATGTACCTGTGCTTGTCCTGCCTCTAAACCATGGGGCAGATCAGCTGCAACACGCGAGGCCGATGGCAGGGAGCAGGCAGTGCAACCGAGGACAGGTCAGACGAGATGAGAGCAGCTCCTACCACGTTGTTATTAGAGCTTGATGAACAACTCTGATCATCCCGCAGTTTAAAATTATGGGATTCAGGGCCAAAGCCCAGGGATTTGTTTCAAATCAGTAAATCCGCAGAAGAGGAAGTCTCTAAAGCAGATGCCAGGAGAGCACACCCAGAAGGCGCATGCAACAGGCTGCAAAGGGCTTTGTTTGCAAGGCCATGGGGGCTGTGCTCCATTCCAGCGTGGGGCTGAGAGGTTGCAGGATAGAACAAAAGGAGGCAGCAGGCTGGAGAGGGAGGAATGGAGAACCACCTCCCGCTCCGGGCAATAATTGGAGATGGATGATGGTACCCGCTGCATAACCTCACTCTGCAACTTTTATGGGAAGGTTTGACAAACGACGCCAGCGAAAGGTACAAGAGAGTGATTAAAACCAGCCCTTGCAAAAGCAGAGATAACTGTCCTGGGGCTCGAGTCTCCTTGAGGCCGCCCATTCCCACCCCCAACCCCCACCCCTGCCTTGAGTTCTCCAGAACTTTCTTTCATCTCATCACATCCTTCCCCTCTCCCTCTACTGCTCCGCTTACACAAACTTGTTCTTTGGCATCATTTTATCCAGTAGGTTCTGTGTGGCTCGACTTGGAATGAAAGTATTCATTCAATCAGTGCATCAAAATGCTCCTCAGCTTGCCGTCTAAACAGGAATTTTTGGCATCTATTTACCAAACGAACATTCCCCCAAATCCTTACAAAGAACCTTTCCTGTTGAGGGAAATCACCAAGTCTTCTACTAAAAACAGATTCTCAGGCCTCAAAGGAGATTTACTGAATCTGAATTTTCCAAGGAGAGGTATCCTCTGGAGAGATGCAAGGAATCCTATCCTCAGAGAAGCCCAGAGAAACTGCTGAGCTTTGCCGTGCCACTTCCCTTGCAGGGAGTTGGCCTGGGGTGGAGAAAGTCAGTTCTAGTCCTCTGATCTTTAAGCTCTTCCTCCTATTTGTCTGAATGCTTCTGTTAAACTAAGATGCAAGTGGTGACCCATTAAGGGGACAAAAACCATCAAAGGCAAAAATCACAGGGCTGCAGAACCTCAGATGTGCTGATGTCCCATGGTAATTGAACCGGACCAGATCAGAGTGACCACAGCCAGAGGGCTGTGTCCTCAAAGAAGCCAGGATGTGGAGACAAATGTTGGGTGGCCAGGAAATGAATTATGCTCAGGAATGGTGGTCTTCAACTTGACTGTAATCTTCCCTGCATATTCGGAGCTGTGGGGAAATGTCACCCTACCTGCTGGGAAAGATGACTTTCTAGTTCTGTCTAACATATTCCTGTTTTCGAGCATGTCCTGACCAGCTTCCTGGAGCAAGAAAAACATGGAAATGTGCTGCATGTAAGCACCTTGAGAAAAACGTGCCAGGGAACCCAGGCCTAAAATAACAAATGATTTGACTCCACATATATTTGCGGCTTGACAGGAATCAAGTCCACCCTCTCCCTTTACCCAGGGTTAAAGGAGATATAGGCTACCCTGAGAAACCTTTTTCTTTGTCCAGTCGATAAGCCTGGAAAAACCATTCCTGAACTTGGAGTCCTCACTGGGCTTCATGTTTATTGTTCCCTGCACAAACTTGACAGATGATGCTACAAAAAGCCATAGCTAGGTTTAGCATGCAGTTTGTTAATACCGGCCCTTAAAAATAAACAACAAAGTGACTCCTACTGACTATCTTCCCTGTCTTCAATATTTCCACGTGCTTTGCGTATGCTGTATTAAACCTAATACAGTTATTATTAAGGTATCAATATATGCTCAGTAAAAGCACACGGGGAGAGGCAGGAGGAACCAGCGAGCACTCTCTCAGGGTGGCCTGTGGGAAATGATGGGACGATTAAGGCATTATTAAAGATCTATGTATAGGATTCTCCATAGGCCCCCACGACGGCTGCAGTCAGCAACACCTGTGCAAGATAGCATGGAGAATAATGGAAAGGTAATATTTCTGAACCTTACAAGGCAGGCCAAACTCATTTAAAATGACAGCTGTCATTAATATAAACGTGTATTGCACTGCCATGGGAGGGGGGTAATATTAAGTGCTGGAGAGGCAGGATCACCTGGAACACTGAACAATAGCAATATGTAGGCTCTGACCCTACTCTTAGCACAAAGGGACAGCCGTGACACAGACCGGACTAAAGGTCACAAATGATCACCTAAAGAAATCCAAAGAAGAAAAGCGTCCAGGTAAAAGAATGAGCTTGGTGTTACCTATCTAGTTTACGACCTTTTCCCTTTCTTTCCTTTTTTTTTTTTTTTTTTAACTGTCCTTCAAGGGGGCTGAAAAGCAATTTTCATCCTATGGCTCTAAATATCAGTTTATCCCTCTGACAGGGTTCTGAGCATGCCCAGTAGGGATGATTTAACACCGCGCTGATGACTTGCAACAGAAGATCGTCATGTGAAAAGGTAGTCTGCCACAGCTAATGGGCTCTTGTTTCAAAGGGATGCTGTGTGTACATTACCAGCGTATGGGGAAGGTGCAGAAAGGCCCAGGCAGCCATTAGGAATGGAGTGTTGTTGATGATGAAAAGGCACTTTACCGGTGAGGGAATGGTGGGAGAGAGAAGGCTTATCTGTCTTTTTGATTAGAAATGCATGCTTCCTTTCATCATCTGAGCTGAAAAATTGGCTTCTGCTCTTGGTTTATGAAACCATTTTTCTTTTTCCTTTCCTTCCAGGTTTGCAAACTGCTTAATAAATTAGTTACTGTGAGGTACATGGGTGCCACAATAACCTTAGAGGCTTTTCCCAAATGCATCCTTAATATTTTATAAGTATTTAAATAGATTTATTCAATTTGAGCTGGCTGATTTATTCAAGCTAGCATTCTGGCACAAAAAGGGGGTTCTATGCAGATTAAAGCTCATCAAAACAAAATTTAAGATGTGCTTATGAAGTTTTTTTAGAAATTAGAGCAAAACTTTTAGATACAGCTAATTGAGCAAACAGGGTAAAGAAACCATCAGAAGCACAGAAGCTTGAAATGGAAGCTTCAGACCTATGGTCACATAGGATGTTCTGAACCATTCATTCATTCATTCATTCATTTGTTCAACCAGCATGATGGCGACTGTTGGGAACTGAGCTAGGCGCTGGTGCCTTTCTGTCATTTTGTTAAATCTAGCTTTAAAAGATTATAGGACCAAAACTTGCATCAATATAGCTCTCAGGCCAAGGAAGACAACAAAAGTCAGGTCATCTTATGTAAGATATTCTGAGCAGCAAAATAAAGAGTAACCCCCTTGTCTGACAGAAAGAACCAAGATTTTTGGCCTTAAAGGGTGGTTCTTATCTCCAGCAAAAAGTGACCCTAAAGGGTGGTTCTTATCTCCAGCAAAAGTTTCCTGTGTGGCGACTCCCATGTCAGCAGTCCCAGGCCAGCCCTGCCCCACCATGCCTTGGGCCCCAGTTAGACCCCATGCTGGAACTTCAATGCTTCCAAAGACCCCTCTGAGCCCCTGATCGCTCAAAGACTGCTGGTAGTCCAAACAGTCTGTGAAAAGCTAAATTCTGTTCTACCAGATAAAAAACCAGACTTGGAGATTTATATCAGGTCACAAAAGCTTTGTAGAAAGTAGGCAGAATTAAAGAGAACATAAATCATCTTTTCAAAATATATTTTTTCTTATTTGCCAGACTTCGACATGCGGAATATTCGTCAACTATTAAATCTAAATAGTTCATCCAATCCTAAAGAGGATGAAATATGTTAGAAAGTACACAATGATCAGTTTCAAGCGGCCTAACAGATAATGCCCCAGTGATACTTTAGAGACTAGATGAACAATTAAGGTAATTATCCATACCAAAAACTATTTTATAGAAATGTGCTACAAAGAAAAGACTAACATCAGGGTCTAAACGATCAGAAAGCAGCAGCCACGTGGGCAGTGTTTTGGAGGCCTTACCTTTTCTTCTCTCCACTATTATCTGTTTGACTAAGAGAGCTGAAAATTATACCATTTGTGTTAGAATCAAATGCAAATGGAATAATTGTCCCTTCTCTAATCAAAACACATTTGTGGATTGAAATACCGCATGGGGCAATTTTCAGTTAATCATGGATGTTAATAAATATGACTCTAAGCTCATAAACAAACATTACTTTGGCTAATATAATATAGGAAATTATTGTTAAGCTTGATCAGACCTGTAACAAAAACTGAACTTCGCAGAAAGTCAGCCAATTAACCATCTGAAAATAGAGATGGGAACCATCGGTAATGAAAGATTAGATTTAGCTAATATGCTTAGACAAATCATGCATTAGCACTAGGAAATATTTAAAGCTGCCTCTGCTGAAAATGGAAAATATTAAGTATTGTCAGAGTATTAGCTTCTTTAAAGAGTAAAAACCAGATGCTTGGTGATTGGGGATTTAAAAACTAGAAAATCAGGTTTACCCAAACCAAAGTTACCCAGAACCTGAATTATATCAAAGCCTCTAACAACAAAGGGTGTTTTCAAATGAAATAGAAATATTTAGTATTCATTCTATTTCCATCACTGAGCTTATATGCCAATGTGAGACTCCTTCCTTTAGTCTTTCCTAAGTGTAAAATATGCATTTATTTTGGTGACAAAATATCTAAGTGGTTATAAAGGTATTCCAGTCATCTGGAAGACCAGTACTTGACTCAGACCTGTAGAGGCACTAATCAAGGAAAAGTTGATGATATTACTTTCGGCCTCATGCCACGCACTTCAAATAAAAACACTAAGCTTAAACCACAGACTTGATATATATGCCAGAGCGCAAATACCTTCCTTCTAGATTTACTCATTTCGAACTTATAATGTGTTCCTCCAAGCTGAGCTTTTCTTATCTACGGCAGTGGGAAAGCCTCCACGTGCTTCCAGGCTACCCTGAAAAAGTCTGCTGTTGGGTCATCACACACATGAAAGAGCCTGCCCTGAAGAGAAAGCAGCGTGAGGAGTTTTTTCCCCAGTTTTACTGAGAAATAATTAACATGCGTCACTGTGTAAATTGAAGGCATACAGCACAGTGGTTTGATTTACATATATCGTGAAATGATTACCATGGTAGGTTCGGCTAACATCCATCTTCTCATACAGGCACAATAAAAAGAGAAGAAGAAAAAAATTTTCTTTTTGTGAAGAGAACTCTTAGGACTCACTCTCTTAATGACTTCCTGTATATTACACAGCAGTGTCATTGCTACAGTCATCATGTTTTCATTACATCCCTAGTACGTACTTATCTTATAGCTGGAAGTTTGAATATTTCGACCACCCTCCTCCAGTTCCCCTCCTTTTACCCCCACCTCTGGTAATCACAAGACTGTCTTTTTTCAATGAGTTTGTTTCTGTCTTTGTTCTAGATTCCACATGTAAGTGAATGGTACAGTATTTGTCTTTCTTTATAATACTTATTTTACTTAGCGAATGCCTGCAGGATCCATCCACATTGTCACAAATAGTAGAATTTCCTCATTTTTTATGGCTGAATAATATTCCATTATGTATACGCATGCATGTGTATGCATGTATATATACCACAATTTATTTATCTATTCATCCATTAATGGTTGTTTCCATGTCTTGGCTATGGAAGTACAGATATCTTTTTGGGTTTGTGTTTTAATTTCCTTTGGGTACATTCCCAAAAGTGGAATTATGGGATCATATGATAGTTCTCTTTTTAATTTGTTTGAGGATCCTCCATAATGTTTTCCACAATGGCTGTACCAGTTTACAGTCCCAACAGTGCACAAGAGTTCTCTTCTCCACATCCTTGCCAGCATTTTTTATCTCTTGTCTTTTTAATGATGACCACACTCATAGGTGTAAAGTGATATCTTTGTATGGTTTTAGTTTGCATTTCCCTGATGACTAGTGATGCTGAAAATTTTTTCATGTACCTGTTAGCTTTTTTTTATATCTTATTTGGAACAAAGTCTATTTAGGTCTTTGCCCATTTTTATTTTATATATTTTTAAGTTTATTTATTTATTTTGAGAGAGACAGAGACAGCGTGAGTAGGGAAAGGGCAGAAAGACAGAGAGAGAGAGAGAGAGAGAGAGAGAGAGAGAGAAGGAGAGAATTCCAAGCAGGCTCCACACTGTCAGCACAGAGCCCCATGTGGAGCTCCAACTCACAAATAGAACCACGAAACCATGACCTGAGCTGAAAACCAAGAGTCAGACACTTAACCAACTAAGCCACCCAGGCACCCCTCCCCGTTTTTAAAATTGGGTTATTTAGTTTATTGGCTATTGAGTTGTAGGAGTTATTTATATGTTTTGGATATTAACCTCTTATCAGATACCTGGTTTGCAAATATTTTTCCCATTCTATAGGTTGCTTTTTTTTACTTTGTTGATGGTTTCTTTTGCTGTGCAGAAACTTTTTAGTTTGATGTGGTCCCACTTGTTTTCTATCTAGTTTCTTGTGCCGTAGGTATCATATCCTAAAATCATTACCAAGGCTCATGTCGAGGACTATAATTGCTGTTTTCATCTAAGAGTTTTATGGTTTCAGGTCTTACATTTAAGTCTTTAATCCACTTTGAGTTAATTATTTTTGAGTGGTATAAGATAGGAGTCCAGTTTCATTCCTTTACATGTGAACATTCAATTTTCCCAACACCATTTATTAAAGAGATTGTCTTTTCTCATTGAGTATTCTTGACTCCCTTGTCAAATATCAGCTGGCTATATATGCATGGATTTCTTCTAGTCTCTCATTTCCATTCTATTCATCTATGTGTCTATTTTTATGCCAGTACCATACTGTTTTGATGACTTTAGTTTCATAATATAGCTTGAAATCAGGGAGTGTGATGCCTCCTGATTTGTTCTTCTTTCTTGGGATTTCTTTGGCTATCTGGGGTCTTTCTGGTTTCATGTAAATTTTAGGAGTGTTTTGTGTAGTTCTATAAAAGATGCATTAGAATTTTCATAGGGTTGAATCTATCAAGGGCTTTTGGTAGTATTGTCGTTTTAACGGTACTAATTCTCCCAATCCATGAATATGAGATACTTTCCCATTTATTTATGCTTTCTTTCTTTTATCAGTGTCTTGTAGTTTTCAGTGTAGAGACCTTTCACTTCCTTGGTTAAATTTATTCCTAAGTATTTTATGTTTTTGATGCTATTGTAAATGGGATCAATTTCTTTTCTTTTCCAGAAAATTCATTATTTGTATATAGAAACACTACTGCTTTTTGTATGTTAATTTTATATTCTGAAACTTTACTGAACTTATTGATTAAATCTAATATTTTTTGGTTGAATCTTTAGGCTTCCTTGCATGTAAATTTATGTACTCTGCAAAGACAAACAATTTTACTTCTTACTTTCCAATACTGATACCTTTTATTTCATTTTCTTGCCTGATTGCCCTAGCTAGGACTTCAAGTACGATGTGGAATAGGAGTGATAAGCATGGGCACCCTTGTCTTGTTTCTGCTTTTAGAGGAAAAACTTTCAACCTTTCACCACTGAGTATGATAGTAGCTATCAGCTCATCATATGTGTCCTTCATTATGTTCAGATATGTTTTTTTCTCTGCCTATTTGTTAAGAGTTTTGTTCTGAATAGATGCTGAATTTTGTCAAATGCTTTTTCTCATCTATTGAGATGATCGTATGATTCTTTTTTTAAATTTTTTAATGTTTTATTTATTTACTTATTTATTTATTGAGAGAGAGAGAGAGAAAGAGCGCTAGTGGGGGAGGTAGACAGGGAGATAGAGGATCTGAATCAGACTCTGCACTGTAAGCTCACAGCCTGATGTTGGGCTTGAACTCACAAACCATGAGATCATGACCTGAGCTGAAGTTGGACACTCAACTGACCGAGCCACCCAGCACCCTTCTTTTCTTTTGTTCTTCTAATGTGATGTATCACCCTGATTGATTTACATATATTGAACCATGCTTGCATCCCAGAGATAAATCCCACTTGATCATGGTGAATGATCCTTTTAATATGCTACTAAATTCAGTTTTCTAGTATTTTGTTAAGAATGTTTGCACCTAGGGGCACCTGGGTGGCTCAGTCGGTTAAGCATCCAACTTTGGCTCAGGTCATGATCTCACAGTTCATGAATTTGAGCCCCAAGTCAGGCTCTCTGCTGACGCTTCAGAGCCTGCTTCAAATTCTATGACTCGCTCTCTCTTCGTCCCTTCCCTGCTCGCGTACTCTTTCTCTCTCAAAAACAAACAAACATTTTTAAAAGTTTTTTAAAAAAGACTGTTTGCACCTATATTCATTAGGGATATTGGCCTACGGTTATCTTTTCTAGTAGTGTTATTCCTGATTTTGGTATCAGTATAATCAGTATTATAAAATGAGTTTGAAAGTGTTGCCTTTAGTGAAAGGGAATATTGACACATAAGCTTTAGGAAGAAATAGCAATATTTTATCTGTCACAGCTTTTTTTTTTTTTTTTCTAAATCTCTAGGTCAATTTGCAGATCAATCTGTACATATCGGGACAACTAAGTGAAGTACAAGTGTAAGACCATACTCTAAACATATAAGAAATGCAAGGATCCATCTGAATGATTCCAATAATAAAGGCAAAAATCAACATTTCCTTTGAAATATTTAGGTAACTGTCACTCTTCTCCACTTGCATTGAAAATGTACACCTAAGTCTAGAAAAGGAAAAGAAAGCTGAGTGACAAGACAGTGAGTTCCTCTAAGGGGGCCAGTTCCAATATGTATGGAATCCTTTTACAATGTACCTTCTTTTTAAAAAACTCCAATATTGGGGCGCCTGGGTGGCTCAGTCGGTTAAGCGGCCGACTTCGGCTCAGGTCGTGATCTCACAGTCTGTGAGTTTGAGCCCCGCGTCGGGCTCTGTGCTGACGGCTCAGAGCCTGGAGCCTGCTTCAGATTCTGTATCTCCCTCTCTCTCTGCCCTCCCCTTGCTCACTCTCTGTCTCTATGTCTCTCAAAAATAAAAAAAAACAAAAACAAAAACAAAAAAACTCCAATATTGTCAAATATGGCAGTCAGTACATATGGCTAGTGACAGTAATCATTGTGTCTGCTTTCCAAACACTATGTAATTATCAGAATTTGTGTTTACATTGATTTAACTTACTAAACTTTTGCAACAATCCTATAAGGTAGGTACTATTTTTAATCTTCATTTTTTAAATGAGAAATTGCAGCTTAGAGAAGACAAGACACTTATCCTGGTTAATGGTATCGTTGGGATTGGAACCCAGGCAGACTTCAGAACTGCTGGTAAGGTTATTGAAAGCATAACCTTTCAAACATATGCTATCAGTATTCTGAATCACTTACATTAAAATATTCTGTACAAACCAAAATTGTAAAATGTGCCCATTTTAAATGTACAATACATAAAATGTACGATAAAATAACTACCCCTACTAAAAAATGGAATTTCTGTTTTTTTAGCTTTAGGTTAACTGCTTGTTGCTCTATTTTCTCCATTATCAAGGAAATAGAGTAAAGGAAATATTCATTGTGCTGTGGGTCTTTGACTGAATCCACTCACCCTTCTTCCTTACTGAAAACCAGACTAAACATTTCTGAATGTCTACATTTTAAAATTTCTAACAGTAATGAATAAACTGTACCTGGAGTACTCTAACAAGTTCCCCACATTGTCAGCAGGCCTCACATTCTACTGATTTGATTATACCCGTGCACTGATAGTCTGACCCTTTCTGGGTCCATCCATCCTTGGATCTTTCTGACCATGTAAAGTACTGACTATTTTGAAAATCACTGTTGGAAGACCATCAAGAAGGCGATGAACTTTCAAGACATAATATCTTAAAGAAACCTATAAATGAAATAGGTCAAGGATGAGGCACATAAGTGGCTGGGAAAAAAAAATCTACACTTAGTTTATACAACTTTAGCTCCCTGTCTGTTCAGATTCCTTATAAGGAGCAGTAACTTTTCAAGCAAGCAGGCCTGGACATATTTCTTAGCCTTATAATTCTCACAGTTCTAGACATTCCAAGGTAGAGGGTCATTCAAACAGAGTTGTAATTTCTTGTGTATATTTATTTCCAAAGTATCTTATGCATAGTTTCCCAGTGAAATCATAGATGGGGGCTAGGGGAATGCTTGCTGGGTTATTTTTCAGGCATGTCTAGAAGAAGCAGTCAAAAAGAACTGCTCTTGGCCTTCTTAAGCAAAAGGGCCAGACTTGAGCTGGAATATTACAGCAAGAGCTTTCCCCGCTGTACAGTTCACTTGAACTGCAGCTTTTGACTTGAAGATGATGTAAGAAGAAAAGAGGGAGGAAAGACGTTCATGATATTTAAAGAATAAACTTCCCTGTGGTCACTTAGGAGAATGACATGCATAACACACATGCCAGACTGGCAGGGCAGTTATAACAGAGTCCAACAAGAATATTCTGAGAGACCAACCATCAACATTCAAGTGTCTCCTCCACATCCCAACCACTCACCAGCAGAGCACCCGTGAGTGTATTACTTACCACTGTAGTTCTTTGATTGCCTCATCAGGTAAAGAGATTAGACAGACCAAGATGGCAGCATGTTCTTCTTAGATCAAGTCACCACTGAAAATTAGAAGTTAAGTTTTTAGTAGTTGTTTCACTGTACTTAAAAATAACCAAATGGTGTACTTTTTATATCTCTAGGTGAAATTTAAAAGGCAGGACACCTAATAAAATGAGGAAGTTTTGAAAATCTGCACAGATTCAGGAATGATCATTATTAACTCCCAGACAGTAAGAATAGTTTAGTAACAAGACTAAATTATTTAGGGGAAAAGTGGTTTACTCTCTATTCATTCAATAAATATTTATTGTTATCCATTCATTTAGCCCTTACTGAGCAGACATCTCTTTTTTATAAATGTTTATTATTTTTGAGAGAGAGAGAGAGTGAGGGAGGAAGTAGAGAGGGGTACAGAAGGGGAGAGAGAGAATCCCAAGCAGGCTCTGCACTGCCAGCACGAAGCCTGACTTGGGGCTCAATCTCTCAAACCATGAGATCATTACCTGAGCCAAAATCAGGAGTTGGAGGCTTAAGTGACTGAGCCACCCAAGTGCCTTGAGCAAACATTCATGTAGACACTTGGATATATTAGTGAACAAGATATTGATCCATACCCTCTTGGAGCTTACATCTTCATGGTGAGAGAAACCTCAGTAAGCAATAAAAAAAATAAATTAGAAAATTTTCCTATAGGTGAAAGCATGTTAAGTGCTAAGGAAGACAGAGAAAATTGAATAGACTGAGGGGATCAGGAATTTGGGAGTTGGGGACAGCATAGTTTGCCCTCTTAAATACGGTGGCCAGAGTAAACCTCATTGAGAAGGTGACAGACACTTACATGAAGACTTCTAGGTGAGGGACTGAGTTATGTAGATATATAAGGAAGAGTCTAGAGTTCAAGGGACAGCAGTACCTGTAAAGACTGTGGCTCTTTGCCCCAAGAGGCACTAGAAGCTATTGCAGGGATTTGCCCAGAAGAGAGCTGTGACCGACTATGTTTCTAAATTCAAAAACTGTATTCCATAAAAGTTTCCTCAGACAATTAAGGTATGTATGTATGTAATTACTGTCTCTAATTTACTTTTTTTAAATGTTTGTTTATTTATTTTTGAGAGAGAGAGAGAAAGAGAACACAAGCAGGAGAGGGGCAGAGAGATAAGGAGACACAGAATCTGAAGCAGGCTCCAGACTCAGCTGTCACACAGAGCCTGTCACAGGGCTCGAACTCATGAATCGTTGGATCATGACCTGAGCCAAAGTCGAACACTTAACCAACTGAGCCACCTAGGTGCCCCCAGTCTCTAATTTCTTAATAATGCTACCAACACCATCAGACACCAAGTGTTAGTTCTCTAGTTGGAAGACTATAACAGGGTTGCTCTGTCTAAATTTATTTACTCCTTAATTCTAAAGCCTAATCAGGCATTTGCAGAATTAGATTCTACTGGCATTTATTAAACTGTCTACGTCAGTGCCAGAAAATGTGCCCATCATAATTGGGAATAAAGGATACCAAGGGGAGAAGGGTATAAAACACACTTTATCTCTTAATCTCCTTCAAGTTCAGGCTTCTCATTTGCAAAACAAAAGATTAGCTTCTATTTCTGAAAGTTTAGTGAGGATTAAAAGTCAAACACCTGGACTGGTGTGGGGCACACATGTTGTACATTTTGTAGTTAGTAACTTAACAAACACTGCGCATCTCTTACTCAAATCAATGAAAGATGTTATTATTTTAAAATTAAAGTAAGATGAAGTCAAAGGGGTAGCAAGTTTGCTATCGGAGAATTTAAGTGCTGTCCATGTACCATCAGCAAAACAGGATTTTAGAAGATATTCAGAAAGTTTAAAATGGGCTTAGAATACTTGGAACCTTTATTCCAAATAAATTTAATTTCTATGCAGTCAGAAATTAAAGTCAGCCAAAGTACACCAAGAGTGCAGGATTTTGTATGAAATTCCCAACAAGAAATTGTAGTATAGCTCAAATGTATAAGTACTATATACAATACTCACTAAACCCTGCATGTGGCAAATAAAGACAAAATAGACAATGACTTAAAAGAACACCGTGGTCTTCAATCACATTTTTGAGAAATTATTGTTTTTTAATTTTTTTTAATTTTTAAAAATTTTTATTTATTTTTGAGAGAGAGACAGAACTTGAGCAAGGGAGAGGCAGAGAGAGAAGGAAACACAGAATCTGAAGCAGGCTCCAGGCTCTGAGCTCTCAGCACAGAGCCTAATGCGGGGCTCAAACCCACAAACCTCAAGATCATGACCTGAGCCAAAGTCGGATGTTTAACCAACTGAGCCACCCAGGCGCCCCTGAAACTATTCTTAATTACATTAGACAGAGACTACAGAGAACATAACCTGGTGTTGGAATGCTTAAATCTATCCACTTACTCCTGCTGTTGACTTTGATCAAACTTCTTAACCTACTGGGATTTGAGATGGAGAACAATCTACCACACATGGAATACAGAGATATTTGGGTGCAAAGGACCCCCAAAGTTGTTGCCACCATCTGCAAGTAAGTTCAGGATTGAGGTTGCTGAGAGAGACTCTAGATCATGTGCCCTGGATCCCCAAAGTTGGGCTGATGACCAGTCAGAGACTTACCCTTGAAAGATAGGACCAAGCAATATACTATGCACTTAGCCAAAATACAGTCCACTTTCTGCTGTTCTACCCACCACCCCACCTTCTGACCCCATACCCTTATGTTACAAGGGCTGCAGGATCCAAGGTAAAACTATGGGTTAGAAGGATCCATAGAAGCCTACTGTACCTGACTGCAAGGATCCAATGGGCCTGGAGGCAACATAGCTATGATACCCAATTAGCTGGGAGTTCATTTAGCAACACAATTCCCTTTATTTGATGTACTTTCAGCATTGCTTATGGGCTATATCCTACTTAGGAGTATGAACTCTCCAATTATTTGCCTTGCATTATGAATCATTTATCTAGTCAATCTAATATTCTTCCCTTATGCATCTTAATACCTCAATTAACTATTATGAGTCATTTGTTATTTGTATACCAGAAAACTGCTTTCCAAGTTATTACTTATTGGTCATAATCAATTAGGGAAGTTTTTAGAGTATGGTTGTCTTATATAAATACACTGGTAAAGTTCAGCTCCTGTGATTTCTGACAATTAAATTGTTCTGTCACTTGGGGACTCTCATTAATCTCAACTTGTCATCCTTGTTTATGCAGGTTATAATGGGCTATGTGTGTAAGTGAAACGAGATGCTAAAAGGCTTTGGCTTTTTAACTCTTTGATGAAAGTAAAATTGAAATACTTTCTTAAAGTTGTGACTTTGATTTGTACAGTCTGAAGGAGCTGTATTCTAGACAGTGGCCAATCAATTTCACCATAACCCACAGTGATTTTTATGTAGATTTGTGACTAAGTGTCTAGAAAAAGATGAACTGGCTCTTAGCCACAGATTCTTGATATTTGTATATCTGGAAAAGGAAATCACAGGGAAAAAAAATCAAATTGTGTCACTCTTCACCTTCACTGGTCAACTTCTAAAAGCTCTGTATAGACCTATTATATATGTGAGTAAAAAGGAAGAATCATCATAGTGGTCAGAAAGGTCCTGGGGAAAAATTTAGATGTCAAGTGCCATCGATGATGGTTTGATCCATGGCAGGGATTTAAATGTAAGGAGTTGTGGTTACGACTACTACAGGATTAGTATTAAGATGTAATTTATTGAGCATCATTATTTAGGATGTGAAATATGCAAACAGTGCATTAATTAAATGCAGGTGTCCCTACCTTCAGCAAAGCCTCTGATGATAATTAAATTATACAAAGTGACCCAAGTCAACAGATTAGAAATCTGAACAGAAATCTAAGAGCTTTAATAAAGTCATAAATCACTATAAAGGAAATGGTAGGTATTATTACATTGAGAGTGAGTCTGAAAAAAAATGTGTAATAATAGAGCTGATGAAAAATGAATCTGAAATAGAACTGTAAGGAACACAGGGAGCACATCAGAAGCACAGGGAGCTTCTGATGAAGCTACTAATCAGAAACTGGTCTGAGAAATAAAAATTAAAATAAAATTAAAATAAAAAATAAAAAAAGTCCAGATTCACCACTTTTGACTTCCCAAGAAAATTTAATGGTCTCGTATTTGTTGAGCCTCATCACTCTGTGATGTTAAGCATGGTGGAGGGGAGCCAAGTTCATTCTTTGAAAAAAAGCTTTAGTAACTCTGAGTCTCCAATCTAGTGTAATACCTTAGAACCCACTCCTGAAGAATGAAAAGATCACTGTCGTGCAAGAACTTTACTTCCAGAATTGGAATACAATCACTACTTAGCATCAGACATCCTTTATTATGATTCTGTGATTCTGTTTTTACTATTCTGTTCTCTCCTATACACAATGCCACCGGTGTCTTTCCTGTATAAATACAGCTGTCCTTGATGGAACACTTCTTATGTGCCAAGCACTGTACTACATTCTTAATTATCTGCACAAAAGCCCGAGAAAGTAGATATACTTATTATACCCTTTTTATAGACAGATATAAAGTTTCAGTAACTTGCTCAAGGTTAAGTCTGAGGATGTAAACTCAGTCTGCCTGCCTCTGACCCCAGTCCTTGAGAGCAAGGACTGCATCTTGTTTATTTTAAATTCCCTCACAATGCATAACACAAAGTAGTTACTGATAATATCAGAGGAAGACAGTGAAAGAAGGGAGACAGGTTACAAAGAAGGAGTTCCTGAACTTAATAATTTACTGTCCCAATCTAGCATAGGAGGCCGTATGATAAAGAAATGCTATGGAATGCCAGGTAAGAGGCATGGTGGTTATCCAACTCTACTGCTGGTGTGTTGTTGCACAAATAGTTTATTTCAGTGTCCATTCCTTGTCTGTAAAACAAGCAGTTGGCCCAAGTGACCATTCTGCTCCCTTGGAGCCCTCACATTCTCTGATTTTATATTCATTTCAAAGGGGTTTCTTTCCAGCCCCACCAGTCTCCATGATAAACCTGTCTCGTATTAAAACCTCATCCATGTACCAACCACTTTGTATACATTATCTTCTGTGATCCTCATAACAACTCTGAGGATAGTATTATCATTCTCATTCAGCAGAGAAAGTAAAGCTTAGCAGGTTTACAAGCTCAAGGTCATGCGGTCAGTGAGTGGAAGTAAGGTAACCCTGATCTCATACATTTAGAAATTTACAAGTCTACCAGAACTTGAGAACTGTTGAAACTCTTACCTAAATGGCTTCTTAGAAAGTGCAGAATAGTATCCTGTGACCCTGAAAAGTTTCCAATGTGATTTCCTCAATCAACAGGGATCTGGGACTTGAGAAGATGAAACAATCTTTGAGATGTGATTTTTGGAATTGCCACATTCACAGCCATGACTGCATCTCTAACCCTGGGCAAACATCTCACAAAAACATCAGATCACTGCAAACCTGTCAACACTTGGCCGTCTCCACCATCTCTCCCAAGGCCAGGCCCCACGAGCACTTTCTGTCTGTACTACTCGGTTGTCACTTAATCACACACTCCCCATCGAGCCTGTTGCTTCATGTGCCTCACTCTTGCCTTGCCAACACAAATACTAGTTCCTTTAGGACAGAAACTGAGCTTTATATTTCTTTCCAGCCTCACAGTATCTACAGCAGAGTTGAACCCATTAAGTGAGCCTCCCTTTCATTCAACTTATTCATCACATTTTCAGCAGGGTATCAATCAATGTGCTCATTCTCTGCCCCAGTTCTTGTGTCCTAAAAGCACTAGCTACATTCAACTGTTACTCAACTGCAAACCACCCTGAAGTGTCTTCATAACCACACTGTGCTGCTGAGCCTGGCGTTTGACTGCCAAAAGTAACCTGGTGCCAAGGTGAAGAATGTGAGCAGAGATGCCTTCTGCCTTCCAGGGAGGGGTTTGGTTCTTGTAGAGTGCTTCAGGCGATCGTTCTCTAGCAATTCAAGGATGGTAAGTTTAAAATCAGGCCCAAGAGAGAGGGAGAATAATAGAATCTCCAAGATCCCAGGAAATTCTGCCAGCCCCTTCTCTTCCAGTTTTGCCTGCCTGTCCTGCTCCTATCAAAACTGAGACCATTGACTTGAGATTCCTTCTACTCAGCAATATGGATGATAGGGACACCTGGCCCAGAAAACTCATGACGGCAGAACCCAAATTTTTCAAAATCTATCATCCTGAAAGCATCTGAGTATAGAGCAAATGGGGCTTGGGTAAAAGGTCTTGATATCCATTTGAGGACCACGGACTTTGCAAATCAAGAGAGCAAAGGCTTAATCACTGGCCCTCAAACGCACCCATCTTTGCAGGAGCTATCATATGGGGTGATATGCTTCGCTCCTTCCAAGAACCTGCCACAATGTGACATTACACAGTTGCCACTCTGGGCAAAGTTGTTTGATTTCAATAACAAAAGACAAAGATAGTTTAAAGATACACCCTAGAGTATTAGAAATACTTTCTCCCACACATCTGGAAAGCTGACATGCAAAATATTAAAGTCTATAATGGAAACTGTAAGATAATTTGCATTTTAATTCACCAAAGAAATAGATGTAAACTGAAAACAGGGAAATAATAGAAGAACGAAGAACGCTCAGTAAAAATAGCTACTACGTGCTAATATATACTGTGAGCCAAGCTCTCGATAATTTTTTTTTCATTTAATTGTCACAAAAACGCTGGGAAGTAGGATCTATTCCCATTTTGGACCTGAGACTTAAAGTTTCAAACACCTCTAATAATAACATAGTTATTAAATGCTAGCACAGGTATTCAAATCCAGATCCAACCAACTCCAAGGTCAGGCTGTTAATCACCAAAATTTAGTTTATTTGTCTATCCTGTGAGATGACTGGGCATTCAGGCCTGATCTTAGAGTTTGGTGCGTATGATTAATGAAATTGGAAGGACAAGGGACAATTGCCAACTTCCCTAGTTTCTTTCCTTCCATATGGCCCTGCTGAGCAGGTGCAGTGGGTCCCCTTAGGTTTGCTAGTTAAGGGACAGTACATCAAATAGGCTAGAGTCAAAGGGGAGGGTAGAAGTGCTGACTTTAAACATGTTCTTTGAAAGTGCTGTTATTTGAAAAAGCTGTACAGTGTCAGAGCTGAGCGGGGATCCAGCTGTGAATAGCACTCTAAAGAGTGTTGATAGAATCTGGGCTGTCCAGCTGTGAAGGGCCCGGAAGTGCTTGAAGAGGTGACAAGCACCCGAGCCCTCCCCCAGCCCTCCCCAACAGCTGTGGCCATTAACAACAGAAGCTACAGAGACTCACTGCAGCCAAAAGCCACAACACTACACTCTCAGCCTTACGCCTTGTCACCTTGTCGGGAGCCTTAAGCCACCTCCACCAATCACAATAGACAAAAAAATAAAATAACAGCTGCCCCAAGGTACAACAATGGCTCTGACATTGGACCACAATAATGGCCTAACTCCGTGAGGAGTATCAGAGAGGTCGAACCAGTGAAATCCTTCCTTGGGCTCTTGCCAGCTCCCCTACTTTAGTCAACGGGTGAAAGTGAGAATGGGGTATGGTTGGCTTGTCATCCAGGGGTTATGTAGAAAATGACAACAATGTGATATAGAGGAATCAACAGGGGCTTTGGAGTCAGAGAGACCTGGGTTCAAATCCTGATGCTTCTCTGCACTAGTTATGCAATCTTGATGAATTAAATAAGCCCCTCAAGCCTCTCTTTTCTCACCTTTAAAGAGAGTAATAGTGATTTCCTTTTAGAGGTGAAGCAAATACTAATTGATATAAAACATAAATCTCTACATATGGTGGCTTTCCCAAAATATTCATTTTCTTCCCCCCCCCCATACATTCACAGAAGGGTAAAAATAGCAATTTTCTGCTGAGAAATCTCATGGGATGCAAAGCCTAGAAATGCCAGGTGAAAAAGTAAGGCATCTATGGAGACCTTGAAGTGCAACACAGATTGCCAGTGGAAATGTTACTGGAGGAAATGAGTGGGTTACATAAAAAAAAAATGTGTTAAAGTGCTCAGAAATCCCCTTTCCGGTTTTGATTATTTCGGATTCCTAGAATGGTTTAGGCATCTATGGGCAATATCATGAAGACAGTGAGTACTTCCAACACCAGCAACCTTTGAATAAGTATTTTGCCCCAAATGGAAAACTACAGTCAACACTATCAAAGAAGTTTGCAGGCAAACAAAAATGTTTAGAAACTGTGACCTCATCTTTACCTATGAAGGTTCCACCATCTTTCAGGTCCATGTTCTGTTACCGTGTACTCTATCAATATCTCTATCCCAGAAAACCCAACGTAAACTGGTTTAAGCTAAAAAAAATAAAGGTTTCAGGTAGCTCAGAAATGTAGGGTTCAGGCAGCTCAGGAGTCCAGTTCAACTTCAGTTCCAGATTGATATAGACCTCAAATGAAGTCGGCAGGATCCCACTCTCTGCTGGGCTTCTCTGTGCCCACTACATTTGAGGATCTCCATAGTGGCCCACAGCACCTGCAGGCTCCCTTTGTCAAAAAATTCAGTCCAACAAGAGATAAATTGCTTCTGGGATGGCACATATGCACATGTGTGTATATGCATGCACGCACACACGCACACACACACACACACACACACACACACACACACAAACATTTGATGCCCAGATTGGGGTTTCATGTGTGTTGGCAAATCCAACTTCAGCCAGGTGAGTGGACTTTGAGCATTAGCCTGGCATGCGAACCCCTGGGGATAAAGTCAGTCGGAACGTTGGCTAAGAATAAAGAGGCGTGGTAATCCCAAAGCAAATTGGGTTACGGTTGTTACACAAAAGCAATGTAGATACTCCATAGAAAAATCAACCAACATCTACTATTACACACTCCAGCCCCATGGGACCATGGCCTTTATGTCCTTTACACCTTTACTAACTTCTTTTGGGCCACTCACATAGTACTTATCATATGCAACTTTGTACCTTAGGTTAATGATCAGTGCCTTGAGGGCAGAGGCTATTTTAAGTGTGTCTCCATCAACATCGTCTTTCACAGGGCTTTGCCCATAGTGAATAAATTAAGGGAATTTAATAGAAATTAATGAATTTAACATACATAAACATTGAAAGTGAATAATTGAAGTCAGAAGTTGAAATAGTTGACCTGTAGAAGAGATTAAGAGAAAACAATGTTAGAATTATACAGTATCTGGGGGAGTGAAAGAAAAGGAAATCAGAGGCCTTTTATTCAAAAATTGCTGTCAGAAATCCCCAGCTTCCTTAAGGAATTTATTAAAGAGATTGAGAGGGCATATTGCTTGAAAACACCAAATACTCTCTGTGGAAAAGTAAACTTAACTTTTCAAGTCAAACCATCAAGATAAATAATTAAAGGAAAATATTCCAAAAGGTAAAGGAGACAGGTGAATTAATCGGAATGGAGAGGATAGATAGGGGACAAAGTCTCTGGAAAAAAAAATTTCAAATACAAAAGAGAATTTTCTTATCAAAATTACACAAGAAGTCTGTTTGTAGGATTAGATCTGGTCACCATCAAATCCTGTCTGGAAAGTCTTCATGGCTGAGACAGAAAAGTTGATTAAGTCTCTCACACACAACCACACTGTTTTTAAATTAACCTCTGGGCTACCGGGTCATGGAGTATATAGATGGCTTCTACTTTGTTAACAATCACCAATTTTAACTGGTCGGGATTTCACAGAACACAAACAGGTATAAGAAGCTCGTTACAGCTTCATTGCTGAGAAAGGGATTTCAACTGAGAATCTCCTTTTAGGAAAAGAAGTTAAATGTGTCTTGGGTAAGAAGTTTTGGCAAAATAGAACAAGAGACAGCATTAAAATTTAGCTGATTTTGCAAAGTTTTATTGGCATACAGCCATGTCCATTTGCTTAGTATTATCTAATGGCTGTTTTCTGTTCTTGTAAGAGCAGAGGTGAGAAGTTCATGTGGATCATATGGTCCAAAAAGCTTAAAATAGTTCTCATCTAGACATTTACAGAAAGAGTCTATTGACCTCTGCCATAGAAACAGGAGCATCCCGGGCCATATAAGCCAAGGGTGGCTTTTCTACCTGTTTTCAAAGAATCAGGCATAAATGCCAAGATGGCAGCAAGACAGTTTCTCAGCATTAGTAATGACTCACACACCATGAGTAGGGGAAGCGAAGGAGATGGAAAGAAAGCTGCATTTCTGGTTGATGGGTAGATGGTTGCACTGAGAAACCAACGGGGGGCAAGATGTGTGAGGGGGCAGGCCTCCATAGAGAGAAAGGGAGAGAGCAACAGAGAGGCAATTAGCAGAAAAGCATCCGGTGCCTTTGTCTGCCTCAAAGTGTGTCTCTTGCCTGCTACTGCTGCACATTTGAATGTTTTATTTCTTCGACCCTCCGAGCATTACCAAACAGTTATTATCAGAGCTTCTAACAAACAATTATTCCAGCTCCTAATTTATATTTCAATCATTTTAACTACTGATCTTATGATCACATCCAGGCTCTGATCACATTAGTGTCTATTAACTATGCAGCAACCAATAAAATCTGCATGAGAGACTTATTCCATATATACTCCCTTAGCACAATTTATTAAAATAATGTAGACTATTAACGTTTAAACTAAATGTAATATATATATTTAATATAAAAATTCTCATTACTGTGATTAATAAAATTTTTAGTGTAAGCTGATATTTAGTTAGAGAAAATGAACAAGTTAAGCCAACTGAACTATTTCAGTTACATTAATTTAATTAAATATGACTTTTACATTATGTAGGATTAGGTGCAGACCACTGATAATTCTAACATATTTAAATAATCGAAAAGAAGAATTCCCCTATCAAAGTTACAATCGAATTACCAAAGGTTGTTTTAGATAAAGCATGTTAACTTCTCACTAAACCCCCTCAACTTTTCCTGATATGCTCTCAGGAATTACAGAAGTTGAAAAGTAATGCAGTAATACTACACTCTCTTCGTCCTTAAAAAGTCTCATTGTTCGGGTTTTTCCTTTGGAACTGCACCAGGGCCGTGTGTGTGTGTGTGTGTGTGTGTGTAGGGGAAAGCGAGACAAAAGCAGACACAGAAACAGAAACAGATCTCGTGCTGGTTCTTTGAATGGTCTCCATTTATATAGAAACATTTCCCAAAATGATTTCTGGAGGTATGTGCTGGTCAGACTCCACTTTCCGGCTTGTGAGCTGTTCCATGTGGAACTACCCTGACCTGGGCTAATATAACTGCCCTGAAAGTTAGAAAGTTAGGCTTTCTAACTTTGCAAACTAACGAATGACTACTTCAGTCCAGTTTTTCCATTAGTAAAATGGGAACAAGAGGGGGTGAAGGATTAAGTGAGATGGGCAGAAAAAATCCAGCTTCGAATTGCTTCTCCTCAGAGCTGAATGTCTTTCTGCTGCCTCTTAAAATGTTATGTTTGATTATCTCAAGCATAATTTCATGACCATCGTGGCTGAATTATCTTCTGGATTCCAGAAATCTTTCCTAGATTGCCATGGCCATGAATCCATATTGTTGCTCTTTTATGCATCTTTATCTCCGTCTTTTTCTGCCCTGTCTTCTGTGTTGGTGACATTTCACTGACACCCATGTTGTCTGTCCCCTGATCATTCAGGGCTAAAAGGTAGCAGAGGAGAATAGGTGGAACGCTAACACAGGGCTCCAGAAGATTCGTGTTTGAGTCCCAGTGTACTTGCTACATGGCCGTGGGTAAGCACTCAGTCTTTTGAAGTCTCAATTTCCAACCCTGCTAAATGGATGTGACCAATAATAATACCTACTTACAAAGTCATTGTGAATACTGAATTATTACTGCGGGTGAAGTGCTTCGAATAGTGCCTGGCCCGTATTATGAGTCCAACAATAATATCATCAATAATACCGGGGACAGTGATTTTTTTAAACAAAATCATTGCTCTTCTGGAGGCTGGGTCATGCACTGGTACTAAGTTCAGAATTTGAGGAGACACAGAAACATTTCTGTATCTATCAGATTATTAGGAACTGTGAAGATCCAGTTCTCTAGAAGGAAGAGGGCTTTTGTTCTACATTATCCATCCTAAAGAATATGACGCCCCTTCCTTTGCCTCCAGAGGTTTATTTTATTGCTTGATAATGACAGAAGCATCCAGCATAGCTAGATATACGGTCACTTTTAGAGTGCAAAATAAAAGCAAAAGAAGAAAACCTGTCCCTAAAATCTTCCACAATCATAAATGCACCAAGAACCCTGATGGGTGATGGTTTGGTTTCACACCCAAAGTTTCATACTTCTGCCTCTGCTGCTAAGGGACAAGGACGATGTGAAAACAAAATGCTGACTTTCAGGCTTAAGATCAGCACTCATTATTGTAATTCTAAAACCAGGAGGAGAACCAGAACCCAGTCTGAATTATCACCCAATCTTCTTAATAAATGTGGACAGGGAAATCTCAGGAAAGGTGCTGGCTAATAGGCTGGAACAGATATTCCCACACCAAATCCATCCCAATCAGGTAGATTTATTTGGAAAGGACAGTCAGGCAATAATGGGAAGCAATTATTAAATGCAGCGCAGTGAACTTCTGGAGACAGGGAAGAGCCCATGGCTGTCATTTCCCATCCTTCTCTGAAAGGCCTTTGATCACCTAGCCACTCTGTCCCTCCCCTCCATTCAGCAATAATTTGGACTGAAGGCGGCATTGTTCACGTGGAGCTCTTAGGACTAACGAGTCCTCCCCTCCTCTTATGTAACAAACTAGTTAATAGGACTTATGTCATCACCTTTGTCAATCCTCCTGCCCCATTACCCTTATTCTATTTCAAAGTTATGTTAGAAAAAGTTCTTCTGTCGATAAGCCCACCAATTCTAGGATTCCATCTTTTTTTTTGGCAATTCCAATATAAGTTTTTAGGGGTTTTTGACATGGATTATGTTGTCAGACTTCCTGATTTGAATTCTGGACACAACTCATATTAGCTGGGCAATATAACAGACTTTCTGTCCTCAGAGTCCCCATCTGTTAAGTGGGATAATGTAATACAAGCTTCGGTGGGGTGTTGTACTAATTCAGTGAGTTGATAAGAGTTAAGGGCAAGTTAGTTAAGCTAACGCCTTTCGCATCATAAGTGCTCAGTAAATTTTAGCAATCACTGTCATCACCATCACCAATAACATAATTATCATTGTTCTGGGAGTTATCCTTTGCATCTGAGACCCCATAGTTCCTGAACTATCTAATCAGATAGTGTTTAAAATCTTCTTAGGAAGACCTACAACATGGGATGGTGGCTGAAGCATTAGATTGGGTTTAAGATACCCAGCCCTTTGTAAACTGTACACAAGTTATTACAAGTAAGATAACTCAGAGACTCTTTTTCTAGCTATACAACAAGGACAATTGAATCATATTTCAAGGTCTGACTTCTCTTCCAGTCTTCTCTGCACTCAAAGCCTTCACTTACTGACTAGGGTGGAAAATATGGCTATGCATGTGACCTAGTGTCAGCATGGTCCACCTTGACCTCATAATGACTGTGTCTTATGTAGTGCAATAGTCAAGACATAACCACTGAGCTAATCAGACCAACACAACAAGAAGCAAGACTTTTGATTTCACTCCCTCACTCAGACTTTGTCTTCCAGTCCTCCATGGTCACAGGACTAGCCAGCTTCCCCAAGATGCCACATAGGACACCTGAGTTACTTTCCAAGAAAAATGTTACATCAATCAGAAATAAAGAACTCCATTTCAACAATAGATACAAAGAAAAAGAAGAAAAAGGAAATTGTCTCAATAAAAATCAGACCATTCTTTTTTTAAAAATATTTATTTACTTTTGAAAGAGAGAGAGACAGACAGACAGAGCACAAGTGGGGGAGAGGCAGAGAGTGAGGGAGACACAGAATCCAAAGCAGGCTCCAGGTACTGAGCTGTCAGCACAAAGCCGGATGTGGGGCTTAAACTCACAAACCATGAGATCATGACCTGAGCCGAAGTGGGAGACTTAACCAACTGAACCACGCAGACACCCTAAAAGTCAGACCATTCTTAAAACCAAATCTATATTATGAATGTGCCATAATTTTCAAAGGTTGGTGGACCTTGTTGCCTGCATCTAGTTATTCCATCTACCAGGCTAAAGGTCATGAGGAATTTGAACTACAATGAACAAAATGCATCAAGACCTAAAAGATACCACCAAAGACCTCCTTGAGAAACACCATCTTCATGGAACTAGCATTGCCCAGAATGAGTCTTATCAAATTTAAGCAAGCTTATGAAAATAACTCAATCTCAGTAGCTTAGCTCCAGGGGACTTCCTCCCAAAATCCATACAGACCCAAATACCATAATATGAATAGAACCTGCTTTTCAGTAGATAATACATGGTTTTGTTTCATTAGTGAAAGAGTTCTGCATTGTCTGAAACAATAAAGGGAGAAATTAACTTAGTCTGAGTTGCTGTTTGAGCTAGAATTTTGCAAAGCTGTGTCTCTTAATTCTACCCTGAGTTTAAAATACGGCACACCTGGACACTCTGGTTCTCTCCAGGGAATGTACTAACTCTGGGTTGTTTTATGCATTTGAAGTCCACCATATGGAACAACTGTGTCATTAAAACGGGCATTAAAAAGATTTGTTCACTCAGCTAGATTTAGACAGATAATAATACCTGGCACTTATATAGTGTCTTTCACCTGTCCATCTCAAAGTAAGCAATTTATAAACACATACTGTTACAAACTCTTCATAAACCAGAGCTATAGGTATTTCCCTGTGTGTAAAACAGTTCCAACATGCCATGTAATCAGTCCACACCAAAACAAGAGATGGTACAAAATTTTTTAAAAATTGTGTTAACTAGAAAGAATTTTAAAAGCACTCCAAGAATGTTAAATAAAAATTATCTCAAGGAATAACTACAGACAGAGAAAGAGAGGCTCTTCGTATATGACAAGTAATTTGTTTTCTATTATCTAGCCTTGGATCCACAAGATTTGCATAATAATAATAATGGTATAAATACTATTACCTAAATTAACTGTGAATGAAATTGGCCAACAGCTCATAACCACTTCCACTTTAGTAATTCAGTGTTCTGACCATAAGAATTGATAGGATTCTTATGCAATTTCAATTAGGTTTTCCATAATTGTCATCCTATTTGCATGTCTAAATCTTTAGATCTTTTCCTCAATAGGCCAAAACTCAGAGGTGTGGAGGGTTGCTCATTGTGACTTGCAAACCACTGATATTCCTCATAGCTTTATATATGTGTATAACTTACTTATATGTATATTTTTCCCTCCAGCCCCAGTCTCTCTGATCATACAATGCCCACTTTCCCTTTACTTGCACCTTTACTTTGTGACTTTACTTGTGTAGCACAAAACAGTTTTAGGGATTAAATATGACAAACCCAAGGAAAAAAACTCTGGGCTTCAGACTCTATCAAACAGCATGTTGATACAGGTAGCAAACATAGATTAAAAATATGTACTACATATATGCACATCACGTCACAAGAGTATGTCAGATGGGGTAGGACAAAGGTCATAGTATAAAGCTCAGCTACTGGGTTGTGCAAAGTGGGCCAAGAGTATGAGGAGCTTATATTCAAGTGAATAAGGTCTGAATGAACAAAATAAAGCAGTCAATAGTACACTGTATCAGACAATAGGAAAAGATCTCTGTGAATTACCTAGATAATAGATGTTTACTATAATAATCTTGTGGGGGTGCCTGGGAGACTCAGTTGGTTAAGCATCTGACTCTGAATTTCGGCTCAGCTCATGATCTCACAGTTTTTGAGTATAGGCCCCACGCCTGGGTCTGTGCTAACAGTGCAGAGCCTGGTTGGGATTCTCTCTCTCTCTCTCTGTCCCTCCCCTGCTTGTGGGCTCTCTCTCTCTAAGTAAATAAACTTAAAAAAAAAAAAAAAGAATCTTGTATGAACAGTTTCCAGATCGACTTTCAAAGTATCAATTTTTAAAGAGGTTATTATCAGTAACACAGAAAAGAGATTGAAAACTTAAATAATGGCAGAAACTCACTAGTCAACACTAGTGGGTGAAGCATGCAGCTGTATCATAACAGAGAGAAGTACATAATAATAATAATAGTTTCCTGTGATGTATATCTTAACAGAAATTTTTCTATGAACATATAAATGACTATGTTTATATATATATATATATATAGATAATCTTATATGTAAATACATGGTAATTAAATGTATATCCACACTCATGTACACATATACTGTATATCCCTTTTTTTTTAAATAAGTACGGGGGGACCATTGAAGTAGAAAACATACATGCACCTTTGAAAGGGGTAGCTGCTCCTCTGTTCTAAGTAACCACTGCCATACAAGAATGTGAGCCCAGTGTGGACAGATATTTTGATTTCTCAACAAGAACTGCAAATTTGAACTTTTTTAATAGGAAAGTTTTTCATTTCTAAATGTTGACTCCAATTACTTTTAAATCCTGCACACGTCAACCAACAGCACATCCATTTGTCAAACCTTGCTTACTGGATAAAAGCTTATAATCTCAGGTGTTCGAGAAAGTGTGTTTGTCATGCTTGGGTAGAAACTATGATTTATTTATGATTTCATTTCCGGCACCCACAGAAATAAAGATTTATATCATAAAGTTCACTATTTAAAAAAATTATGTTCCATTAACAAAATGAAAAGGCAATCTACAGAATGGGAGAAAATACTTGCAAACCATATATCCGATATGGTAAATATCCAAAATATATAAAGAAATCATATAACTCAATAACAAAAAACCAAATAACCCAATTAAAAAATGAGCAAAAGACCTGAATAGTCATTTCTCCAGATAAGAAATTCCAATGGTTAGCAGATATACAAAAAGGTGCTCAACGTCCCTGATCATCAGGGGAGTGCATATCAAAACCACAAGGAGATATAACCTCACACTTGTTAGGACAGCTATTGTTTAAAAAAAAAAAAAAGGTAACAAGTGTTGGCAAGGATGTGGAGAAAAAGGGGACTCTGATACACTGTTGGTGGGTATGTGAATTGGTTACAGCCATTATGAAACACAGAATGGAAGTTGCAAGGGAATTAAAATAAGGATCTCAAAGAAAAATATTTGCACTCTCATATTCATTGAGGCATTATTCACAATAGCTAAGGTATGGAAACAACCTAAATGTCCATCAGTGGATGAATGGTTAAGGAAAATGTAATATATACATATAGTGAAATATTATTAAGCCTTTAAAATGAAGGAAATCCTGTCATCTGCAGCAAGGTAGATGGACCTAGAGTACAGGATGCTGAGTGAAATAAGACACACACGGAAAGACAAATACTGAATGGTCCCACATATATGTGGAATCTAAAAACAGTAAAACCCAAAGCAGAGAGCAGAATGGTGGAGTGACTTGGGGCCTATCAGAAGCAAAAGGTGCCCATTTCCATGAATAAAAACTATTCAGTCTCTAGTATTTTAAATATGACACCCAGTTTCAATAAAAGAAAAAATATGAGATTATGATAAAAAGCAACAAAAAAACTGTCAAGAGATAAGACAATCAACAGAATCATATTCAAATATAGAACAGATGTAAAAACATCATAGAAATAAAAATAACCACGATTACCATATTAAAGTCTGTAATGGAAAAGATGGACAACATGAAGAGCGAATGAATAATTTCAACACAGAAGGAAACCAAAAAAGACTCAAATGGAAATTCTATTAATAAAAACATAGTAACAGAGATTTTTAAAAATGTCTTCAACAGAATTTACATGTAGGCTTGACACAGCCAAAGAAAGAACCGGTGTCCTTGAAGATAGATCAATAAAAGTTACCCAAACTGAAACACAAACCAAAAAAAAAAAATGTGCTAAAATAAAATAGAATATCCAAGAGCTATGACATAATATCAAACATCCTAACATGTATAACTGGAATCTCAAATTGGTGAAAGACTAGTTGCTCTGACCATGAGACTGATAAAAGGCAATAATGCCCTCCCTCAACACTGCTATTCAACATCATACTAGAAGTCCTAGCCTGTGTGATAGGGCAAGAAAGAGAAATAAAATTCATACAGATTGAAAAGGAAGAAATAAAACTGTTTCTGGTCACAGACAACATGCTTATATACATGGAAAAATGACAATCTATTTGAATCTATATAATAAATGAATTTAGCAAAGTACTAAAGTCAATAAATGCAAGATACTAATCAATAAATGAAAATATAGTGTATGTCTACATAATAGCAAGAAACAAGGGAATATAAATTTTCAAAAGGAAAAAAGGTACCTATTACAATAGCTCCAAAAAATAAAATTCTGAGTACAAATCTAACAAAATATATTTAGAATCTGTATGCTTAAATCTACCAAACACTGATGAAAAACTCAAATAAGACCTAAATAAATGGAAAGATATATCCTGTGATGATGATAAGGCATCAATTCTCCAAAGAACTGGTCTTTAAGTTCAATGTTTTATTGTTTTTGCTCGCAAGTTTCTCTGGCAATACCAAAGTGTGGACCAATTTCCTTCTCCATGATAATAAAAATATATAAAAGCCTCTAAATATACCCCATGCTTTTTAGGTTTGCTGCTATTTAGCTTGACTACACTTTCTCAATTTATTCACCAAGCTTTATCAGCCCCTTCAAAGCTTATTATTAGGATCATCAGGCAGGAATGTATTACCTGCCACAACTTCAATAGTTTCCAAGTGTTCCAAATTTCTTTCACTATTTTACTCATTAAGGAATTAATTGTCTTCAGCATTTGTGAGAAAGTTTAAGCTCCAAGAACGTTTACATTTAAGTTTCAAAGGAAAATGAAGAGTAACATGTAAATGCCAAATTCTAGAACTGTCAGTTTTTATATTACCAAGGACCTCACTGTAGGAAGAAATGGAACTAAAAATAAGAAAATGTTTGTCAACAGATATCTGAGTATAATTATAATAGAAAGTTGAACAGATATGTGGGAAACATTTTGTATGTGTAGAATCAGATTTAAATACATTAGATCTCAGGGGAAAAACTCATGTTCCCAAAATTCTAATCATGCAAACGTTCTAGGACCCACCAAGAAATTACTCTTCTATGTGGAGAAAGAGTAGCTCACTAGACCTAAGGCATTAGTTCCATATCCTCCCCTCAACCATACTCAGTTCTCTTTGATGGGTCTGCAGCACTAATAGTAAGGAGTGAACAATGTCAAAGTACTAAATTTTGCAGTTATTTCCTGTACATAAATGTTCCGCTTTCTGTGCTTTTGTGAAGAATTCAAAATTGTATGACAGGAAAATGGAATTCTGCTAATTCTTCTGTATATGCAAAATCACTCTTACTCCTCAACATTTTTCTCTCAGCCTCTCAAATAAGACTGATGCTCCTGGGCACATCGCCATGTTTATCCTGTAGCATTTCAAGACACCCAACCCTCCCTACTCAGCGAGCCAGCTAATTTCCAGGGGCACATGGGTCAACCTGAGAAGCAAAGAAATACACCATACTTTAGTGGCAGCTGCTTGGTATCATGTTCAACCATGTCATTAAGATGCCTTTGTGAGCCATGACTACATATCTCAAGTTAGCAAATCAACCAACTTCCATGTAATATCATACAAAGGTATTTGGCTTTCAAACTGAGACAGGAATAAAAGTAACCCAAAAAGGACTCACATACTGATTGAGGCAAGCATTACCTCCAATATACTTTTAATGGAATCTACAGAAAAGAGAGATTTTAGACACATCAAGTCAAAAATCAAAAAGATTTGCATATCTAATATGTATATATGTATATGTATACAGATATGTATATGTAATATGTGTATGTACTTTGCCTGACAAATGACTTCATATTGGATATGCATTGCCCTGAAACCAACACACGTTACTATAAAGAGTCAAATAAGAATACCAATAAGGTGACACGTTAAAGGTAAAATGACAAGTAATCTGAAAATACATAGATGGTAACTAAAAACTATAAAAAGAAGATTTTTTTATACTGACGACGTTTTTTTCTGCACTGTGGCGGTTAAAAGCCTTAATTCCATTGTCTTTATTTCCTTTTAGTTCATTCTCACTATTCTCTAACAAACTAAAAAATAAAAAAATCAACCTCCCTTTGGCCATCTCATTGTGAAAATACCCTCATTATTCATTACAAAAATATAATTCCTTCTGTTATCTTGACTTCCATGTTTCTTCCCACTCTTCACTGCTTTGCTCAAAGCTGACTTGTGCTCAATGTCAGATTTCTCCCTAAGAACTGCACCTGCCCCATTATATCTAACCAGCTCCTATCTCTGTGGACCTCAGGTCCCTCTCCAACTAAGGTGTGACTACTGAATACAAGGGCAGGCCAGTGGAGATGGGGGCATGGGCAGTCCTCATACACTTTTCCTACATCACATCTCAACAACTAAGGGCAATTACTTTGTAGCTGCCCAATCCTTGTCCTGCTTTCGGAAAATGCCACTCGAAATCACCGATGCTCTGAAAACCTCAGATGCTACTTACAGATTTGCATGTCATTTGTTCCTCTGTCACTGTTCTGTGCTACCCATGCTGCAACCTACGGTTATGCCCCCTTCTTTTCATCTGGCATTCCCCCACAGTGATGTGAGCCCTTTTTGTTCAAAGCATCTTCCCATGAAACAGATTAGACAATTCCTCTTAATCATAAGCTCTGACTGCTCTGTCTTCTGTCTTCGAACTTATGGCAAGCTCTATTTCACCTCCACCTATAGTAAGTCAAGAGCATCAAAGACTCACTTGACAGTTCCTGCCTCCAGTCATTAACAGCATGTTCAAGATAGAATGCAATAAAAATGGCAATACATTTCTGATTCCAAACAAATGAAGTAGACACATTTCTCCCTATTCCTCCCTATTCTTCCCTATCCCTACCTAAGTATAGCTAAAACCTTGAATGTTCTATATAAAAAAATATTAAGACTGAAAGGGGGGAAGAGAACATATACTGCCTAGGGAACCAACAAACTGGACTTGGGACCAATGGCAGACATGGCAGTGTGTTCCCTGTGTCTTCTTTTTATCTCCTCTCTCTCCCACACTGGGTATTTGAGAAGGCTGTAATACGGGATAGCTACTTTGGAAAAAGTTCCCACAGTTTCTCATAAAACTATACGTATGACTACCTTACATACATAAATTCCAATTCTAGATATTTCTGCAGGAGGAATTAAATCATATTGTCACAAAGGACTAATAAAGTAATGTTCATAACAGTTTATTCATATCAGCCAAAACTTTGGAACTGCTCATGCGTCCATTTATAGAAAAATGGGTAAAGAAGCTGTGATTTGCTCATAACATGAAATACTACTCATCAGGAAAAATACATTCAATGATATGGACAAATCTTAAAGATATTGTGCTAAGTTAAAGAAGCTAGACACGAGTAGAACATACTGCATAATTTTATTTATACTAAATTCTAGAACATGCAAAAACTTCTATAGTTAAAAAAATCAGGTTTGTTTTTGTCAGTGGGGAATGGGACAAGATTGGCTGGGAATGGCCATTATGAAACTTTCTGGTATAATGAAACTATTCTATAACTTGAAAGAGGATTACATTACATAGGTGTATATATTTGCCAAATTTTAGCAATGATAGATTTAATGCTTCGTTTCATTGTACATACCTTTCGCATCAGAGATTAAAGAAATATTGAACTCTAGTTAATGGTATTCATGTCAAAATATTTAGAAGAAAATGTAGTAACATCTCTAATTTACTTTGAAATGCAACAAATATATTATGGCTGAATGGATGGGAAAATATATGGTAAGTAAGCATTGTTAAGTGATAATGGTAGAATCTGAGAATATGAGTATAGGTATCTACTATAAACTTTTTTCTTTGCTGTATGTTTGAAATGTTTCATATTAAAAACTTAGCAGAAGAATTGATTACATACACATACACACACACGATTACATATATATGTATACACACACACATATATATATATATATATATATACACACACATATATATATATATACACACACATATATATATAAAGATCCAGCTTATGGTCACCATATGACATTCCCAAAATCTTGGTGAATTTCTGTAAGAAATATATCTTTTTTCATATCGAGCATCATAGAATTTCTAAGTATTCATATACAAAACAGCAATAGAGTTATTTTTAAGGCATTAAAAATTAAAGAAAATCAAATCCACAAAATCCTTTCTAACACTGAGTGCTCATAGAGAAAATAATAGAAGGCATTATAGTGAGGAATAAAACTGGGCAGAATGCATGTTTGGAACCAGCGTGCTTTGATGCAAGAACAGGTAATACCTAGTAAAAGTGCTTTCCTGAGGTTTGTCCAGTCGTCTTTGTGTGTTTCACTTGAGATGAAATGGGATGGCCCAGGAAGTACAATAATAAAGTAGTCATCTCTTGAAACTTTGATTGGAATTATGACAGAAAATGGTAAATTGTCCTGGAAGGGCTAAACAGTGAAAAGTTTCCTAATGGGTATACCTGTGGAAACTGGGAGTCCTGGCCTGAAACAGGTGACCTCTCATGATTCCTTGTAGCTTACCTCATTCATAATACTGAGATAGAATCTGACCTATGCTATCAAAACTCTTGGATTCATTTAAACACAAGGACATTGATCTTTAGTAGTGAAACTGTCTTGAGAAATTCAAAATTCTGTTAATGGATTATTTCCCTATTAGACAAGTAAGTCAAAATACTACGGAAATCAAACTGAACATCCTTAGCAGGAATAAGAACTTTGAGTATATCTTATATACCCATCCCATATAAAAACATATATACTTTTTAGGGGCGCCTGGGTGGCTCAGTTGGTTAAGCGGCCGACTTCGGCTCAGGTCATGATCTCATGGTCTGTGAGTTCGAGCCCCACGTCGGGCTCTGTGCTGATGGCTCAGAGCCTGGAGCTTGCTTCAGATTCTGTGTCTGCCTCTCTCTCTGCCCTTCCCCTGCTCACTCTCTGTCTCTCAAAAAATAAATAATAAATTAAAAAAAAAAAACATATATACTTTTAATGCCCATATGTCTTCTGTTAAAAATAAAAACTAGTGTTTAGGAATAGCTGTTTCCTGATAAAACTACCCATCGACTTCTTTGCCAGACAAATGCAGCTCATACGTTGACACATTTCAGTCCATCTGTATGTACAGCATGTTCCACATCCCAATTATAACACAGGCGTCTTAAGTTTAAATGAGACAAAACAAACATAAAATTAGCACTGGTGGGAACCCCCTGCCACTCGATTTGTGTTGGGTTTAACACCTTCTTATTTTATATATCCGTCCACATAAACAGTTTTATATTACCCACTGATATGGTGGCTTCCAACAACTCAACGTTGAGCTGTTTAAAAGCACTAATTAGCAGCTTTAATACAGAAGGGAACACATAGATTAGAAAAATCCTGTAAACCCCAAATACCCCCTGGGCCCTGCCATTTGTGTGTAAAATAACTCAATAAAAAATATATACTCTATTGTTAATCACAAGACCTTTCAGGAATATAATCAATCACAGAAGAAATATGAACCATGCCTTTATAAACAAAAAAAGAAAAATGATAACTTCCATTTAAGCTGAGCATGTGAACCATCACAACGAGCAGATGAATTTATAACACTAAGCACACTTCATAATAGTGATAAAAAATATTACAAGTGTACGTACATCCAATTGACATATATCCGTTGCAGTCAATTTTAGCACAACTGGCAACATATTTATTAAATTAACACATCATTTATTTCTTTCTATCACTTCTACTAATACCAAAGCCATATATACATGTATACGAACTTTAACAGAAAATAAAGCAAATAATCTTCAAGTATTTTTGCACTATTTGAAAATACAGAAACATATTTAACTTTCAAAGGATTCCAGGAACACATTTTTCTATAATTGGGAATGTCCATATAATCCAATTATTTCTTTCTAAGTAACATTTAACATAGCTAGCTATTTATAACTTAAAGGAATGTTTTTCTTTTCCCCAACTTTCCATGTACCTTGATCAGATAATTCTACTAGTTAATATTTCTAGTACATGTAAATAATTATATCCTGAGTGCTTTAAAATTACACTAATTCCTACACCATTAAGGAAGGAAAATGTTTCCAGTTTTTGATGCATTATAAGTGGGAGATATTAATTTCTAGATGAAATTATGCATAAGCAGGGGGAACGCTTTGTACTGAGTTAATATTTAAACATAAAATGTTAAGTATCTCAGGAATTATGGATGATTAAAAGCAAATAGGGCAACACAACCATACTGTATTTGGATTGTGGGACCCTCTCCCGTTTGCACAATTTTCTACCCTCCCAAAGCAAAAAGCGTCTTCTTATATTTTAAAATTGTTTAGCTGTCAGGATGGATGGTTCGAACAGTAGCAAACACTTGAAACCAAAGAAATGGCATTCTTCGGTAAATATGTTTATGCTATGTCATATAAGTGAATTATAAACAGTAGAGTAACCTTTTTGTTTTTATCGTTAATACTTTGTCATTTTACAAACTGCCAGTAAGCAATACAATTTCCAAAGCAAGTTTTGAAAACTTGGAGGAAATTAACTCATACCAAGTTATATATGTTATTTTCTAACGTAGTACTAATCATACTTCACTATTTTGGCTGAGTAGCTTTTTAAAACTATACTGAATGATGGAATTGTCCCATTTTAAGTAGAAATTTCCACACAATGGGTAATTTCAATTCTTTCCAGCTTTATTCCACTATTAGAAACATATTTAGTCAAGGACCTCACATATTTACTATGAATATATTTTAATGTATTTTCAAAGCAAAGAAATAAAGCAGGTTGACCTGTTCGTTTCTCCTTTCATGTCTTGCTTTAAATGGTGTTTTATGTTATAGGCTAATGAGAACCTAACAGTGTACTTAATGTACTTTGCGTATAGCATTTCACTAAAGACCCAGCGTTTCATCTGGGAGGGCGGGCTGCCATGAGACTTGAGCAGTTGTACATAAGCTGAGATTATGTTTACAGTTAGCCAAGCCTTTTAGAGACAGATTCTATGCTTCTGGCAAATATGGAGCTATACACCCTTCACTATTTGTGACAAGTGATACTGTCTCTTTGTAAATTTGTGTCTTCCCACTATGACAAAATTGGAGTAAAACTATAAGAGTTTAGATGAGAGTTCTTTATAGGCCTGCTGCATTAAGTTACAGGACCACTGTCATAGGTTCCTAGGACTGCTCAAGCAAAATATCACAAACTAGGTGGCTTAAAACAGAAATCTCTTGTCTCACAGCTCTGGAGGCCCAAAATCCAGAATCGAAATTTTGGTGGGGACTTGCTCCCTCTGTAATCTGTGAGGAAGAATTCTTTCTTGCTTCTTCCTGGCTTCTGGTGATAGCCATCTATGCTTGGCATTCCTTGGACTATAACTGTAACACCCCCCTCTCTTCCTCTGGAGTCACATGGTAGTTTCCCCTGTCTTCACACCATCTTCTTAGAAGGACACTGAGCATATTGAACTAAGAGCCCACTCTACTCCAGTATGACCTCATATTCATTATTTACATCTGCAACAATCCTATTTCCAAATGAAGTCACGTTCTGAGGTACTAGGGGTCAAGACTTCAGCTCATCTTTGTGTGTGGGTGGAGTAGGGGGTACAGGATTCAACCTATAGCAGCCATTAACCAATATCAGATGTAAACCTAAATTGGTATGTCCAAGACTAAACGGCTAGCTAGGATCTTTCTCTGGACCATCTCCTCTCTTCTTGGAGGAGTTCCATTGCTTGGGAATGGCATCGTGGAGGGAGTCACTTTTCTCCATCAGATGTCAATCAAGCAGAAGAAAGAGTAAAGTGAAGAAATTAGGATTTCTAAGTATCACACATGGACCACAGTATAACTACAAACATCCAGTCTATGATGATTATCTTTTTAGAGGACTTACAATGTACCGTCAGACCTAAAAAGTAAGGAAAACACCTTCCTCTCTCTTGCCACTCTTTGTTCTAAGAAATTCCTTTGGATAAATACTCCCTTAGCCCCCTAGGAGTGCCCTGCTTTTCATCAACTTGATCTGGAGCTCACGGAGGTCACTAATCTCCAGAGCCATTGACATCCTCCGATTCACCAATGGAAAAACCACCATTTAAAAAAAAAAAAGTGAAGCATGGGTTCAAGAAACAATGTGTGAGGGGGCAGATTTACATTACCACCCACTTCAGCCTTTGTCTTCAAAGTGCTTTCTGCAGAGTATTAAATGGTGTTTGGCTTTTTTTTTTTTCTTTTTTGTTTTTCTCTTTTTGGACAGGAGGAGAAGTCAATGAGATTTTTGAAAAGGCTCAGAACAGAGAGATCACTTTTGAACAAATGACATGTAAGGCAAGATAAATTTACATTTTTCAGCCTCATGAAAAACAAGGACAGCTTTGTCTGGGATTCACTAAGAAGTCATTGAAGGTAAGCACCGGCTGCCCACTGGTCACGATGGAGGAAAACCCAGAGAAACGTAAGCTAAAGAGTTTATATGTAACCATAGGTTGAACATCCCCAACTCCCCACAAAGGCCTTTCATTTCCATTGGAATGAGTACACGATAACCTAGACCGGCCAGCCCCGCAGTCACCAAGCAAAGCTTTTGACATTTGCCTAATTATCTTTTCTCATCATCAGTCATTTCTTGAAGTCTCGGCTTCATTCAGATGCCAGGTATTTCTGAAATTAATCATGTCATTGAAAGCGGCATCTTTTCATGTAAACGACTTTATTATCTGGATCAGAAAGCCCCTTCTTTGAGTAGTGAAAGCCCATTTGTAGGAAAAGTGTCTGAAATCTGACATGCTGCCTTCCCAAGAAAGGTTCTTCGTGTTGACCTCCCAGCAAGCACCAAGCATTCGTCACTGTAAGCTTGTGTGTGTGTGTGTGTGTGTGTGTGTGTGTGTGTGTGTGTGTGTGTGCGCACGCCTGCGTGCAGCTAAGAGCCTTGGCCTGGCTGCATGCTAATTTGCCCCATTGTTTCAGGGTGACTGCTTTTCTAGTATTTAGGAACAAAGCCTTTTTGCATAAGCCCCTACCTACAATTATTTTATGTTAACCTCAAGGGCCATCATTTTATCTTTATTGCAACTATATTACGAGATGCCAGAGCTTCTTTGTCTCCTTGTAAGGCTGCGAATTATAGACAGGGGTTAGCTTGATACCAGGACACTCCTCTTTCATTTATAGGCATTTTACAAATGTTTGAGGGCCCTGGACTAGACCAACACGTGGCTTTGCCCAGCCTCTTTGAATTTAGAAAGGGGAGGAGGAAAATGCTTCGAAGAGCTTGGTGAAGGGCCGTCAAATTCAATTTTTAGGTGTATAAAACTTGGTCCAGAAAGGATAGGCAAATGAGGAATTAGAAAGCAAGAAATTCCCACTTATAGAAGTATCACCAAAACTGGAACAGGGCCTCGAAAAGGGTTGCATACTTAGATTCCCAGCATTGCTGGAATGTTATCTAATCACAGACTTTCCTCCACTTGTGATGGGGTTACATCCCGATAAACCCATTGAATGTTGTAAATATCCTAAGTCAAAAATGCCCCTAACCTACCAAACATCATAGCTTAACCTAGTCTACTTTAACGTGCTCAAAACACTTACATTAACCTACGGCTGGGCAAAATCATCTACTACAAACACTGGTTTATACTAAAGCACTGAACAGCTCGTGTAATTTATTGAATACTGTACTGAAAGTGAAAGCCAGAATGGTTGCATGGGTACAGAACGGTGGCAAGCATATCAGTTGTTGACCTTTGCAGTCACGTGGTTGATCACCTTTGCAGTCACGTGGCTGACCAGGCACTACAGCTGCCACTAGCCCAGCATAAGAAGAGAGGATTCCGGGACACATCGCTGGCCTGGGAAAAGATCCAAATTCAAAACTGGAAATACAGTTTCTACTGGATGCATATCATTTTGCGCCATCCCGAAGCTGAAAAATCCTAAATTGAACCACTGTAAGCCAGGGACCTTCTGTAGCTAGTAGGTTCGCCTGATGATAAACCAACTCCAGTAACACACTTCCAATAGAAAAGCAAAGCCTGCCCTTGTGTGTATAGTGACAAACAGAAAGTTCTTTCTACATCCCTGACTCACATTCCTTTTGTTCTGTGCTTTAACAACTAAGTGTTAATGATGGGATATTTGTCCTCTGACACGAGTACAGAAGAGTAATATTAACTACCTGCATCCCTCCCTCCTGTGTGGAAATAAAACTAATGTTGTGACACAAGCTGACAAAAACCAGGAAATTAAAAGTTAAGGCTGAGACTCCTTCGTGATATTTTACCTTTTTTGGTTATTGTAAAATGAATATAGTGAGGATAATTTGCTTGGAGGAAAGACCTAATCATGGAGTTCATCAAGAAAGAGTAAAAAAAATTTTTTTTAAATCTATTTTTGTTCTCTTCAAGCCAACTGAGAGCTGGTTTTAAAAAGTACCCCACTTTCTCTTACCCCTCCATTTTCTTAAGCCTGAAGAATTTCTTAAACCAAAGGAAAAGAAAAACCTCCTCTTCATATTTTGCAAAAAGGCTAAGTAAGTAATACTTTCCCCATTCTTTAAAACAAATGGACCTGGACCAAACAAAATCAAGTATGTCCTAAATCGGAATCAGGAGTGAGCACAGATTGTCTAGAATTTGGAAATACAATTTTGGAGTGTTCCATTAACATCCAAAGTCCTATAGGAAAAACAAACATAAAAATCTGCTTTTGAGAGGCCGTATTTAAGGAAGACCTCAACCCCTCCATTCTTTGGCCGTGTTTGAAGATCAGCCAAAAGGGAGAAAAGGGAGTATAAATTCAAGGAATGAAGCTCTAGGCTGTAGGCCAGAAACTCGGAACATTCATCTTTTCCCCTTTGCTGAGAAGAGTGTTTCTGGGGAAGAAGTTCCATGATGGGCTTGTTTCTAAGGGCTTTCTGAACTCCAAAAAAAAAAATGATTATAAACTTTACCTTCCTCCCTGCATCTGCCTTCAGTCATGCGGATCTTGGACTCCTTTCATCTCTTGGGTTCACTGTTACAACCACAAATGGCTTATTAATGCCCTGTTTTACCTTCCTTTCTATTTGGAGAGACGGTCCGATGCTATCTTATTTTGCAACAATATGGTCACCTCCTGGGCTGCTCATAATTTCCATAGCTATTTGCACATAACATTTCAGGAAGTTGCTAAATTTTATCCAGAAGTGTTAACCATAAGAACTAGACTTAAAGCTTCTTGAAGTCAGGCTTCTCAAATACAATGGCAATTCTTACAAAATCAAAAGGCAGGCTATGGAGTCTGACAAAGGATACCTTTCTAATACATGAATTTATTTATATGAAAAAAACCAGTGAAGATTCTTTGAAACGGGCACTATTTAACAAACTTGAAGATATACAATCCTGTTTGTTCACATTATCTGTAATACTGAACCCACTAAATGATAGTAGCAAAGATTCTTAACAAAATCTGTCAAAGCGAACAGCAGTTATCAATGGGAAATCATGTGAGGGGCGCCTGGGTGGCTCAGTCGGTTAAGCATCCGACTTCGGCTCAGGTCTTGATCTCCTCACATGGAGCTCTCTGCTGTCAGCACGGAGCTCACTTTGGATCCTCTGTCCCCTTCTCTCCCTGACCCTTCCTTCCCTGCTTGTACTCTGTCCCTCTCAAAATTAAATAAACGTAAAAAAAAAAAAAGAAAATCCTGTAAGATGTCCACAAAAGACCATCACTATCCACTAATTAATGGTCTTTTATCTATTTATTTCTTAGGACAATAAGAACTGAAAATTCTACCCTTGCTTCCATGCCCATATAGATGTAGATACAGAGCCAGGGATCAGGCAAGCCTCAACTCCTAGCAAAAGGTAAGTTACATATTTTCTAAAAAATTTGCTTATATTTATTAGAGTCAAACCAAAGACTGGTGGGCTACACAGGTTGTGTTTGTATAGAACTGGCATACCTAGGAAGTTTAGGAGTTAGTAGTGTCCTGTATAAAAGGGATACACGAGGGGCTGTGACAGCAGGGACAACTAATCTAAACTCATCATTAAGGGAGTGTTGTCTGCTGGGAAATCTAAAAGGCAGGAGCAAAGCTAATCAGTTAAATTAGTCCTAGGGATTTCCAAAATTGTTCTGATTTGAAGTTCTGTTCCTGGACTGAGGCTTTTTTTTTTTTTTAGGAGAAGAGAGTCTGCAAACACCAAGGCCCTCTCTCTCTAGGCTGCTGCTTTAGAAAAGTAGACATTTTTTTCCTACAAAGTGAAATACAGGGATTAGAAATTGGGGCTGCAAATCCCACTCATGGCAGCTGGGGCTTGAAGGCCTTTCTGTGCTGTAGCCCTTGTCTTTGAAGAGAGTATACAGGATGGAATTACAAAACCTCTCAGCTAAGTGTCATCAAGGAATTTGGTAGTGTAGAGCTAAAAAACCTATTTTATCACATTCGACTTCTATTTCTTACCAATGAACTTCTCCAATTCTTTTATTAAATTAAAAAAATGACTTACTATTCTTTAGGAAGGCAACAATATTCCTACAGTACTTGGCAAGCTGCGGCGATCACACTGGAAAGAGCTTCTAACACGGCTTCGAGACTGAAGTGAATGGCATCTATCTTGCCTCCCAATCAACCTAAAATTGGTGGATCTGGAGTTCCACTATCCATCTAAATTTCAGATGAATAATAATCCCAGACCCTGGGAGGAGACACAAGTTGCCTTGATTCTTTCCTAAGTTGGAGAAGTCAAAGCTGTCTCAAAAAGAGTTTCACAGTTCACCCTGCCCTTTCCCCAAATCTACTCAACTTCAGCCCTGATTGCTGCAGGAGTACCTGAAGTAGTCTGTCTACGTGTGAAGGAGTAGTCCGGGTGTTACGATCAGGATGCCCACACAATGGCCATGAGCCTCTTTGTAAAATATCTCCCATCAGGGGAGTTCAGGGGAAACTCGGGGATTTACAAAATTGTAGAGCTTAATATCCCATGTTTTCTGGCTCACATTTCCTCAAGAAGAACTGCAAAGGAAAATCAGGTAAGAAAGTTATTTGTATATTCTAGGTCTACGGTAGTGTGCGTTGCCTTACATAATACTTATGCTGTTAAATATATATGTAAATCCTTCCCCTTTTGTTATTATTTGGTAAACCTGATCTTGATTTTACATTGAATTTTACTGAACGTCAGAAATTGTAGCTCTTCATTCTGAACAATCTTTGTTTCAGTTGGCAAATACTTCAGGGATAATTCAAGATATGTAATTCATCTAATATTTAACTGTCCAACATGCACACAGTGCTGTGCTGGAGAATTAGACAAGTGCTACCTTTGTTATTTATAAAATAATAGATGCACACACATGGACATACACCTATATTTCCGCATTATATTTTTCATAAATAGTGTATTTCTTCATAAGAGCAGTCTAGCACCGTGATTCAGGGTATGGGTTCCAGAGCCAAACTACCTGTGTTCCTGGACTTGATCTGTCACTTACTGGCAGTGAGACCTTGGGCAAAGTCATGTCTAACATCTCTGGGCACCTTGTTTACCTGAAATATATGATGATGATCATAGTAGAGCCTACATCAAGGAGTCTTCATGAGAATTACATCCAGAGAGAAGACTGGCTGAGACCTAATAGACAGTGACTAAACATTAGCTAATATTGGTGTCTCTTCCACTATAAATAGAACAATAATAGTACCTTCTCTATCGGGTGGCTGGGAGCATTAAATGAGTTAAGGCATTTAAAGTTTTAGATGCTGTCATTATTATAATCATCATTAGAGATGTATTATCAAAATACTATAAGAAAGCACAGGAGATGAGGATGGGGAGAGATTAATTTAGACCTAGAGTTTTGGCAAAGACATCAGAAAGGAAGTGGAATCCAAACTGCCCTTTAAAGGATGAGTAGGATTTTGATACAGACAGAGAGCTTTTCTGGCAAAGACAAATGAAAACAGTCTGAAAAGATCCTTAAAGAGAAAAATACTGGGGGGGCCCGTGTGTAAGGGATGGATGTCGAAGACTATGGGCAAAGGTATAGGACAGGTGTTGGAAGATTAGTCTGGAAAAGTGTATTTAGGCCATATTATTTTTTTAACTTCTTTTTATTATTGTTATTGAGAGACAGAGAGAGACAGAGAATGAGCATGGGAGGGGCAAAGAAAGGGGGAGACACAGAATCTGAAGGAGGCTCCAGGCTCTGTGCTGACAGCACAGAGCCCAGCGCGAGGCTCGAACTCACAAACTGCGAGATCATGACTTGAGTCAAAGTCAAATGCTTAACCGACTGAGCCACCCAGGCACCCTAGCCCATATTATTGAAAGTTTTCAGTAAGTTACAAAAATAGATAAGCTAATAAATAAATAGATGGGCTTTGTGCTATAAACATTTTGAAGCCAGTGGAGTTTTTTTTTTTTTTTTTTAAGAAAAAAAAATCACATGATCGACTCCATTTTATGTAGCATCAAAGGTAGCAGGGAAAATAAATCAGAGAGAAAAGAGTGTGGAAAGAGGAAGCCAAGCTACAGCAGCAGAATAGTAAAAACGTAATCAATACACAAATGGCAGAGCAATAAAGAGAGTTTGGGAAGGGGCTTGGGGGATAGGCAAAATGAGGGAATGGCATCAAGAGGCAGCAACTCCCAATTATGAGTCATGGGATGTAATATACAGGATGGTGACTCTAGTCAATAATACAGTATTGCATATTTGAAAGTTGCTAAGTGAAGAGATTGTACGAGTTCTCATCACAAGAAAAAAATCTTCTAAGAAGATGTGTACAGGTAATTTTCTTGAATAGAGAGTAATCATTCAAGAGCTCAAAACTTAAAGTTTAAATATTGAATGTCCGGCAGTCAACAGGAAGGCCCAGCAGCTCCACCCTCCCGAGTGACAGGCCATCTTCAGACGCAGCCTTTCTGTGCCCATTTTGAGACAACTTTGGATCACTTACTGCAGCTAATCTAGATGCCCTTTAATATTGTGAACAAATAGACCATCTGGTATTCTGAAGCCCATGTGGGCAGAAGCCTACTCCTTTGAGATATATGGCATGTAGGTTGCTGTCTTTACAACTCCTCTCTCTCCACCATTGTGTTCTCAGCCTTTATTTCCAAGAGACATTTTTAGTCTTTCAAAAGGAATAAAGAAAGAAAGAGAGAAGGAAGAGAGGGAGGGAGGGAAGGAGAAAGAGAGAGGAAGGAAGGTAGGAAGAAAGGAAGAGAGGGAGGGAGGGAGGAAGGGAGGGAAGAAGAGAGAGAGAGAGAAAGAGAGAGAGAGAGAGAGAGAGAGAGAGAGAGAGAAGGAAGGAAGGAAGGAAGGAAGGAAGGAAGGAA